>JAWMRA010000041.1:67540576-67563789 GCA_035584735.1 Pseudotriccus pelzelni
TACTTTTTTAATAAAGGGCTGTTATTCCTTTCCTGGACATAATTCAATCTTACCTGTGTCTCATTTAAACTGAGACAATGTGCTGTTTAATATTTGTAAAATAATAATATCTGAGCATTTGTTTTGTGGGTCCTCCCTCCTCGCCTGTGAATGCTTCCCTAAGCATATCCACTTTTTTCTGATTCTTTGTGTTGGAGGTGAGCTTGTAAAAAGTTTCAGTTTTGTATAATTGGATTTGAACACTTATATTATTTTGCTTGTGTATTTTTACTTTGCTTTAGTAGTCAGTAGCTGAGTCTCAGAGTAATGATCTGCTGACAGTCAAGGCATTATAATGGTTCCCTGCTGTAAACAGTTACTTTGCCTGTGATCACTTGAAGGAACAGAAAAAGAAACTGATATTTCGGTTCTTCAATGTCTTTTAAAAGTCCAAAGTGCCACAGTAGAGCTGTGACTAAGGCGCTTAAAAACATGCTTAAAAACCCAGCACAGACACCAAAAATTCTTATCAGGTCAAAAGGCTAAAAAAAAAAAAAAAAAAGGTGAAATTTGCCCTTTTGAATTCTTGGGGTACTTTGGGTGATAAAATGCTGCTTTTACTAAACGTAAGAGTTTTGCAACATCTGCCATTTGGATAATTTTAATAATCTTATTTACCAGATCTTCTTGAACAGGGATATCTGGAGTTCTCTAGTTAAATGGAGCTGTTTATGTGGAACTGAAGGTTCATTTATTTATATAGCCACAAGAGGAAGACAGGACGAGCAATGGCCATTAAGCTGTTACCTTGCACACCTACAATACCCATGTTAATTCAAATACACCAAATGCTGTTGCAGTAATCTTACTTATTTTATTGCTATTCCAGGCCAGGCTGGACAGACCTCTGAGCAACCTGATCTAGTGGGTGGCATCCCTGCCTACAGCAAGAGGGTCGGAACTAGATTTAAGGTCCCTGCTAACCCAGAGCATTCTGTGATTTCACCTTTTTCATAATGAAAATATCATAGACAAATCTGGTGGTTTTGGATGCTCCCACTCTTTCTGATCTTGCTGTGTCTCTCTGCCATCCTTCTGTCTTTGTAGATGGAGCAAAACAGTGGACGCCAAGAAAGAAGCAAGAAACCAGAGCTGGCACTAAGGAAGAGCATGGAGGCAGAAGCTGAAGTACAAAGCAATAAAGATGAATCCAAAGATCTGAAGGCCAAAGAACAGAGGCTGACATCAGTCTTTGGTGTGGCAGACTTAAAAAATGGTAATAATATTTTGTCTGTTCTTAGCTCTCATATTTTCTGTTTCTAATGGCCGCTATTCTATATTCTGTCCTCAGGATTCATTTTCTTCTATTCCTTACTTCTTCACTGAGGAATATGCAGATGATTCTCATTTTGTCCTGCCAAATAACCATTTTGGGGTTTGGGGGAATGGATTGCATGAGAATCTCATAGCTTTTTACCATTTTAAGTCCTCAAATTGGCCATTGCAGCCCAAAAGGTCTAGATGCCGGCTCTCTCTCTTTCCAAACAGAGCCAGCATTGATTCCAGATTTGCTAAACCATGAACATGCCGCCTTCTTAGATGCAGGAGCAGCTGTGACTTGCTTCTTCTCTCAGGCTAGTTCCTTTCTTTGGAACTGAAAGAAAACCATACCAGAAACAGGATGAAAGCGAAACTTGAATCCTATTTGATGCACAGCTAGGATCTGGTCCCACATGGAGCTCTTCATTTTTTTGTTAGGCTTGGCTGTGTAAAAGGCTGAATAAAAGTCCTCGTACAGGCAGCCTTTGCTTCCTGTTGTTAGGTGTTTCAGAGGACTGAAAATAGAGGAACTGGGAGAAATCTGAGCATCATTATCCAGGCTTACTTGGATTTTTCCCATCAATTGCCAAACAAAACCAAATGTTATCTACTTGAGCAACAGAAGAATAGACTGAACACTTTTTCAGGTCTGACCAAGATGCTCAGCCTATACCACTGAATGGCAAGAGGAGTTTGCCACTTTCAAATAATTTTCGCTTTCTTTTCTTGTACCTATCTCCAGGCCTCACTTCCTCTTTTTCTATTCCTCCAGGAGCTGTTGGACTGTATAACCTTGGACAGAGCTGCTGTCTGAACTCTCTGCTCCAAGTGTTCCTCATGAATATACACTTCACAGGGATACTTCGAAGGTACCACTTTTTTGAACTACCAGAGATACTTGCATTGTTGCTTTGTTGCGTCCCCCTCTTTTTTTATTTGCAATGTACATTTGAAGGCTTAGATCATCAAGGTGCTATCAAAGGTACTTTCAGCTCCCTCAGCAAGGTCTCTGCCTTGTCGTATCTGTCATCCACAGTCCAGGGCCTGCAAATGTAGGAGTTGCAGTGTTCTGACCTGTTAGTCATCTCTGATTCATGTGCCCTTTGCACACCAGTAAGCTGCAGTCCTGAACTGAGTCTTTATGACTTGTATCTCTCTTTTCCGAAAGAGGATATGATTTTATTACAGGTTTACTCATAGGCCATTTTAAGAAAGGATGTGTTGTGCCTAACCATATCCACTATTAATTTTGTAACTTTAAGCATGTAAACATAAACATATTGTAGTCCCCAGCCTCTGGCCTGATTGCCCTGGTTAGCACCTCATAGACAGGACTAAGAGTGTTGTTGGAGATCACGAATACATAGGTTTACTTTGTCTCGCTTGACTCTTCTCCCTGGTTGTTTGCGAGGAGGATTTGGGCTTCTGTCTCCCTAGCAACTACAAGAACAACTGGTTTGATTTGTTTTCAGTTTACTCAGTTCACTGCAGCTTTAATCATCTAAGTGGACCATTCCTATTCAGTACGTTCTCTACGTTTCTTAGACGCGCACTACTGTGCAGAGAAGAAAGAAGACACGTTACAGATATGCAGAGATGAGAAGTGTCATGAATGGGCAAAGCTAAATAATGTAGATAGTAGGTTACCACGGTTATTTGAAGAAAGACTTAGGAAAAACTGTGGACTGCAATAAATTTAGGGAGGATAAAAAGCTTTTCTGTTGGCATATATAGTTGAAATACAAACATTATGATTTATGTGCCCATGAAATGTTGAGGATATGTTGAGAACGAGGACATGAATCAGCTCTGAAACTGGCTGTAACTAATGCTGTTTCTAGAGCCTAGAAAGCACTTGAGGTCCTGCTTGGCTTGTTCCCCTATTCAGGAACAGGCCAACTTAACATTGTGGCCTTTCACTTTAGAACTTTCAGCCTGCGCTGTGGGGTGAGCTAGTGCAGGTGACTGCTTCCCCTCTTTCCTTCTTTTGCTGAAAATATACCCATTCTGGTTTCTCTTTAATTGCTAGCTGCGTTACTTACCTCTGCTCCTTCGGGTGTGGTGCCTAATATTTCTCCACTGTTCCGCTTGGTTACCATTTGTGTTCTTCTTCCCTTCACAGGATCACAGTGCCACCCTTTGCTGTGCAGAAGAGGAACAACGTCCCGTACCAAATGCTCCTGCTGCTGGAGGAGATGCAGCGTGGCAAGCGCAAAGCCATTCGTCCCACAGAACTCGCGTGCTGCCTTTCAGCACACAGAGTGCAGTGTAAGCAGCGCTGCCTCGTGCCCACCTCTGTCTGCAAACCAGGGTGTTGATTAGCCAGTGCCAACAAGTAGTGCCAGGTCCAGCATCTCCGTTCAGAAATGTCAGGGGTTAGGTACAGGATGATGTAGTGCTCTTTACAGCTGCTTCCCACTTGTCAGTGTGATGCTGTGTATCACTTGTGAAGAGGGGGGGGATAAAAGCCCCTGCCGTGTATCCTTGCTGGTGTCCAAAAAGGAGAACAGTCTATCAGACTGCTGGAAGACTCAGCTACAGATACTGACCGAGGGGAAAGGGCTGTGCAGGGTGAGAAGATAGCTTACAGCTTGATTTGGCTTGATGTACTGACATCATAATAGTGTTGTTACTTATTAGAAGACAGGGATAGTGTGGAAAAGGTAAGTTCACACAGATCCCCAAGAATAGAAACTGTATTCTTCCTGTTCCTTTTTATAAGGGCAGAGAGAAGAGTTTGCTGGCTTAATCTCCCAACTGATCAAAGTCCCAAAGGAGAGAGATTGTTGAATGCATGGGTGACTGATGACAATAGGATGCTGGGAGTTTGTCTTTGTGTACAAATACACAGGGTATCTGAATATCCTGATCTTTATTGTATCAAAGCCCAAACGGTACAGCACTGGAACGGGAGGTGGTAGCCAGCCATCTTTCTTACGGAGGAATGCAACATAAACTCAATATTTCTGTTTGCATCATTTCCCCCCTTACTCTTTGCAATCTGCCTTCTCTCTTTCTGCTAAAGAGAGATGTCCAAAGGGAGTTTGTAAAGCTTGACTGTTTCCCACCTTGTCCTTCTACTTTAAAATTCGGGTGTGGTTCCTAAACTCCTACATCTCAGAAAGTGGTGCTTTGCCTGGATCATGGATGTGCTATTAGACATGAGGAAAGGTGTATGTTCTGAACTTTGTTTAATCAGAGATGTCTGTAATCTTACTAGAAGACAGCTGAAGTCAGTAACTGCAGACTTGCATTGCCAGGAAGCTGAAAGCACTTCATATCAGATTGTTGGATTATTGTACAAAATTTGTTCCACCTATGATCAAGCATAATGGTAGTCCAGAAACACTATGATTTTGCTATACCACATGTAATTTTTGCCCAGTTCCTAAATCTTAAGTTCATCACAGGCTGACAAAATCATTTCTTCACATTCAAGGATGTAGTTTCTTTTCTTTTCCCCTAAGTTTAATCTTGAAGCAATTCCCTGCTGAGTCATTCTAAGCAAGCTGTGCACTGAGCTGTATCCTACCACCTTAGATTTCTTAATATGCCAATTTAGCCAGAGTGGAAAGACAAAACATAATGTCACTTCATCATACTTGGCTTCCTGTGCTGAAACCGTGTGCTTTTAGCCTGGATAGGGATTGAGGGGTTTGTAATATTTGGTACGTGAGACATATTTTTATCTCAGCGCTCAGGAGATTATAGCCTTCACAAGAGGATGGGGGAAAAAGGTCTATGCTGTAATAAAGGTGGAAAAAGAGAACAGAATCTTCCCTGTACTGTTTCTAAGCAAGATTCAAAAGGAACTTTTTACAAGGACATGTTAGTGATCGGACAAGGGGTGATCACTTTAAACTGAAAGGAAGTGAGTTTAGATTCGATATTAGGAAGAACCTCTTTACTCTGAGGATAGTGAGGCACTGGAACAGTTTGCCCAGAGAAGTTGTGGGTACCCCATGCCTGGAAGTGTTCAAGGCCAGGTTGCAAAATGCTTTGAGCAACCTGTTCTAGTGGAAGATGTCCCTGTCCATGGCAGGGGGGTTGGAAAGAGATGTCGTGTAAGTCTCTTCCAACCCAAACCATTCTGTGATCCTATGACATACAACTCTCAACTCCCCATCTGAGCCCTATTTTCCGGTAGGTATTTGGCCCTGCACCTGGTGTCAGGTACACAACTTTAGCACTGGGTAGTGCAAGCCCTCCTGTCTTTTCCCACTGCCTGCTCAGGTCACACAGCTCTTGTCCAGTCGAAGTTCTGTCCCTGGCAGGGAGTGGCAAGGGACAAGAAACTGCATCTGACGGGGGACAGTAATTCTCCCTTTGCCATCTGTGGGAAGTCTGTGCTTGATGCTGTTCATAGTACTTATTGAGGTTGTGTTTTGTGTTTGTCCAGTGTTTGTGCAGCATGATGCTGCTCAGCTGTTTCTGCACCTCTGGAACTTGATAAAGAAGCAGATGAGAAACCTAGAGCTGGTAAGGATGGTCACTGAAATGAACACCAGGTCCTTTGGCCCTTATCACATGTTGTTTCCTCTGCTCCTTGAAGAAGGATCCTATTCACTGACAGTTGTCCTAAGTTAAATTCTTAAAATTATCTATCCCATGTTTGGGTCTTTCCTCACATCTTTCGAATAGGAGAGGAAACCTTGATCTCATAAGCTTCAGCATTTTGAATTACAGTTCATTTTTGTTCTTCCTACTTTTAGGGCGTACCAGAGTCTCCGTTCTAATGGGAGAGTTGGTTAATAAATAAAAAATTGATCTTTTTGCAGCACCAAATTTAGTTTTTTTTCATTTTTTTTCCCCCTCAAATTTCTGTAAGCATTTATTGGCATACCTTAACACAGGTTTTCCATTCTTTGAAGTCAGCCATGTGCATTTCATTCTAAGTAGTCACTGTTAGTATGTTATGTATATGACAGTTTCTTCTAGCAGACTGGGAAAAGTGGTTCTTCCTTGACTCAGTCATAGTTTTATTCGTACAGAAGACAGGCTTCTTTTGCAGTTTCAAACAAAACAGTACAATTCCGCATCAAAGCAGACATTTAACTGTCTGATCCTGCTATAGGCTTGGTCTTTCCCCTCTGATAGGGGATAAGGGGAAGGAGTTGTCCTCCTTTAAATTGTGGGAAGTGGCCTGTCCACCTAAGTCAGTGTTAGATCTTGGTTCAAATGTCAAAGCAGTAACCTGGCTTGAAATAACATGTGCACATGGACTTTTCCACCCACAAGGAAATTCCTTAGCTGTCATCTTCATAAACCTTGTTTTGGCCTTTTTTTGTCCCTCCAGGTTGAAGAGCTGAGTGATTTGTACACTATCCGCATACAGGAGCATCTGGCCTGTCAGAATTGCTCTTTTGAAATAAAGAACAACAGCAGCATGTTAACCCTTCCACTGCCGGTGTTGGATTCCAATTCTCACAGGCTGAAGACTCTGGTAAGTTTAATGGCAAGACTGTTTCTTTAAGAGAAAGATTCCCCTCTGTTCGCTGTGGGAGCCAGGTGTCTCCTGTGTCATATCTAGAATCTCTGCAAGATCTCTGTAGAATGTTTGGGACCACCAGAGGGTGGTCTTTTCTCCTTCACATTTGTTATTTGTTTGAAAGAGTTTTAGAGGTCCCAAAAATACATTTGATTTAGGGGCTGGAAAATAAAGTCCGTGAATTGCCTTTTTAAAAAGAGTGTTGACTAAATACTCCATAACAAACTCAAAGACTCAAACTACACAGTGATGTGTACCTGTGATACCTTAGGTACCACAGTGAGGTGCCCTAGGTAACTTGGAATCCCTGACCAGACACACTGAGTTTGCCCAGTTCTTTGACTGTTGAATCAGTGCTGCTGTTGGATATCTGGATAGAGCAGTGCTGGTGATTGCGTAGGTGCTGCCACAAATATAATGGATTTTTGAGGTGCCAGTTCACCCTTGGATGGTCTGACCACTTTATGCTTTTTCATCATAAAGGAACCTCTTTGAAAACGTCTAAAGCTTTGAAGTAGGTATAAAAGACACATATGCATCAACATCTTCTTTGGGGAAAATGTGGTACTCCATTTTTTTCCCCAATTAATGCAATCACATCAGCAGCTAGGAAAAATGGGGTACCTTTTTTTTAGGCTGCTAGGCAGTCTTTTGTCCTTTGAATAAAATACGCCTTCTTTCGTTTTGTTGTTTATTTGTACTCTGTGAAATAAAGTAGAAAGGGAAATCCAGCTTGAAGGAATTCAGCTGAAAGGAATCTCCTCTGTCTTCATAGGAGGACTGTGTACAATACTTTTTCCATCCAGAAGAGCTGACTGGTCAAAACATGTGTTTCTGTGAACAGTGTGGAAGGAAAACACCTTTTCTGCAGGTAGTCAAAGAATTGTTTTCGCATAAGTCTCTCACAGAAATTCCTTTAGGACTGGGAATGGTGGGGAAAGGACTCAACCATATCAGTTTATGAGGAGATCAACAACTCAGATTTGTCAGCACAGCAGTATCAGCAAGGTATAAACCACATGCATCTTTCCTTCTGCTAGGAAGTTCCCTGGTGTAGATGTAGCTCTTGCTACAAAAGATTTCACAAGTTTTACTCTAAGTCACCGAGAAGAAGAGCTTCTGTTGGTTTATTCTGTGTGTTCACTGTGGGCCTTTACACTGCTGCATAGCTGCAGAGGTGGGCAAAAATATGGTACTTAAACTGTGCATACACCTAAAAGTAGGATACTGTAGGATTTCCTTTCTTCCGTTCTCTCCACTGGGCTCCCTGTTTTTCAGAGTATCAGTCTGTGCCAGATGATGAATTTACTGTTTCATGAAGAGGCAAGTGCATTAAAGAGAACAGTGTGTGGGGGAGAATGCCTTAGTGCAAGGCTTGGAGGGGACTTCCCACAACATTTTCACTGTTGGGCTGCCTCTGAGACCACAGTGAATCCATATGTCTTAGTGGCAGCCATGGCAGCAACAGCAATGTCAACAAAGGCAGTCCTGGAAGAAATGAGCTGTCAGCTTGACATCCTTCATGGAGCTCCAGTGGTCACATGTGACAAGGAAGTTGGCTTTCCTCTCCTCACCTACCTAGTGTTACCAATCTAGGGTTAGGAAAGCAGATGGGAAATGAAGCAGCCCTTGAGACACCCGAGGCTGGGTGCTGATCACACTGAAGCTGAGAAATGTGGTTATCACAGCTCCATTATGTGTCTCGTGTGCAAATGGGCTACAGAAAGGTTTGGCGTCTGCTGTCTGGTGGTCATTCATTTGTAGCACTGACTGTTCTCCATGCTGTATGCACTGGCTGGCAGTGGCTGTTTCCAACCTACCTCCCCAGGGTTTATTCCTTAGTTTTCAATCACATTATTTATTGCTTTACAGAGCATGAAGCTCGTCCATCTGCCACAGACTCTGACCATACACCTAAAGCGCTTCTGCTTTGAAAAATCATCCTACGTGCACAAGCTTAGTCACTATCTGCCGTTCCCACGGGACCTTGATTTCAGTGGAGTCTTGACAGAAAATCAGTGCCAAGCAGATGACAATGAAAAGGTGAGATGCTCCTAAGTCTGTCTAAAAAAGGGCAGATTTTCTTCTCTTTTCTGCTCAAGTCTCATAAAATTTTAAGAGATCACACCACTACCTGCCTGAGTTCAAAGTGCCTGTTTTAAAAATCTGTGTCTCAGACATCTGTCACTTGTGTTGTCTCACATCCCATGATTTTAACTGGTTCAGTCATTATTCAGCATTCTGTGCTCAGAGTAAGTCACCAAAGGCACAGTAACTGGAGCTTCCTGCCGTAAGGACAAAAGCCAGGCTTTACGTATCTCACCAGTCCCAGGCAGGGGAACTCCATTCCTGGTATTTCCCATGCGGTGTTGTTGGCCAAAGAGTTGAGTTTAGCAAGGAAACAACAGGTTTGCCAAGCAGATGAGAGTGATCTGCCCCACTGTGGATCTGTCCCCCTTACTGTGAAATAACAAGGGGAAGTGTGGCAATAGCAGAAGTCACTGCTGTGGTGTTGTCTGTAGTGTAAGTCCTTTGCTGTCCTACTACCTTGTTCACATTCCTGTGGTCTCCAGGGAGGCTGCCCACCCATAGCTGGCAGGCAAAACTATGAGGGTAAGAGCAAATAAGGCTAATCTGCTCTTCTTTCTTTTTCCTTACAAAATCCATGTCCTTGCTGTCCTGGATGCTGCTTCTCTTAAGTCAATGGCAAATGAGAATTACTGCACTAAAAGTTACTCTTTCTGTCTCTTTTCAGGCTACCTGGCAGTATGGCCTTTTTGCTGTTGTTGCTCATTCAGGATCAAGTAGTTTTGGACATTACTGTGCCTATATTCGGAGCCTCACAGAGTGTAAATGGTATTGCTTTAATGATTCTGAGGTTTGCCAGGTGAGGAGATCAATGCACATTTCCTTTTGTACTTTCCTGGCCACTCCTCCAGATCTTGCTCAGTCTGACTGACTGCTAATTAAAGAGAACCAGGAAAAGAAACTGAAGCTGCAGAGCTTTGTGCACCTCTGCTACAGGCTCTTGCTTCTGTACCAAACAAGGCCTCGGGATCTTTGTGACTTGCAAAAGCAGCCATTTGATGTATACCCTACTCTGTATACTCTACAGTGTTAGAAGAGGAACTGTGTTTCCTCGCAGGGTAAAGTAATAAACCAATTTATTAAAAGGTGTTTAGTTCCTGGAAGTGCCACTTACACCACTCTTATGAGAACTGGTGCACTGGTGTCACAATGTGTCCATCTCCTGAGAGTTTTTACCAGCCTCCTCTTGTGTGCTTTTCTTCCCTAGGTATCATGGGATGATGTTAAATGCACTTACGGACATTCCAACCTCCACTGGTATGCAAACATATCTCTGTTTTTACTTAATGCTGCTCTGGACTTTGGAATGAGGGTAGCAAAGAGAGGGAAAATAAATGGTTTGAATTGCGCATTGCCTGGGATGTAGTGAGGATGCAGGAGAGTAGAAGAGGCATCCTTGTATTCTGGTTACTCAGATGGGACTGCATATGACTAGACTGGGAGACTCTAGGGTTACTGAGTAGTCACAAATGGGGCTGACTGCAGTTAGATACGTCAGCTGGGATTTTTCCATGCCTTTTGTTTTGATGCATCATAAGAAAATGAGCTTACGAGAGGGGGATAATTGTAAGAGGGAGATAATCCCTCCTATAAGCTGAAGTGCTGACAGGGAGTCAGCTTTATATGCTCTCTCAGGAACACTGGAAAGGGTCAGCTTAGTTGATCCAAACCTCAAAAAGCTGAGCAGGAGCAAACCTGGGAGGTTACTTGCAACGGAGAGCTTCAAACATATACATCTCATTTTGCTTTTTCTTTGCCTCTACAGGGGAGAAACGGCTTATCTCTTGATTTACATGAGAAAACATCCTCAGTAGCCCTATCCAGGACTATCAGAGTGTCTCGGAAAGCTGTGCATTGTCCATGGAGCTCAGCACCTCTGCGCAAGAGTGGACATGTACAAATGTTCCGTAAGAAAGACATTTTGCACTCAGGAACCTCTGTGTTCACATTTATTTATGGAAAACACTCAACTAGAAAAAGGGTCTAAGAACTGTTGCAACTAGAACCTTTTTCTTTCATATATTTTTAATATTTATGTGATTCTACATATTAATTTCCTCTTTAAAAGACAGTGAGTTAGTCCTTGTCTCTGCTGACTTACCAGTTTCCTTAATGCTGATGCCTAAATTCCCATACAAGGGAAGTGTTCGGCCTGAAAACTTGTGTGATGTTCCAGAGAGGCGTGTGGTATGACTGGGGAGCACTGGTAGCCATACCTAGCCAGTACAACCAGTAAGAGCTTGAGACTTTGCCCTTTTAGCACCATGTGAGATGCTGGCAAGCTGGGCAGGAGACCAGAAATAGCTGGAGGAAGGATCAGAACCTTTGTGCCACATGCCAGTGACTCCTACCCATTTAACATGCTTATCAGGTGTTTATATGCATTTTCTTTCCTGTAGAGAGGAAAATATTCAGAGTAACAGAGATTCTGAAGCTAATTAGTGGTTTTGCACGGTGCAGGCCATACACTGTGAAAAGGGAAGTAAGGTGCCTTGCTGTGCTTGAACTTTTGGGATTTTCCTTAAGTGTTCCTTATCTGGTTGCCAGGTGGAATTGTCTTGCTCTTGCCTTTCCTTTTCTGCCCTTGAAGTGGGAATGTCCCTTAAGCAGAAAATGTTCTGGAGAGAACAATTGTGTAAAGAAAGTGGGTAATTTTTAAATCTCCTGTTGAGTCCTGTTACTCTGTGCAGTTAGTTCGACCTGTACTCCCATGGCAAGACCACACAGTCGGAGGGAAAATGTAAAGAGAGCTAGAAGGGAAGGTTGTTCACATGTGACAGTGTGAAGAAGAGTGTTCTGAAGGCTCATCATAAGGCTCTATTGTGAGGAAAGTTAAAACCTTTGATTGTGATGCTTTTAATGCCCTCGTGGCATTAAGTCTTCTTGTACCACATTCTGTGAAGGGATCGAGGATTCCAGCAGTTTGTTGTTGGGAAGTACATTGAAGCCTAATGTATCCTGTTATTGTAAAGACTGTATCTTTACAAGGGTGCTATTTTGGCGAGACTGAGCACATCTTAAAACTACTAATGCAGATTTAATAGCAGCTGTGTATAACCTAATCATATTTGGATAATGATGATGAAGTCAACAAATCGTGTCTGTTTTCTGTTGGTATGTGGAAGGTAAATTGAGACATTTTGGAGCATAGCTATGAAATTACATTTCCACAGTCTAGTAGGTATTTATTTTGCTGTATAGCAAGGTCCATTATTCTGCTCAACTCTCTTGTATTTATACTGCTCTTAAATATCCCAGTGTATTGTTTGTCACCGGGATGAGGAATTTTTAGCCTATTCACATTCAAGAATGCATTGCAATCTTTCTAAAGCACCTTGGAGTGGGTGAGTAAGAAAACCAAGTTCCTGTTTGCTTTATCCAGCACTTTGCCAAAGTGAAGTAGCTGAAAAACAATGCGCTTCCAGAAACTGGGAAGTTAATGGGTTAAGAGACTGACAAGATATTTCTAATTAGATATAACTTGAAATTTTAAAATTTATGAAAAATGCCTTAAATGTGTCATAACCTTCCAGAGAAGTTACTCATCAAGGAAGCAGCTGCTGAGATACATTAAGAATCTTTTCAGTCAGTGAAAAATTATTAATCTCAATGAAAAGCACTATGGGATAAATTCCCTAGAAAATGGGTCTTGTGGTTTATTCTTGGTCTGTTGCTCCTAAACAATGTAAATGCAGGTGGGAGGCCACAGGCCACATGCTCAGAGGTGAACACTCACATTAAGTATTTGGGGTAGAGCTGCTGCTAATGTTTAGCTCCAAGAACCAAGGAAAAGCAGCTAAACCTGGACACTTCACCCTCATGCTGGAGGGATTTGTTTTCAGATTCACTGTCATGTTTTCAGATTTCCTGTCAAGCTTATATTGCTTCCAGATGAAGATGGGCCAGGGGAGGAGCAGGAGGGTGTGCAAACTGCATGGCAGTTTGAAAACTCAATTTCAAAAACTCTGCCTGACCTGAGCTGCTTTTGCAAAAAGTCACCTTGGCTGCCTCTGTGTCCACAACAAAGCTCAGCCGTATACTGGATAAACTGCCCTGGGAGTTTACTTACATCTAAGGAAACCCACTTTCTGCCAAGTGCCTGGGATTCAGAACTGTACAGGCATAACGTGGAGACCAGTGGTAATGTGGAGTTCCTGCCTGGGGGTGGCTACAGAAAACAGCTCCTGCATTTCTGCCAGAAAGAAATCTCCACCACAGAGCCACCACAAAGGAGTCAAGATTATTATTATTATTAGTAGTAGTAGTAGTAGTACCAGTATTATTAGTCCTGTGTTTGAGTCACTGTGCAAATGAAGCCCAGCACAAATAGCAATGGCTTTGAAAACCCAGATAAAGCCAAGAGTATCTGTGTGGAGAGATTATTGTATAGGTCTTGGTAACTCCTTGTTTCCATTTTTTGTTTGGTTTAGGATTACCATGTCTTAAGAGCAGGAGCAGTAGCAAATTACACATTCTCTGCTTCATCTGCCCTTCTGGCATCCAGAGAGTGCTGGCCCTTTTCTGGCCCTGGCATTTCCTGTATCACTACCTTTTGGACATCTTTGTCTTACTGGTCTCCTCTCCTTAGAGCCAAGATTCTGGTCCTGCCCTGACAGAGGCCATACCTTTCCCAGGGACATTTTAGTGATGACAAGCCTGAATCATCTTTTGCCAGTAACATCCTTATGGTATTTCTTCTCTAACACAGGTTAGGCTTGAAGCTGTGAGCAGAAAGAAGCACTTGCCTAACAAGTGTAAACAGAAACCTCAATCAACTTTTCAAGGGTATTTTATGAAGCAGTTTGTTTTTACAAGACAGCTGTTGAGCTTTGACTCTGCTATTTGCCATGTGGCTGACTCATATTTTATCAGCTTCAAGTTGGGAGGCTCAACGCTGTTTGCACCTGTCTGTGGGAGGGCGCCCAAGAATCACCAACCCTTTAGAGAGCTTCACAGGTAACAAAAATTTCTGATCTATATGAACTAAAAACACTGGAAGATAAATGCTTCTGAGCTAAATCTACCTGATTTAAAGACAAAGGAAAAGTTGTAAGCGCAGTGAAAAACTGAATGAGGACTTGCTTAAAGAAAATGTGAATGAAGACCTTCACGAAGGCTTAAGAAGTACTGTGTGCCACTGACTGTTTTCCTAAATAGACTCACGACTGAAAATTTGGCAGCCCATGGGATGCAGTTTGATTACGTATGAAAATGCTTTGCTGTGTGAGGGAATGCCAGAGCCGGGAATGGGATAATGCTCTCCATGTGTGCCTTTGTGATGGGCACAGTTGAGGTCCAGAAACTGAGAAAGTCCCTCCCATTAGGGCGGTGGCTACACACCACCAAAGGACAGGGACACAACGGCTGGAAGGGCAGCCTGTTGTTAGTCTACATCAGTTTCTGCACTGAGCTGATGGGAATTTCTTCCTGTCCTTGGCTGCAGATCACCTGTACGGGTATGACAGCAGTCTCTGTGACCAGGACATCAAATGGATGATTCATAGAGTCACAGTCATAATACCTCTCCGCTACGTAATCCATTTTTCTCACAGATAAAGAGAAAACCCACATAAGTGAATGAAATCTCCACATAGCAGCCCCGGGCAGTACAACTGCTGGTTAAACCTTGCTTTCACTGCAGAATTTAGGCAGACAGGCCTGACCTTTTTGACCTCAGAAATAAAAGGGTTCTCCTTTGTCTTGTCCTAAAGCTGCAGTGATCTGCCCACCTCAGTCCAAATCCTGGGCCAGCTCTGGCTCCAACTGCCAAGCTATAGGATGGGGAAGTGAGAAGGTCTGAGGTATAGGGAGGCCAGGCTACTTACTGGTTGAGGCAGGCACAAGCAATGACCTGAGGAAACAAGTGAAAAACTGCTCAACATGCAAAGGCACAAAACCCTAAAGGAAATGTGGTGCTGGAGGACAAGAGTTTGGTACCTCTGGGGACCTGTTGTAGGGAGCAGCAGGGTGGACCCTTGGCCACCTGACTGATGCCTGCTGGGGCTCTTTGGCTCTCTCTGCCATGGGGGTGCTGTAGGTGCTCACGCCTAGCCTCATCGCCTCTTAGGTTTTGTTGACTTTTATCTGTGTTAACTTCAAAACAACATGTTTCTGCTTTCAGGTTGAGCGTATTCTGCATGCAGGGTAAGCACACAGTAAAAAGTGTCTGAACTAAGTGACCTGCCCTGGGTCACCAGGCATTTGGGGTGCTGCCGACTAAACGTTCTTACCCTGGGACTGGTTTTATCTGTAAACGGGTAAAGACAAGACAGGGAAGTAAAAGTCCATTAGTGGCTGGGAAAACAAAATCACATCATATCCTGTCACCCATATCTTTAAAATGAACTCCTGAAAAATTTTGGGCAGGGCTCTGAAACGAGGTACCATGCCAGCTCCTTCTGCAGGACCCAGAAGCATCCAAGCTGGGGTCAAACCCACTCTGCATAAGGAGTTTGGATTTCCCAGGATAGGCTCCTGCTAAGCCTTGTAAAACGGGGTTTTTCAGTTTAAGCAGAAGAGGTTTTTCAATCGTGAACTGTAAAAAAACCTAACGTAGGGCAGCATGCATTCAGAAAGGGCCAAAAGGTAACAGTAACATGGTGCCAAGGGACAAGAAACCATAAGCTGTTTGGCTTCCAAAACGAGGGTAAATACAGAAAATGCCACAGTGGCTGCTCCAGGATACACAAGTGTGAGGTAGTGTGCCACATTAATGATCCATCAGTCTTTGCAGATTTTGATTTTGAAGAGTCCCGCAGAGCTTACACGATGGCTATTCAAAAGACAAAGCTTTATTTCTTTCTTACTTCTCTCTCATGTAGGGAGAGCCCTTGCTTATAAGAAATGTGTTGTCCCTGTGGTTCTTTACAGATCTTACTGTGGAAATGTCAAAATGCTTCTAAAGGTTTGTCCTTAATAATCAAATGGGCATATAATCCCCTGTCTACTTGATTATTTTAAATATACCAAGAAAATTACATCAAAATATTTGAAATGTGTTGTATAATCAGTAGTTTGACCTTTGACAATATATTATATCGTTGTCATATCTTAGGAATTCTAGCATGAATCCTGAGAAACACGGGGAGATTGTAAATTAATGGAAATCAGATGGGACATTCATTTTAAGTTACTAGTCCACCTAAAATATTGTATAATATGGTGAATCATTGTTAGATAAGCCATCATTCAGTCTTGGAACCTGAATGTCAGAGTGAAATATTCTCCATAACGTTGAAGTTCTTTGAACAGATGAAGAAACCCTAGTGAAAACTTAAATGTCTCTTCGATAAAGATGTTAATTCACATACTCAGTGGACTGCTACCTCCCTAGTCTAAGGATGAAAAGTTTTAAAAATGTGTTTTCTGATATAGAAATTACTTTTGTATGGTAAGTAAGGACTGGAGAGTTGCAGAATGACAAAGATGGGTGTGATGGAAAACTGAGAAAAAATGTGTGTGCAATAGTACACGAATTGAGAGACCACTCATATACATACATACATACATGCATATCTATAAAATATGGGTGCCTGGTGCCTAGGAGATGAAGTAATATTGGGGATGTTTTTAACAGTGATCCCTCCTGTGAACAGGTCTGTCCTTTGGGGCTTCATCTGGTGATATGTTCATGACAGGTGAGATAAGAAATGTTCTTGGGGCATGTACAAACTCCTCAACTGCCACTGTTCTTGCAAACAAGCAGAGACTACGTGGTATACAAAAAACTGCAACCTCAGCCAGTGCAATTTGAGTAATTGCCATGATGAGCTCACTCAATAAATTCATGCGAGGAACCCCCCAGTCAGTTTTTAAATTCTCTGAAGGGTGAGAGAAATCAATATCCCTGCTTCCTCTTGCTTTTTATAGCACTTCTGCCTAAATTTTCCTTGTCTGGAGCCAGTCAGCAGGCAGGAGGGAGGGGTAAGGTCAATTTAAAAGGTTTTGGAAGGAGTCTCTCCTTGCCTGCGGTGGTGGGAGATCGTATATGGCCACTTGGCTGGAGCTGCCCACTCATGCAACGATGCCCATCCTGGGACTGGGGACCTGGCAGGTACCTGCTGGAGCTGGGGACCTCTCCTCATCCTTGTGCCTCTGATCAGGCAGGTGATACCAGGAAATTCCTAAGAATCGCAGTAGACTTTTTCATCAGTCTCCTCTTCGGGTCAGGAAAATGCGGCAAATCCTTTGTGTGATGTTTCTTGCCTTTTGAAATATTTCACTTAATGCAGGTATTTATCCCTGCCCTCAGGAAATCTTGTGATAGTGGAGAACAGGTAGAAGGAGATTTTTCTTAGCTATGGAAAATAAATTACATACTACAAAGGTAAAAACTTCTGCCCCCACCTTGTTTTTCTTTGCCTTTTTTTTTTAATCGCTTTTGGCACCGAGTATGTACAACATCATGTCATGTAGGTGTCATCTTTAATGAGTGCATGTATATCTGGGCACTTAAGTAGCAGCGCGTGGATCTGGAAATGGGGATTTACATTAGCTCCTTAGGACCTGTGAATAAGTTATTTTTACGGCAGTGGATGAGTACACGGCACTTTGCAGGAAAATAGTTTGGGCAGTTCTTTACCTGCAGATGTTACCTAATGGACTTTCAGTAAGAAAATAGGTTAAAGGATATACTGAATGTAAAAGTAGTCTGGAAGTGAGCTGAAAATTTTGAGAAACTGATCTGCTTAAGAAAAAAAAGCAGACTTTTCCCTGAGACTGGAAACAAAATATGTTGAATTACAGTTTGTCAACTCCAGGAAACACTTTCCAGTCAGCAAAAAAGTATCTTATTCCAGCTGTATTTTTGGGTCAGCTGCTGCTAATGAGCACATAACTGATATAAACAAATGCGATTGAGTTTGTTTAACCCTTTCAGTCTTGATTTTTCTCCAGACAAAGGTCACTAGTAACCAAAGGAGGCCTTAAAAACTGAAGTATACCTTGTCGGGGGCCTCTTAGGGCACCAATGCTGTGATAGATGAGCTCTCTGAAGGAACATGTTAAGCTGCTAATAGCAACTGGTTAGGACTAAACAGAAGGAAAATTTTGGACACATGGTCCCTGCCGCCACAATCAATCTCCTGTGTTAATACTATGAAAACATGGCCCAAACCCACAGCGATTACTTCTTCAAAGCTATTTAATTTCAAGGTTCCCACAGCAACTTCAGCATTTTCATACTATAACTAAGCCTCTCCTTTACCCCGTCACTCTGACTTGAAGCCCTGTTCAGTGAATACCATGTAAAATGAAAAAAAAGGATTATTTTTTTTCTGAAGAAAATCTCCTGTTACAGCGTTTTATGTAACCATGGAGTATGTTGTTTCCTTTGCTCTCCACCAAGTCTTCCATTCAAAAGTGATGCCGATCACTCCTGCATGGCAGTTTTCCCAAGCTACATAATGCTTGGCATTAGGCCACCATTAGCCTGCTTCCCCATGCCGCCCTGGGAGCTGAAGCATTCACACGTAGGACGGGATGGGATGGGGAAAGGGGCTGCAAAAAGGAAGACTTGTAAAACTTTTAAAATGGCTATTTGGTTGTGTGTAGCCTTGGGGGGGCGGAGAAATTGCTGCATTTTCTATGTGGTTTTTTTTTTGTTGTTGTTCATTTAAGTGAACCAATCAAACACCCTTTGATTGGAAAAGCTTGGAGAAGTGAAATCATTAAAAAAAAAAAAAAAAGTGGGCTTGTAATGAAGTTAAATGTAGGAGGTGGTCCTGGTTCTGAATCGTGGTTCTTTTTGGAGTGCTATTTTCTGGATTCAGTCACTAAACAACTCCTTGGTGTCTCCAAGCCAAGAAGCTGAAGTGATTTACTTGGTTATTAAGTACCATGGCTGTCTGTTTTCCCCAGGAGGTGGCACTGTCTCCAGTGTTTTGCATCCTCTCACCTCCCTGTCCTATGCCAACAAGAGACAGATTGTGTGCAGGGCCAGCACACATTGCGGAGGTGATCTGTTTCCTCATGGCACCAGTACCTCACACTACAATTGCTTTTAGTTTCGGGGAACATCAGAACTTATTTGAAGATAGCCTAGTGTCTGAAAGGGAGTGCTCAATCCTTAGAAAAGGTCACATCAGCTCAGGCAACTTTTCAGTGACTCCCTTAGCCATTTTATATCAGAAAACTAATGAAAGCAAGATCCAAACTGGAACGCCTCATCAGTTGAGAGTTTAAAGTCTCCAGATTTGGAGAAGAGCAAGCTTCTAATCTGCTATTTACCAAATTACCGACTTTTCTTCTTGTTTCAGTCTCTCCAAGAAACAGCAAGAGTTGCAGTGAACATTGCCATCACTGTTGGGTACTGCCACTTTGATTGTGCCTACATGTACCAGAACGAGAGTGAGAGCAGGGATGTGCTACGGGACAAAATTGAGGAGGGGGCTGTGAGGCAAGAAGACCTCTTTACTGTCAGTAAGGTATGTCCTTGGATAACGTGTCTCACGTGAGGCCAGCTCTCGGAAGGAGACGCAAGCTCCCAGCCTGCAAAGTGTCAGGGGATGAAGATGCTCGGGGAACAAACTACTCTCTCACAGAAAAGCAATCTGTGGTGGGGGGAAGGAATAGGTCAGCCCTTGAAAAACAAAAGGCTTGATTTGAGAGTGATTTTTTTTTTTTGTAGTCCATGTCCATTGTCAGCCATGGAGACAGGAACTGAGGCCGTGCTCTCGGTTGCTTCCAAGATAGGAAACAGAGCTATTGTATTCGTGGTCACTCCTGCTGTGCTGTTGGCCTCAGCCTGTTAGCTCCTGTATGTTATGCTTTGTTTTGTTTTTTCCCCCAACAACAATGGTAGGAAAAATAAAGTAACTTCTATCTGCTGGAAGCTGGCAGATTGATTTTCACCAGGTTCACTTTTTTTTTCTTTAATTGTTGGAATAATTGTTGGAATGTTAGAGTATCCCATTCTCATTTTATTTAGTTGACAGTACTGAAATACAGTAAGGTGAACAGAAGTGTCACTCCCTCAAGATGAGAAGTTGTGCCATATTGTTTCTGTGCCTGTGCTGCATGTTTCCCTGCCAGGGATGCTCATCCATAGTGAGGGCAGGAGAGCAGTTCCCAGGCTTTGTATTACCCCCACAGCTGTGATCCACCTTCCATAAGAGATCCTTGGTGAAGGAGCCATGCCAGAAAACACTTGCTGCCCTCCAGCTGGATTATTTGGATATCTACCTGATGCAGCGGCCCATGGGATTCAAGGTATTGTGACTTTAACTCCTGGGAGCCATCTGTCAGAGCTCTGTCCCTTTTGCCTTTGGGACCAGACATACCTTTAGTCCTTTCTAATGAGGAGTGTCATTAAACCTCATTAGGATATAATGATAAACCTCTGAACTGAGTATCCAGGAGGAAACATGCTTAAACTAGATTTGTAGTACAAGTAGTCCCTACTTGCTGTTCATCTGCAGTAATATAGAATTTGCTACATTTTGAAGCTGTCTTGCACAGGCATATTAAGCAGTTAAGTTGTTTGAAATAACTAATCAGAAGGTAATAAGGGAGGGTATGTATGATCATGGCACTCAGTGATTAGGTTTACTTTTTCCTAAAGGCCAAAAGCATATAAGGAATTAAAGCATGTGATGAACAAGCTTTGAATCAGATTCTTCCCCCCCTCCAGAAGTGGACTAGTTATGGAGATCATGAATGAAGATTGTGAGAGTTTTACTCATAATGAGAGGATGACTGTATTTATTTCAGCTCTCATCACAGAGTTTGTATGATACAAGGCCAATCACTTGACAAACTTTTCATGGGTGGTCCTTACAGTTTTCATTTCCTGAGTGCTTGAAAACAGCGTGCGGTGGATTTTCAGGAGTGCTAATCTGTAACTTGTAATTGAGATCAGTGACAGAAGCCCTGAGGATCAAATGCTAAAAGAGTGTTAAGAGTTCAAGCTGCACAGTAAGCAGATCTCAGGCTGGGCACTGTACCAGTACAGTGTTTGGCCCCACTGTTTTCACAGGAATCCAACACCTCTCAAGGGTTTATGGAGATACATTTATCAAGGTACAGAGAACACAGACTTCTACAAGAGCATAGCAGATCACAGGATGGCCTGGGTTGGAAGGGACCTTAAAGCTCATCTCATTCCAATCCCCTCCCATGGACAGGAACACCTTCCACTATCATAGATTGCTCCAAGCCCTGTCCAACCTGGCTTTGGACACTTCCAGGGAAGGGGCAGCCACAGCTTCTCTGGGCAACCTGTGCCAGGGCCTCCCCACCCTCACAGTAGAGGATTTCACCTGAACATCTAATCTAAACCTACTCTCCCGTACTGGGGACCCCAGAGCTGGAGGCAGCACTGCAGGTGAGGTCTCACCAGAGTGAAGGAGGCACAGCATCTCCTCCCTCACCTGCTGCCCACACTGCTTTGTGATGCAGCCCAGGATACAGTTGGCTCTCTGGGCTGTGACTTCACGTTACCAGCTCATGTCCAGCCTCTCATCCACCAGCAAACTCATGTCCTTCTTAGCAGGATAAGCAAAAAGTAGTATGTTCAGTAAGTTTTATGCCACATATATATAGTTAGGAAATTATTTTTTAGGCACAGTGTCATGTCATATCTAAAGTTGAAAAAAAGACTTCAAGCAGACAATTCCTGCTTTCATAAAAAAATTAGTTAATCAGATTCTGATATTTATGTCTGAGACCTGGCCTGTAAGACTTACATGCTATACTTCATTCATGTTTTCAAGGACAGATATTTGGGTTTGTTCAGATGTAACTCTTTTCTGTTTGGAACTTGAAACTAGTTTAGAATTTGACCATGTTTATCATTTGTCATTTCCTTATTGCCTTATTGCATACTTAACTGAAGTCACACAATAACAAACTGAAGGCAAATGTTAAGTAGTAAATTAAAGAGGCAGCGAAGGGATGCTCATAGAATATACATGCGATTTTGCATCTTAAACTACATAGTTTTGTGTTTTGTATCATCTGTACAAAGAAACTCAACGAATTTAATTATGGCACAACTGTTTTTCTGGTTAGTTCACTTCTTTTATAGGGATAGTTAACTTTACTGGAAGTTAAGTTGTAGGCATAACTTACTGAATGTGGCAACAGTGATGTTCTGCAGATCTGGTTCCACTTGCTCTGCACTGAAAAGCTCTTGACCAGAGGTCTATGTTATTTTCAGACCAATATTTGTGGTTTTTTTTTCCAGAAAAATAAAAAATATTTGTTTTTTCAATAGAATGTTTATCTGCAACTTACTTCCGTTGTTCTACTACAGAAACTTTTGTATTTAGCTTTTTTAAATTGTTATTTACTAACTTTTAAGGCAGACCATTATTTTTGCACTAGGATAAGCGTTTACTCCTGCCACATCTCTAGTTTCTGTTCAGAGTTAGTTACTATAGAACAGCATCCCCCCCTCCCCTTTCAGGATGTAAAAGCATCTGCAAGATCACTGTGTTAAGGTGTGCTGTGGAACACAACATTTATTTGTTGCTTAAGCTGACTTTTCCTTGTTGTTTGAGAAGCCTCCCACGAAGTCATTACCGCCCACTGATATTACTGTTAAGCCACAAACTTTGTTACAGCGTTACTGAGGAGCTAACAGCTGCCTACATAGGATAAAACCCTGCGTCAGCATTCAGGTCAAAAATGAGCTGAAGAACTTGACAAAGAGAAGCTCAACTCTCAGACTATGACAAGGACACACCAGGAAACAGCCCAAGCTCCAAAGCATCTTACCTGGCAGCGCTTGCTTTGTAGTCCAGTATGGACACAGCCAGTGGTTCAGGTCAGTCCTTGCTCAAGGAACGCCCCTTCTGATCCCCTGCAAGTCTCACCATTCACAGGATTCTATCCTCTCTGTAAGTCTAGGCAGAGAGAAGAGAGTTCACTTGCATGCCTATTTTACTATCACTTTCCTATTCCCAGAGAGCTTATTTGAGGATAAGTAACTGTTCTGTGTCGCAATGTGCTGCAGTCAATAGCATTGCTACTGTACTTGTAATACTACTGTATTTTTCCTCTTAATACCTAAAGTTTGTTTTTAGACAGCTTCACAGAACTATTATAGCCTATCCTGCAGCCTTAAGAGAAATAATTAATTATATTAGGTACTCATATGAAAGCAACTTTCTCACACTTGTAGCTACATTCCACATTTTATAGTTATTATTAGCTACTAGATTGATTATTAAAACTGAAAAAACCCTACAAACCCAAAAACAAACTGTTATAAGTTAGCACGATACTGGAGAACTTAAAGAGGCCAATTTATAATAAGTATTATAATTTTATTAGTAAATAGATAAACAGAAACAGCGCTGGACGGGTGAGGGAAAGTATATTTCGCCGTCGACCCGTG
>JAWMRA010000041.1:67579981-67592012 GCA_035584735.1 Pseudotriccus pelzelni
AAACAGTCTTACCATGGTCTGTCGGGAGAGCCAAGGGGACTGTATGCTGTCACAGCAATCCCTTTGGATTGGCAGTACTTAATCAGCTTCTCCTGGGTAAGGTATGGATGACATTCAACCTGGAAACATGGAAGTATAGAGATTGACAGTGACTTAACTGCTTTAACATGTTCCAGGGATTAGTTTTTAATCAAAGGCTAATTTTTGTTTTACCTTAGAGTCTCTAAACAGTATTATGCAGCTTTTGTTTTCTGTATGTCACCACTCCTTTTCTACTATTTGTAGCTCTCCTTACAATGAAGGGTTCAAGGACAATAGAAAAACTCCTTATAACTGCTGATGCAGATCATCTCCAGCATATGGGATGACCAGCTACATAATTGCTTCAATGAGACAATTCAGCAAAATGCACACACAGGAGAACCGTAAAATCATAGCAACAGCATTGCAGACCAGGAAGTATAAAGTTCTCTTTTCATCCTTAAACATGCCATAATTTTTTTTTTTTACAGCTACCATATTAACTTCAATACTAGTTATTGATTAATTTGGTTTTATTTGCTTTGTGTCAATACTCACCACTGAACACCTCCAGTCTGCAAATGGTGAGAATGGCTACCTGCTACAGATTTGAGACCTTCAGGACACTGTCCATTATGGACTTTTTATAAATGCATGGGTACTTCACATGAATTTACGTAAGAATAACTATATAACACAATACAGACTCCTTAACAGCAGATCTGTATTCTGACAAACAAATGCACAGATATGCAGTATGGAACTGAAATTATCCATGTGCCAGGAGGCAGTGAATGAACATGAATATTCGATAGTTTGCAGAGGGACTTCCAGAATAGTTTCACACCAGGGAGTACTACTTTTCTTTCAGCAGACAATGTAAAGAACCATTTTGATGACACTGCCATTCGAGACTCCTGCAACTGCACTGAGGCAAGTCTCTAGAAACTTGCGCTGCTGGCAGGTGAAACAAGGGAGTGCAAAACATAGGATCAGTTTACAGCCTTAGCACTTCATTTGTGGTTCTAGCTGCTTGCTGTTATCAGAAGCCTGCATGCCTGTTTCCCTTCTGAGACACACTGGAATATTAAACAGAACATGTAGCTCAGTTTTTGGGACAGGTTTACTTAGCTTCAGCAGCTCCAGAAAGACAGTCAAGACTCAGTCTTTCAAGAGTATTCAACAGGCAGAATTTATATGACTTAAGTTAGGCAAAGTCATCCTTACTGGCACTCACATTTAAAAACTTCTGAGCTAGTATTACATTTGAACCAGAATGAAAAGCCTATGATGTCCATTTAAAAAAGCATCTTAAGATATTGCAATCCACACTGTGTGAGAGTAAGTACTTAAGAGTCAGCTTTCCTTTCTGAATTAAGTACTACTACCATTGTAACGTAATTACTACCTTGTCAAATTAATTTCTCACTACAAATGAAACCAACACACATCCTGATTGCATTGGAATTAAGAACGGGAATGACATGAAGACAGTAGATTACACTTGAAGTATCTGCACAGAGAAAATGTTTTTAGGAAGGACTATCACTATTAGGCTAACTGCTAAGTGTTAATAACAGATAAGCTTTCAGGCTTGCAAGCATTTTTTTTTCAGAAGCAATAAACCATGAAGGACACGGATCAAAGACCTCTTGCTCTAGGCTAAACTTACTTATAGTAATCAGAGCTTGAGAACATTTACAAGTGGGAGAGGTCCAAGATCAGTGACTTGAGAGAGACAAGGGTAATTATTACTATTACAGTGATAGGGGCAATGAAGTGTGGCAAACGTTGAAAGGTATCATAAAACTTACAGTAAGTTTCCTAAAAGTACATTGTGACTGATAATGAAAAGACACATTAGAGAATTATTCCTTTTGCTCATCAGAACATTTCAGTTTTATGTCGAACAGACTTCCAGAGAACACTATTAAGCTTTCTGAAAAAAAGGTGTTAAACCCCCTTTTCAGTACACATGTTCAAGCTGCCACAGTAAATTACCCAGCTCTAACAGTCACGTCTCAATAACTGGGACTGCAGTCCTTCAAACACTACAGTAACCAAGCCCAAGACTAGGTAGACCTCACAGGGGTCTATCCTGGGACCTGTCCTCTTTAACAACCTGTGCCATGCTACAATCATGTGAAACTTGAAGGCAATACCAAACTGGGGAATGACCAGTCAATACACACAAGGGCAGGGATGCCATTTCGGAGGGACCCATTCGGGCAGGAAGAACACGCAAACAAAAACCTTAAGAAACTCATTAAGGCTGTACGTGAAGACCTGCACCTGGGAAGGAAGAGCTCAAAGCTGTGCACCTGGGAAATAAAAGCCTCCTGAGCAGAGGAATACCAGGATGCCTAAGGGCTGGAGAACCTGCTGTCCTGGGAAAGGCCAAATGACCTGGGCTTGTTCTGCCTGGAGAAGACAACCCTTCAGGCCTCCTAGTAGGAGCTTTCAGTACTTAAAAGGTGGTCATCCGAAGACAAGCCAAGCTCTTCAGTGCTGCATGGAGGAAGGTATGAGACACAAGCTGAAACAAGAGAGGCTGATACTGGATATAGAAAAACTCCCTTCCTCCACCACACAACCAAGGCAGGGGCTCAGGCAGCAGAGCACACTTCCTAGGGAAGCTGTGGGGTCTCCACCTTTGCGGTCTTTCAAGATGGATAAAGCTCTGGACAACCTGGTCTGATCTCACAGCTGATGCTCCTCTGAGCTGTGAATTAGAGCAGATTATCTCCCAAGGTCTCCTGCCATCTGAATTTTCCTAAGATTTTATTCAAGTGTTGCTTGTGTACCTGGACACTTCTACTCTGTGGCTTACCTTGCAACTCCATTTACTCCTTCCTCCTAACCCTCATTAAGTCTGTGAGCAGTCTATAAAGCATATTCTTGATCAATTCCCTCAGTCATCAGCAACAAGAACTGGTCTCTCCACAGATGAGTTATGAAGAGGTCATCCAATTCTCTATATATACACCAAGTTTTACTCTGCGTCAAGGATGTTTTTAGACCTCATCTGAGTTCCCCCTGCTTCAGCATCAACAGAAAGCAATTCTGGAGCTGCTCATCATCAGATTTCCAGGCAGCACTACAGAAAATCCACAGAAAGCCAGCATCTTGTACATCCAGAAGCAGCTGGAGGGTGGGATTTGTATACTCCATTCTCTTATACTATAACTGTCTTTCAAAACAAGATGCTAGTCATTCTTAAAAAAACAAACAAACAAACTACCATACAACAAAAAACACCACCACCCAAACATTTGCTTGCTGTCACTTTGCAGCTTACCTGGTTATTTGCAGGCTTGTATTTCAGCCCTGGCTTGTTCAAGATTCTTTCAATCTGCTCATGGTTGAAGTTGGAGATTCCAATGGCTTTTACCAGACCAGCATCCACCAGCTCTTCCATTGCCTAACAGAAAGAAACAAAATCAGCACCTAGCATACAAGGAAGGGCCTGAAGAACACATTCTTCCTGATATGGTTTTGTTTCCTTCACAAGAAGCCTGAAATAAGTGTTTAAATTTTCAGAGGTCAAGTTTGAGGAAAAAATCACCTGGAGCACTTTAGTACGCGTGCCTTGTCTCCCGTCACCAATGCTCAAAAGATTCATTCTTTGAGACTGGAGATATTCACAGCAAGTTAGAAGTTGAAAGTAATGAAATTACACCCAAGAAACCACTATTGTACCAGTGAGCCCTTACAAACAGATCTAAATACAAAAGACAGTTTAGACTGCTGAAGGTAATGAAAACATGGCAGAGACTGCTAAGACCCGAAGGCATTATTCTCATGCTGTGGCTAAACTTACCTCCCATGTCTGTAGGATATCTGAGTTGCTGGGGATAGCCATGCCTTTGTCATCTGTGGGGAAGAGCTCCTCTCCTGCCTGTCAGTGAGGGAGAAAGTGCTTGAAACAGTCTTTATTGGGAGGTTAGGTTAACACCAGCTGAAGAACATACTACAAATTTGCACTGCAGGACAAGTAATACTTATCATTATACTAATTTATTACATACTAATAGTCACTATCTACAGTCTCCAGCCTTTTTGTTTGGTTTTGCATGGTATTATGGTTTGGTTTTTTTTGCTAGCAGTCAACCCAGTAAGGACACGTACTTCGGGTGGACACTGTGTCCTGTGGCTCATCAAAATCAAAATAACAAAACTTAAGTCTCCAGTTGTAATACAGAAAGCAGTACTATAGCCAATTTACAAAAATACACAATTTGTATCCGGGAGTAATGAAGTGTTTTATTGGAATGCAGAATCAGGACCCACTTAAAACCTGTAACAGCTTACACTGGACTAGATCTGCTGATAGATCTCTTTCATGGGGAGACCCACTGTTTAAGCTGCTGGCATAGAGAATGTTAGAGCAGCCTCTGTCCCAGTTAGGACTACATGCCAAGTATCACCTTCATTCAAAACCAGTTATTTTCCACTGATACATTATTATGCCACAACATATTTTCACTGTGATAGGTCTGTCCATGTGAAACTCATTTTAAAGATACAGATGCTATGGAGAACAGTCATATCACAAGTAAGAAGAATAAAGCAGATTTTGATCAAGTTCTAACTGAAAGATTAACCTTGGACATACTCAAAGTGCAACACAAGTTCCTTCGCACGCAGTCGGTAAAAGAATTAGGGAACTAAGAAGCTCAAACTTTTGAAATTTAATGTCTGTGAAACACTAAGGTTTCTATAGCAAAGGTTAGTTTAACCTGTACTGTCTTGAAAGACTTGGTGATTAAAGTCAGAAACAATCTCTTGTGCGACTCTGTAACATGCAGAGGAAAGAACTTCAGCTAGACAGCAACGTACAGCACAGAGAAGGAACCACACCATTGCTAGCTGAGCATAGCTTGGATTCAGAGACGGCAACACAGGCAATAATCAAAAGGACAGAGATATAACTTCTGCTTGCAGCAGTGAAACCCACTCCTAGTTCAAGGTCTACCTCTTCCATGATCAAAAGGGCAGCAGGTGCCAGACAAGCAGAAACCTTGGTAATGTAAGGATCAACAGCCTGGCTCGCATGGCCACAGTAAAGCTGAGCAGCAGAGCCATGCTGGCACACAACACACACATAATGATCTGTACCCGTTGGAGCAATCACTAGGTTATAAAGCCATATAGCTCTTCTAAACTGCCAATTACAACAGACAAAGATAAGAGCACTGTTGTTACTGTACCTTAAAACCAAGGGGCCAGTGGATGAGGTAGAGATCCAGGTAATCCAGCTTTAGGGCAGCAAGAGTCTTCTGGCAGGCTCCCTTCACCAGAGGCTTCTCATGAAATGTGCACCACAGCTAGAAACAAAATGCCAAGAAATGCTATAACCTCCTGGGTTAAATCTCTCAGAACCCTTCTGTACTGTCTAGGAGGGTGCCTGTCCTGTTCAGAAGGTGATCTTACAGCTCTTCAAATGGTGTTTGCTCTGTGAACAGGACTGGCCTGTGATACTGGACAATATGTGCTATGGCAGCACACTGCATAATGTCCTGGCATGCAGCAGAAGTACTCGTGTTTCATTAATTAAGACTTAAATTAAAAAACACCTACTAGAAGGTCAGATAATGGATGAAAGAGAACAGCATAACTTCATGCCAGGGAAAGCTGAAAGCATCACCTACATTTGCAACACATACTTTGCATAGTTCTCCATACAAGATGAAGTAAAGAAGCTTGCCTCAGAAACAGTCTAAGTGATGTTCTGAATACTGCATCCCAGAGCAGAAAAATAAAGAACTCAGAGGTTACTTAGAAAAAAAAAAAGGTGTCTCCTCGTATCCTGTATCACCAGACCCATACCTTGCTGACGACAAAGAGGTCCTCTCGTTTCACAACGCCTTCTTTGATTTTTTGCTGGATCCCTTCCCCAACTTCATTTTCATTTTGGTACACGTAGGCACAGTCAAAGTGACGGTATCCAGCATCGATAGCAGCCATCACCGCAGCTGTTACTTTCCCTGGCTGGGACTGAAAAAAAAAAAAAAAAAAGTGACGACAAAAAAACCTTTAATCGACATATTGCCGGAGACCTCCCTCACAGCAAGATAAAATCAGGAAAGCCGCCCCATCCAGAGCAGCCTCCCGTTAGAACGAGGCAAAGCGGGGCAGGCTGGTGGCGGCCCGGCCGCTGCGCCATCGCCCGCAAGGTCCGGGCCGGCCCCGCCGCGCTCCTTTCCTCCCCGCAGCCCTCCCGCCGCCGGCGGGGCAAACCCCCGGTACCTTCCACGTGCCCAGCCCCAGAATAGGCATCTTGGCCCCGGTGTTCAGCTGCACGCAGGTGGCCATGGCTGCGCCAACGCCTCCGCCCCCGCCGGCCCCGCGCCTTTAATAGCGGGCCCGGCCGCGCCCGGCCCGCCCCGCCCCGGCGCTGCGGGGGCGGGCCCGCAGCTTAACCCCGGAGCGCAGCGCTGGGCCGGGGCGGTGGAGGGATGGAAGGGGCTGTGTGTCCGAGCCCGGCATCGGAGCCGGCGTCCCGCAGCCGCGCCGGAACCGGCTGGGAGCCGTCCCGCAGCACCTCGGCCCTGCGGGGTTACGTGCCCGGGATGAGGGCGGTAGAGGAGACGTGGCGCGGAGCTGTCGCCCTCAGGGCTGCTGGCGGGCTGTGCCCCTCAGGACGGGGAAGGGCTGAGCCCCGTGCTGGAGCAGCGTGTCCCTGCCACACGGATGGCGGCCTAGGCTGGTCCCCCCTTATCGACATCTTACGGCTCTGTGTGCCGGTGCGGCGAAATGACAGGAATAAACTCAGCGTGCCTGGCTTGTGAGAGCCAGGAGAACCTGCTCTTGGCTCTGAGTGGGACAAACGCAGCTTCCCGTGCAGACTGCGCCTTAGGAGCAATTTACAATATAACCAGCTTACTAAAAAAGAGCTTTAACTGCGGAAGACTTTTAAGTGCTTTGAGAGTTGCAGACGAGGAGCGGTGACTTTTTCACGAGTGGCATAATGATCGTGCTGTCCCTCTAGTCTTTAGGGACGTGCCGAGGACATTTCAGAATAAAATGCGTGATTGTAATCATATGTGGTAGTGAATTACAGCCTGGCCAGGAATACTGCAAAGATCCACTCGGGAGTTCGACACAGCTGGTAGGTCAAACAAAACTGAACACTTTATTAAGATGGTTCCCCTTTATGTAGGGGAAGCAGCGAATTTGCTAGAACAATGGCTGTGGATATAACAAATACGGAAAGGGAAGGAGGGAGTTTGCCCAAACTAAAAAAAATATGGGAGGGGTTACAACTTTACATGGATAAAGAGGGAAGGGTTACAACCATACAGGGAATCAACCAATGAGCAATCAGGATAAAAAGGAGTAAACAGTTGAAGGGAATTTTTACAAAAATTATGGGGTATAGTAAGTAAACTCTGTTTTAACAGTAATCCAGTACTCTAACAGTAAAGTCCATTGTCTCTAAAGGCGTTCTGTGTCTCCAAAAGTGTTCTGTGGTAAAAACAGCATCTTAATCTCCAGTTGACTTTTTCAGGCTTCAATCCATCTTCTATATTGGTCTTCTTCCTTTTGCCCATCTTCCACGGTAGCGGCCAGTGATCTCACATCAGAAACTGGCTTTGACTTTTTTTGCAGACAAGCATATGCTGCTCTGCTGAAGAGGTCACAGTGCAGTGGAAAAAACCAGACTTGCCTGGGAGGCTTTGCTGCTTATTCACGTGTGGAGAGTTTCTTCAGGTGCGAGTGTTTGCTCTGGGTGCCTCTCCCTGCTCTCTGCAGCTTTATATTTTTTGCTCCATTTAACTAAGGATGGGCAAGGTAATTGGTTTTCCTCTTTAATGTTCTTCCTTTTTAGTATCAGCACATCAGCCATCCCTGGCAGAATGGGATGTGTTTTTACCTGGTACACAAGTTGGTGCTTATCTCTTACTATTTAGGTTTGTTTTTCCCTGATGGTTTCTTGTCAGGGAGGTGCTTCCATCTTGTCACAAGAGGCTTCAGGTAGAAGTTCAGTCTTTTGTTTTTGCTTTTAACTCTTGTGAGTGGGAGCCTTTCCCCTCACAGCTGCAAGGAATCAGCTTTCCACTGTTTACCTCTCCGAAGGGTCTGGCAGGGGCTGTCACATGGAGGGCAGGGCCTTGGGGGAGGAAGAAGTACTGCACGTCACTGTGAGACAGCCAGCCTGCTAAATCTTATGCACTGTGTCCTTGAGAACAAGGCCAACTATTACTTAACACTGAGCTGGCAATGAGGAACTGTGCAGGGAAGGAGGAATTTTGTTGCCTATTTGGTGTTGGTTTGTTTTTTTTTTGGTTTATGCATGTGTGAGGTTTTGCACTGAAACAGGATGGGTACTATCACGCGTTTTCAGCTTGTTTTTCTGACTTTGCATTTAGTTACTGTAATTTCACAACAGTTTGTGACTTTGGAGACCAGCAGTATTTGCAGTCTGAGAACAGGACCCAAAATAATGGAAGTGAGTATGTTCTTGTGGAGGTAGTCTTTAGCAGAGACCCAGTGGCCTGCAGAAAGAGCACCAAATAGGGAGGTGACAGAGTAGCAAGATACAATGAATCTCTACTCCTGAGGGAGAAAGAGAGCTGTGAGGTCTTCAGCTTCAGAGGCTTTTTGTCTTCACCCTAGTATTTGTTCTTTAATCCCACCTGCTTAAATAATAACCCCTGACCATAGGCAAGGATGAGCAAGTGCTCCTATCGTCCACCTGCAGTGGTTACTGTGTGGGAAGGGTGAGTTTATCCCATCAGGGGAAACCTGGGCAGGAGGAAACCAGGCTGGTGAGAACCAATTCCGGCTGGCTATGAAACCGGTGCTGCCATCTGGTGTGACTGAGCTCCAGCAGATAGGAAGCACCTGTGTGTGTCCCTAGGCCCCCTGGCAGGTGAGAAGGAGCGCAGCACCTCACCCCAAAGGGGGCAAGTTGCTGAGGGGCCTCCGGGCTGGGCCGCCCCTGCCAGGCAGAGTAGCAGCAGCCCTGGAACCAGCAGCCCACCCAGGAGCTCTAGGACACAGTACGCAGCACTGAGGGATGAAGGGAAGCATCAAGCACCTGGCATCACCCTCTGATCTGCCCTTGCTTTCAGGGAGGGATTGGGATGGCATGGATGTAATCTACAGTGAAAACACGGGAAACAGAGAGGAGGACAGGGTTTGGTGTTTGGCTTAAACAGAGGCTGGAGAAGGGGGAGAAAGGCATTTACTGATTTGTTCCTCTGTGTTCTTCCTCCCATCTCTCCCTCCCCACCCCCCCTGTACCTGAATCAGTGAAATGAATTTTTTGTTAATTGGCAGTAAATTATCTTAGATTGCCCTGAGATGAGGCTGTTTTGCCTGGGACAGTGGCTGTTGTAGACTGTGTGTGATACCCTGACATGGCCCAGAACTGGAGTAATGAGGACTATGGAAGGAGCCGTGATCCTGGTCCTGGCAATATACACTGGTGAGAGTGGCACAGCCAGTGCCTGTCCAGGAGTGAGTGCAGATGGTATGCAAACACCTGAAGAAAGGAGGGACCTTGGGATACCATTGGTGAGTGGGAAGGTGACTGTGAAGGTGACTGTGAAGAGATAGATGCTTCCTCCACACCTGGGCCCCAGTGGCTTGGTGTAATGCATGCAGGATCCAGAAGCACTGCAGAGGGTTTGGCTATGAAACATGGGGTAGAGAAGTGTGCTGCTGTGTTGGGACTGCGCTGGCGCTTGCCATGTGCTTGCAAATGAGGCTTCAGAGAGACCAGGACTGCTGGGCAAGTGGTGGCTTTGTGATGTGTATTATGTTCACATGGGTGACGTGTTACTACACTGGTCTGCTGGGACAAGGAATGGAGTTTATAATGAATATAAGATTGTGATGATGTTAAAGGTGGAATTTGTATAGGGGTGAAAGCGATTCTTGATATATTGTTCAGTTAAGTGAAGGGTAGAATGTAGAGAACATAAACTGCAGAGCGTATCAGGGGCTGGCAGTGGTGACCTGAGTGGAGACCATGAACTATTCAGTGCCAGCCAGAAGCAATTCCAGCTACCACTGAAACTGATACAAACACCCTGTCCCGTGCCAGAATTTAAGCCCACAGTGCTGTGACTCAGGAACACTGCTGGAGACATAAGTGCACTCTTTGAAGGAGGTCCATGCTGAAAAGGCTTACTTCTGAGAGGATGGCAGCTGGTGGATGATGCATGCTTGAACAAGGAAACTATGGCCACTGGGTAACTCATGCGGGAGAAATAATGCACTGAAAAGACAGTGCATATCTAAACCTTTGGCTCTCCCTGCATCATAGTAAGCATTGTACCTTTATTGTTCAATAAAAATATGTATTAGATCTCAGTAGAGCTCTCTCACCTCAGCCTGGGGATTGTTGAGGGGTTTATGGGTTGCTTCATTTACGAAGCTGCAAAACAAATGTTTTTGGAGTATATTTTCATGAGTTGAAAGTGGAACTTTTGGAAAGAAGGTCCTAAGGTGCTTGTTTTCACTTGAAACCCAAGTGCAACTTCTAAGACTATGCTTTTGCTTACCTGGCCAGTAATAGGAAACAGAAAGCTGACAAAGCCATAAAATCAAATACCTCCTCATCTTACCTGGTTAAAGGCGCCTTGATTGTTTTAATGTCTTGAATTTGAGTGTCAGGTAGAAACGAGATTTGGGGATAATTCCTTGAGACCTACTCTACGTGTGTCCCCTGTGCCAGACAGGCTCCACAGTGGGTATCCATGCATGTAGAGTGGTGTGGGCTGCTCAGGCTCTGCTATCACTGGGCTGCTGGGATGCATGTCTCTGCACCAGGCTGGGATCTGCCAGGGGGAGAGAGGGTAGAGGGGTTGGTGGGCATAGGACTATAGGGGGAAGCACCCCGAGGAAGTGAATCTTTAGTTCACGTTTCTCAGATTTTATTCCAGTGCTCACAACTGCTGAGTACCTCCTTAGCCAGATAAAGCAAGATAAAGTATAAATGTGAAGGTGTAGTTCAAAGTCTCTCCCTTCTTTCTCCTTAACAATTCCTCATTTTGAAAGAAAATTATTACAGCCCACGTTTTGTTATTTTAGAATAATTTTACTGTATATTTCTTTCAAAGAGAACAAACAAAATATAATCACTGAATACATATGCTGTGACTCCATTGCTGCAGGAGGAGAGATCCAATAAGAAAGCTAGATAAACCGACAGGAAGAATATCAAACCAAGTTCTGAAGGAGGGCAGGATATAACCATCTTCAGTATTCTGCATTGAATGGGTAGTCCTTGTGAGTTTTGGCCCTGAAGGGAATAAGACTTCATTTTAGCCATAATTTTTTTCCAATATATCAAGCTTTGGTAGTGCTTAGAGAAGCCACCAAGGCAGGACCTGAACTTTATAACTGTAGAAAGATTTTTTTTTTCAAGATTTGGTTTTCCTGTATAGTGTGTAGTTTTTGTACATTCGGAACATCCAAATCACTTCATCATTCAGGCTCTTGACATTTTAGGCAATATTTAGATGTAGAACCTCTGTGTATATAGTATTCATCATTTGAGGTTTGGGAAAAACCACATAGTAAATGCTACCACTTACGTGCTCATTGTGTAGACTCTCCAGTTTCTGTTAAAGCTGAAAATAGTCGCCATCTCCTCTTTAGTCAAACTGAAGTCAAACACCTAACAAGAGAAACAGCTGGAAATCATTTCTCTGAACAAATCAGAGATCGTAAGCAAAAATCTACAAAATTAATGAACAAGTCTAAAAGAGAGAGGAGCTGGTTAGAAGAAATTACTGTTTCACGGAAGAGAAAAAGGCGTCTCTCTCTATTAGTTAAGAATGCATTAGCAGAGAAAATTTAAAAAAGTGAAGCGGAGCAAGTCATGAGGAAAATGGTTAAACATAAAACTATTCAAAATCAGTATAGATTTTAGAAGTTAGTCAGAGAAGTGAGCGGTGTCAGAGAAGTGAGCGGTGTCATAGTTAGAACAACTGGGACCAATTCATGGGTGTAACCCACATCTATGTATTCTATAGCCCTCCATGCCATTTCCCAG
>JAWMRA010000041.1:67592112-67615749 GCA_035584735.1 Pseudotriccus pelzelni
TCCAGATTCCCAGGACGGCTCACAAATCATTGAGAGAGGTTTTGCAATGACATCAGCAGCTCTTTGAGGATTCTTGGCTGAATCCCATCAGGCCCAATAGATTTGCAGGGATCCAGCTGGAGCGGCAGATCCCGCACAATTTCAGGGTTGACTGGGAGTTGATCTTTCTCACAGTCATAGTCCTCCAGCTCAGGGCACTGAGACTTCCTTAGTCTGTTATCTGTGTTGAAGACAGAGGCAAAGAAAGTGTAAAACACCTCTGCCTTGTCTCTGTCCCCTTTGTGAGGTGACCATCCTCATCCTTTAATGGGCTGAGGATATTTCTATACTGCCTAGTCATTAATATATTTGAAAAAACTGTTTTTATTGTCCCCCACATTTCTGGCAACTTCATCTCCAATTGAGCTTTAGCAACATAAATTTTCTCCCTACGGCAGCAAGCAATATCTCTGTATTCTTCATGTCACTTGACCTTGCTTCCGTTGGGTATCCAGCTTCCTTTTTTGCCTTATTTCCAAGAGAAGATTGCCAGTCTGGCCTTCTGCCTTGCCTGCTTCAATTCTGACATTTGGGAATTGCCTGCTCCTTTGCCCTTAGGAGGTGATGTTTGAAAAGTGACCAGCACTGATAGACCTCAGCACCTGCAAAAACATTTTCCCAGGGGACCTTACTTAGTAATACCCTGAGCAGCCTGAAGTCTACTCTCCTCATGTCCAGAGCTGAGGTTTCACTGCCACTTTTCCTCTTGAAACAGAGATTTTAAACTTGATTGCCTTGTGGTCACCGTGGGCAAGATGACCACCAGTCTGCACTTCGCTCTTGAGATCCACTCTATTGACAAGCAGCAGATCAAGGAGGGACCTTTCTGTGTTGGCTCCCTTAGGACCTGTTTCATAAAGTTGTCATCTAGGTTTTTTAGGAATCTTCTGACCTGGGTTGTATCAGCTGTGTGATGCTCTCAGTTAATTTCTGGCTAGTTGAAGTCCCCCATAAGGACAGTTGTGCACGTTGACTTGGAAATGTCCCTTAATTCCTTAAAGAATAATTCATTGTGTCATTTTCCTGGCTAGGGGGCATGTAGTAGACTCCCAGGATATCCACATTGTTTTCAGCAGCCAGTACGTTCATAAAGGAGTTTCATAATGCGGAGAGAGAAGTGGGAGTGTAGAAGAGAAAAGGTTTCCTGTTAGCTACATGGTCATGGTCATCAGGGATGCCATATATAATTACATATATATATATATTAAATACAAATTACACATCCTTTGGCACAAAAGTAAAGCAGGATCCAGGGAATGGATGGGAGTTGTGCTTTAATGTTTGCACACACGGGGGCAGAGTTAAACTTGTGTGTGGCCACTGCTTTTACTTTTCTTCAATTGTATCTCATCAGATTTAATTGCGTATTGCATTCCTTAGATTTTGTAATAACAAGAATGTGGAAATCTCTCTTCCTCTGCCTCTTTTCCTAAAAAGTATTAGAAGAAAAAAAAAAAGAAGGTGGCTTACATTTGTAATAAATAAATAGGCATGAAAATTTTCTGGTAGGGACTCAAAAGATACAATCTGAGTTTTGAAGAAGAAATTAGCAGTTATCATTAAGATATCGATTTTCTGAATTGTCTGATCTTTAAATTGAAGACACAAAAAAGAATTTTTTCTTTTTTTCTGCTGTCTTTTGCACTGAAATGCAATACTGAAATGTTCAGACTGCTTCTCCTTCCTCAGCTCACCACTCTCTATCAAAGATGTTCCAAACCTGGCACTTTTAAGCATTGTTATGTGTGAGGGGGGGAAATCAAGTCTGTTTTCTCCCTCCTGTTAACTGGCACTTACTTTCAACATATTGTACATCCCAGGGGAAACAGAAAGAGTGTTTGTTTGTTTTCTAAAATTTAGAATGGTTGGATTTACTACAACTGGTAGTGCTTTCATGAACTCAGCACCTCCAGCTTGTTTTTAAATGCAGCAGTTAATGAGGATTGTGGGCCATCTACAGCTGGTAGGAAGCAGTATGTGCTGTACAGAGTGGGGTTGTTACCTACATATTTGCAGTCAGAGGTTACTTCCATTGGGAGATTTCCCATTGATTCAATAGCATGGGAACAAGCCATTTGTTAAAATGTCTGCCAACAGTGCCAGCTCTTTTTTCAGCCAGTCTAATACCAAACCCTCTCTAACTTATTTTTTGTATTGTCCCTGATGTCCTCGGAATGGCTGTATATTTTTCAGTGCTTCATCACCAGCTCTGTTCCCCCCAGCAGCTCATGATGCAGCAGTGGTCGTGGCCTCATTTTGTGATATCCTTCCAGAGGTATTATACCGTTCTCCCCAAAAAAGGTAGTTTGTTGCCAGATGTAACTTCTGCAAATGCTGCCTTAAGAAGAGCAGGACCATTTTTTTTTTCCTCACAGATCCATTGTATTGATCTTGGCTCAGTCCTTTATTCACTGTATTACAGATGCAGACTTTGACAGAGTACGGCAGTACAGAATGTTTAAACTTGACCTGTCCAAACTGTTAAATGTTGGTTAATGCTGTGGCAGGATAGTTCCACCCTGACCAGTGGTGATCCAATCAAGCTGTTAATCAAGCTATCATGCAAGATCAACTGCTGGAGCCAGAGTGTTGTCTTGGTGTTAAGTATGCTAAAACTATCCTGGTTCATCAAACTTTGAATACACACACTGCTTTTTGAAATCTGATTTGACATATAAGCTGATAGCTGGCCTGTAAAAGTGTGACTAGCAGTCAATCACTTTATACTATAAAAAGTCCAGTCCCCTCTCATGCAGTCAGGTTCTCCTGACATAACCCTTCTTGGGGTATGTGTGTGTGTGTGGAGATTCCTCTCTGGGCTGGGGACGCCCTCCAAGGTTACTCCTCGAGGCTGAGAGAAAGAGATCTCCCCACGGGCATTCGTATGGGCGAGTTACATCAGATCTCTGCTTAATAATTATGCCATTTTGGTAGCTTTAATATAATTGCTTCAATAATTCCTTTGTTACAGTGCACTATACTACTTTATGGTATATCTACTAGTAGATTTTTAGTTTCTATATTGGTTTAGTGCTTATGTTGTGTAGTAAATAGTTCTAATTAAGGTTTTTTGTGTGATCATTTGTATAAAATAAATTATTCATTTTATCTAAATATTCTCATTTTGCCATCATTAAAATCTGCAGGACAAAGTGGTTTAATACCTCTATAATTCCTTTAAATTTAAACTGTTAACAGAGGCTGAGGCTAAGATAGAATTCAGCCACATCTAAACGCTTCCCTGAGAAGGAGTTTATAAAGCAAGAGAGTCTTCCTGCACCTTGAGACTCACTGGCAAGGCTTTGCTTTTTAAAACTTTGTCTAAGCCTTCCACTCTCCCATGACAAATGCCTTGTCTCTCTGGGAAACAGAAAAGTGTCTTTCTTTGTAACATAAAAAGGAGATACTGAATTACAAACAAAATATTTTCCAGGTTCTTCTGTGGACTGCTAGATCTGATGGCAATAGAGAAGAATAGACTAATTCTGAATCAAACCCCAGTGGAAACCAGGTACAAAATTATGTTAATGAATGGTTTTACATGTAAGTAAAACAGGTGTGAGATGAAAATTTAAATTGAAAACTCTGGGAAGTTGGATATTCTGAGTCCCCATCCTTGCATGATTTATTAGTCCTGTCATTCTACTCATTCTCCTTTTTTATTAAAGAAATTAAGTAGGGTAGGGGAGAAGGAAGGAGGAATTAAATTGTGATACACAGCTATTTATTTAGCCACTTAACTCCTACAGTTTCCTGGGAAACAATCCTGTAAGAGAGCTCTGATTTTGTTGCTTTTTAAGGTCAGGAGCAACCCAGCTGAATTCTACAGTAAAGTGTAACAGTGTGACTCAGTCCTCCTCTTTATATTATCTAATTGTGACGCATAGGACAAACTTTTTCCATAGGAAACTCATTTTTGTGCTCCATTCAAAACCAAACATCAGCCTGTCTTGTTTTGTAAACTGGTGCGCTGTAAGAGAGCCACGTACCATGAACAGAAACGTAGGCACTACCGGATACATCTTTGTGATTCGTAGTGTTTGTGAGAAAACAGACATCATACAGAGGGAACTGTGCACACCCACATCAACAAGGTCTTCGTTAACCCACGACTCATTATGACACAGAAGTAAAAAAAAACTTTAAAGCAGCTTTTTTTGAGGTGAAGCATTAATTTTTAATAGACATTAATACACGCAAACTTGAGTATGTGCGCTGTGTGTTTGTTATTCTCACCACTCTCTGCAATGACACTGGAGTTCCCATTTTACCCTTTTGGCTGTATTTGCCCAGATTCTTACGTGTTGTTGCCATGCTCTGGTATCTGCACTATCCAGTCTGTTTTCCAACTAACTTACCACGACTGGACTAGACACCACCCTGCTGCTTTCTTTTTTTTCAAAGGTCTTTTTAAATTATCTCTTCCCAGACAGTTTCTTACTGACGTCTAATGTCTAGACCACTTTGTTTATCATGAGGGAAAAAAAGGCAGATTCATCACAGGATTTTTTTTTTTTTGGCTTTCGATACGGCTACAGTAAGTTAATTTGTACAACACTATGACCGGAAGGTAAGCTGTTTATCTGAAAGTGACCATGTAATAGTTTTGAGGGCATAGAGAATGTAAGGTTTTTTCCCACATGGGTGTTCTCAGGCTAGGGTATGCAGAAGTAAAATATTTTTTTTGAGTTAAGACTTCAGCTGAACAGGCAGAAGTCACCTTTTTAATTCAGAATAACATTACCAGTACATAGGCATTGGGATTGCATAAAAAGTTAAATTCCCACTTGAGGTTTAGAATACAATGCCTCAGATACTAGCTTCCGTCCATCTGTTTTGCATATAATGAGGGCTTTTATGTATTTTCTTCCTCTTTCTCAGTCATTTATTTGGTACCTAATGATTCAGAAAAACTTCTGCACTTACTATGATTCTGGTGACAAATGGAGGGTTATTTTAACTGTTTACGCACACCTCTTTTTTTTTTTTTTAACAGACCTTCCCTCTGAGCGGTGCAGTTAGAGAGAGGAAGGGAGGATTCCCTAGGCACACATATGGGTGGCAGAGAAAATGGGCATGCTCCTGGTGGCAACCAAAGGTGGAAAGGAGTAAGGAGAGTCTAGGAAGGCAAGCATAAATTCTTTCATTAAAGAAGCACCCAGGAGGGGGTTTTAGAGGGAAGATTTCAGAGTTATTAAAGAGTGCAAGGACTTGATTATATAAGTTTCTTCTGAAGATTATTAATTAATGAAGACAGAGCTCAGGGTTTTCTGCAAATTACCATGGGTATGTCTGTGGTGCTCTATGGCAAATGCTTGATCTAGCATCGAACAAAGTAATTATTCTATGAAAAGATACCAAGGGCATAATCAGTGAAGGATGCTCCTGTTTGCCATAGTTTTCATCAATCATTAGTCAGCCTTTCTTCTTTCCAGTTTTGTTTTCTTCTGCTTTTGCCTTGCTCAGCTCTAGGCTTTTATTCAGCATAGTGCAGTTGCAGTGGTGCCCCAGCAGAAGTTTGTGTGTTGAGGAAAGGAGTTTTCTGAACTGCATCTGCCATAAACATTCCAACTAAACACTACCACCTGGAAGGGCTGCAAAACAGAGATCCTGAAAAACACAGCCCAGCTGGTCTGAGAGATAATAGCCAAATGAGTATAGCTGTCTGCAAGAAATCAGGCACAGGGGTTTGGCTTTGCCCCTCTGTCCTTGTATAGTTTGAAATGTGAATCAAATTCATTAGGCTGTTTTTGCCGTGCTAATGAAATGGTCTTGCTCAAAGACTAATGGAGACAAGAAATCTGTATGGAAAGGCCATGGAGGTCCTGGACTGTGGCATGGGTTACTGTCTACTCCATTGTAATTATGACTGCATATCAGCATGTAATGTTTCTTTGTATTAATTGTATTCTTAATGATTGATGTACAGCCAATACATAGTGCTGATACTCAAGAATAGATGTTTTTCCTTCTAGGAACTTTGCTTCTTTTCCTTGCAGAGTTTTCCTGGAGTCAGGGTGACTGCACGTGTGTGATCATGCAGCATGATGTGGGAGCACTTCTCTTAATTAGTCTGAGATTGTGGGTGGATGTAATCAAACTCTTCTGGTACAGTAAACTTGAGTACTGTGTTGATTACATAGGCAGGACTAGGTTTCTACTGTAGGGTCTGGCATAGACAAAGTTGACAGAAATGAAGTAATTGTTAACATTAAAGTTAGTGAGTGAGATGAAAAGGATTTTCATCCTACAATAAAATCCAGGATTTTATTGTAGTTCTGTGTTGAGGTCAGGCATAGCTCTTTTTATCAGGAAAAGGATTGAAAATGTTCCCCCGAGATGCTTTCCAGAGTTCCCAAATAAATAAGGAACGAAGTCAGTGCAGTAACCACTGAAAAGACAGAGGATGCTGCTCACCAACAGCCTGGGCCGCTCTTACCACAGTTAAGTGTTCTACTGTAATGAGAGCCTAGTGAAGTGGTTTCATATGGCTGGTCCTTCTTTCCCACTGACAGTCTAGGACCTAATCCCTATAAATGCAAAATTAAACACCATTTCTGCTCACAGCACAGTCTTTTAATACCTCTGCTGCAGACTTTCTTAAATTTCCTTGTGTTGCTTTTTCCTATCAGAATCTGAATCCCCCATATTTTATTTTCATTTTAAGTTATTAAGAAGGGAAGATCACCTCTATCTCTCCCTTGTGGAGAGGATGATAGAGCACATTCAGTGTACACTCAGTTTGCAGCCCTTTAGGCATTAGATTGTGGCTGTTCAAGGGTGAGCGTTTAGAGAAGAAAATGTGAATCTGATTAGGTATAAAAGATGTGCTCTGCTTTCTTTTCAAAATAAAAGCAGACCTATAGCAATAGAAGCAGCAAAAGAAACCACTTTCCCACAGCACTTCTGTTCCTAGCCAGAGCTGCTCCGTCCACTTGGTTTTGATTACTTTGAATTGGGATTATAGCCTGTGGGTATGAGGGCACTAGCGTGATCCTTAGGAACACTCACGTTTATTTTTTATTTTCTGCTGGTTTCATTACGAATAATGAGATTTTGGAGCCTTGCTTCTCACCAAAACGAAAACGTCCTTAAGCCAGAAGAAAAAGTGAGCCCTGCCTGGGAAAATCCCGGTCCCTGTGCCCCGTTTCCTCAACTCCTGGGAATTAGCGAGGGGGTGATGGGACAGCAGCCCACGGCAGTGGTGCCACGCTCTTCTTTGGTACGGAGGAGGCTCGGGCAGAGGAGCACGAAGGATCCCGCGGCTGCGGGCAGCCCAGCGCCTTCCTTCGTGTGTTCCCTGATGGGGCGAAGGACCGAGCCGCCCTCCCTCCCGCTGCCGCACTGCCCACCCAGGCGGCGGCCGAGGACAGGGGGGCGCACGGAGGCCCGGGGCAGCCGCGGCTCCGGAGGAGCGGAGCCCACCCGAGTTAGGCGGACCGGGGGTGGTTTCGGGGGAATCCAGAGGCTTGGCCGCCTCCGGCGCTGGTGCGATCCCGGTTCTCCGTTTCACAAAAGTGCTGAGCGCAGCCCGCGCCAGCGCCGCCCGCGCGCCCACACTTACGGGGGGAACCAGCATCCCTGGCGGAAAACGGACCTGCTCCCGGAGGCCGGAATTTCCGCACCGGGAGAGGCTGGATTATCCCAACGCCCCCGAGCCCCGGCTGGGAACGGGAGCGCTGGGAGGGGCCCGGCGCGGCGCGTGGAGCTCCGGCACGCGCGGAGCCGCCGTGTCACCGCCCACAGGCCCGCTCTCATTGGCTGAGCGCACTGCCCGTCCTCCCGAGCAGCCAATCGGGCGCCCCCGCTCCGCGGCCGCAGTAAGATGCGCGGCCCGCCCCGCTCTCGGCTGGGTGGCCGTGGCTTCAGCCGTCCCCTTAAGGCGGCTCGGGTTTAGCCCGGTAAGTCTCTGGAGCCGGGGACGAGCGCGGTGAGAGGTTGTGGCGGAGCGAGTGCAAGGGCCCTGGGCTCGGGGAGGCTCCCTGCGGGGGCGGCTGGGGGGTGGCTCCCTCGGAGAGGTTATCCCGGCGCTCTGGCGCGGGGAAGGATAGTATTTTGGACCCCTGGGCAGGCAGTGTCTTCCCGAGGGGGTGGTGGCGGGGAGGAACCTCGTGTGTGTGTGTGCGAATCGTTGCTCCGCGCTGGCAGCCGCCCGTGTTTGCGTCCGGGAGGTGCTGCCCTACTTCTGGGTGAGCCTCCCCGTGCCCAGGGAAGGCCGAGAGGTGCAGGTGCGCCGTACAGGGACCTCATAAAAGGGCCAGAGCGGGAGCCCTGGAACTTCTGGTAGTTAGACCTTAAAGCTGTGCTTGGCCAAAAGCTCTGCCGGCGTAAGATGTTACGCTGAGCAGTGTGCGCTGCTGTCCTGTGCTCGTGTTTCTGTTCTATCACAGCAGGTATGCTCAGAGCTCTAACCAGCCTGGTCTTGAACATCTCCAGGGGAGGGGCAACCTGTCCCAGTGCTTCTGTGCTGGGCTCAGGTCTACTGTCTGTATCCTCCTTGCTATCCCAGGGATTTCAGTAGATTTCTGCCCATTAAAGCTATGGTAATTGCAGTCTAAACAAATCTGGGGGAGGAAATTATCCCGTGGCATCTGGGAGGCAAGAAACCTTCCCTTGTTGGAAAGGCAGGAACTGTGTGTTAACATCTTTTTGGGAGAAGAAATTTGGTAGCTTTCCCAGCGCATACAAGAGGTGTATGTTCAATTTTCTTACAGTTTGAGTGGAAATGATGGTTGGCATAGCCATTTGCAGTTGTGATCCCTTTCTGTGAGTGCTCAGTGTTTATTCTTTCTCTGCAGGTAGTCAGACAAGAGCGTGTGGTGGCCTCTATAAAGCAGCTCTTGGGTCTGTGGTGGAATTTGTGTAGGCTATTCCTTTGCCATAGGAAAGGTAAGTAGGATTATTTCCATGTGTTGCTCTAAGGCTTTCCAGCTTAAATGCTTCCATAAGTGGACTGATATTTAAAACAATTCTCCGACTGCCAGTCTTTTCTATATTTGTTTGATGATATGTTTTATGTAACTGAACTGGAGTTCATGGTCTCCAGATGATATTAGGCCTTGTATAACTTTTTTAATATTCATTAAGTTTTTTATTGTTTTTGGCCAAAAGTACTAACCAGACTTGTGCACCTCCTCTAATGTTGGGTCTTAGTTTTTTGGTTCAGTCTTAATTTGATTTTGTAAAATATGCAGTCTGTTCCTTTAGATAATACTTCATTGTTCAGACTAATTGGTTGTATCTGCAGAGATAGTTTTCTCTGGCTTTATTTTTTGTGTAGTAGTTCGTGCTATGGACACCTGCTTTTTTTTAATCATATCTGTGGGATGTTGGAGAAAGCATTTCCATCTAAAGTCAGAGTGGTTTATCTGGCACTTGTTTTTGTTATAAACCTGGGATCTTAAAGGGTGGAGTTTAGTGTTGTGTGTGATGTGACATGACACCTGAATCCTAGCAGTAGTTGATTTCTTTGCTTAATGTGCAACTAATTGTTTTGAGTAGAAAAAATGGAGCATGCAGGGGGTTTTGTCTGAGATGTTCCGTGCCATACACAAATTTTGCCCCACCCCCCTTGCATGAAATCAGACTTTTCTTTGTATTTATCAACTGTCCTGATATTCTGTAAAAAACCTCAGTCCTCAAAGGCTTTTTAGTCCTGAAGATATACCATTAGGCAGAAGGGGAGATTTTGCATAGTGTCCTTTGTGAGATTAAAAGACAACTAAGGTGCTGTTACAGTCAAGATTAAATTACTGAGTCTGTTAATGAGTTCAGCTTTTGTATACACTTTTTGAAAGTCTGGTAACAATGAATGCTAATATTATGCTGGGTGTTTCCCACAACCCAGCATGCATGGGCCTATCCCATCCTGCTGACCTAATTCAGGGTCACAGTGGGCCTGGATTTGAGACACTTGAAGTGTAATTGAAGCAGCTAATTTGAGATTGAGCTCCCTTAAGCGTGTCTCTTAAGGATATCTAGTCCAAAGTTGGATGTGCAAAAACTGGACTTCAGTCTTCCAGTGCCCATGGTTTTGAGAGCTCTTAATATTCATCTGAGTATACAGCAGTGCCCCCAGTGTCTAGAGTAGTATTTTTGTATTTCCCCCCTCCGCTCTGTCCATTGCAATCTAGCCTGTTTCTCAAGTCAGAATGATCAGATGGGGCTTCCGGAGTTGCAGTGCTGTGTTAGGTGGACTTTTCTGGCATCACATAATCTACTTAGAAGGTCTTTGACCACCTTGCAGCCCTTTTGACCAGTGGTCAAAATGTATCTCCCATTGAAGACAATCGAGGGGTAGTGTTGCTTGGTCAGCAAGAGCAGAGAAAGGTACTGTTAGACCTTGTGAATGCGTACCTCTGATTTAGTGAGGACAACAAACAGGCCTTTTGTGCCTACTGCAAAAGTAAAAACATTAATCCTGGTCCCTGAGAAATTGGCATTGTACTTCATAGGCAGAAGAGGAATAATATATTTGAAAGTCAGGAAGGGGATGGAATAATCTGTGAGATCACTTCTGGATTCAGTGAAATGAGGACTTGCTAGCTGTACATTGTATCCCAGAGTATATATGTTGTCACACTTGAGCGTAGAGGAGTGATGGAGGAGGTGGCCTGCAGAAAAATCAACCAGAGACTGGAGCAGGTCAGGATGTGGTTATGAGGGAATATATTATACAGAGCATAATTATGGTGACATCTCCTTTGAGAAAAGCTGATAAGGTTCTGTATGTTGCCAGTTCCAGTTCTGTGGTCCTACCCTCCAGCTCCTCTGGCTGAGGGTCACAGCTGCTGTCTGTGCTTGCATTCCCTCAGAGCCAGCGTGGAGCTCGGAAGCCCTTGTGTGCTTGAGCTCCATGTGTCACTTCTGAGTTCACCGATGAGAGTGAGATCTGCTTCTCTGGGAGTCTGTGATACTGAGTCAGGCTCTGTTAAAGCACTTGAGGGAAACTTGTAGCCTGGAACAGCTTGTACAAATCTGCTCCTAATTAATTGGTGAAGTGGGCTAGTTGCAACAAGCTGGGTGGAGGATGGTGCTTATCTTCCTACACAAGAGTGGGAGGAATTCAAAATCGGAGGCCTCAAATGTAAAAACATACTAAGCAAACACTTGTTTCTTTGGTTGTTCTGATTCTGATAGTTGTTTACTTTTTGCTGACATATTATGCGTTATCTGTGGGATGCTTGATGTATCTCTCTTGTGTTTTTGTCCAGATCATCATTATTAGATGCCAGGCCAGGTTGCCAGCTGTGCTAAGCTGCAAACAAAATGTCTAAGTATAGGCTTGTTCTCTTAAGACATGGGGAAGGAGCCTGGACCAAGGAGAATCGCTTCTGCAGCTGGGTGGACCAGAAACTGAGCAGTGATGGGATAAAGGAAGCTCAGAACTGTGGTAAACACCTTAAAGCGCTGGGCTTTGAGTTTGACCTAGTCTTCACCTCTGTACTGAGCCGCTCCATCCAGACTGCATGGCTGATCCTGGAAGAGATGGGCCAAGAGTGGGTCCCCATTCAGAGTTCCTGGCGGCTGAATGAGCGTCACTACGGTGCACTGATTGGGCTCAACAGAGCAGAAATGGCTCTGAATCACGGGGAGGAGCAAGTGAAAATATGGAGGAGAAGCTATGATGTTACCCCGCCTCCCATATCTGAATCTCACCCTTACTATGAAGAGATATACAACGATCGCCGCTATAAGTGCAGTGATGTCTCTCAGGATAATCTCCCAAAAGCTGAAAGTCTAAAAGATGTGCTTGATAGACTGCTTCCCTATTGGAATGAAAAGATAGTGCCAGAACTAAAAAGTGGCAAAATGATTCTTATCTCTGCTCACGGTAACAGCAGCAGAGCATTGCTGAAACACATTGAAGGTAAGGGTCTTTTTACTGGTCTTCCTGTCTCCTCCTTACTCCATGGCTTGGAGTCTTATATCTTGTTCCGTAATGTATGTTACTTATCTGGGCCAGGATGCAATGTTTCTAGTCTCCAAGGAGAAAATAAATGGTTGGTCACGAATCACACTGGGGCATGTGGAAGCAGGGAGAATTAGTTAGGTTAATGTATTTAAGAAAAGGGTCAGATGCTTTCTTCTTGTTTCTCATTGTTCATTTAAAACTACTGTATTCAAACTAATTTTGTGGTTGGTCTAGATAGATAAAAACTCTCCAGGCTCAATTATTTTTGGATTTATTCAGTTGTTTTGTCAGGTTTGAAATCATCTGTTCATTAAGCAAGCATTGCTGTAACACAGTAGAATAAAAATGCTTGACTTAGGTCGTGGAAGATGTTCTTTAGTATTACTGTGGTGGATCACTTTTGAGGCTTCATTCCTCATAGTTTTTTACTTAAAAGTTGTGTGCCAGAGGGTCCTGCAGAGAGTTGGTACTTGTTAAAGCTTATGCAAATACTGTGTTTTTCCCCAATATAGAAAACGCATACCAGTAAACAGCCAAGTTGGGAGCTTAGCATAAGGTTGCTTATTTATGTTTGCATTGGGAGATACCATTGAAGGCCATCTGCTCCAACCTCCCTGCAATAGGCAGGGACAGATTCGACTAGATCATGTTGGTCAGAGCCCTGTCCAAACTGGGCTTAAATGTCTCCACAGGGATAGAGCATCTACTATCTCTCTGGTGAACATGTTCCAGTGTTTTACCAGCCTCATCATAAAATTTTTTTTCCTGATATCTAGTCTGAATCTACCCTCTTTTATTTTAAAATCATTACCCCTTGTCCTATTGCAGCAGGCCCTGATAAAAACTCTGTACTCATCTTTCTTAGAGACCCTCAGGAGCCTTCTCTTCTCCAAGCTTAACAACCCCAAGTCTCTCAGCCTTTCCACATGGGACATGTGCTTCATGCCTCTGATCATTTTTGTGGCCTACCTCTGGTCCTGCTCCAACAGAACCATGTCTTTCTTGTGCTGAGCATCCCAGAGCTGGACTTGGAACTGTCTTATTTGGGACTTGACTTAAAGATAAATCACATCCTTTTCATTGTTAGATTCTTCCCCCCACCTTCCTCTTTCATCTCACGTCTTCTAGGTCATCCTAAAGTGGAAGATGGAATATATTAATTTCTTTGTGGGGAGAGGAGATTTATTTATGTAATTTAACTTTAGTGATTATATATGTGTTAATACAACCTACTGGAGTTGTAGTTGCAAGTATGCACAGACTGGATTGTGTCCACTCAATTTTTTTTTTTTTTAGTTATGAAATCTTTTGTTATATGTCCCTATGGCTCTGACCGCTGAGTACCTTTTGCATTTGGCCATGTTGGAACAGTGAGGACAGCTGATGCTTTAGCATAAATCAGACACCTGAGAAATGAGTGGCTTCTGGAACGAGAAAGGCTGTGAATCCTGGGGTCCAGGATGAAGGAGGAAAGCGGGTTCAGTCAGTTCCACTGATATTCTCCAAGGTGGTTGTCCACACTGTGAAATGATAAAAATTGCAAAGGAAGAAGGGGGAGGGGGGAACTAAAACCACAGTGTCTCCCCTGCACCCCAAGAACTGAACCAGTTCCATGAAACCATAATGGACAGGCCCTTTGGGGGGTGAAATGCTGACAGGTGACCGTGGCTTCAGCAGAGCCCCTGGGCCACACTTTGTGCAGGCATGCACTGAGGCTGAAGCTGACAGCACCAGGGACTGGTAAAGGTTCCTTTGGGGTTAGTACGGACTCTTGCTGCATTAAGGCAGAGAGAAACAATAACACAGAACTTTTCTTTGGGACAATTGTTAACTCAGCCTTTTCCAGGAGTGCCCACACTCAGCCAAAGTAAAAAAGCTATGTTTTGTCTTACAGTGCTTGACCCTCCCAGCATATGCTTACACAGGGAAATGTGAGAAATCCTTGCCAGAGGATCTTCTTCTGTTGACTAAGGACTGCCCATCAGCTACCCCACAGAAGCATTGCCAGATACCTGCTGGCTCTCCTGCTGTTTATGTAGTGGAGATTGGATTACTGAAGAACTGGCCTGAAGGGTAGCATGAACAGAGACCCCTGTTATTTCCACCTGCTTGTTTTTTAACTATTATTATTATTTTTAGTTTTCTTTTTTATTTAAGAGCTCCTTAGCTGGGTCTAAGAGTTCCTTGTCTGCATTGCTGGCTGTCCCTCCCCTTCTTTCCTGAAAGGTTGTGAGTTGCTTTGGAGTCTTGCTGGAGTTGGACCTGATTCAAGAATGCTTAAAGTTTTGCAGTCTACTGTATTTATAGCATCCAATGTGAGATGGGCTTTGGTTTTGTGAGTTTTTTTGATAAGCTTAGTGTATCCTGTACTTGAGTGGAATTTTCTAGGCCTCTCTAGCTGAGCTGAAACCATTTTTCTTTCCTCTTTTTTTTTTGACATTTTGAAAACTGGGCTCCAAATGCCTCAAGCAGCAATCCTTCGTGACTACTTTAAGTTTCTAAGCTACGTCTTCCAAGATAAAATGGCAATAAATATGAATAAATATTCATCAGTTTGGTCTGATGAAACAATTCTAAGTGTTTCACTCTGAATTTTATTTTTTTTCCTAAAAGACTTCAGAGTATCCTTGAAGTTATTATTTCAAGGAGGTATTTTTTTGGAACAGGCCTGTGATTCTCCAAAACTGGTGAAGAGCTGGAAACGTAGTTCTGCTTGCATGCAATCTTCAGAACAGAGTATTATGCTAACAACGGATTTGGATTTTGGTCTTGCTTTCTCAGTGCACAGAGAGGGGACATCATTAAGGTGTATGCAATGCCTGTAGGATTTGCCATGCCAAATACGCATCCTAGGTGCACAGGATGTATTTACAGCTGACTTACTCATTCTTTGGAGGAATAGTTTTCTGTTTATCTAGTAACTCGTGTTTCAGATTAGAAACCTTTTAGCAGTGTCCCATGTGAAGACATTTTGACCACCTTGCCCTGTTTGTATTGAAGTACTAACTGGAGACCAAGTCCAATGGACTGATTTATCTGGTGACTCGCAGAAGGATTAGTGGACTGTCACAACTTCTTTCTTTCCTCCCAGCCATTTGACCCTGAGGACTGGTCTCAAGTACTTCAAGACAGGTCCTGTGGAAGGCCTGACTCTAGAGTTTCCAACCTATTGAAAGGTTGTCATCTCTTAGATATGGTGTGGTGGTCACACCATATGAACAGAGGAGAGGAGTTGGTTTCTTGGAGATGCAGATGTTGCAATCACTGGGCTTACCTGGTTGTCACCGAGCTGGGAGGGATCTCTGGAACTGGGTTTGCAGGTAGAATGTGGTGACTGTGAAGGCCTCATGCTGGTTTTGTCGGTCTGTGAGCAGGGAGAGCAGTGCCCTCAGGATTTTACGTTCTTGCACTACTCTAAGTGTGATACTTGTCACAGTATTCTAGTAGTTTACGTGTTAGAGCTACACACTGTGACCTGGTGTGGACTGTGTGTTGAGGGCTTCTTCACAAGATTATTTTACTGCTGCTTGACCTTCTTAAGGAAATACTACTCATGTGCCTGTGGTGTCTGAGTGCAGTTACAGAAAACAGCCTGGGATCTAGCAATGCAATGCTGTTGAAATGAGGTGGTCTTGTTCTCCCTGTTGTTCATCCCAGTCTTTTCTATGTGCTCCTGCTGCTTATTTCTTGTGAGCTTGTTGAGCCTTATTGCAAGTTGACTTGGCCTGTATTTTGGTCACTGCTGAGCAGCGCTCCCAGAGCATCAAGGCTGTCTCTCCAGCATTGTGCCCCAGTAGCCTGGGGCTGGGCAAGTTTTTGGGAGGGGACGTAGCCAGGAGAGCTGTCCCAGTCTGAACTTTAGATATTCCTAACCATAGGATGTCTGCTCAGCAGTTAAAGCTAAGAGAAAGGAAGAGGGTCATTGTAATGACACAGGAGCAACTGCTATGATACTGAAGCCCTACTTAGTGGGAATAGGTTGAACATAACCTGCTGGTGGGAAGTACAGAATAAATCCTTTGTTTTTCTTCACTTCTGTGCTTGGCCTTTGCTTGTGCAGTAAACTGCCTTTCTCTTGATCCACAAGTTTTTTTCATATTTCTTCTTGTCTCCCATCCTGCTGGGGAGGGGAGTGATAGAGCAGCTTTGTGGGTACCTGGTGCCTAGCCAGGGTCAACCCCCCCATAATTCTTTTTGGTGCCCTACTGTAGCCCCCCTGCTACCAAAACCTTGCTATGCAAACCTAATACAGGCATGGCAAATCTTGGCAGACATAAGGACGAAACAGCTGTAGATGATATGCTGCAGCCATGGTTGTAGCCCTCTGCCTTCTTTCTTTCCTTAAAATCTGCACAACAAGCTAACATTCTGTAAAGACCAAAGGCCAGATTCTAACACTGCTTACTCCCCTCTTCTACTGTGTTGAAATTGGGTCTTCCTTTGCCTGTAGGAAGGACAGAAATTGGCTCTGAATATTTAACTTACTAGGGTAAAGCTTCATTATTTTCATTAAGCATGTGGGAAGGATGCTACGATTTGGATCTCAGTTACAAAGCACCAGTTCTAGAGCAAGTCCATTGTGGCTGAATTTATGCATATGATCTTTTGTGTTTTATTGAATGAATCATCTGGCCTCAAGTGTAGTTGGCATGCGGGGGAAGAGGGGTGTAGTTATTCTCAATAGCTGTTGTGGTTTTTGTGCTGCTCCAATCAGGAGAATAGAAGGAAGGAACTTGGTAAGAGCAGGTGAGAAGGAAAGAGAAGCTGAACCAGCCTTTTTAGAAGCTGGCTGCAGGTGCTCAAAATCAGTCCTCTGTAGGACTTTCCAGGTTATGAATATTTCAAAGCACTTCACGGGCTACCACATAAAGGTGAATTCTTAAAGTTGCACTGAGATATTTTTGATCTCTGTGGGTTTGATCACCCAGTTCTGTTAAATGGAATGTAAGTGAGCTGGGAAAGAATTCTGAATGTGATTTTTTTTGGTAATAATTGCTGTACCAAATTATTACAATGTTCATGTACCAAACTACTTCCCGCTGTACAGCTGCTGTTAAGGGACAGTGTTTAACAGGTGATTCTGAGAGAACATGGGAGATGTCCACTTGAGGAAGGTAGTTGCTCAGTCAGCATTTTATCTGGGATCCTGAAGAAGTCATCCCAAGTATTTCAGTACTGCCTGTAAGTAAGTAGGACCTGGGTTTTAAACTTTCTTGGGTAAAAACTGCTTCCAGCAACCCTTCAGCAGTGCTGAGACCCAGGCTTTGGGATTAAACTGGGGTGTTGATTCTTCAGTGATCTTACTTCCCATTGCCCCTTGTAGTCAGCAGTTGAGACCTTGCCCTGATTTCACCCTTCTTCCCTATGAGATACAGGTTGTGACACAGGCCGGCTCAGATGAAGTGCTAGAAAAGGTCAGCTGGTTTGAGTTACAGCACGTGAAGTAACTGGAGAGCAGTTAGCTTGCAGTTACAGTGGCTGGAGTGTGAGATTAAACGCTTCAGTGGCCTCCTGGCCTGCTGGGTTGGGGAACTCTCCCTGCAACTGAAGAGTTTGTGTGACAATCCTACTCAGCTTCTTACTTTCTGACAAAGAGAAATACTTTATAAATACTCTACTGAGATAAACAACAGTATCCTGTGGCTCTCTTTAGAAATTTCTTCTGACTTCAGTTTTCATTTCCATAGTTCTGGCTGTGAGGCAACACTTCTATAGGAGGAAAAATCCTGAGAAAGCCATTGTGCTTGCTGCAGCATGTTTATCCTAGACTGCACTGTTTTGCTTTGTAAATCAATACTAGCTGACATTTGTGGTCACTTTGTGTTCTGTAAAAAAAAAACACCACCAAAAACAGTAAAATGCATTTCTGAATCTGTGTAGCTACAGCTAGTTTTGTTTATTCCTTTCCAGAGGAAAAAGCTTTTAAATATCATGGGTCGTGACCACATTATGTGAGTTGCCTGAGCTGTCCTGCATGACTTCATCTGCTTTATGTATATACAAATGGTTTAGTCTGGGAGACTGAATCTGAGAGGTGGACAGAACATGTCCTAGGCGCAGATTCTCTGTGGATACATGGTGACATGTATGTTGTTACAATCTGATGTTTAAGAATCCTTGAAATAGGAGCTCAGGCAGTTTAACTGCTTGTTTTGTAAACCAGAGTCCTTGAGAATTGTGCTTATGCCTGGTAAGCGAGCTCAGTATTTTTCCCATTTATTTCTGTGATGGTTTAAAATTTTAGGTCCTTCGCGAGTCCTTTTCTGTAGGTCTGATTCTTTGGCCTTCAACAGCTGAGTATCCCTTGTATGCAAGGATTGCTTAAACTGTCACAGTGTGAATTTTTTTAAAGGACAGATATTCATTATTGTAACAAAGTGTAAGTTTCTTCACTGGATTTGTTTCCGGTGCTCCATGCCCTTCTGAAACTCAGGGCTAACCTAAGTGCTTGGGCTAATCTAAGCAAGAGTAGATCACTGCAAAAGTTGCATGCTTGTGTAGTCTTTCTACCTCATGATTAGTTCTGGGTTTTCTGACCTGTTGTCACTCTACTGTGCCTGAGTGGCTTAACTAGTGTGGGTTTTCTTGTTAATGGGCTGGCTTTGCTTTTCTACCTAAGGTAAAAATCACTGGTAAATTTGCACCCATGTATTCTGAGAACTATCTGTTTTGTCAGCTGCTCAAGGGGATGTTTTGTTGGTGCACCTTGGTCTAGCTTATGTGGTGTCATTGCTTTAAAAGCCTGATTGTGTGCATTTTCTAAGTGTGGATTGCTCAAAGTTGTCGTGCTTTACAAGAGCAGGCTGCTGCTGTGACCTCAGTACTTCTAAAAAGGGGAGGAAAAAAGAAATATTGATATTCCCAGTGACACTAGATTTCTTTTGCCTGATTTTTCTGAGAGAATATCTTTTGCAGTCACTGCTTCTTTAGGCAACTATTTAGACCTTCTGTGATAACTTTATGAGGATGTTCGGTCTCAAAATTCAGTTGGAGTCTCTGGAGACTTGTGTGTTTGTAAAAATAACCAGCCATTTCATTGAGATCAGAGGCTTCAGAATATTTTAATTAAGCACATCTGAATAAAATAAAATGTCTCTCCAGGTATACATTCTTTTAGTGAAGTGGAAAATAGTCTAAGCTGGAAAGTTGACTTCTTCCTTCCTTTTTCTTCCTCATTCCCTCATTTGAAAGTGCAAATGTATCCTGTATGTAGTAATTCAGAGAAGAGTGGTGTTGACACTGCTGCAAACTTGCTTATGAGAAATTAGACGTAGGCAAAGAGTGATCCTTACAGTAGAAGAATTAAATACTGTCTTTTGAAGACAGCTTGTGTGAGAAGCTTCACATAGAAAATTGAAGAGAAGAACTAACCTTGGTATTCTGCCTTTTTAAAGAGGCTGTGTGTATTGGTTGTTGGGCAGAGGTTGCTTCATGTTGGAGTAGCACACGTGGACTCTGATCATCTTTGTGATGCATGAATTGGGAAACTATGGAGGAGAACCTATTAATCTCCATGTTCTGTATTAAAGGAACAGTATAGTCTCCAGGGCAATCTCTTTGTTTTTTTCACATGTGTAGGCTGAAAAAATGAAGAAACTCACCTCACCTCCATGAGAATTCTCTCCTTCAGCTGCTCCTAAATCACTAACCAAGCTATGGCCTAACTGGGAATTGACACTTGAGTAGCTGATGGTGTTGATGGAGTCTGGGATGTGTCCTTGACTATTTTAAGATTAGATAATCTCCGAAATAAGCCAATAGGCCATTAGGAAGCTGTAGGTGTAACTCTGTGTTTTTCCTTTGGCAGGCATCTCCGATGAGGACATCATCAATGTTACTCTCCCCACTGGTGTGCCCATACTTCTTGAACTCGATGAGAATTTGCACCCTCTGGGCCCTCACCAGTTTCTGGGTGATCAAGAAGCTATCCAAGCTGCCATCAAAAAAGTGGAAGATCAAGGGAAAGTAAAATCTGTTGACAAGTAAAATGCCACTGACTAAAACAGTTGTGTTCAAACTGTGGTAGTAAGTGACAGTGTATGTATGACTGCTAGGTTGCACTGTGTGAATGTTTGAATTTTAGGCACTAAATAATTAGAAGGGACAATTGTTGAGTCTCAGGTTGATAGCTTAACCCTTTGCCTTTTCAAAAACTGGACTTTAGATCACAGCATGAGGTTATCAATACTGAAAAAAGAAATGAAGAGATGATTCAGGTAATGGAAACTTGTAAAGCAGTCTGCCCCAGATCTGGGACTGAGGATGGCCCACTACAGGAAAAAAGGGATGTTATTGTCGACTACCAACAATCAGGCCTAATCTGTTAAGGAGAAAAGCACCAGCTTACTGGACTAATTAAGTCCAGGTTGTTACAGGTGCTAAAACTTTCTCATTGTCAAAGTGGCACCAGATAACACTGTTATCGACGGTGATTCTTCTGTGTCAGTGGCAATGACAATTTATTCTGAGTGCATTTTCCTCAGTCTTTCAGAACACTTCCAGTTGGACAACTCTCTGCCTTTGTTATTTTGAGTCTTCCATGGCCAGTGCGTGATACAGAGAATTTTGTAGAGATATTCTGTTACGTATTGTCTCTTTTTACAGTATAATCCATTTTTAAAAGAATCTAGATGGAATTCCTTTTCCTCCACCATCTTTGCAAAGCCTAGCATGACTGCATTTTGCTGGCTTGCAGTAATATGATCTTACTCAGACTTAAGTACACAAAAGAAGTTCCCTGCTCGGTGTTTAAATTATAATGGAGCTCTTAGTGAGGGACCTGAATACCTTTGAAACACTTCTGTAACATTTACTAGAGATTTGATCATCCCTTAGTCAAGTCGTTAGAATAATTAATTAAATCTGAATATGTCTGAATATATATATATCTCAATAAAACTGGATATAGGAACCCCCCCAAGCTTTCCTGAGTTACAAAGATATCCTGATAAATGTTCTACAGTAATATTACTGTGGCATTGTCTGTATCAAATTCTCTGAAGGGCTAGAAGAGATGTATGAGGCAGGTAAGAAGTGTTACTGGGTGCAGCTCATTCAGCCATTGTGCTTGTAGGGAAGGATATTCTGCCAAGCCTGAGTCTGGCCTTGCTGTTGTTTGGCACTGATTTGGATCAGTTCACACTGTGGTTGGGTGTCACGTAGCATGTACGGCACTCTGATGTTCTCTTTGTACACAAGCATCGGGGTAATTCCACTTTTGAAGATTTGCTCTTAATTTTATTTGCAAATATGATACTGTTCTAAAATTTATATCTGACCCACTCTCACAACACCTGAACATCTTGATTCTGACATAGGTGTCATTTGTATGTGTGCTGTTAGAGCTGAATGTGTTCTCAGCATGGCCCAGGTACAAATATTGATGTTAATGAGAATTTCCTTGATGTGATGACAGTATAAACCTTTACAGTCCTAGGGTAGCTGGTGCTTTGCAGTGAGCAGCTCTGTAAGTCACTTTGTGAGAGGATGTTTTTTTTGTTTTGAAGAGAGGAATGTGACAGTGTTGTGTGCCTCTGACAGTCTTCCTGATACGTGGAGCAAGACTTTCCAGGTCTGATGCCAGCTCAGAGTAGTGTAGCTTATAATTCATAGAAGATTTCTTGCTAGGAGGCAGTTTCTCTCTTGGGCTTCTCTTTGGTTTTGTTTTTGTAGCCCCTGCAGTAGGAACAAAGTTACATGTTTCTCTTTTGAACATAAAGCTGGTAGGTTTCCCCTTTCTTTGTACAAGAAAGGGTTTTTCAGTGTGTTGTGTTTTTGTTTTAATTTTTTCCCCTCTGAAATACTGTTAGCAGCTTCTCTGCTACTTTATTTGATACTGATTTACTCCTTTATGAGTTTTTAGTTTTCTGTGTGTAGAGTAACTCTGAATCTTAGTTGATACTTTACAAGTCAGCGTGACAGAGTTAGATTGTTGATCAGCAAATGTTTGCCTGTGAATGCCCTGAGGAGGGCCACTGGCACTCAAGTGATTAAATTCTTCCCCAAACATTATATAATGTGTGAAGTTTAATATCAAGTAAAAGTTACTGTAGACTTGTAAACAAGACCAGCAGAGCCACCTGTTGTCAGTGGAAAGTGCATGCATCCAGATGTGAACATACAAGCCGTGTCCATATCCCTTTGGCATTGTGGTATTGTTGTGTAGAACTTCTTCAGAACTTGATGTGCAGCTGGAATATATGTGCAAATGAAACCAGCTGCAGTGGGAGATATGCTCTCTCTTCCCCTTCTCTTAGAGAACACATGCTCTCTTCTGGGCAATGGAAAGGTAAGGTAGACAAGTAAATTTGGAGAGCATTATTTTATCTTCTTGCAGCTGAATGGATAAAACTGAGCAAAACATCCTTTCAAAGAGTCATGGACAGTAAGAAAAAAATGTTAATGTGATGTTTTCAGGTGATGCTGTTTTTACAGCGCTTCTTGAGATGTGAGTAGTGACAGTGCCCTGGGAAGTTTGACTCGATTGTGACTCCATGATGACAGAATTTTACATGCACATCTGGCAGCAATAACACCTCGCAAAAGTATCAGATGGAAGCAAGTGGGGATTTCATTGTGTTCCTTAAGATTATTCTAACACCTTGCAATGCTTCCTTCTGAATAGCCTTTTAATTAAAATCCTGATTCATAAAATGTGTATATTGAAGAACAGAAACCAACTTCCATCAACAGTGGCATAAGGATTGCGGATCTTCAGGCATAGCTACATGAGAGGGAGACATGAGAATCTTGCTGGTGACTTTAGAGATCAGTGGTCGGGAAGCATTTTCCCCATATTTGAGTATGCCTGAAAATCTTATAAGGTAACTGATGTTTTTACAGTTAACATAATGGATGTGGTTAATCTGATTTGTTTATGCATTTTTAACTTGTGGTTCAGTAACAGTAATAGCTCTAGATCCTCTTGAAAACCTTTGTAAATATGGAGGAGCTGGAAAGTTCTTTCTAAGCGCAATAAATTCACCTGAAATAGAATTCAACTTGGCTTCAGTCTTTTTTCCTTCTACTCCCATCCCCTCTGTCTCCTCTTCAAGGTTCCAAAACTCCTAAAACTGTCATTGATTGCACATCATCCTTGAGTTGGGCTAAAATAGTGTTAGAGTCAACATACCTCATGTTTACATGTAAATAATTGAGCTGGAGGGAATACATACCTGTTCCAAAGCATGGGGATGTTTGCTTGGGAATAATGAACGTTTAGTTCCAGAGCAGTGAATCTAAACACGTGCTTGCTGTTCCCCATGCCTGCTTTTCACTTTAATAAGAAGTGTTACTTTTTGATGATGCGTTTAAAACTTTAGCTTCTGGAGACCAACTCATCCCCTTCACTTTTCAAAGTACTCTGATGCCAAGCAGAGTTGTAACTTGAATGACAAGCACAAGGAACTGCAAGCCTGCTGAGGGCTGTCTTTTGTTACCGACTTTCACGCAGGCGGCCTTGGATGCTGGGATAATGGGAGGCAGTACGAAGGTCCTAAAAGTTAAGTGGGAAGACGCAGCAGTGTGGCTTAAAATCGATGCATACTGAAGAAACCAGTACTGGCCTTTCCAGGCAGAAAGGGACCTGGGACTTTGGACTGACAAGATGCTGAACATGAGCCAGCAGTGTGCCCAGGTGGCCAAGAAGGCCAGTGGCATCCTGGCCTGCATCAAGAACAGTGTGG
>JAWMRA010000041.1:67624071-67760209 GCA_035584735.1 Pseudotriccus pelzelni
AGAAGAGCAACGAGGCTGGTGAAGGGACTTGAGCACAAGTCCTATGAAGAGAGGCTGAGGGAGCTGGGGTTGTTTAGCCTGGAGAAGAGAAGGCTCAGGGGTGACCTCATCACTGTCTACAGCTACCTGAGAGGAGGTTGTAGCCAGGTGGGAGTTGGTCTCTTTACCCAGGCAACTATCAGTAAGACAAGAGGGCACAGTCTCAAGCTCTGCCAGGGGAGGTTTAGGTTGGATATTAGGAAGAAATTCTTTACAGGGAAGGTAATCAGGCATTGGAATGGGCTGCCCAGGGAGGTGATGTATTCACTGTCCCTGGAGGTATTTAAGAAGAGACTGGATGTGGCATTTAGTGCCATGGTCTAGTAACCATGGTAGTAGTGGATCAAGGGTTGGACTTGATGATCTCAGAGGTCCTTTCCAACCTGTCTGGAAAAAAAAAAAAGTTCAGGATGGTACTGGGTTATGGGGTGGAATAAGTTGCTGCTTCTACACATGGGTATGGTTGTGAAGAAAGGTGACATTTTGTCTTCAGGTTTCACCAAAGAGACTCATTCTAATCCTGGATTATCAAAGACTGGGGAGAAATGATCCTTGCGATATGATTTATTTTTAACATGAGACAGTTTTTGTAGGTCTTTGTAATTTTCTCTGCCAGTATATTTGATTATTGTTTGTCCTTCTGGCGGTGAACACAGGCAGCAGAAGTTGGTAACGGGGCTGATAATTAAAGTTGCCTAACATTTAAACTGGAAGCTCCGTGCTGGTTATATCCACGAGAAGCTTTGTCAGCGACTCAAAACGGCACTTATTTCTGCGAGGGAGGACCAACAGCGGCTGCACGGAGGGTGCCCCCACAGGTTTACTTGCTCTAAAAAAACGAACAGGAATTTTCCTTTCCCCCTGCGTTGCTGTGAAAGAAAGATGTCGAACCGAGGCAGGGGGAAGGGGAGGGGGTCCGCCCGGGGTGACTGGCAAACACGAAAGCACTGGCCGCAGCCTGCGCTCCAGACTGACGGCTGCCAGAGGGCTGTGTGTCTGTCTGTGTGTCTGTCTGTGTATGTGTAAGCTGTTTTTTCCCTCTCCTCGGAAAACAAGGGGTTACTTTTGCCGTAACTCAGGTGGATGGGTGTGTTGGAGAGGCTCCCGAGGTCGTTTTGTCCTCGGCCTGGTCATCCGGCTGTTTCCCAGCCCTCGGACCTGCTGGGACCTCGCCGGAGGGGTTTGACTCCTGCGGAGGAAGCTTTCGGGGAGGAGGTCGCCTTTCCTTCCCTCCTCCGCCGCCTTCTTTGGCAGCGGTTTCGTGCCTGCCCACGAACAGGAGGAAATCCCGGGCACAGCCAGCCGCGGACAGCGGGAGTTCTGCGGGAAGAGCTCCTTTATTTTCGCCCACTTTTCCCCTTCTCGGTGTGGGGTTTAATCTCCATTTCGGCTCCTCCCACACGACGGGGCCTGCCAGAGCCCAACAGCGCCCTCTGCTGACCGTGGCTGGAATTGCGCCAAAAAATAGAAAAGGACTCAACCGTTTCCTTTTGGTTTTGTTTTGGTTTTGTTTTGTTTTGTTTGTTTGTTTGTTTGTTTGTTTTTTGTTCTGGAAGGGGATTTTTGGGTACAGGATTATTGTTCGTTTGTCTCTGTGTTCTTTTGTTGTGCTGCCAATACGCATGTATCCTTTAATAAAGGGCTGTTGTTTTTTGGTTTTTTTTCCTTTCTCCACACTTCCTCTGTTGGAGCCTCTTAGTTTTTGATTTGCAATTGCTTAGAGGGAGGAGCTTGGTCTTCCTCATATCTCATCCTCCTTATCAAAGCACTTCTGTCTCATTAAACTGAGGTAGGTGCCTTTCATGCCTTCAAGCCAAAAATCAAGTCAGGTTCCTGCCATGGAGCTGCAGTGGGTGAGGTGTCCCTGTACTACTAATAACTCACAGGCAGAGAGCCCTGCACAGCAAGCCTGTGCTGAAGAAGAGACGTGCTTTCACCACTGAAAATTAGTGTTCCTCCAGAAACTAAGCCAGTAGGAGCATGGTTTGTAAAGGTCTGTCAGTAACAGCATTCTTGAGGGTGAAGAACTAAGGAGGAAGTGGGTGCTAGGAGCCCCTCTCCATTTGAAGACCTTTACCATATCAGTATTACCTAGAGAATTCCCCCTAATTTTCAGGTATTGCTCAGCTGCTGAAGCATGGCACTGACATTACTGGAATAAGCCTAAAAGACAAGCACTCTGTCTGTGGTTTTCTAAGGCTTGTTAATAAAGTTGCGCTATCCCAGTTCTGAGACTTCTATTACAATACTTGGGCGTACCTTCTAATAGCTTAGATATTCTTTCTCCATCTAGTGAGTAAGTTTATTGCTCATCCTGGCTTAGTTTTGGCTGTGGAGAGGGCCTGGGGGAAAAGTAACATAATTTATGAATTTGACCTATGCAAAGATGGGAATTACCCAGGAAGATTCTAGGCTTGATTTTGTTAGAAGAGTAAGAATTACAATTATTTTAGTTTACAGCTGCTCCTTGACATGTCTTTTAAATTCTTTTTAAAAAAGACTCGAGGGTTTCCTTTTAATGAACTTTCCCATGAAAATCTATTTGTATTTATATTCAGTGGGTGGATTTGCTTGTTATGTGAATCAAATGGGGGGGGGGGAGGGAGGAGGGAAGAGATAAAATGAAAAAAGTTGGTTTAAGCACTTTAGCTGTATCTGTTACAATCCATCTTTACTGTTCTTGTTCAGCAGCCAAAACACATTCCTCTTTTATAAAAGAAGGAACACAAGGGGCACAAGCTCACAGATCTTTAATGCAATAAAGCCGTCTCTGAGGCCTATGTGAGGGGCCACATCCAGCTGGGCACTGAAGAAAGAAGAGCAGAGGCAGGGCATGCCAGCACAGAGATGATCAGGACCCTTTCTGGTTCCTGCCAAACCTCCATTAAACTCAGAAAGGTCAGGATTTGCCCACTCCTTCTTCTACCCTGCCTTGTCTTTCTGGGAGGCCATCTTGCCTAACCCTTGCCAGAGTTCATGTGCATATTCCCCCTTTTTCCTTTTCCTTTTCCTTTCCAAAAGACATTCATTTGAACCATGAGCGGAAAGCAGAGGGAAGAGGTAAAAAGAAAAGACCGTGGCATTTTTTCTGAGACCTTGTTCTTGTGGTCCTGCTGGATAGTCATGGAAGTAAACATCTCTTTCCAGCTGTCTCTGGATAGACCAAGGGGTTTGATAGGCCCTTTGGTTCACCTTACATCTTGACCTGCAGCCCCCTCTCTCTGTCCCTGTCATCCCTTCTGTGGGAGGTGGCCATGGCACCCACTGAAAGGGCCCCCAAAACTGTTGCCGGGCTCATCCTCTACCACCTCTTGTCTGAGCCCCTGTGCCACGCATGAGGAGACTGGAAACAGCACGACTGAGACCCGTTTGCTCTGTCTGAGCATGATTGTGGTTTATGGAGTGGTGACAACATGATCTGCATATTTCAACCAGATGTGATGGCTGTGTAGTAGGGTAGCAGCGGGGACACAACTGCACAGTAAGTGTCATTTTCTTTGGGTAGAATTTTCCTAATTTTCCTAATAAAACTCCTGTTATTACATCTCAGTTTGGTTAAGCTCATGCAATAGATACATATATATACCATATATTAAATATATATATATATATTCTGAAATCATACAAGCTGAAGGTATAGGGCTTCCATGTCTAATGGGATTTTTTGCTTTTAAGTTTTTAAAGTTTTTTTAGTTTGAAAGAAGATTTAATAAGGAAAGTTCTCTTCCCCCCCTAAAAAAAAAAAAAAAAAGGGGGCATGAAAAGATATCAGTCCTGTTTTGTGCCTGTTAAGGCCAAAATTATACAGGGCTTACAGAGCCTTTCTCAGTGCTTTTGCATGGCCTTGGCTGCCTTGTTTATTGGTCCAGCATTAAATGCCAACATAGCCACTGAGAGAGGACCTCATTGAGTTGTTCCCTTTACAGAGTGCTCTTAAAAACCCTGGTATAATTTTTTTTTTTTTGCACAGTACAGTTTTCATGTTTTCTTGAAAAGCAAGATTTTATTTGTACAAATTCTGGAGTGCAAGAGTTGGAAGCAATGGTAAAGGAAGTCTCTTCTTATATTTACCTTTCCCCTTCCCGAGAACACAATGCAGCACTGGGAGTCTGCCTGGGTGTCAATCCGATGGTCTTATGGTCTACTGAAAGACTCAGGGCCATGCTTAAAGAAATGCAGCAGTTCACTACATTGTGCTGGGTCTATCACGCTGTCAACTGTGTCTGGGTGCTAAAATCCTGCTTTTCTGCAGAAATAAAAAGCCAAGATCTTGACAATGAACACTGAGTATTACCCAGGTGACATTTGCTGCAGTGTTGGTCCTGGAGTCCTGTCTTAGCCAAATTTTGGGTCAGGCAGTTGGTTTGTCTTACCATCATACAGCTTTAGATTGATAATGCTTCTTGGCCTCTTCCATTTTTAGTAATTCTTTTTATTATTCCTAGCCATTAGATTTCTTCACTGCTCTCTTTTTGCTGGCTTAGTTCCTTTGCGAGTGATACGCTCCCCAGGGACATCATGGCATAGGTAAAGGATGTCATTACTTATTACTTCTAAGGATCAGAGATTTTCCACTTACTCCTGGGGTTTGGGGCCTTGCATGACTTTCACAGCTCACAATCAAAATGTTCTCAGGTTATATGAGCCTGTTTCAGGGCAGAATAACATTTGCAGGTAAAATGATAACAAAAATCAGAAACCTGCCTAAGGGAAATAAGGATCTGCCTTCCTGAGCTAAGGAATCCATGGGGAAAGGCCAAGGGAAGGAATGCAAGTAGGGAAATAAAAAAGTTCTGGATTAATCAGAAATTTTAGAAATCTGACAACCAAGAATTATTTTTCCTTTGAGGCAATGCTGAATGCTTTCAGAGGGCAAAAGACAGGCAGTGTAAAACAAACTGGCTGACTACTCATTTTTTGACCCCATGGAAGAAGAATGGAATGGATGGACATGGTAAAAAACAGCAAGGAGAAGCCTTCAAAATATCTGACCACCAGAGCCTTCTGATGAAGTACAGGAGTTGGTAGGAACTCTGTGAAGATCTGTGCCATTTGTGACCACTGCTGCCACTGGTAAGGTCTTTAAGAATTGCCATAAGGTTGAGATAAAGGTAAAAAGAAAAAACCTCTGCTTTTAAAAGACCAAAAACTGTCCTGAAAGCTTTTGGTATTTAATTAATCAGTTTACCTAACTGATAACAAGTAATTTCTTGTCATGAACACAATTAAAGGCTTTTAGCTGTGCCTGGGAAAATCTGGGTGAATTAAGGCTCAAGTGGTTCCTTAACAGATGTAATGAAGAAGATGGATTACAAGAAAAAGATAATGAATTTACAGAGTTCCTGGGAAGAAGAAATCAAGATGTTATAGTGGAGTGGCAGCAACTGAGCAGAGTTTTGGACTGCTAATGTAAGTAATTTATCAAATGCAAAAGAGACTGTTGAGCTTTTAAAAACATAACATAGTTTTGCTAGTAAAAATGTCATCTGATTTTTTGCATATCTGATCCTTTGAAGGTTTTATGTTGGAGGACAGTGACTTCCTTTGAACTAGTTTGGATGTGAACATAGTCAGATTAACTCAGCATCAAACCTACCCTGTAGACCACTCGAGACCATTTTAGGTTTGAGACCATTTTGGGTACATTGGCCTGAAAATGGAAATGCTAAGAGGGCATCTGAGGAGACTGTGTCTCCTTTGTATGGTGTCTGCAGCATGGGCTTAGCTGGATATATCATGTATGTAGCAGAAAAGAATTCAGGAAGAGAGAATAGGCCAGAGGCTCTGAAATGCAAGCCCCAGTGAAAATCCAAAAGTAGCTTGGGAGCTCTGTGTGTCTTCTGCTGACTGGAGTCCTGCCATAGGGGAATGGGAATCACGGCGGAGATTCCTCTTGTGACAAAATGTCTAAGGGAACCTTTTTATGGACCACACTTCAGTCTCTTGAGAAAGACCCAATCTCTTAGCTGTAAGAAGTTCTTTGGACTTTTGATGCAGGTTGTCTGGATTTGCCAGCACTCAGGCCTCTGTCCTGCTCTCGCTGACCATGGGTGATATGATGGAGTCACAGTCCAAATTGCCTACAGCAAAGTGGTAGTTGGCAGAACACAGTTTAGTTCAGACTGTGCTTTAAGAAAAACCGCAAAACTCCTCCCAACCCAAGTACTTTGCTTCTCCTTTTCAGTATCCCTAGCATTCATTTTAGAAAAAAATTCTAAAGACATTTCTGTGTAAATTCAAAGGTACTTTATGAAAGTCAATATACTTAATAGCAGAAAGGCCAAGAGATGCATTAAATTAAGGTGGTGTATAAATTGGCACCTGAGAACACTCCCTTGTATCCTCTGCTCGTATCCTTGTTTGGATACACCCTGGGCACCATGTCTAGTCTGAGCCAGGCAGGTCTTCATCCCTGCCTCTGCCCCATTTCCTGGCTGGATGTTGGCCCGATATTGCAGACAGCCTCATGTCCAGCTTTCTGTCTGTCCCCTTTCCTCCTGCTCCTGCACAGACACGGATTTGATTGATCTCTCATGTGGGAGTTGGGGATGATGAGAAGAAGTTTGAATGCTGGAGAAAGCAATTACAAGAGAATTTCGAAGAAAGCAGGATGGAAGAAAGCTTTGTGTGATGTGGATTCATTGGACTCTTACCATTACCTCAGAATTTTTGATGTTTTAACAATAATATATGTTCCTTATGTTGTTCCCCTGTATTTGTAGTTATTTTACCTCATTATTCCCCTTATAGTTTATTCCCTATATCTGACTGGTCACTTACTGTCACAATGCAGAGTTACCTTATTTGGTTGTGTTCCGTCCCTCTTTACCTTTTATAGCCTATAATCCCACCTATACTTTTCTTAACATAGATTGTCCCCTCCTTCACTCTCCTTTAGTGGAATGTTAACACCCCTTGTTCTGGCAAATTCTACCCTCCCCTTATATAAGGGGAGCCGTGTTAAATGAAGTCAGAGCTACTTCCACTAAGAGCCCAGAGTAGTTGTCCCTTTGTTCCTCAGGGGCTGTGACACTCTCGCCTTTCCTGTGGCTGCCAAGGGACATGGTCAGTAGCCTCCAGGTCTGCCCACTGTGGTCAGTCCTTTGGACTGTACCTGTTTCTGGAAGCACAGCCCACATGGTGAGGGTTGTGCCCAGCACGTCCCCGCTCCCAGAGCAGTCCCACACCTGCTGCTCCTTGAGACTGAGTTGGTGTCATGATGATCATTCAGAACACCTGAAGGTAATACAACTGGGGCTTGGCTTTTAAGCTTCATAACATACGGTGGATGGGCTTGTTCCTGAGCACTTTTTCTGAAGTCTTATACTGGATTATGCATTTTTATTCAGATGTTCTACTCTTTCAAAGACTGAACAGAGCAATTCCACCCAGGGGATTTGGAAGCAGTATAGAGGTACTAATAATATTGGCAGCCAACTGTTGTTATTGTTGAAGTTTATTTTAATTAGTAATCAAACTTAAATGTAATTTTTGTTGTATTTTTTTCCAAACCTTTATTGGTTCACTAGACTGGGTGGTAACTAGATCTTAGTTCTGATCCAGAGAAAACTGCCATGCCCATTTTGAGCATTCCTTATTTGCTTACTTTTGCTCTTTTATTTTTAGATGTATTTTGTATTGCATGTCTCTGTGTATTTCAAAATTACTTTAGATTTTTCATTATTGTTATGTGTCATTGATTCTTGGCACTGAGGTTAAAGTCTGGAACTGAGCAAACTATGAAATTACTGCATCAGCATGATCACTTGAAAGTCTCTGTTATATGCTTGGCCTTGGGTTTGTCAAACCTTTGCTCAACTCCTCTGCAGGATCCTACATAATGTATTCCTGAGCTGGGGGAGAGAGAGGAAAAAAGACGGATGAGAATAGCAGTCACTTATCACTTCTTTGGTTAGTTGTGATCCGGAATTTGCCCACTGAGCCCTGAAATGAAACGTGGTCAAAGCTTTTCCTTGTAAAAGTGGAAAGTTAAAACCATGCTGGCAGGAGGCAGCTAGTAGCAAGAGGGCATCATGTGTCCAGAGTGTTACCCTTTCCTTGATGATAAATTAATATAGAGTGGAGTATTATAGATGTTCCTTCTACATCTTAGCCACAATTAGAGGACTTATATTGTTAATGCCATGTATAATGAAAATGTTTTCTAATGATGGAGCTTCTAGTTCTCCCTGAAATCCTATGTTTCACTGTCTTTTTGTTTCTGGCACTTTTCTTCCTATCATGATCCTTGTGTGTCTTGGCTCCCATAGACCCTGTTCCTTTCAAGGGCTCTCTTTACTTGGTTGCAAAGTGCATTTTGAATTTTCGCCCTTCCTTTATTAACGTTTATTTGCAGAGAAACAGTGAAGGAGTGCTTGAGGAGGATCTTAACTTCTTTCTGCATTGCAGCAACCTGTGTGAATCTCTGGACTAATGATAGCACCAGACTGTGTTATGATTGTCCTGTTCTGTGGCCTTTGCCTTTGCTTTCTTGCAAAACAGGAAAACTTGAGCCTTACAGGTTATTGGATGTGCAATATCCTTAAAAGCAGCAGGTGAATCCATGCAAAAAAGAGGTATTACCCTAAAATCCAAGCCAGAGCTGGGTCTACATTTGGCTTCTGCTAAAAGCACCAAAGCATCTAAGTCAGAGAATTAAAGGGGACATCAATAAAACGTGAGGTCTGCACATCTTTGTGGATGAGAGGGGGGCTTTGAAAAAATGCCGTGATTAAAAATGGCTTATGAAAATTCTGTGTCCTGTAACAGACAAATTGATCAAAATCCTTGTATTTTCTTACTATTTTCTTCTCTATTGCATAAACTGAGAGAGGGTTCAATTATTTCTGAAAGATGAGAAAATCTAAAAACATTTTTACATGAAGTCTTTTCTGATATTTCTTTTGATTGCTATTGACTACAGAAACTTTATCCATGGGATAATAATGTGTTCCAGTGTAGGACCATGCCCTTACCTCATGCAAGTTTGCGAGTCACTTCTCAGACCGCAGGTAGGGATCATTCCCTCAACTCTTGGGCAGGAGGCAGGGTGCTGCTGTGTAATGCCAGCTGTGCTTCCCTGCAGGTGGGAAGTGAAGAGGCATTTTTCCTGTGGAAGGACAAGGGAAATTTTTACATGGGCAGAAATGTGGTTACCTCAGCCATTATTTGCAGGGACACCCAGGACTCCTTCTGAGAAAAGAAATACGGTTTAATAACCAGAAATGTTCAGAGTGCCTGTGTAACACATTGATTGTAAGACAACAGTCTCCCTCTTCCCTGAGAAGTCGTCAGTGGACTGATTTAAAGTAGCAATAAGCATACTGAGAAGCAGTAGAAAGATCAAAAAGAGCTAGGTATTACAGCTGTTTTCCAAAGTATTTTATCCGCAAGGTGAGCATATCTGATCTCTGCTTGATGGAGCTGATGGTCACATAAAACGCTGTTTCATGGGTCACCAAGGCCAAGATGCTGGAGGTAACTTTGTCTTCCTAACCATCACTCTGTCTTCACCAATAACCCTCCCAGTGATTTACTGTCCAGGTTTTTACTTGACTTCTGACCAAAATTGGTTGTTTTAAATGTTAAAGTCATTCATCAGCCATTCCTGAAGCCAGATTTGGGGGCAAAAGAAATAATACCAGATTAAAAAAAAAAAAAGTTTAGTGGTTTTCTCTGTAAGAAAGAGGCTAGTGAGACAGAAGGGACTGCCTGAGAGTGTCCAGAACCAGCCAACACTGCATTAATTTGTGTCTGAATAGAAAAATGGCCTTTGAGGAGGAAACCTCACCTGAGCCCTGGGAGTTATCAGCAGCCCGTGTGTGGTGACAAGCACTGGTGGGTGCCTGGATCCTGGGCCTGGAGGGGGGGAAACTGAGGCAGCAGACAAGAACAGAGAAGAAGGAAGGAATATTTGCAGAAGCAAACAGGTATATAAAAGGTTTGTCCATCTCAACTTCTGCCTGTTTGTTTTTTCACTTCTTGTTCTTTCCTCATAGACAAGGAGCACTGCTTAGTCCTTGGCTCTTCAACTGTGATACTCATCACAACTTGTTCCCTTCCCAGCAAACCTTGGTATGGCAAAACGTCTTCAGGGAAGAAGACTATTTTAATGCTTACTTTATGTGAGGATATCTTTTATCAATAGTATTTCCTCTTTGGACAGGAGGATTCCATTTGGACTGCAATTGCAGGCACTCGGAGAATCAGACTCAAAAGTAAGACAAACATCCAGTCAATGGGTGCATCACACTAAGAGGGGACAAGCGCCCAGGGCCTGGAGGAAAGATTGTATTTAAAGACCAGAATTTTGCTTCTGTTAACTTTCCACAGGATGGAGGGCATAGTGCACACAGGAGGTGTATGAAATGCAGCCTTGAAGATAAAGAGGTGTTAGAAACTTGAAATAGGAGTAAGAACCAATCTGTATCCAGCAGGAGCAAGTGATAGAGGGTGGTGACCTGAAATATTTTGTCAAAATCTCTCTGATTTCCAGGAACTGGCCAGCAGAGATGAGAGACTGAGGGCTTCCTGTGACCTGGGACACAGTCCATGTCCCCATGAAGACAGGTTTGGGTACAGCCTTAGCTGCCCTGAGTACTGTGCTACATCTCTGCCAGGCATATAGCAAGTGTCAGTACTTAATGATCTGGGTGGAAATGGGCTCTTTCTGTTCCCTTACTGAATCCAGTGCAGCATGGGTGATCTTCCAAAAAAGAGAAGTATAACTGATGATGTGTCCCTTGGAAGTCCAAGGAGCTACCAGCACTATTCTATCATCCAACCCAGCTGAGGTGCTGCCGAAAGGAGATGTTTCACAGGAAGGACTCAGTGAGAAGGTTGGTTTTGTAGGGTAAGAAAGTGTTGAGCAGTGAAATGAGGACTGGGAGAAGCAGCACAATTCTGTTTTGGTTTCCGTTGTCTGTTTTGGTTAGGAAAAGAGCGTTGTGTTTTGAAGATGAACCAAGCCCTGTAGAGAAGGTGCTGATCCAGGCTCCATGGGTGGTGTCAGCCCTTCCCTGGTTGGGGAGCTGAGCCAGCACTGTACAATGACTTTAATTTTTGTGTGTGTTTGGACTGCCTCAAAAAGCTTTTTTGCTTTTATACGTTGACATGTGCTTTGCTCCAAGGGATTAATGTTGATTGCACTGTAATGATCAGCACAAAAAATTAAAGCTGATCACGAATGAGCTTGTGTGTAAAATTCACTGATGTGCGTGGGTTGCACAGCACTGGCCTTGTCGTGGACAAGTAAAATTAGTTCATTTCATTGCTGTAAATGCAGGTTTAGTGGAAGAGGGACATTTGGGGTGTTCAGGTGCAGATGCTGGGCTGTGTTTCCTCAACAGTAAAGGATGTCCAGGTTAGGGGAGTCTTAGGAGGGAGAAGCACCCACAGCAACACAGGCCCTCCTGCACTACATCTGTCTGCTGACAGCTTAATGCCACAGAAATTGCACACATTAGCATCAAACTACCCTGGTATATATTGCCTAAATAAATGCCTCAGGGAGGGCTCTGTGTCAGGTGGGGGTACCCCACCTCTTGAACACCACAGCTGCTGTACATGAGTTTGGTTAATTGAAAGGAGCTTTTAAATAGGGGGAGCCCAGTCTATGAGGCCTAAAATTTTCTGCCACAATGACTCAGTTTTTCTGCTTGTAGTATGATGAATAGGAGCACGTGAATTTGCCAGCCCTGGTGTAATGCATCCTCAGATGAATGTTATGGGGGTTCCTTTTTCATTTGTGTGTGCCTGTTTTATAACTTCTCTTGGCAGGGGGGTAACTGATTACCTCAAGTCAGTAGACTCAATGGTACACAGCCTGAATTCTCCTAGATTTCTTAAAGTGGTTTTGGACAGCTATATGAAACTGTGCTTTCTAAGTACCTGCTGCTCTGTGCTACTCTGTGACAGCAACTTCTGCTATTAGAGACTTTGTAGTGTGTATACTGTAGCTACATAATAAAAAAGATGATGAACAATTTCTTTATCCTCCATAGCCAGGAGATAATGATGATTGGCAGTTGTATTAAAAAGATAGGTTGGATCCAGGTTCTTTTTGCTTCAGGCTGTAGAATTGCCAACCCAGTTACTTTCTGGAAATAGCTGATTGTTTCTCTCGGCAATTCAGTGACCTAGTCTGTTCCAGACATCTGGCTGCTGAATAATACCAGATCAATTTGTGCACCTATAATAACCCAGTGTACTTAGGTTTGAAAAAGTGGCTGCTGAGGATCCCAGGCTGAAAGCATCTGGTTTGCTGTGTGTGGACAGGCTTGCTCTGCATGCTGGTTTCTGACCTCCTTGATGCTAACAGGCCTGTGCTTGTACTGTGTGGCAAGACTGCTGCTACACCATGCACAGTGCTCAGGATTTCAGCTAATGGAGTAGGAATCCAAGATATTGCATCAGTACAGACAGTACTGGATGATGCTCAAACAACATTACATTGACATTGTTTTTGTCATTCAGCTCCAGCTTTGTGAGAGCTCCAGAGCCTGCCTATCCTTCATGCAACACTCAGTGAAAATTGCCCTTCATAAGAATGGCAGATACGTTTCCTAATGAGATCTCGCAGGACAGGATAAACACATTCATTTTACATGTACTTAACATGTCAAAGAGATAGGAGTCTTTTTAATGTCTGTACTGCTCAAGTTCAAAAGAAAATTCTAGTCCCCAAAGCTTTGAGTTAGTATTTCCACCCATTTTGTTGAAAACCTGTTGCACTGTGGGACAAAAAACACAATTGGTTTTGCTCAGAAGGAAGACCAATACGTGAACAAAGACATGGCTTTTTCTCTCTGCTGTCCTTAAGTAAGCCAAACCTACACATCTAAGAAATCTAGAGAGCAATAACAGGTGTTACTGTTGTATTCTGTATCCTTAAAATGCCTAACAGCCTTGGCACTCTTATTTTAGGTCATGTCACTGGGGAGAAGTGGCTTATGAGAGAGGAGGACCTAGTGCATAATCTGATGTGGTGCAGGATGGATAAAACAAAAATCATGAGTCCCCTTGTAGCAGTCCTGTTTTATGGACTTGACAAAGAAATAGGCTCTCTACGAGTACCAGCTAAAGAGAGCAGTACTGCTGTGGGAATTTATCTCATTTTATATTCCCCAAACCACTTTTGGCACCTCTGGCAACTACAGAGTTGAAGAGAAAAAGACAGCTCGTAAGGGGCCTAATCCAAACTCTATGGATGTCACAGTGGGTTTGTGCCAGCAATGGGACTTGGTTGAGTTTAGTTTTGAGCCTTCATCTCTTCTTCACATGTATGGATATCTGGGATACCAGAAAGCAGTGAGTAGGGGTGAGTCCCACTACTGGCTCCTTCTCTTTGGGGTGGCTGCAGGGTTTAAAGCAGTGAGTTCCATCTCCTCCTCTCTCAAAAAGACTCATCCTTTGTCTCTCTGCATCCATTAGCCAAAAAGACACTGTCTCAGTTGAAAACACATTCCATTATTGTAGTTTTGCTTCTTGGAATGTTATGACACATCTGTCAGCAGCTTTGTTAACGGTCATCAAATTAGTGTTCTTTCACTCCCAGAATGTGCACTCACAGGTTGTCTTGGCTCCTGCATTTACAGAGAGCAGCACCAAGGCTGCAGTCCAGGGAACGCTCCCTTTCATGACCTTCTGCCCCAAAATTCACCTTCTCACCAGCTGAACAGCGGGACAGCATCCCCTCGGCTAGGAAAGCTTCCTCTCCTTCTGTAGGATCAGGAGAACATGGCTGGCACCAAATTTACTCACTGTTGGCAGCAGAACATGAGGAAAGAGCTATCAGGCCCAGTCCCGAACCAGCTTGGCTATCTTGCTAGCTGGATTTTTTTTTATATGCTTATTAAAGCAGCTGCAGGCCTTGAACAAAACCACTTGATCAGTACTTGCAGCAAAAAGCCTATATCTGAAAGCCTGACCCAGCACTGAAACAGGAGCTGGTGGGAAAAACCACAGCCTACAAAGGCAGGGGAAGGAGAACAAACCCCCAACTTAGCTTGCTTTATCTCTTTTCTCTAACCCTGTTCAGTTGTAGAACTGGAGCAGAGAGAAAGCCTAGTGAGTTGTCTGCACCATCCTACGAAGTTATGGCTCAACAAGGGTCTGTCTTTTTTTCTTCAACAGATGAGCCACAGGGCCAACCTTTCCCTGTTTCAGTGACCCGCAAGAACCCTTTGGAAACCTGATGCCAATCCCCAGCTGAGCAGTTGTGCTGGCAAAGGTGGCTGTCCTCTCTGCCCTGCAGCTTGCAGCCAGAGCTGAGTCTGGATCTCGGGATTTAAATGTGTAAGAGATCCCAGGATGTGGGTCCTTGCAATCTGAGAATTATAAACCAGTTATTTTAATCACATGATTCAGATTTAAATAAACAGAGAGTAACCAAGGCATGTCCCTCCAATACAGTGAGTCAGACACACCGTTTAAGGGAAATGAGAGGGAAATAGCTTCATTCCAACACAGGGCTTATCCCAAAAGCATTCCAGCCCTCTGCTTGAGGCACTGTCAAGAGGAAACTGAGCCTTGCAGGCTTCTTTGCTCCTTTCTGCCTGCAAAATAATTATGCAACTTCACTGCTGTACCACAGTCTGCCAGACAGCATTTTACCTTAATGATATGCTAACATGGTTTTCTGAAGTAGCTCCTGTGTGTGCCCAGGGTCAATAAATATTCATATTAACTGTGCATTGAAGTGCTACTTTCTCGGTTCTCCTGAAGAGGTTAAGCAGCTGAATCAGGCTTCAAAAGAAAGTCTCTGATTTTTCTCCCTTAGAGATCTAAATTTTAGAAGCAGATATAGCATTTCCTGATTTTTTTTTTTTTTTTGTAGCCTCCAAGTAATCAGGCTGACTGTGACAGCACAACAGAGCAAGTGAAGGGGAACTGGACACACTTAGTCAGCTCTGCTTTCATGTCTCACCCTCACTCTGATTATGTATCCTGTCTTCTCTCTTTTTGTTCACTGTTTTGAAGGACATGAGGTAAATTTAGGGTGAATTAAGCCATGGAAAAAATGTGGGGGTTTTTGCATTTTAATGCCAGTCTTCTTTTTTTAATGCATGGAAAATGCTGCCTGGTCTGCTGTGAAGTCAGTTTATACTAAAGTCAAAGTCTTGCAAACATTCAGTTAGGAGACCAGTCAAGTATGTGGGATGGAGTTCTTTATATAAATGTTTGCAGAACTGGAGTGTGACTTCATAGGCAGGCATGGGAGCTTTGGTTTCCCAGATGATCCATAAAAAGGGTCAAACACAGTATACTGATAAATGTAGTGTACTTAGAAAAAGCTGCCTAGCCTCAGTCCAGTCCTGACTGGTGCTTCCAGTACCAATTCCCAGATGTTTATCAAGGTTAAGTTGGAGGCTAATGAGTTTGCAGGATGTATAAATTAAAAACAAATTCAGACTCTTCCCTGGGCACCACTGCACATCACCACTACGCATTTATGTGCAGCTGGGAGTGTAAAAGCAGATTCTGCTTTAAGTAAATCAAGAGCTCCCACTGATCACCAAGCAGCAGCTGTGGTGTGAGCTGTGGAATAAGCAGGAGTGGAACAGCGGAGTGAGGTCTGAAGATACAGGGTAGTATAACTCCCTGGAATTTTCTGCATTAGCTTCTCTTTGCTTCTGGTACCAAACTTGTGAGAGAAGCTAGAGAAAGCTCCTGATTTTTCAGGCCAGGTGAAGACAGAGGAGAAAATTAACTCCTGTTACGGAGAGAAGCAAATGCTTTCTCAGCTCCAGCTTGAATTTTGATGAGCCTTGGCAAGATTGATGGAGAGTACAGTGGAAGACAAAACTGGGCAATGGAGTAAAAGTTGAAAAGAAGTTAATTTCGGACAATTAAATTTCTACAATGTGATTTGGGAGTTGTGTAATTTTTACAATAAATTTCTACAATCTCTCGGGAAAGAGAGAAAAAGGAAGGACTCCAGTGTTCTGAAAGTGTTTGGTGCCTGGTTCCCTGCCTTCTGTGCTGATCAGGGAAGGGAGACATGAAGCCATCAGTGAACAGTTGGGACTTTATGCAAATCCATTGGGCCAGAAGAAGGAGTACTATAACTGGTTTGCCTTTCCTGTGGTCAGCTGGCACAAAACTATAGGGAGCTTCCTTACACCCTTGTATTATTTTAGGGTAGTTTCTTTGGACAGCTTGTGGTTATGCTTTTGAGGGTGTTCAGCTGGTATGTTTTGAGACGAAATGTGCTGTGTCAGTGCATTATGTTGCTTTTGTTCCTTGAATTTGTGTTTAGATACTGGTATCTGTACTGGAGTTAGACTGGATTGTCCAAACAGGGATTCTTCACCCTCTTCTGCTGCAAAATATGTACTGTGTTCCTATTGCTACAGCATATACTGCTAAGTTACAGCTAGTACAGTCTATTTTTCACTAAGTGCATTGGTGAACAATGTTTAAACAATGTTTTTTAAAAAAACCAAACCAACCAATGACAGAGAGATGACTTATCATTTGCAACTTTAAAAAGGAGCCTGCAGCTATATGAATCTGGAAATAATACAAGCTTAACCCATGCAACTGTTACGTTGGTTTTATAAGAGCTTACTTTAAAGCTAGTATGTGGGCTCACTAAGAGATTGAGTGGTTGGCAAGGATGCTAACCGTTTATGGAATGTGTCTTTGGAAAGGATTAAAGCAAAAAACATGTTGCTTCTTACCAGCTCTGAGCTAGGAATATAGCTCTAAGGGGTGAGCATTAAATTTTAAGTATCCAGTATGTAAAGCTTTTAAAGAATAATTTTTTTTCTTTCCTTGCCCCTGGTGCAAGGATCAGATTCAGTCCAGAAACTTGGAGTGGTCCTGGACTCCTCAGAGATATGGGCTGTTGCAGAAATAGTTTCACAGTTTGCCCTGGAGGTGCAGTGAATGCAAGCTGGTCTTTGTGGCACTAGTTAGTCTTTTCTGAAAACGGCAGTGTAGGAAGACTGAGCTGGTTCACGTGAAGTTATAGATTCAGGGACGGAGCTGTCCTTAAACTTTTTCTTCTATGGCTTTACTTCACTTATGACCTGCAGAAAACCTTATGGAAAATAATCTGAAACTAATTAAGAGTGTCATTTTTGTGTCATTGGCTAAATGGGAAGTGGATTTGCTCCTCATTTGCATAAACAGAGTTCTGGTAGTAGCTTGCTAGAAAGCAAAATGGGCAAGGTCTGAAACATGCTTCAAAAGAAACACGCTTGTTTAAAATGAGGGTTTGCAGATCTGTGGGCCTAGGTAAAAAATACGTGCCTACACCTATTCTGTTCTAACAGCTAGTTCTGAAGAACGTCTTGAGACATCTGACCTGGTGGGAATTTTCAAAGCTGTGTAAGAACGTTTAACGTTTAATGCCCTGATACGCTGCCTCTCCTGTTGATGCACAACTAATAATGTGAAATTAAATTGGTTAGGTGCCATCATTACCTCAGGAAAGGGATGCTTAGGCTGCCTTTTGTGTTAGGATGTAACTGTAGGCATTCTGGTTTATTTCAGCCGTGGTTTGGACTTGAAACAAAACAGTTGAATTTGAAATGAAAACAGTTGGATCCTTTATACTATTTATAATGGGTTTTCAGTAGATTGCTTACTTGTAAAGGGTATTTTATTGTTCATTGAAGGTAGTTCATAACTGCATGTTAGACATGATTAAATTTTATCAAAATCCAAATCTAGATCTGAGCTCAGTCCTGCTGTCCAGACTGAAATGCAGAAGGGATAGGTGTGACAATGAGTTTATCTGATGTTGACAAGACTGAACATATCAGTGTCTTGTGTCAGGCTTCTCCCAAATTCTATACTTGGCTTAAGTTAATGAGACGTAAAAGAAATATCAAGTTGTCAACTTTCTTCCCTCTTCAGTAGTAAGACTATAGTTTCCAAGAAACCTGTAATTCTCATATGAGCTTTTGTCTCCAGGTGCTCTCAAAATATTGCCAATCATTGAAAAACTTGAAACAAAATATTATTAGTCTTTCTGATGTTAAGCTAGAACAACGAATCTGTTAAAATATTTAATGTTGGGATAGCCTGTGGGAATTGGGTTTGAGAGTTCCATTTATTCTGTACCTTCATTTATGTTCTTACTGACTAAGCAATGGTTGCTCAGAGATAGGTTAAGTCTGATACCTCTGCATTGTATTGCCTTAATTTTAAGCTGTGGCTTTGAACAGTAAAGGATATTTAAACTTTCTGTTTAGCATCTGATGGTGTGGTAAAATGTTTTTCCCTGGTGGTTCGTCATATCAGTCTTTATGTCATGGTGCTTTCTGCGCTCCACAATTTACCATTCTTGCTGCTCCTCTCCCAAGATATCTGAAAGTATTGACGATTCCCCATAGCTCCTGTGAGGACAGGAAGTGCTGATTACATTTAAAGAGAGAACCTGGCAGCTCCAGATGGCCAGGATGCTTGCCCAGATCATGCAGCGAGATGATTTTTTTAATGGCAGGAGCAAATTGTGGGAATCCTGACTTGCAATGCTTTTTTACACTGGTACATTTTTGATGCAGTTTATGTATTACGGAAATTGGTGAGGGCTTCCCTAAACTGTTTGCATTTTATAGCATGACTTGTTACTCCAAGCATACGCAGATGTAATTGAATCTTCTCCCAAGAATTAGCTAAAATTAGGCAAGGTCTAATCAAACATTAAATAGTTCCACTTGACAAAACTCTTCACTTCTGTTAAACTGCACTTAGAAACCAGTGTTTCTGTTTTTCCTGCTCTAACTATAGGAGACAGTGTCCTCATTGGAGAGGACTTTGCTGGTTCCAGTTTATCGATAGAGAGTGTTCAGAATCTGCTATTTTTTTACATGTCAGTTTTATTGCAGAGGACTTCAAATTTCAGTCTTTCTTTTCAAACTAGACAAATTCATGTAATCAATCTCATATCCAGTGTTCTGCTTACCTGTTGTTGCCCAAGCCTAAAGACTCTGCCCTCAAGCTTTTTTCTCTTTTGGCAGCTGCTCTCATTCCAATTACAAAATATCCTTGGAAGTTCAATACCTCATTTTTCTATTATTTAGATTGTGGCTTACATTGTAGTTCAACGAATTTAATTAAAGCAGTTCCTTACACACATGGTGCCCATCTGGACCGGGAATAACAACTTTTAGTCTTAAAACTAGGCATATGTAATAATTACAATGCAAAAACTTTTCCTTCTTATTACGTCCTTCAGGTAAGATGAATGTTCATATTGCCTGGAGGACGACATAATCTGTATGAGCTGGCTTTAAATCCCTAGGTAGCAAGATGGAATAATCTGTTTTAAATAACTGTATTGTAAGCTATGACCTGGTTGGAAGTCTGGGAGTAAAAACCAAATGTTTGGGCTAACACCACCTGCTGTTCAGTGAGCCAGGTTAGTTTAAACAGTGGAAATAGCTGTCCTTCAGTAATGTGGACCTTTTGAACAGCAGTGGGTTAGGGAGCAGTGTTAGTGAGGGTGAAAGGAGTCATCCTGCATGGATGGAGCGGGACCTAAAAGTTCATTCACAGCTTTGAACTACTTGCCCTTAGCCAGGATATTTTACAAAGGAAAAAGTGAACATGCAAATCGTACCCATCAAAGACCTTCCACTGAAGTAGAATTCTGTGTGAACTGCAGCCAGGTGTGAATCAGCTGTGAAACCAGAGCATCCTGGGGTGCCTCCCTGCACCAGCAGCCCCTGAGCTGTTGTGTCTTCCCTCAACTTGTGTTTGCTACCCACTGTTCTCTCAGTCACTTTTTCCAGGACTGGGCTGCTAGCCCATTTACTTAGGAAGGTCAGATCTTTGTGGGATGTTGGAGGAATGGACCAAGGCCTGCAGATCTGGGGGCTATCCAGTGGGGTTGTGTCTGCCCCTTCACTTCTACCTCAGCCCTGGGGCCCTCACCGAACTTATTGGCTGCTGAAAGGGGACTGTGATGAAAAAAAAGTCTCGCTTTTCATCACAGTGAAGGTTTGCAGATCTGAGTGTTATTTTTGTGGTAGGAGATCAATCTCCAGAATATTCAAAGCTGGCTGGTAAGCTGTCTTTTTGAAAAAGTTACAATTTTGATAACTTCCCTTTCTGATGCACTGAGGAAGGTGCTAAGCTGGTAGTAGTCCCATTCTTTCTTTTTCCACCTTCCTGCAAGCCTGTTTTTTAAATTTGATTGAATTTCTAATCTTAGGCAAGCTTCAATATTGTTAAAAAAAAAAAAAAAAAGGGAAACAAATACAAGACAAAACCAGCATCCTTAGATAGGACAAATGAAGGCAACATGTGCAGCATGGACTTTTTGTATCTTTGTTTTGTCCCACCAGCTGTCTGGTCAGCCTAGGACTGAGGCTGGTCCCTCAGGCCATGGTACTCCACTGGATGCTGTGCCTTGGCTGGTTGCTGGGGACCTCATCAGGAGATGAGGGGGCTGAGATATTTGTTCCCAGGGCAAGGGGAAGTGAATCTGCAAGTGAGTGCTATCATTATTGTGGAGCTGGGGCTGAGGAAGCTGTAAATATTCTGTGCTGCTGGGAAGTGAAGTTTAAGGATGTGGGCTATAATCCAAAAATAACTGGCCTTCGGTAGTGCTCTTGCTTATGCCATGACTTATTTTCTTTGGGAGTGTACAAGTTATCAGCATGGACCAAGCTAGTGGTCTGCTGACATCTCTGAATGAGCAGCATCAGAAACATCAAGAGAAAATTGTAGCTGTGGTTGTTGAACAACTACTGAGAACTAAGCTGTAGCTGCTGTAAACCAGTTCTTCTTTCCCATCCTTTAATACTAATGTTCATTGCTGCTGCCTTCAGGAATGGAAGATACTGTGCTTTCAGGGATGTGTGAACTCTTGGGATGGCTGCAGCCTCTCTTGTCCCAGACAGAAGCTGATATTGTGGCTCTACAGTAGAGTCTTTGTCCTCTTGTCAAACCTGGAGTGATCAACTTTTTTCCTTTTATTCCTTGGCTCACCATTCCATGAGTTTTCCTAGAAAAATGACAAAGTAAATGCTCAACCAGCTGTTACGTATTTATAGTAGCACAGGTAAATGCTTTCAACAAATTAAATCAGAAATCTGCAGTTTTATTTGATGCACGGTTAAACCTTCTAAAGACAGAAAACTTGAAAATTGTGATATATGCAGTTTCGACTCTGGTTTTGCCCTTTCTGAGCCATGTGGTTGACTTTACTGGTTTTTGATGCTTTTGCAAAACAGTTTTCTCAATCCCTTTCTTAATGTAAGTGATTTTATTTCACTGTGATCTTACCACTATATGGAGTTGACCTAAAATTTAGCATACTAGTGAGATGATACATCCCAAATGTAAACTGCTTGTCTTAAAAACCCTGTAGTTCACTAGGTTCTTCCCTTCCATTGTTCATAGCTGCAAGTGTGGTTATGGAGACTCCTTTCTCTTCTACTTTAAAAGCTGGAGGTTGGTTTGCATAACTTTGAGAGTAGTTCAGCAGCTTTTTTGGGCACGTATTGCTTAATGAGGGAAAATATTTTCATATATCAAATTCTCAGTAATTATGGGCAATTCTGAAATATCTTAACAAGGAAGCTACTTTAAGATAAATGTATCCATGATTAGCTTATAGTTGATTGCTTGTTTTTCTCTAGTGTAAGTTTTTGTAGCCCTTCCATCTGAAATGATTTAAAAATATATCTCAATATAGTAACTGCTTTTTCAGCTACCAAAGTACTGTTATCTCTTAATGAAGTATGTTGCCAGTGTGACTTTGTTGTGTTTTAGTTTCTCCTTTGCCTTCCTGTGATATCAGTGAGAACTAATGTGTTACCAGGTATGCTGGGCCCAAACAGATTCCAGTTGCATCTGGCAAGAATTTGGGGGAAATCTACTATGAAACAAAACTTGGAAGAACTTGTTCTGCTCTAATAGCAATAAATTTCTGAAAGCTGGGTTTCCTGAACCCTTTGGACATAAAAAACCCATCACTAGTGAGTGCTTTTCAGTCAGTCTGGCTTTCCTTGGTGGATGTCCTAAGCAATGAAAGCGTGTACAGTGTACTCTATTTATAATTTAGAGAACATAAGTTATACCAATGTCTTTGGCCACATTACTTGTATTGTGTTTGCAGAGAAGTTATTAGGCTGTTAAACAAGATTATGTGGGCTGTGCAGTCTCTTCCCAAGCTTCTATATTTCAAGAAGTAAAGACTGAAAGGATGTATCATAGGAGTCTAACAACAACGGCCTTAATTCACCATCTGCTGTATGTTGTAGGAGTCTTCCTTTTGGCTTCAGTATGTGCTGGGTGAGGTCCTTTGGCAGTTATCACCATTAGCAATATCTTTTGCTCAGTGCATGTACTAAATTACAGTGAAAATATGTCGAAGAAATGTTTTTTGCATGTTGCTCTTAAACGCTGGGTGTGGTGGTGGGATGTTCCCCTTGTCCTTCAACAAGTATTACCTTAGGCTATTTTTATGCCTAAACATCCAGACTGAGACACAGACTAACAGATACCTTTGCCCCCTCCAAAATGATTGAAATTGCCTCTTGCCCAGTATTTTTGTGTGTGTTTTCACCACAGTCAGATGCTTGGATTTTTGATGGAGTACTGCAAGTCAGAAAACTACTCATAGTAGGCTGGGCAAGAATGCAGGTGTTTGAATTAATGTTTCCAAATGTCTTGTTGAGTGCAAGAGTACCTGAGTTAACTCCTTTGATTTGGTGGAGCATTGCATGGACTTTGCATATGTGCAAGTTAGCACACAAGGTGAAGAGCCACAGAAATAGAGACCCTCTGGAAAGGATCGAATTAGCCTTGGGGAGATCTTCTGAAAGCCCTTATGAACGCACCCAAATTTCCTATGGCAGTCTGTGTAATCCTTGCAATGTTGTACAGCAGGTTTGCCACTAAATCAGGCAAAGGGACATTTTCTCTCTGTAAAAACTTGTTTCCTCTATTTGGTCATCACTTCGATGATGCTCTTAGCATAGCGGGCTGCTCAGATTAGATTCCTGTTGAGGTTCTTGCCTGTGCCATTTGCTCAGGCAGTGGTTCCTCTTTGAGGAGTGCCTGAATGGCAATTCTTTTTGCCAAGTGTAAGGTCCTGCACTTGTGCCTGGTCAAATCCCAGCACAAGTACAGTCTGGGTGGAGAATGGATTGAGAGCAGACCTGAGAAGGACTTGAGGGTGTTGGTGGACAAGAAGCCCAATATGATCTGGCAATGTACACTCACAGCCCAGAAAGCAAATCACATCCTTGGTTGCATCAATAGCAGCATGGCCAGCAGGTCAAGGGAGGTGACTCTGCCTCTCTACTCTGCTCTTGGGAGACCCCACCTGGAGTGCTGTCTCCAGGTCTGGGGCCCCCAACATAAGAAAGGCATGGATCTGTTGGAGTGAGCCCAGGGAAGGGCCGTGATGGATTAGAGGGATGGAACACCTTTCCTATGAGAAAAGGCTGAGAGAATTGGGACTGTTTGGCCTGAAGAAGAGAAGTCTCTGGGGAGTATTTATAGAACGTTCCAGTACTTAACGGGGGCCTTCAAGAAAGCTGGAGAGGGATTTTTTTTACAGGAGCAGGTAGTGATAGGACAAGGGAAATGGCCTTAAAATAAAAGAGAGAAGGTTTATATTAGGTATTAGGAAGAAATTCTTCAGTGTGAGACATGGAAACAGATTGCCAGAAGATGGGGATGTCCAATCTCTGGAAGTGTTCAAGGCCATGCTGGATGGGGCTTTCAGCAACCTAGTCTAATGGAAGGTGTCCATGCCTATGTCAGGGGACTTAGAACTAGATGATCTTTAAGATCTTTTCCAATCCAAACCAATCTATGACTATGTGTACGGGTATTTTTTTGTTTGCATTGCCTGGTTACTCTGAGCACTGGTATGTGTTAAGACATTTTTAAGGTTGCTGACCCTGTGGAATTTGCTTGATGTTCTGTGACGGCTGTATCCTTAGGAGACCAAAAATAGTTGAAGCTATCTGGTATTTGAGGTAGTATGAACCAAATATTCCCTACTTGCCCTGAAACTGCTGTGTTGCACAATCTGTCAGGTCCCAGAGGTAGAACTTGACCCGTGCTCTGTGTGTATGTATTGAACCATGGTAACTGAACAAACTGGGGAGACCCAAGGAACTCATCTGTATATCATCCTGGTCTCTATCGGGGGGATTATAGGCTCATAGAATATCCTGAATTGAAAGGAATCCACAAAGATCATCAAAGTCCAGCTCCTGATCTTGCACAGGACAACCCCAAGAATCCCAACATGTGCCTGAGAACATTGTCCAAATGCCTTTTGGACTGTAGCAGGCTTGGTGCTGGGACCGTTTTCTCTGGGAGCCTTTTCCAGAGCCTGACCACTCTCTGGGTAAAGAACCGTTTGGTACTATCCAACCTAAACCTTCCTCGACGTGGCTTAGTGCCATTCCCTCGGGTGCTGTCAGTGGCCACTAGAGACAAAAGATCAGTGCCTGCCCCTCTGCTTCCCCTCATGAGGAAGTTGTAAACTGCGATGAGGTCTCCCCTCAGTCTCCTCTTCCCAGATTGAACAAGACAAGTGACCTCAGTTTCCCCTTGTATGGCTTCACCTCTAGACCCTTCACCATCTTAACCCTCCTTTGGATGGTCTCTAGTAGCTTAATGCCTTTTTTGTGGTGCCCAAAACTGCACAGAGGACTCGACGTGAGGCTGCACCAGTACAGAGCAGAGAGGGGCAATCACCTGTGCTGACTCATATTCAGTGTGCCAGGAGTCCCAGGTATCTTTCTGCCGAGCTGCTCTTCAGTCTCTTGTTCCCAAGTCTGTCTGTACATTCAGGGTTGCCCTTGTGTGTACTGCTCCTGTTCTTTCTGTAATAAGGACTTTGGTCAGTGAGCAGAACAGAACGTGATATTAACCAGTGCTCCTAAAATGTTCTAGCAAAACAGGTGGAGCAAACAGGACAAGGTATACCAGCTTAACTCTGTTTTTGTGCCTTCTTGCCATCAAGGAAGTCGACAGCACATCCCAACTAAATGTTGTCATCAGGACCTTGAAGTCCTGCATCCAAGTAGTTTATGGAGATATTAAAGAGCCCTGGCCCTAAAATGGAGCCATGAAGATTCCCACTAGTGACTGGTTGCTGGGATGTGATGGTAAGGATTCCCAGAGAGAGTGGCATGGCTGAACTCTCATGGTTTTGCTAGTGATTTGCTCCAAGTAATCATTTCCCTTTTTTTTTGGAAGGGAGTTTTGTCTCTAAAAATCGATGATTTCTGAATACTTGCCATTATAATGAGACTTGTAAAACTTTTAAGAAGATTACTCTCAACGCACATGGTGTGACTCTTGGGGATGATGTTCAGGGCTAAGAGCTGGACTTGGTGATCCTTGTAGGTTTCTTCGAACTCAGCATATTCTGTGAAGAAATCAGGGCTATTTCTAGCCAAGCATTCCTACCTTGGGTGACAACTAAAAGTGGTTCAGATGGCCATTTTTGTTGTGGTTGTAGCGTTGGTTTTTTTTGTTTGTTTGTTTTTTAGATTAAATTGAAGACAAAGGTCTGGTAGAACTGTAGTACTTACCCAGTTTTTCTGATTATTGCAGTTGGGACAAAGGTCTGCATTTGGCTGGTTTTGACTCGATTTATAATTTTAGGAACTAATCTGACCAATCCATTGAATTATCTGTTATCAGTTCTTCAAAGAGTAAGTAAAAAATTAGTGATATACGTATTAGATGCTACTCTGGTGAACAGTCAAAGGGCCAACTTCTCACCAAGTAATACTTAAAACAACATTGCCTTTCATGAAAAGCAGAATAACACTTGCAAATGTTTTCCAGAGTCAGTACTGTGTTGATGTTCAGAGGTGTGGAGTGACCCCAAGTCCAGTACTTTGCACCTTTCTGATTCAGATCTCACAGGTGCATACCATACCATATTTTATAAGACACAAGTAGATGTACTTATATTTTGTTGGATTCTTCCTAGAGTGCCTAGATTACTGGAGATGTATGCGATCCACCTGAAGGACCATAGTTGCAAAAAGTGCTCATGTATCTTATGTGACCCACTCTGGATTCCAGTCACCATAATGGTATTAAACACCTTATTTAAAAAAAAAACTTAGCACCACAGAAATTTATGTGATTTATTTGTGGACTGACGTAAACAAGAAATCTGGTATCAGAAGTCTGGATCTTCTTAGTAGTGGTAAGAAATGGAAAGAAAGAAACATTACCACTTTCTCATTAATGCAATTACCATACCCCATTGAACATGTGCTGATAAATTTGAGAGGCTTATACTATCCTTTAGGTATATGCAGTCATTAGTGTAGCCATCATAAAATAAGCAGGGGAGTGTTCAGCTTGGGGAAACTTTCAGAGGACAAGAGCTCACATTATATAAAGCTATGATTATAAATGTCTCCTGTGGCATAATTTTAACTCTTACCATCTGTTATTCCCTATTGCCATAGCAACTTAAAGTAAATATAATAATTTACTTAGAGTAAAAATAGTCTGAACTAGGAAAAGCACAGGAGGGAATGTCTGTCCTGAAAGAAAACAAGCCCTCAATGTGACCAGGCAATAGCAGGAAAAAGACTGATGAGAATTTCAGGAGACTTAGCTGGAGAATTTTCAATGTGCCGGTCTTGGGTGAGAGAAGGATCTCAAAACAGTGTTGATAAGCAGTTGTAGTTGGGCTACCAAAACATTATCAGATGCACAGTGCTTTACTTGCCATCTGTTTTCAACTTTGAGCTTGAGAAGTAATTTTACTTTAACTGTTAGATAAATACATAAATACAATTTTACATTTTTGACAGACATGTATTTGATTATTTTTTTTGTTGAGCTAGAGAGGGATGAAGACTGCTGTTCTGATGCAGTCTTTAAAAGCTGTGAGCATTGCACTGGTGTTCATCAAATTATGCCATTCAAATATTAGAACTGAGTGTTTAGGCCAAAAACAAGGCTTAAAAGGAGAGCTGAACTTTAATGCCATGCCAGCACAGGAGCTGCTTCCAGATGCTCCTTTCTGGAAAATGCAGGAGCTGAGCCCCATGCAGCAGGAAAAACTGACTAGGGAAGGGAAGGGTGAAAGACTGCATTTAGTGTCAGAGGCATGAAAAATTGTTCAAATAATTGCAGGTGGTGTGAAATAGCAGAGCGTTTCAAGAACCTAGCAACCTTTATTCTTTTTGAGAGGAGCTAAATTATTTGAGGATGACCTGTCTAAAGAAATCCTTGGTTTAAGGATGCTTTGCATGGGAAAAGCAACCCTTCTTGGGGGAATTGAGAACTGTTTTAGGTGTGTCCTTGCTTTAGTCTACTTATAATGAAGATTTGTTTAGCTTTCTTGCTGAGTGTTCCTGTATGTTTTTTAGCATTCCCTTTCACTTACTGGACAGTTACTTAGAGTGATTCATGATAAGAGATGAGAAAACAAACTCAGATTTGATATTAGGCAGTGGCCAGGGAACTTAGATGTCATCACTGCTACAGTTTGGTGTACAGTTGTGTGCATGGTTGGAGGACTTAGTGCTTGAGATCTTATCTGAGCTTGCAAACCAAGACAGCCTGGATATACAGTACAGCCTGGGAATCCAGGTACCGTCAGTGCAAACTAAGGGTCTGTGGCTGGGTTCAAAGTACATGAGACCGGAGGAACTTAAATCAGAAATTTTACTTGGCCCTGTTATCACTGCTGACCCGATAGGCAGGTTTTATCCGCAGCCTTGTGGTTTGCTCTGTGACAATAACAGTGAATGCGAATTCTAAAAGGCAGCCAAATGTAATTGCTTTGATTGCCAGGAAAACTCTGACCCACCAGAACTGTAACTTTTAGTGATAAGTCTTGTGAGTTCTAATTACAGCTACTGTATATCTGAGTTTTCATAGACATGTCTTTTCCTCCCCTCTTTTTTCTCTGCCATCTCAGAAACCCTGGTGTAATCTAAGAGTTTTCTATATTTGGCCAGAGTTGCTGATCAGTGCTGCCGTCAGCCTGCTCTACATCTGGAAACCGTGGACACTTCCATAGCACAAAACCAGGCTGCACAGCTCCTGTGCAATGAGTCAGCTGCTCTGGAAGTATTGAGAGCTGAGGCTGTGTTCAGCTGCTTATGTATGCAACAAGCCTGATGCACCGCAAAAGCCTCAGGCTCATCCGCAAACCCACTTGGGGTAGGTCCAAGGTTTCTCACGAGGCCACATATTCTTCCTGCTAAGTTAATCAGGACACAAATGGGACATCTTGTGTGATGATGTAATCTAGAAAAATCTTTCCCAGGTCTTGGCTGTTATCTGAGAGATCTGTACCACTTTCTCCTCACTGATACAGCTTTTCCTGCCTTTCTGTCCTAGCCCTAGGTGAAATGTTGAGAGCCCCCAGAAGGCTTTCTCCAAGACCTGTTTTAAGTGGTGATAAGGGAACGAATGCGATGATCTATTAGGATATGGCATCAGATACAATTTCAGTCTTTATGTTAGCACCCCGTGTGTCCATCGTGGACTCTCACACCACGACAAGCTGAAAATTCCCCATGCCCCATCTGACTCTACTTCAGCTAATCAAATAGTTTACCCAAAGCTCCACTCACTTCATCTGTGCTTCAAGAATTCATTATGCAAAAGAGTTTCTTTGGAGACTTTAGAAGACTATCATGAGGTCTTGTGAGCCTTACTCTTAGCGTTTTTTTTTTCTTGTACTCAATTCCCGTGTGCTCAGTTTTTGGAAAATCCATGTTCATATTGAAGTGCTTTCTGGCATGCCACAGGGTGGATTCTCGAAGAGTTCTGATAACAAGGCAGTTGCTTGGAAGTTCTGCTGGAAACACTGCTTGGAAGTTGCATAGAAAATAATAAAGCTTTCACGTATTCTGCTCAAAATAGGCTAATTATTCAATAGCATATGTAGCTGGACGTGGTGGAGATGTGCACGGATGTGTGCTCTGTTTGATTGTGCTCGGTACGTATATTAACACAGACTGTCTGCTTGGCAGTCTCTTTCTACTACTGAAGATAAAATGTTTCCTTCTTTGAGGAATTTAGAGACTAGATGGGCACTTCAGGAAACAGAAAATCCAACAGCTGCTCAAGATGGAATAGTTCATTTTAGGAAGTTTATTTCTATTTCATAATGGTGCTGACATAATTTTTACTTGGAGTGGGATTTATGCTGCGGTACCTTCAGCTTTTATAACAATCTCCTTATGTATTGCACTAGATGGTCCCTGCTGGAAAGGTTTGAAATCCCAGCTAGATTAAGATATCTAATCTTTGCTTCCTAAAAATTCCCCTGTGTTGTCAAGTGAAAGCAGAAAGCTCATGGAAGATATAGAAGTGTGCAAAAGGCCTGCCGTATTTCACCAGGATTTGCTCTGACACCTGTATGTAGCTAGTTGATTTTTTCTTTTTTTTTTTTTTGACCCAAATAGCAACACAATAAATTCATCAGTCAGCAGCATACATCCTTTAATGCATCTAGAGAAATCAAATTACTGTGTTATGGATGAAGTGAAAACCATTCAATTAGGATTTCTGTCTGTGCAATCCTCTACTTTGGTATGTTGACAAACATGAAGCATGAAATAAGCTTGTTGCAGCTTATTTCATGGGAGGAGAGCTAAGGGTGACCTTGTGTTTACAGTTTTGCCGTGGAACTTTGCTTCTTTAGAAACTTTGCAGATGTTGACAAAACTTCCACATAGCTCCTTCCTGAAGCTATGCCTTGTCTTTAATCAAAACTGAATCATTAGGGGGTCCAATAGTTCCCTAATTCCTAATGCTGAATGCTTTAAAAGCTGTAATGAGACTGTGTGGTAAAGTGCATAGACCCTCCTGGTCATTCTCACAGTACTTGTAAAAGATTGCTTGGTGTCATGACTTCGTATCTAGGTGACCGTATAAAATTAGGAATACTCTTAACGCTTGTTCTGTAAGGTATATATTTCTTAATATATTGGTGCCATGAAAATGCAATCTTTTAATCAGAGAGATGACCGAGAACATTCAAAATGCTGATTAATAGCCTGCCAAGTCTTTTCAGTGTTCAGTAATAAAGTTTAAGGCATAACACACTGGACACATGGGAAAAGTTCCCTTTTTCTTGCAGATGACTGATGTGCCAACTTTTCATTCTACTTCCAGCATGCTTTGAGATTTATTTTTTTCTAAGAAACAGACAGCAGGTCTTCTAAAATTTTTTCTTACTTACACTATTTAGAATCTTAATGTTTTATACATTAAGGTAAGTGAAAATGGAGTTCTGTGTTGTCTCTTGCAGTATATTTTTTAAGGCCTCGTGGTATAAACTCTTCTGCTCATAAACTGCCATCCACCTAACCATTACCTTCTTTTGGTCAGTAATAATTACAGTTGTACCGAAGTAGCTTTCTGTTGCACTGTATTTTTTATTAATCAGGTGAGTGGAAGAAATGAAATGCTAGCATGGCTTTCATCAAAAATAGGTCTTTATTTCTACAGATGTTTACTGCTTACAGAACTTAATACCATGATACAGTCTTGCCAGTCCATTTCATTTAATCTGTTACGGTTAAAAACTGTGATGGTGAGGCATTCACATTTATTTATGAACCACAATTCTGAAGTGTGCACCCATAATAAACGATCCCTTCCATGTTTATAATCTCTCCTACAAGGCTTCTTTAACTCTTCCTTCACCATCAGCCTTCATCCTTTTTTCCCTGAGAAACAAAAATGGAAAAAACGCATTGAATATCACTTATTGCGCTGAAATGATCTTGCTGCAAAGGTCAGCCTTTCCCTGTAGCTGGCTTTATATTCCCACACTAAGGATAACAGAGTCTTTCCTTATAGAACAGGAATAATTAGGATATATCTCTTTGCCAACGGGGAAAGAGATGACTCTGGCGACGAATCTCTGGGAGGTCTGGATGTAGAACTGTGGTGGTTTGACCTTGGCTGAACGCCAGGTGTCCACCTAAACTTCGTTAATCCCCTCCCCTTTTTTTTTCTCAGAGGGAAAGGGAAGGAGAAAAGCCCCATAAACCCAAGATTTACTAAGAAAAGGCAGTTTATATTTACGCAAAGAAAAAAAAACCCTAAAAGCACTACACACACACAGAGAAAAAAACTAACAGTAATTTGTACTTCCCCACGAGAAGCAAAGTGTTCTCTCCTTCAAGGAGCAGCTGTCTAGCCAGGCAGCTATCATGGAAGAGAGCAAGATGCTTCCCTCCTCCCCTTTATATCTGAGCTGACATAATATGGTTCGAAATATCTCCTTGGTCAGTATAAATCAGATGACCTAGACTAGGTTCCCTCCCAGGAAGAGGGAATGTTATTTAGCTAAACAAACCCACTACAAACCCTTTAGATACGTGGATTCTCCGGAGCCTGACAATCATTTATTGGGTAAAACTGTGAACACACTTCCTCTTTTACCACGTTATCATGTTACACGTGAACTCCTTTCATATGTAGAAGAAGACTGATTTTTTTCACGTTCTTGAGTGATGCTGATGTGGGTGCCTTAGCAAATAGACTTATTGGACCTGGTATTCTGTTTCCAGTTCTATTGGTGGAATCAAAGCAAGTAATAATATACAAAATTATGCATATATGTATCATATGTAATCATAAACAAGTGTAATCCATGCTCTGAGTGATATGCTGCTCTAGCTTAGCTCAGTTGTAAGAGGCTACTGAAGTTGATGGGAATTTTTTGCAAATTTGGGGTTCTCCCCAGGGTGGCTGTGTGTTGCTGTGGCATTATTAGACACCTCACAGTATATGTTTGTCGTCTTTAGCAATAATGTCCTTTTGATTATTCCTCAGGAAAGATACACGTCTACAGGCAATAGGTGCAGGAAGAGTTCCTTACAGACTGACAGATCCTTAGTAGGTGGCTGGTGAGAATGTGGTTGCCAACATGATCAGATGCAGACATAATAGGATAGTGTCCATCAACAGACCTGTTAGGGGTGGAATTTTGTCATGTGCTGCTTGAGTCCTCCAGAGCATGCACAGCAATCTTTTGCCTGGACACTTAATAGGTCGCTAATCAGAATGAGAACAACAGTTATCTCACAAGGTAGAGAGATACTAATCACTGATAGTTCTGACTTGGGTTTGCTGTGAACAGGAAGAACTGGTAGGGTTTTTGGATGGAAATTCCTATCCCTTAAGGATGCTTTACACTTGCTTGTGTCACTCCACGTCTGGCCAGAGGCAACTGGGATGGTCTTGGCCGTCTCTGGGCAGCATCACCTTTTTCAGGGGGAGGTGGTACATGCTCTGGCCATAATAGCAGTGCCTTGACTGTCTAGACTATCTAGAGAGGCCCAGATGTTTTGGGCTTTTTTTATCTCAAGAGGAATAACTTTACAGTAAATGGGATAGGCCTAACATTTCCACAATTTATTAATTGCCAAATGAACAAGATCTTAAGAAGAAAATCCTAGATTCTTAGATCTTAGCAACATATGATCACGTAACTGATGCAAAAGGTCGTAATAATGCACTCCTAAAAGTCAGTAGTTGTATTTCACTATTACCTTTGGTGCCAAAGAGGTATGCCAGAGCTGCAGAGTATTTTACTACTGATATGATGTGCCTGTAAGCTATATTTTGTGCCAAATTAAGCAGCAGTAGTTCTGTATGGCATATACCATAGTTAGCTATGGAAACCAAGCCTACCATTTGGCCTTGGGGAATTTAATTCAGTTAACTGTAGTGTTGGTGGGAAAATAAATTCCGTAATTGAGGCTGAGACCTGATGTCTCCCACAGTATTTGAGTACTCACGAGTTTTGGGAGGAGTCCACTTCTAATATTCACACTAATTTATCATTTTAACTGACATATTTGGATTCCAGGTTAAAGGAAAACAGGATATTATAGGATCCGATGGGCCCCATCCAAGTTTTGTGTGAGTCTCTCTTTACTGTCTTTAATGGAATGTGGCCCACTTTGTAGAAATAGTTCTTGAATTCTTTTCATTGGAAACACTGACAAAAATTAATATGCCCCTAAAGTGAAACAGGCCTGGGAAACAAACCAAAACTCAGCTCCTGGAACTGTCCTAGCCAAAGGAAGTACAGAAGCTAAACAAATGCCATGAGAATGGAAGAAGACTTATGCTTTCAGTTTTAATACTGAAAGTATGAATAACAAAGATAAGGTTATTAATTAGAATAGCACCGGAGACATACTGAGAATGGAAACTTAAAATGTTCAGAGCCTTACTGGAATTAGACAGTGTGTTTTTGAAAGAAATGATTTTTAGGATGGTGCTGGAATGGTCCAGGTTGCATTTGGACCATAGTGCTGGAGTGTGTCTGGTTGCAGCAGTTTGCCCCTACAAGCTGGCTTTTTTCAGGGCTGCAGAGAGTTCTGAGTGTGCAACCATGAGGAGCAGAAATAAGGCCTTTAGGGATTGAGACCCAATAGAAAAATCTGGTGGGGTATGCCTTCAGTGTGGTGAAGTCACCTTAAAATGGATGTAACAATTCTTAAGGTGCTTTTAGAGATGCCCCGTTAAATATGTTTGCTAGCTGGTTTGGTATCTTGTGACACTTCAACAAGTGTGTCACATTCTAGAGTGGAAGGAAACTGTGGGATTATTGAGGTGTGTCTCTTATTGGCATAACAGCCCTGAATAAATGGCAGTGTGAAAAACTAAATATGAAACAGTTTTTTGAAAGCTCAACACATCCACCTGGCTTTGGAAAGGAGCTGTTCCTTAGTGAATGGCATTTTCCCTTGCCATTTTAATTTTTATGGAATTGTTTCCACTATGAGAGTAGAAAGTGATGTGATTTTTTTTCTAGTGATGTTGCTGGTTTTGCAGTGCCATGCAAATGGCAATTGTCAGGATATGTTTCCCTGAAAAGCATAATGAAAAATATTTTGTTTCTTTGCTTTAATTGCATTTATTCAATTGATGCTGAATCTCTGCTTCCAGGATGATTTTTTAATTATTTTTTTTTTTTCACTGTCTCCTTTTTAGAGTGAAGTTATTCTGAGAATAGTGCTACTATAAGAAATCTTTGCTCTTCAAGCTGAGAGTAATTTTGCTGACTTAAATGGTGCCAGTCAATTTAGCTTTAAATGCAATGGGCTTAATCCTGCAGGAAAGCAGTGCTTTGCGTGAAAGAGGACATAAAAATTCAATTTTTTCTGTGGGAAAAAGTGCCGGTGGGATATGATAGTAAGGATAGAAAGAATATATTTATCTATTTGGGGAGCAAAATAGCTCCTAGAAACCTGCCTGACACAATGCAACAATGGGCTTCTACATGGATTTTTTTCTTTTTTTTTCAGTGATGGGTGGTTTCGGTTTCTGTTTGTTTGTTTTTCAACTTGAATTTTGGCCTCTGGTTTCCACTTCTTAGCAAAAAAGGCCTGTTTGCTCTGAATTCTCTCCAGCTGTGATTTGCAGACTAAGGTACAAAGTCCAGAACTTTACTTGGAACAGGTAGAGGCCCTGTGTGCACACTCAACCCTTGTAACTAACCTCACAGTACACGGTACTATTGAAGTCGTGCTGTAAATAGTTTCTGGACAAACACTAAAAACTCTGAGCCTTTCAGTAAAGGAAAATCCCTCTTACATTGCAGATAACTCGCAGGAATAAATGTAAAATGAAGTCTGTATTAGATCACTCTGATTGCAGTACATGGTGGTTAGGAAGAGCAGCATGTGATGTACTCCTTCTCTGTATACATTCCAGAAAAATGTATTTGAGGTTGTTTATAGGCACTTCTGTGGTGCTTGCCATTGCGGTATCATTTCGGTGCTCTTAGGGCATTCATGCCTTTAATGGAGAAGAACAAATGCTTTTCCTCATTAGAGTTTTGCAAGTGAGGGCACATCAGTTTGGGCCCGAGATGAATTTCACTCTTAGCCTAAATAAGGTTTTGCAGCAGGTTTTGGCAGATTCCTTAACGGAAATGAAATAACGAATGTAGTCTTCATGTTTCTTTAAATGCATTAAGCATTAAATGTGACATTAAATAGAAAAAAATTCTGCTATGCATAGTTTCCCTGACTTGAAGTAGTGTTTGTTTATCTAGACCTTTGTTTATTCCAGTAAAGGGCAATCCATAGGGAGTACAGCTGATTGGAAAATGTTAGACCCTTTAGTGACCTGATTTTCTCTCAATCCCTTAAATTCTGATGACAATGATAAGAGTATCAAGAAGAAAGTTCTGTTGAAAGTTTAATTCAGGGGGAAAAAAAAGGCAACAACTTCACCATAATATTTCTAAGTGAAATAATAAAAAACTTTGTGTCAAGTGAAGTTCTCACTTTAAATTTGTCTACTGCCCTCTGACCCTGCAGTCCCTCACAACCCTAGGATGTAGTTCAGACTTTTTGTTAGCTGGGTTACCTTGAAGGACATCATGAGAAGCCTGAGTCAGCTGAACAACTAGGGCACAAAAGAGTGATGTTTTGAGGCATAGGCCTAGAAATACTGAGAGGCTATGCCTTAGCATTTCTGAAGGTAAGTTGTTTTGGTTTGGGTTTGCTTTTTTTTTTCTGGTGAAACCATAAGTCTGTTTTATTTTTGGGATCATTTTGGTTCAAAAGGTTAGCATTTCTCAAAGGGAAACATGATTTTTATGGGGAGGAAAAAAGTCTGGCTTAATGCCTGGTATTTTACATCATGTTTTCTGACTGGAATTTTTGGTTATCCCAAAAAGAAAATTAAACAGCCTGAAATCTTAATCCTACTTTTACTACAGACTTGAATGCTTAAAATCAATTTTTTTTCTCTTATGTTTAGATACTACTATTGAACCACTGACTGGAGAAAAAAGTAGTATAAAGATTTAACTCGATAGGCCTTTGCTTACTTGAAACACTGTACACAGTTTTTAATGCTCTTTGCTAATGATTTGGTCCAAAGTTATCTTTGTCATATGATCCAAAATGAGAACAGAAAGAAAATTTAGAAAAAAAGAGCTGTAACTGTCAAGTCTTTAATCTATATTATTAGTACACTATGTGGTTTCTCTGAAAAGCAAAAGCAAGCTGAAAGCTTTGACTCTTATAATTCATATGTATAATGAGTATATCTTCTGGTATGTTTTAAAAAGTTTTTGGCAATATTGAACATGTTGAAACTTGCAAAGGAGCCTGATGCTAGAAAGAGTATGCTAAGTAAAGAATAGAGTGGACATTTGGAGGAACAAAAGCAATTTGATCCTGGAAGGTTTTCTGATAATCCAGAAAGTCTGAGGAGGAAGAAGTATAAGACTCCTCAAAGACGGAGTTGTTAGAAAACAATTATTCAAAGTGAAATTCCGCTAAGCAAGGAAGAGAACTGATATGAGGGAAGAGAAGCAATTTTTTTGGTCCAAGGCCTGAAGGACAAAGTTGGTTATGCTGGATGTTCTGGGGACACAATCTATGGCCAAGGAATTGAAATATTTCAGGAGTAGGTGGTTCCCCAAGAGCAAGGGATGGGAGAAGAATGGATTGCGACGTTGAAAGGTAGCTGAGATGAAACTGCCAAGGATGAGCTTTCTTCATAAGTTTGTTCTCTAAGCAGATGTCTTTCTTACCCTTTTGTTGTTGTGTTTTAAGTTAAATTTTAATCTCTGAGAATGAACCTGGCCTATTTTGTCATTCTTCTGTTGCTCTGAGAGGATTCCGGGAAATCTGGTTGGTCACAAGAACTCTCTTCTGGGCAGTCAGACTTTGAAGTCTTGAGAACTCACAGGGAGCACTTCCATCTGATCAGTCAGAGGAGTAATAAAAACTTGCCAAAGGATGCAGATGTCTAATCATTGCAAAGTAATAGACCTCAGTAGGAGATTGATAGTCAAGGTATCTTTGATGAAAATAAAATTGCTGAAGAATGATTTAATAGTTGGGAATAAGATTCCTAGTCCTGCCAATTACTGCTGGGTTGATAAAATTCTTCAGCCTACAATGTTACCAGGTATTTGCAGAAATGCCAGTGGTGATTTCACTTTATAGGATTATGTAGTTGTGGTAGTTGCCATCTTTCCAGAGACAATCAGATTTGATAATCAGCCTATACATGTATATCTTGACTCTCCCTGGCTGCTAATTCTGCATTTTCTTCCCAACAAAGATTGTGAAACTGGAACTTTGAGTTACTACAGTATTTCGGGGAGCTACGTCCTTGAATACGAAGGTAGAGAAAGAACTGCAAAACTGTGTAGAACAAAATTATGGGAGCTTGACATACGGTCTGGAAAATGTCTGGAAAGCTGTGGGTTTCCTTTTTACTCATATGCCTCAAAGTGGATTTGCTTTATTGCAATGCCAATAAATAATTCAAGCCATTTATTAGACAGCTTGTCATCCTGTCCATTAGGTTAGTGTTTTTTCTGTTATGATGGTAGAAATTTCCTTGGTTTTCATCTGGTAGTTCTGTCATGGAGCATTGCTCTACAGTGTTTTGGGTTTTTTTTTTTTTTCCAGTCTTAATTGCATGGATGTCTCGTGCCTTACCAATGCCTTATTACTGTGACCTCTGCTCAGTAGAGCACCCGCAAGAGTCCGTTGCCATCTCTAAAGAAAGAAAGGGTCTCACTGCTGTGGTACACGAGTTAGGAAAGCTGGCAGCTTGTTTCCAGTTCTGCTAAAGACTTCAGGAATAGTCTTTAAGCCCCATTTTCCCCCTTTCCCCTTCCCCCTTCTCGGGGCGGGGGGGTTGATCCTGGTGGGGGTCTGCGCCTCCAACAGCGCCCGCTGCTGGCCGTGGTTGGAATTGCACTGAAAGGGAGAAAGTACCGAACTGTTTCCTTTTCGGAGGGGACTTCTGGGTACGGGAGTATTGTTTGGTTGTTTTTGTGTTCTTTTTATCCTTTAATAGAGGGCTGTTATTTTTTTCTTTCTCCACATTTCCTCAACTGGAGCCTCTTAATTTCGGATTTACAATTGCTTAGAGGGAGGAGTTTGGTCTTCCTCATAACTCATCCTCCTTAGCAAAACACTTCAGTCTCATTAAACTGAGACATTTCCTCACTTCACCTAAGGCGTAAACTTGGCTCATGCCTAAAGCAGGATCCTTCTGCATCCAACAAATGGTCTAACTTGTTATGACAGATTTTATATTTCTATTCAAACTGCAAAATCACCATTTTCTCCTCCCCTTTACATACCCAGAGCAATGAATGTGGTTCTTATTTGTCTGTCTGTGTATATATATATGTCAGGTGAATTTTTACTATATTGGTCATAATTGTTGTCTCTGGAAATAATGGGATAACTCGATGAAATAATGGGATAACCTGATGAAATAATGGGATGCTGAGGAAAGAGGCACTTCATTAGCTCTTTTGAGTGACAGACAATGTGTCAAAGTCATGTTGTGATGCTAAAAATGTGCTACAATTCCCAGTGGGTCTAGCTATGTCTAAATATAGCTTGAAAACCCAAGTAAGACTTGTGGTGAACTAATTAAAGACAGTATGGTGGAAAGTGCTGAAAAGATGCTAGCCCTAAGGGAAAGAAAGTTATCTCAGAGCTTGCAGAGTTCTTTGGTTTTCCTGTTTACCGAGTAACTCTTAATTACTGCAATTAGGGAATTGTTTAATTCTGAAGACTTACTTTAGGGCCTGACATCTCAGTGAGCTTTGTGTAAGCAGATGGATAATGCTACTTCATGTAGCTCCCCTGAAGTCCAAAGGCTTAATGACAACTCAACATAACCAGTGTCTGTTGCTAGTTCAACACTTTGCTGCGCAAGTTCTGAAAGGCCATTGCTGTGCTACCTTGATGTAAAAGCTGTTTGGTATTCATTGTGGTCATATAGGATCTTATTGTGTCTATTTTACCTTTTAGATGAGGTACAAATACTTTCTTCCAGTAATCTCCTGTTGGGAATATTTTTTTTGTTTGTTTTAATTCTCTTTGACTTATAGCTGAGCAGGAGAGTAGCTGAAATGTGATCAGATCTCTGACTTGGTAAATTTGGTGTGTTGCAGTGCATTTGGGTTTGAAGGGAGGGATATGAATGCATCTCTGATCTCACAGAGTCTGTTCCAAACCTCAGTCAAGACAAAGATCTTGAATCTTTAATCAGCTTCTGTTGAGAGCAGTAAGAAAAAAATTAAACCTACCTTTTGTAAGAGCAAGACCTCTTTTGTAAAGCCTGTATTTAAGTTTTTCCTGACTTTTGTGGTCAAATGCAGTAGGATATCCTTTAAGTATCTACAATTTTTTTATTTATTTTATTTTGGATAGCTGCCAAAAGCCCTGAGGAGATAGCCATTCTCTACGTGGGGCAATATGTAAATAAAAGAATAAATGATGTAGGAAGGAAGGATGATATGTCTGTATATGAGACCTTTGGTCTCCCCATCTCATTTCCATGAAAAAGTCACAATGCATTCTCACCCTTTGCAAAGTTTCACCTTTATCTCACAAGCAGTCAGAGTAAGAGCAATCCCATTCCAGCTATCTCTCATGCAAGAAGACAGTGGGGAAAGCACCAGCCTGGCTTTAAGAAAGCATGCCGTAGATATGTCAGTTTTCAGAAGCTTCCTTTCCTCTGATACTCCACCCCTCTCACTCCTAAAAGCCCTTTCCTGAATATGTGACAGTGTCTGTGCTCTCAAGCAAATGCAAATATTGTCAGAATTGCTGCCAGGGAGATGACCCTGCCTGTTGCCCTTATGGGCTGTTGGGATAAATGGAAGGAGCTCCTCTGAAGTCACCAAGGCTTTGCTGATTTACATGCAAACAATTTGTTGACATATTTTTATAGACTTGCTTCCATGTTGTGTCTGGAAATAAGAATGATTTAGGTTGTCTCATTTCCTGCTGATACTTGCTGACTCTTCTGTTCTAGTTATGCTAATCTCCTCCTTGCAAAACTCAGCCGTTGTAACAATTTCTTTTTCTTCTTCATTTTTCTCTGTTAAAACGATCACTCAAAATAAGGGCATTTTTGTTAGTCCTAACAATTGTTTTATCCTTAGCCTTTTCTCATTTTGCTGGAAGCTGCTGATTTGTGTTGTTTCTTCCCCTCTTCCCCTCTTGGTTTATGCCTGCAAAATCCCACTTTGCATCGCTGTCACGGAACAGCAGAAGTTGTGCCTGTTCTCAAAATCACCAGTGGCATCCTGTCATACTGTAACAAAATGAAAATTTTTTCACTGGTGTTGGTAGCATAGGGTCCATTGGTTATTTGGATGTTCATCTTGTTTAACTTCAGGGCCCAAATCGGTATCTAGACTGACTTTCCTGTTCCAGCATTCCTCTACAGTCAGTAATCCTTCCAGAGAAGTCTTTGTCACAAAGTAGGATTAATAATCTTCAGGAAGTGCTTATCTTAAAATAAAATCTAGGACAGCTCTGATCCTGTGGGAGCAGGGAGAGAAGGACATGTCTGGGACTTCACAGAGTAGGAAAATCTGGTGAGAGGTGTTGCCGTGAGTGAATGGAAGGCCACAGGTTAGATCAGGATGCATGGACCCATTTCAGCCACTTCGCAATGTCAAGGTACCAAGGTGAAGCACTTCACAGTGAAAAGTGCTTTTCTTGAATATGCGAGGTTTATATTGCTCTGTATGAAGTCTTCCATATGATAAAGATACAAATGTGGGGAGAAATCACTGATCATATACTCTGGAATTACGGCATGATGTAAGTGCTGAGAACTTGGGTTTCTTTGGTCTGTTCCACGTGAGACAGAACTATTACTGGCTCTCATGGCTAAAGGGTGTTGCTGGGTTTGAGCACAGCGTGCAGTGCGAATAATAGTGGGAAATTAGGAACAAAGAGCATTTGAACTTCTGATAAGCAGTTCAGCTATGCACTGAAATGTAAACATTTGGCACAACTGTCTGGAACACGTTTCATATTTCAAAAGAAATTAAAAAAATTCTAAAAGCTTGAAGGCTTTGATGTTCTCCAGTTCCTTCAAAATGAATTCCTCCTAAATGAATCTGTGAGAAATAGATTCTCTCTTCTAAGAACTTGTCCAAGAAATGTCTTGGAATTTTTACTTTTGTCTTTACTAAAGAAAAGCATTGGGATGTATGAAAAGAAAAAAAATAGAAATATAGAGACAGAATCCAGGTTAAGGTTTACTGAAAGTTTGAGTTCTTGGCTGAAGACAACTTCCACATGACAAAAAGAAATTAAAATTTAAAATGAGAATATTAATTTTCCAGGTTCACTGTCCTTGTTCAAGTAAAACCACATGTGCAACATCTTTGTTGAACAAACTATGAATACATCAAGTCCTTGCTGTCCTACACTGAAGGAACTGGAGGATCCTCTGGAAACTACCAGGATCTTCCTGTGCCTGAAGATCTGCTGCAGCCTTTTATTTACCTGTTCTAGTGCTTTTAAATCACCACTTGTAAATAAATAACTAACAAGAAAAAACAACTCAGCCCACCTCTGTAGCTTGGAAATCACTCTAGTTCTGTGTGCAGTGATAGTATAAGGTTCAGGCTCTCCATGGAGAGGAGCCACAAGGGAGTGAGCATACAGAGAGTATTGCCCAAGGCACACCAGCAGAGATGGTCTCCTCTTTTTTTCTCAAGACATGTCAGAGGTCATTTGAACCTCACAAGGACCCCAAACCAGCATCGCGTGGTGAGAATTGTGGTTCAGGATCAAAATGGCTTTTTACCTTGTGCTGCTGCTGAAGTTTATGAAGAAATCTATGAAGTCTATGAAGAAACCCTCCCAGAGTAAAGGAGATAAGGAATAGAATATCCATGAATGAACCTAGGTGCTAGAAGTGCCTTTTTTTTTTTCTTTTCATAATAGGCATGGTTGGTTTTTTGCCGTAGACTGTTTTATATGTAGGGAAAACTCAGAAGAACAGTGTAGAGCTGCTCTTATACAGCTTGTTATGTACAAAACCAAAAAGTAGCTCCTCTAATTTAAGTTGCACTTTTGCTTGGAAAGTAAGTGTTTGTAAGCAGAACACCTAATGTTTAGTCAGTCTCAACTCATCAGCTCGACAGCAATGTCCCCTGACTGCAGCCCAGGCTTGCTTTGCAGGCCTGCCTACAGAAGCAGATTCCAGAAAATCAGTTTAGCATGTCATTCCAGCATGGACCTCCAGGCTTTGGTGGGAGGAATGAATGGAGGTACAGTTCTTGTGCAGGCCACGTGGATTCAAGACTGCCTTCTGATTTACACACATGCTGAGCTTGGGGTTGCTGCACAGGTGTGTGTGGAGGCAGAAATAGGCATGGTTCTGTCCTTTTTTTGTTTTAAAGCAGTGCAGACCTGGGCTATGCAGCCAGATCTGTACCTGTCAGGCACATGCTTTATGTCCATCCAGTAGCTAACTTCATACCTGAGGCTAGATTACAGAATATGTTGTTAGTTCAAAGTGACTTTGTACTCCTGCCAACCAAAGAACCAGGCTCCTTTCTTATTCTCCAAATCAAAAATATGTTGTAAAAAGCAACGTAACACAAAATTAGGGTTCCATGATTTAAGTATTAAACAGTCAGCAGAACCAAAATATCTAACGATGTTTGAAAAGTGACATTATGCATAAATTATCAGCACAGTTTAGATCTGATCAGGAATGGTAAACCTGTGCTTCAGAAGAGATAGCTACTGGTAAGGCACTGCTTATGGCGTGTGGTCACGTACCAAACTTGTTATTCTGAGTCAAAATGCCGTGTCCTTCCGAGTCCATGTTCCAGGCTTTCCAGCCCTGTACACGCATAAGGACTGCCCAGAGTTTGGATCTGAGCCTGTAACAGTGTGGTGGGAAACAATGTTTGTAAGAGTATGCAACTTTAAACAGGGATGATGTATTGAAGCACATAAAATACAGGTAAAATGAGCAGCTCCATAATAACAGGAAAATCAATGTAACAGGACAGTGAAAATAACGATAATGGAAAATTCAAAGATGGGTTGATGACTGAAAATACTTGGACTAGTTCAGCAAATCATTTATTTTCTGTATTTGCACAATCTTTCATCTGATATTTATATCTCGGATAAAACCAGGAAAAAGCCTGGAGAGATATCTTGTGAGGTTGGGATTGTTTTGGAGGGATTTTTGAGGCTTTCCATGGAACTGACAAAAATTTGCTTACAGAAAATGTTAGGAAAGCACGATTTTCAGTAAAAGTAGAATCAATGCAAAGACTTGTTGAAAAGGTAGGCAATTAAAAAATATCTGAGCTTTTCAAAATGAAAATGCTTCTATGTGAGTAAAGGCCTCTCTGATGTCATTGCCTTGTAACTGAGGGAAGCATAGCCATCTGGGTTGTTTTTGTTTTGTTTGTGTGTCAAAACAGTATCATGTGATACTTTCTGAAAGCTGCCAAAGCCTCTTAAATTTTGAGTGGCCTGGGCCTGGGCTACGGTATGTAGCCACCAATATATTTTATTTCCTGGTTGAATTTGGACAAAGTTTATAAAAAATATTCTCTTCCTTGGAAAAAATTATCAAAATACATTTTACTAATCCTTCTGAGCCTATGAAGTTGATATTCATAAAGAAGTTGATATTCATAAGCTGGAACTTGTACCACAGAATTTTTATAATTAATTACAACTAATCTGGAAGAGAAGCTGAAAAAGCAATAGGGAAATTGGTCACTGTATCAAAAAGATTAAGGTTCTGGATATTTACCTGTGCTTTTTCACATATCCTTCATGGCCTCCAAAAGAGATCATAATAGTAAACCATGAAGGAATGATATTACTTCAGGAGCAAAAATTTCTTCCATTGGAGTCTTTATTTACAGATTTGCTTGAATATATATCTTTGGAACGTATTTCATGAGAGTTTTTTAATATTTTTTTGTTAAATGTTATTAAAGGACTTTTGAGAGCAGTTGGTGCACATTATTTGAGCATCCATCTCTATTTCTGATACTTTATAATAAGTTCAGTGGAGAGTTAGAAAGGATATTGCCAAGAGAAGGTATATATGAAACTTAATCGGAAATATTTTTCTTCCTTCAAATTAAATAACTAGCTCTGGGGTATATCTGAAATTACAGAATTTCCCATAAGACAGGCATTTGGGACTTGGACCACCCCAGTGAAGTGTTTGAATAGAATTTTGCCTGTTCATAGCATTATGCAAATATTATTTAACACTCAGTGTGGTTTTGCCCCAGGTAGGGGATGGAACAGTGCATGTCCACTGCAAGGGAGAGGGTGGCTTCTTTGCATGACTTGGATTTCACATCAGCTCTTTGTGGCTTTGGGTGGGTGCTAAGCTCACTGGGTGGGATTTTGCAACAGAGCACAGTGCAAACTGAGGAGTAATTCCCACTTACGTGGGTTGAGGAGAATGAGCAAATCCTCTCACTGTGATTTCATGAGTTCCTGACATACAGAAATGGGTCTGATATCTCACTGAAGGATGGTGAATTTATCCATGATCTAATCAGAAATGGGAAGTGTTGCCAGTTGGACTGTACAAGGACTTAGGCAGGCTGTTACTTTGATATTTGATTTGCAAGCATCTGTGTATGGAAACCCTTTGTGATTCTGAGGAAGGATGCAATTGTACATAACTGCTCAGAAGCCAAATTACATTAGCCAAGTGTCAGTTTTTTCAATCAGATATGGAATATTTAAGACTTGCTTTGAAGTCTAAGATTTTTTTTTTTCCTTTTCCTTGTAGTGTTACAGTGTGCTAGATTCTGGAAAAAGTCAAACTCGTGGTATTTCTTCCATGGATCCAAACCATAGACATTAGTTAGGAATTCAGCATGCATTCTGACACTCAGAAGCAACTCCAATTCAAGGCATACGTATGTTCATCTTGATGGTGATATTACCATATGTGATAGAAGCTGGCAAGGTCATCCCTTTCCTTGACCCAGAGGCGTTTAGCAGTGATGAAAAGACACTTATGAAGGTAGGTATAATTCTTTCCATATCTGTGCTTTAAAAATGTTCATTTTTTTGTTTATAGATGTTGTCTTTGTGGCTGAAAAATAATAAGGATGTTAACCATGAGCCACAGCTGACTGGCTTACATCAGCAGCATCTAAACTTGCAGCACTGGGAGTTGCTAGTAATTGCATGTGAGACCGAGTACTAGAAATGAGATGAATGTGATAATGGTGTTGCCTTAATAAAGGATAGCGTATGATAATCTACAGCATTTCATGGAAGAATAAGTTATTTTCTTCATAGGAAAATATAATGAATCCTCAAACAAATGTTCTTAAAGATGTTTTTTTCAGTCTGTAATAGGAAAAAAATGCAACCTTTCAAAGACTGGTTTTTAACTGATGTTTTTATTTTGAGACTCTTATCAAGCTAACTGTGAGATCTGTTTTGAGAGGGATACTCTGAACGTGTATCACAGACATCCCATGCTAATTTTTTTGTGGTAAAACATAAATCAGGAATGCAATGTCAATGATGGCAAAAAACATGCTTCACACCCATATGGTCTGCTTGGATTATTAGGCTGATGTTGCTAAAGAAGATAAGCAGTGCTTCCTTTCAGCCATAGTTCAAGGTATCTGAAAGCATTTCTTGTATTCTCTGTTACCAGTGCAAACACACACAGGAGCATTGCAGTCTTCCCTGATGTTATGTGGCTTGTCTGAGGAAGTGTTATCTGAGGAGATACCATGTCTTACAACAGCAGAATTCCAGACAGCCAGTTAGGAGCATTAGTATCACATTTCCATTTCTCCTAAAACAGAATAGGAGCAAGATCATTATATGCGCTTAAAAAGCACTTCAAGTATGAATTCAAAGGACTGAATCAAGAGACAGGATGGAATTATTCCCTCAGGATTGTATATTTTTAATTGACATCAGTGTACTTCATACAGCTCACTTGGTGCTCAATTGCTGTGAATTATTCTTGAAGGAAGAAGGGAAAGTTTGAGTTTGTGACATTGATCTGTTTTAAAGGATAGGAAAAAGGATATTTATACTGTTTGCAAATACCAATATACTGAATGTTACACTTAACTTCAGGATTTAAGAGCTTGCCACAAAAGGTGAACACGGGTCATTCTGGTAAGGGAAGGTACGAACAGAAATTGGAACCATTCAGATGATTAGATATTTTAATGAGTATTCGATGAATGATGATCATGGGAAGGTCAGAAAGTAATGTCTTCAGGTAAGTGTAAACCCTGCGTAGAGAATTAAACCTGATACTTTAAATTTCAGGCCAAAGTAGATTTGATATAATGTACAGAATGCCACATTCTACATAAACCTCAATTTTGCCATAAACTGTGGCTATACCACTCGCACAGCAAAGCACAGGAATTTACTCTCTTGGAAGCAAAGGAATTTGGAAGTGCAGAGGAACTGAACGCTGGAACTGTGAGAAACATATGAGCTGTTACTCCTTTTTTTCTATACTTCTGTGGTTATCTCATGTTATGCCAGTGTTGTAGCTTATGTAGATAAATAGCATAGCTGTCTGCTGTTCAAAACCTCAGCTGCCCCCTTGAGAAATTGTCATGCTACTTCATCAATACAAATGATTGAGATGTTCTAGGAATATTGAATGATAGGAAGCATAGAATGAAATGTAATTAAAAAATGTATAGCGTGGAGGTTTCTGTACTGGTTCTGTTTTTTTTTTTTTTTAATTAATAGTGAATTTCTTTTATTTAGATGAAGCTGCGGCAGGAAATTGCCTGTCAGAGGACATAACCCAGAGCACTTCACAGAAAGTTGTGTGGGTCTAGATTTGGGGAGGAGTAAATGTCATGCTGAATAGTTAGCATTCTATCCCTCTATCCCTCTCTTTCCTTATGAGAGGGGACAGGGAAAGTCCACTATTGCACTAAGTGCTGCATCCTTTAGAGAAACTCCTTCTGGGGTTTGAACTCTCATAGGATTGCTGGCATGGGGACCTGCCTGCACTTGAAGGATTTGGTACATGGAGATCCTACCAACGCAAGTGCCTCCCACCTCTTGCTGCTGTGGTCTAAGCAGAGGGATTGTCTCATGGGAACTTGAGTCCTGACTGAGGTGACTGGGTGATGTTGCAATAGAAATAATTGTAATTTCGGTGGTGCCCTGTTCCAGCCTGCTCAGGTGCAGAGAGGTGAAGTGTGCCTCTCTCCGTAAAAGTGGGTAGGAATTTTAAGTTTAAATATACCTGAAAGCAAGATTAAGACAAAAACGTGGTCAAATGTTGATATCCAAAACAATAATTCAAGAGTGAGAAAGAAGGAAAAATAGAGAAAAGTGGGAAAAGCTAATTATTAAAAGGAAAGTGTGTTGCCACCACCATGAATGCCAAATCTCGTCCTTGGTGATGGGGATGGAGATGGAGATCTCTGTCAGGTCTTTCTCTGGTCTTTTGTCTGTGAGCCTGAGTGGAGTCCTGGAGTATCCAGCATCCTGGGACAAGATGACTTGGCAATATATGCTGGTAGATGAATGTTAGGGACGTGGTGGGCTCCTATATCCCTTCTCAAATTTAGTCTGTGGTATTACAGAAGCCGTATTGCTAATGTTTCTTCATTTGCTTCCTCTTCTGCTTCTAATTATTTAATTTCTTTTGAGGCAGATGTTGCAGTTCCCCTTCCCTCCATTGGATAAACTCAAGGGCACACAGAGGTTTTGGATTAGCAAAGTGCTTGGGACTGTTGTTGAGACTTTGTCTGCTGTGCCTGCTCCTCTTACTTCTTGTCAGTGGTGATGACAGAATAGGGCTTTTCTGATAAAGTGGCAAAGACTTGCTCTTTCTAGAGGGGACTGCATGGCTGGAAGATTGAGGGAGGGATGTACTCTGATGTGTAGCTCTTTTCACAGAGCCACTGTGTGACTTTGACACACCCACAGGCTGCACTAGTTGGCTTCCAGTTGTGGCTCTTGCCACAACTAGTCGTGGCCATCGCATCACACAATCTGACACGGTGTGATGCGGGGCACTACAGATCTCATTCTAGAAATTTTGTTCACTAGCACTAGTAGCACTTGCACAGCCCGTCCATACTTAGATCGTGGCACAAAGCTGCAACTGGTTCATTTGTTCCGAGCTGGGACAACACAGCTCTGCGCTCTGTGTGACAGCAGTAGGAGTGTGAATGCAGAGGCTGTGTGCTTGTTTCTCCCACTTTTCACTGTCCTGTTATTCCTAGCGTTATTCCAGTCTTTTGCCATGCACCCTGCTGCCTGCTTTCTCTGTCCTCTGCAGTGTCGTAGCTTCTTCCTGCCTAGCACAGTCCTTCCTCATCCTCTTTCAGCTCTCTAACCTGCTGTGCTCTCTTGCAGTGAGTGAAGGTACATGCCTGTAGCCTTGCATGAGCTGCTCAGCACAGCTGGTCAGCTGGTCTTTCTGTGGGAGACATCCTTCTTGACAGGAATTTGGCTAAAATGGAGAACTTCTGAGTTCTTTTCCTGGCTGTGCCAGACACTGCCTGTGGGATGTTATCTACGTCAGTGAAAGCCAGGACTGTACTGGACAGAAATCTTAAATGATGGGAGACCTACTAACTGTGTAAATATGAGCTGAATTCTGAATACCAGCATACCAGCTGAATTCTGAGTACCTGTGTGGATCTCAGCTGGATCTATATGGATCTTTTCAGTACCTTGTTTTCATCTTTAAAAAGGGGAGAAATACTCCTTGCGTTCTGTCACTCTAGTTTTTACCTGTATGGCACAAACGCATTACTGTACTGCAACAGAGTTTGGGTCCTCTCTGTAGGAATGTGATGTGACCTGAAGTAGTTAGAGCTTGAGTTTGGAGGAGGTATAAGGAAATCTATGGCAATAAAATAAGGCATGGACAGGCTGGAAAGTGATGAGTACACACTCTTCCCCAGGTGCATGTGCTGCATGGATAAAATGTGGACAGGAGTAAATTCACTGTTTGAAGCAAACGCTAGCAGAATCAGGTATTTTTGCCAGCAGCCTACCAGCTACCTCTGATTTTGCTGAGTTGCCTGAAGTGCCTTTCTCTCTCTATTGCTTGACATCCCTAGGGACTCGGTCATGGAGAAGCAGTGGCAAGTGTTGAGTCCTGTTACAGTATACAGACCTGCACAGGGCACGTAAATGAAGCTCAAAAGTCTCGTTTGCAAACCTGGACATATGTGGGACTTAAATGGGCTTTAGCCCATGACAGTTGTGCTTTTCATCTGAGTTCAAGTTAATGACTGAGGTGTAACCTCTGCTGATTGCCTGAGCCGAGCTCCTGAAGCTCAGTAATTCATTAGCATCAGAGCACAAAGGAGCCTGGTTCTCACAGTGAGGTAACAATAGGATATGTAAGAGAATATTGATTTGATTAGTCTAATACTTGGTTTAGCCTAGTCTAAGTGAGAGTAGAATCCAGCAGAGGAATATCCTTTCCCCTCAAAATGTTTGTACCAGTGCCTGTGTGATTTGTAACCCAGCTGGAAAAGTAGATGATGGCACCATCTTCTCTGCCTGGAAAACAATACTCAAAGACAAATTCACAAAGGAGGAGTGCATACAGTGCAACTGTTTTGGGTGAATGCACTGATTTTTCTCGGAACAAGGCAATTTGAGGAAGTGTGCAAATTTATGAGCACTGCTACTTTCACTGCATGTAATCTTTTATGACTGGTGATGGAAAATGGACATGTTTGGAAAATGATACACATCTGCTGTTCATAGTTTTTACTCTGTGAGAAGTGGGCATGCCTTTCAGGAAAAGAGTTCCCTTACCATATGTTTGCCTGCAAAAAAAAGTGTATAAAAGTCCCACTTTCCAAAGCAATGCAGAAGATCTCTTTTATTTATTTTTCTACTAGTGAGTGAAGGTGCTGTGAAATCTCTGCTCTTTGGGGGGCACTGTGTACTAATAGCGAAGCTTAGTTTTATAGTGGAAAAGTGCAGATGTTGTTTTCTTTGGAATATGGGCCACTATATTGTTTGTCTTGCTTTTAGTAAGGTAAAGTCACTGTGCCCATAATTAGTTCTTTCATGTTGTAGATAAAATATCTTTTTCCAGCAGGTTTTTGGGTACCATTTCGGTTTTGATTTTTCTTTTTTAGTATATAAATGTGCTTTGCATATATTTAACTGTCTAAACCAAGACAAATTAAACACTTCACCTAGCAGAAATGGGCAGATATGCCACATCAAAATGGAAGGCAACAAAGCATAATTATATGCCTACTTTTCAATTTTTTTAACCCAAGGAAACACTTGACTAAACCCTACTGTGTGTGCTAGGTAAGTCTCTCTTCATCGTAGCGGGGGTGGGCTTGCTTTCCTAATACCTTTATGCGAGGTGAAAATTTCTGCCCTGCATTTCTTGCTTGGTTTTCATGGATTAATGCGTGGTCTGCTTTTTGATTCCTGTACCTTAAACAGGAAGGAAATAATGGATCCATTGTTTCTTCATGTGTTGCTTTTGCTGGCACCCAGAAGAATCATCATACCTTTCAGGTAGAAAGAAAACACAGTCCCTGCCGTTCATGGGGGATTTGGGGCGCTTCAAGTGAGAGGCTTGGTGCCCTGGGTGGAGCTCTTCTGGATGTGCTGAAAATTTGTGATGTGAAAAGCTTGCTGTATATCCAGTTTCTTCCACTGGATATACATGAGTCCTAGGGAGACTGAGGCTAGCATCTGTGTCAAGGAAGATGTGCATTCTTGGTATTTACATTCTACTCCTTGTTACCGTGTCTAAGCAGCACTGGGTCTTTTATGTTTCAGCTGACTGACATTGTACTGCACACATCCCTGTGTTTGAAGAGATGCTCATATTTCTCTACTGTCTTTTGTGGTAGCTTTTACACCCTCTTTGAGTGCACTGCTGACTTTGAAGTCTTATGGATTGTGCCGTTTCAGGCCAAAAGGCCTGAAGCAGCACGTGTAAAATTTTCCTAAAACGTTACCTCTGCCTGCCTAACGTACAAGCAGCTTTTCTGTGCCTAGGAGGTAATCATAAGGATGATCAAATCTCATGGTGTGTGGGCTTGTGCCTCATGCCCTTGGAAGTAATCCCCCAGACAGACCTGCCAGCTGGGTGGCTTGCTCACAAATCTAAGCTTACTCACCTTCGTGTCAGATGGTCGCAGCTGTGAGCACCACCATCTGGGCTGTAGTCTCTGCGTATAAGATGAGGCTGATTTCAGATGAGCTGTGGAAATGGCCCAGCCATAGCATCATTTAGAAATCATCTGCTGGGTTGGGGAAAACCCACACTGGGCTGTCTTTATGTTGTGAGGAGGTATGAGAAAATGTGCAGAGCCAAACCACACTCTCTGCTCTGGCCTGGAGCGAGAGAGGAGGTATGAGCCAGTCCAGGGTGCGTGGCACATTCCCTGCCCTCTGCACTGGGAGAAAAAAAAGCAAAGTCTGCTGGAAAGGTTGCCCCTACCTATTGCCCTGTGTTTGACAGAGGGCAGGCAGCGTAAGTTAGGCTGGTGTCCCATCTCCTCAACTGCTGGCTTTTCCCTGCCTATGCCTCTTATCCAACCCTGTTCCTAGGGTAATTGTGTCCTTTGGGGGCTAGTGGAAGTTTAGTCCCTTTTCCTTCCTTATTTTTAATCATGATATTCCACTTGGCACTGGAGGGACTGAAAGTGAAGAATAACGTAATTGTGCCTGGTATTTCAGGGGTGCTTAGAGATATTCAACGCTGTGTTGAATATTCCAATATGCAGTGAGGAGGAGGAAAATTTTGTTTAATGTTGCCAGGGAAGGGAGTCCTATCTCTCTTCTCAAGGTCTTTTGATACCTCCTTTAGCTCCCTAGAGGGTTTACAGGGTAGGACCAAGGCTCTGCCCCAGCCATGTGACCCTCCAGGCACATATTTTGTCATTGGAAGTGTTAAAACTCCTTTCCGTCCTTGTCCTGCTCAAAGGCAAAGAATGACAGACTTTCACTTACAATAAACGGTTGCACTGCATAAGTGTGAAGAGTTCTGTGAAGGGAACTCAAACTTGTTGGATAAAAGTGCTGTTGACTGGGTCTGAGGGCATTTGCTGGAGCGAGAACTGGGTTCATAGGAAGCTGTGGTTGCAGACTAAGTGGATGCTGACCCTTGCTGCTGGCAGGGTTGTAACCTTTTGTGTCTCTGACCTATGCTAGAGCTCCAGCATGTCATACCTTTGTTACTGGTACCAGGAAAGCAAATAAAGACTGCTTTCTTGTCATTAGGGCTGAGTGACACATCATCATTACCCTGGAGCAGTAGAAAGCCTATCTCTTTGTGTCAGTCTCTGTGCTAGGGAATGGGGTTGATTGCTCCCAGTGCAGTCCTCACTACTGTGATTCTTGTAAGTAGAGCTTTGGTCTCCCAGCCTAAACATGGAACATCTATGCTAGTTGCAGGACAGAAGCTCCTTTCCAAAGATTGTTATCTTTATGCCATGAGCACTAGAACAGTTTTGACCCACTGTTAGCTGTGGAGAGGGATGAGAGGCAAGAACCAAATTAGTTTGGTACAGATGGGAAGAATGGCCTTCTGTGTGGTGTATTTGATGCTTTATATGCATTTTGCTGTATTGTGGGAATGTGCAGGGCTGGGGTGGTTCAGAGTGGTGTTTCTGAAATGGCAGCTGAAGACATTGCAGTGACAGTGGTGGAAGACAGTGCTACTCAGTACTGATCACGGTACACCATGTCAAATAAAGGGAAGAAAAACAATTTTGGGAAGCTCAATAATAAAAATAATAAAAATGGCTTCATTTTAAAAAGCAAAATATTGTCCCTTCCCAAATGCTTCTTCAGATGGGGGACGTAGCTCTACCATCACAGCTGCTTTGGGAAGAAGGTACTGAGGGGGCTGGACCAGCAATAACCCAAGTGGCCCCTTTGGGCAGCACTGCCTGCCGAGCCGTGAGGGCTTCGCAGTGCCAAAATGCAAGTTCTGCAGAGTGGCAGCAGCCAGACCTACCTCCAGGAGATGATTTAGGGTGTACTTTCTAGACCACAGACTTACCTCATCTTTAGATTGTAAATTTTGTGGGAAAAAATTGATAAACTTGCACGAGCCGCAGTCTTGACAGAGATTTCCAGGTAGTTCTAACACGATTCCTCTGACGGACTGACTGCAGGCTTAGGTCTCCAAGCGTTTACTAAGAGCCCAACACGTATAAGCACTTGGGCTCTTACTGTGAGCAGTCCCACCCTTGCCCTAAGTTATCAAGCTCAACTCCTTAGCAAGAAGCATGTGCAGGGCCCTCACTTACCATTATCATCATTCATTATAGGGTATTGTACTTGGTTTTGGGGGTTTAATTTCTGCATGTAATATTTTTTCCTGTGTCTTACATGTGCAATCATAAACCAGGAGTTGGGTTATTCAGCTCCCAAAAGGGTTTGTAGCTTTGTGCTGTGACAGAGGGCCTCCAATTGCTAAAGCAAAGGTGATAGGAAAGTCTAGCTAGATTTGCAGCCCTGGCAGTAAGGGCAAGGACTACCATGATAGTTCCCTAAATTCTTACAACTGTGGATTTAAGCATGTTATAGTTATGTATTTACAGCAGACATATTTACAGCTATTTATTTTACAGGTGGCTCCTAGCATAGGATGCAAAGGGGCACCCATCAGAATTTAATTCTGCATTTTTCATAGCTCATGTTTCCAGTAGTATCTCCCAGAAAATTATGGTATCTGTGATAGTTTGTTGGCTTTGAAGTTTCGAGTAATGGAATTCAAAAGTTTCTCTAAGTGAAATTCAGCTTAGCAAGAAGGATACAAAGTTTACTTTTCATGACATAATTTCCCTGAAGCAAAATTTATGGTGTTTATTTTTGGTGGAATTTTAATGGAAAATTGACTTGGAACACAGAGTTTGAGATGATTTGACAAGGGTATATCAAACTCATGGTAAGTGTCTTTAAAGAGTGGGGAAAAAAAAAAAGCCAGAAAGCCACAACAACTCCCAGTTGCTTTCAGCTTCAGGGTATATCCCTCCTAGCTCCCTGTTGCAGTAGACTTGGAGATTGCACGGGTTGATGTCCATTCTGGAATGAGAACCTGAGGGTACTTCTTCAGTCTTCTTTTCTAACAGTCCACATCCCTTAATTGCACTTTCTCCTTAGCCTGGATTTTTCAGTGTTTTACATCCTGGAAATCTAGGGGATGGTAAGATCCAGTAGAGATTCGTAATTTGTTCCTACATAATGTCATTACCTCTTTTTATTTGGTCATGGATACATAAAGGCTAATAATTTCTGTAGTTAGTGGAATGACTGAGAACACGAATTTTGTTCTTCCTTGTCTAGTAAATCCTGCAAAACCTGTAGGTATTGCTTTTAATATTTTAAACCATCGTAGCCACATCATGGAAGCTGTCTGGTATTAGAAGAAGTTTCCAAAGGGTTGTTAAAATGAAGGAAAAAGTGCCTTCCAAAAACAAACACCACTTTAAACAAACATACTTCATCTAATAAAGCTGTGAAATTTAACATTACACTAGTATAATTATGATTTCTTGCTGTAAAAGTGCATAGATTTGTCTCTCTTTGATTTTTTTTTTTCATGCTATAAAGATTAGTTTACTGTCTATGGACTGAATCCTTCTTGCATTACACTTGACTAAATCTGTGGGGCCCAATGGCCAGAAAAAAAGGACCCAGAAAGGCATTAAAATAGGTTAGCCCATTCACTTGCAAAGTCATCTTACACACAGTCTCCCCCTAAATGGTTTTGTGTATATTATTGCCCAAAATGAATCTGCAGAATATCTCCTGGTCTGGAATCCTGCCCCCTTAGAGCAGTCGGGTGTTGTCCTGCAGCCTTGCTTGGTGGCTGGTACATGCACGTGGTAGGATCTGTGTACTGTGCTGTTTTCCTAGGCAACAATTTTCAAATTTATTTTCACAATTCATTTATGTGCTTTGTATATTTCCAGAATCAGTCTTCATCTGTTTGCGCATTTTTTTAAGCTACCTACGTAATTTGCAAAGTTACCCATAGTGTGGGATAACTAAAAGAAAACAGATTGAAGCTTACTTTATCAATAATATTTAAAGACAGTGAAAAGTACTGGCCAGATTATACAAGTGTGGGGCTATTTTCATAGTTGAAATGAACCAGTTTTAATGTCTGGATAAATAGTTGAATACATATAAATAAAAAAAAAGTGCATCCCAGTAGTCTAAGTTGCCAAGGATCACCATTAAAGTTTCAAATTTCAGTAAAAGTTATATTTCAGAACACAGCTATTCTGCCTGTAACTTCTGTTGTACTGTTAGAAATGGAAAAGGGCTGTGAAGCCTGCCGACTCAGCTTTCATGTGCCTTTCCCACTGGTGTTTCTCTTTTTCTGCAGAATCAAGATTGTACAGCAGAGCATTTCTGTTCCCTTTTACATGTGGTCCTTGTTAAAAAAAATACTGTGAAGTTTAGCTGTAGTAAAATTATTTATTTGATCTTTTTTTTAAACTGGTGCAAAAAGTAAATATGTTTACTGTGTCTCTTTCCATTCAGTGTATTTCCTTTTTTAAGCTCCATTTGTGTTCAACAAGACAGCCTCTTTCTCCAAGATTAACATTTCTTATGATTGTTCCTGACAGAGGATTTACTTTCAGAGGCCCTGCTAAGGATAACCAAAAAAGGGCATGTAGCAAGACAGTTTTGGCAGCTTGCACGAATTTTCGAAGCTTTTTAGGTCTTGGTTTTCTGATGAGTGGCTTCCTGAGCATGCCTGGGGAATGACAGGCATCTCTGCAGGCAGGCTGAACCTACCTCGGCTTGTGCATAGTCATTGGCTGTCTATTAGAATAAATTGAGGACAATGCATACCACTGCCTGCCAATTGTAAACATAAGGGATATGTATTCACTTAGCATTGACTTTTGGGAGGGGCCAAGGAAAAGCTGTAGTTTTATTGAATAGGGCTGTGTGTGAGGCTGCTGGTGTGTCTTTCTTGCTGCGCTCCTGCCCAAGCAGCAGTTATTAATTTCCTTCCTACTAGTTGAATACTTTTCAGCCAGAGGTAAGGACTTACATTATGTATTTGTTTGGGAGTGATCCGGTCTGCCTGCGTTTGTGTTACGGCTACAGATTAAGCAGCATGTGAAATCTAACGGGCTGTGGAAATACTGCGAATGTGTCAGAGATATTTTTGCTCTCCTCCTCTCTCTGTGCCTCACCCCCACCCCCTTTCTAGATGTTCGCGGCGAACTAAGGGAGATCTCTGTGCCGGGCGGGTGGGGGGGATGCCTGCTTGTCCACCCCAGCAGACCTGAATGAGGAGATGCAGGGGCAGGATCTGTGCTGGTCCTGCCACTCCATTTTTGATCCTTCAGTGGGCTTGTTAGCGCAGCAATAACCTCTTGTTTCTACCCCTCTCCCCCCACTCCGTGTTTTTTTTTTTTTTAAAGGGTTTGCAATAAGAGTTTTTAGTACATCAGGGTCTGCTGAGTTGCTTTTAATTTTGCATCTTAATACCTGAGCTTTCAGGGCAAGCTGACTATGAAGGCAGTCTCCAGGTGTAACTGATACAGATACAGTAAAGCTCTGGTTAATGTAAGTGATCTGATGCTTGCTGAAGCAGATGTCCCTTGTGGCAGCCTTTCACAGAAGTATTGTTGACAACAGATGGCATCCGATTTTGTTTTCAGCCTTCAACATGTGCAGCAGCATATTGCCAGAACGTTTTTGTGAAGTTGTCTTTCCTGTTAAGAGGGGGAGAAAAATGTGCTTGGGTGCGACTGGAGCTTTTAAAAGTCTGGGTCTGCGTTTGTGTCGGAGTGGTCCTGGGGAGAGCTAGTGAGCAGGCTCCCCTTCCCAGCTCCTTTGACGTGCTCAGACAGTTGGAAAGCATTGTTCGAGGTTGTCTGCTGATAGCATGACACTCTGCATAGCAGGAAATTTCTCAGAGAAAGGGCTGGGAAAAGGAAGGGAGGGAGGAAGTTAACTGCAGATGAATACTTGATAGCAGCAGACATTGACCAAGCTGCTAATCTCTGGCTAGGTCCGCAGAAATAGAATAGATTTTTTTTTCATATGTCATATGTAGTTTGGAAGAATGAAAACATAACTCTTTTAAAATTACTTTTTGGGGAGTATTTGTTTTCAGAGGAATATTTATTTTCAGAGTGTGCAGTTTTTGTGCAATTTTGCCTGAGAAGGCTTCTCTTGCTAAAAGGCAGGCAGGAGAATAATTTCGGGAAATAACACATTCCCTCCTTGGAAGCAGCTCAAAGAAAATAAGGAGCTAGATTTTTGCTATTTTTTGGTTTGATTTGTTTGGAGTTTTTTTTTTGTTGTTGTTGTTTGGTTGGTTGGTTGGTTTGTGTTTTGTTTTTTGTTTGTTTTATTTTTTTATTTTTGTGGGTTTTTTGTGACAACCGTCTGTTTACTGTAATTTGTCTATTTTAGATACCATACGGTGAAAGGTGTGTGCTTGTGTGATTTGCTGTCAAGGAACCCTGGGACCCTGCCTCCATTCTTTCTCTGTCTCATTAAGTGTAGCTGTAGTTTCTCAGTAAGCATATGCATCAGCAACATGTCTCACATCATCTTCTCCTGCCACTGAGAGGAAATAATAAATTACAAATGGAGGGGAACTTTAAGTAGTCCATTTGCTTAATTAAATTACCTTTCAGGTAAGGTAGGGCTGAACTTTTCTCAATATATTGAGGTCTGCCTTTTTCAGGGAAGGTTTTTTGATAGGTGGGTATCTTCGTCAATAAAACCTGAATACCTTAATGCAGTATCTAGATCATAATGGCAGGGAAGAAATACCAGAGAAGATATCTGTAAACAAGAGTCTCAACTGAAGTAATCTGTATTTCCTGGAAACTCTTCTTTATTGCTATTTGCAATGACAAGAAGATCAATTCCACAGCCTTCATTCACACAATTAGTCCTGGTGAAATCAATACCATCATGAATGGATTCAGGGTCTGATGCAAGGGTAGTCCTGTGTGCTCTAAATACACTTTGTCAGTGAGTGACGTAAGCATGTATTAGAAGAATAAGGGATTTTCCACAATTGCTACTTCTCACAGCATTATTCTGACATGGAACAGCCTGAGAAAGGGTAATTTCCCTTGTGCTTTTATTTCTTGTCCAACATCAATACACATAATGCAATAGTGACACTGAAAGCTAGGTTATTTGAAACAAAAAGGGACGCATATAAGTTCCTCTGGCTGTCATTAGAGGGGAAAATTGAAGTTCGTTAAGATGCTTTCTTATTCTTCAGTGTCACTCATGGGGCCACATGTGGCTTGCCAGTCAACATCTCAGTCCCGTACAGGTTTAGGGTGCAGTGCTACTTGTTCCAGGTCAGGAAAGCACATATGCCTGAGAGGGCCAAGAGAGCAGCATTAACTGTCCATCTGCAGGGCTTTTCTGGGCTCTCCTGGGTATGGGAGAAAGCATCCAAAAAGGCAACAGGGCAGAATGAGAAATGCAGTCCTGTGAATCTTTTGTTGCCTTTGAGAGGAGCTTCTTAGGGAGTTTGCAGGGTGGTGCTCCAGGTGTAAAAAGCCTGAGGCACGCAGGCCTGTGATGCAAAGAGTGGGAGTCTGCCTTCAAAGAAAGCTTTCATTCTTTAAAAATTGTCTCCTCATATAACTACCCCCTGGCAGCTTCTAGCAAGGAAGCTGCTGCCTTACTAGAGCCTCCAAAAATAATGGATGTTCAGGGGATGGTTTGATGGTTTTGTATATAGCTCCTGAGGGGTTAAGTGGATGAAAACAGATTTGGGGGGCAACTGTACCAAGTCACCTAACGTATGTGTATGTACTTACTCTTGGGGTGCTGATCCTTGTTTGGATGCTGTAGCTGCTCCATGCCACGCTGAAATTTGACCTAGAGACATGTGAAGATCAGATTAGATCTGACTATTCTGGATAAAACACTGAGGTCGTGGGACAGCTGAATTATGTAACTTACTTTTTTTTGTTGTTGTTCCTTTCCTGATGCCTTGGTACACTTCAAGTAGCCCAGCAGGGAAGGATGCTCAATACTTGGTCACTTGGGATCACTCCCAGTCCTGGAGAGCTTGCTCCTACTTTTCTTGAAACAGATTTGATCAACCGAAAAGGGCAGAGAATGTAACACTGTTACGTAGCTGCTAGCCCTGGTGTGTTAGCTGCGTGGTTTACATCCTGCATTAAGAAAGTGCTGCGTTTCATGTTTTTCCTTTGGAACTATGCTCAGTGCTTACAAGTGTTGTGGGGCTTGCAGCATGACTGCTGAGCAGACACCAGCATTGGCACTGTGCTCCCTATGGTGTCGCTCTCCCGGAGCATCCTTAGCTGCCCTTGCAAGGAATGCTGCTTTCCAGTCTTTCTCATTTGCAAACCTCCTGGCTGTGCCTTTGTTGTGCAGGAACTGTTGTGCATCCAGTGACAGCAGTGCCCAGGCTCACTGGACTCCCTGGCAGTGAGGCAGGTAGGCTCTGAGCTGGGTCACCCCTCCACCAGTGGTCAGGAACCACCACTGCAAGTTTATGCCTCTTTCCCCCTTCAAGAGAGAAAAACTCTGTCCATGAAGCGCAGGGGCACGTCCTAATCAGAAGATTGTCTACAAAAATGTTTATGGGTTGAAGCTAAGAAGAAGTGTTTGTGGAGACTATTCCTGCTGACTTCCAGTGAGGGCAGGACCAAACAGCTGAGGAAGTAGGAGGAAGAGAGAAAGGGGAAAAGCAGCTGTATCTTAAGCCACTAGAGCAATTTTTCCTTTAAATTTTTTTCTGTGGTCTTAAATACGTGGTGAGTCACTTCATTGCCATGTGTCTGTTTCCCTATCTTCAAATGAAGGATGATTTGTACCTTTCTGTATTTAGCCCATTGGGCTGCTGGGGCTTAGTTCATTAGTGTTCATAAAGAACTTTTAATACCAAAATGCCAAGTTTAAGCACTGGCTAAGACCTTATTTTTGACTGATTTCCCAACAAGAACTCAGACTTTTTTTTCTTGGTTTGTTCACACATATATGTATTCTACTAGAAAGTAACTTCTAGATTAAGGGTATAAAACTTCTGAAGCCCAGTGAATGAGGTGGAAGATGTGGACCAGGCTCAGTAGTGACAGCATGCTGATGTGTCTGGAGGGCATTTCTTGGGTGCTTGCAGATTGAACTGTGCTTGCTTTATGTCCTTAGACAGTAAAAAAATCTTTGGAATTTAGCTTACAGAATAGCTTATAGAATAGATAAATAGATTTGCGGAGATAAAGTTTTGTTACGAATGCGCTGGTTTGGGATGTATTCAGGACAACTCTGTAGGCCAACAAATATGTAAGGGGGGATATGTTCTGTTAAATGTAGGAAGACAATGTCATTGCACATGGATGTGCATGTGACCTTCCAAATCTTCCTTCAAAGCATGTGGAAACCTAAGGAGCATGGAAATCACTGTGTCAGTTCTAACATTTAAATAACTCAGGGTGAAAGAGTTCATGATTCGTTAATTGGCTAAGGGAGCCTGAACCTATGACAGCTATGTAAATAAAGGTCCTGAGATTTTGGCAGCTTGTTTTATGTCCTTGACTGAATTAACTGACTTTGGCTAGGGAGAAGCGGCTCAGGAATGGATGAACCCTCAACAAGTGAGTGCAGGAGCAGCAGTTCCTGTGCTCCTTCAGAAGTCAAGGTTGGAGAATCCTGCCCCTTGGATTCCAGTCATCTTCAAAGGGATCTCTTCCCATGTAAAGGAATCTGTGATCAGGCTATTGTTTTTTTCTTATTTGCAAGGCTTTGATGTTCCCTGCTGTCTTTCTGACTGCCACAGGGCATGTTACTACTCTTTTCCCACTTCATTCTTTTTTTTCACTGTGAGCTCTCTAATGAAATGACACTTCTCCCTTGTTGTTGTGGTTGTGTTGTTGTTGTTGTTTTTGTTTTGTTTGTGTTTTTTTTTTTTTCTGAGCCACAGTGCTTACTCTGGTAAAATCTTTCATTCCAGAGGCAAAGCTGTGACCTTCTACAATTCCTCACCATTTCAGAGGACCTAGCAGTGCTAATTTGATAGCCCAGATCACCACTAATACAAGCTGTTGTACTGAGGACAATTTCTCCTCAGTCTTCTGGGTTCGGTAGACAGAGAGTAGGGTAAGGACTTTGTGTTTGCATCTTCCTAATGACTGCATGGTAACCTGCTTTCTCTCAGCAATTTCAAAAGCCATTAAGCCTGGAAGCCTTTGGCTTTGCTCCGTCCTAGTTAAAACTCATGGGTTTGGAAAAAAGATTCCTAGAGCTTGGCTACAGTGTGTGGAAATTAAGAGTGGGTTGGGTTCACTCTGAGATCTATCTGGAGAAGCATTTGGTCAGCTCTCATTTACCTGCATAGCTTAACCTGCTTGGTGCTGCAGGATGCCTCTAGTCAGCATGGTTCATGGGTGGCTTTGGGGTGCTGCACCCCTGGGTAGGAAGAGAGGAGAGAGCTTGCTGCTTTGTTTGGCTTTGGGAACAGCATATCCCCATGGCAGAGCCACACCCCTGCTATGAAAATGAGGAGTTTAATTCGGATGTCTGATAAGCCACAGCTGGTGCTTTGCCACTTCAAAGAGAACTTGTATTATAAAGACTTAAGTGCAGCATTTTAATTGCTGTAAATATGAACAAGGGTGTTTAGGCAATCCAGATGATATGGAGCCAAACATTTCTGTGGCTAATGTATGTTACACTGACAAAAGAAGGCCGGCTGAGAATTTCCCTACTGCTATGCCAGTAATTTAAAACACCAGTTGCCTCTTTTCTGCTACATGGGTGAAAATGAGGGACAAGATTTGACCTGGGCATCAGTTGGTCTGAATTTGAACTTGATTTCAGTAGCTATACAGTGATGTAAACAGTATTGTGAGAGGTTTTTTAAAAAATATAGATTGGATCTAATCTCAGTTACCTTAGTGTAAATCTGTTTGATTTCATTGAGTTACTCAGAATTTGCTGTAAGCTGCTTGCTGTCAAGAAGCTGGCCCTGTTTGTTTGGCTTACTACAGATCCCCTAAAGGACAGCAACAGCAGGAAATTGGGTCAAAATCCCAGAAACAAACATTCACTGGAAAACAGTATTTCGTACAAAAAAGGGCACTGCAAACCCAGAAGGCCAGTAAAATTCCATTGCTTGTTTGCTCCGTGGTGATTAAAAGGCCCTGCCATATATGGGAAAGATCTGAGCTCCATTCACTCCAATGACAATAGTAAATGGCTTATTCCCTGAACCCAGTATGCAATCAAGGAACAATGCATTATGACAGTAGAAGACAATGCATTATGACAACTTTTGCTTGTAGTTTGCTAGCAGTTTGCTCTGCTGTGTGTTATTAAAAGCTCAGTGACTTGTTTTTTTTTCTTGTTCCTTTATTTAGATCCCTGTAAACTACAGCCGGTTTGGTTTGCCATTTAACCCTCCTCCATAAAACCACACACACCAGTCTATTTCTTCTGCTTCCCCCTGTCAACCCAAACAAATGGAAACCATTTCTCTAGCAGTATACATAAATGTAGCTCCTTGGTCTTCAGTGCATCTAATGTGCATTTATATGACTGAAGGTTTGGATTAGAGGGCAAACTCTATTTCTCGCTAGGTATAAAACACTAGCTTTAACAAAAGCAATGACTAAATGCGGGTGTTTCAAGAGTCAGGGATGGGACCATAGGAGTGAAGCAAATAAGAAGTGTGTGTGTATAAATAGGGATGAGTTTTGTGGGGGGGAGGAAGGAAGCAGTGTGGTTTGGATGGAAGTTGTAGAAGGGATTCCTCCTCCACACAGCTCTCAGGGATTTTCTCTCTACCCCATCAGTTTCTAGATAGTGAAACCCTACACAGATGACATAGGGACACAAAGTCATTGAAGCAGAGTTGTGTTTACATTCTTGCTTTTCAGTTTATTTCATTTAGGGATCAGTTCCCTTGACCATCAAAATCGTGGGGATAAAGTAGTTGGTCTAGTTGCATTTTATTTCACAGGGAGGGAGACAGTTAAGTTCCCCCACTGAGGAACCCTAATATGGCCAAAAGAAGCACTGTCAGGTTGTGATTGTTGGGTCATGCAGTAGTAGCACATAATGGTTCCATTTTCCAGCCCTGAGAAGAATCAGTGGTAGCGAATTTGGAGATCAAAATAACTACTTATCTAATCTCATTCATATTTTTTCGTTCAGGATTTGGATTGTGAGGAGCTCTGTGCTTTTTAAATAGCATCTGGAGCTCCTGGAAAAACTTCTTGAATAATAACCATATTGAATGCAATATGTATTATTGCATGTTCAAAAATGCCATTTATTTCTTCTGTTTTTACTGTGTTCATGAGCCTAAATGGAAGATGGGAGACTGCTGTGCTTTTCTTTTACCTCTTAAAAGAAGAAAGTGTAAATGATGCATGCTCTGGAGAAATTTTCCCCCTGCATTTCCCCTCCTCTGAGTGATTTATGACCAAGCTCAGTGTTTGTGCAATCTTGTTTTGGCTACTTGTAGAGAAGCTTTGCAGGAGTTCATGGTGTTCAGTTCTGCTGCTCTGCATTGTCCCCAGTTGAGAGTTCCCCTTCCCTTTGATAAGGCCCTTCAGTAAAGGCTGTCAGAATTATCAATTCCCTTCCCTACTGTGCTTGTGAACTACCTTAAAGCTTCAGTCCATTGTCCAAGAAAGGATTTCCATGATCAGTACTGACATTTATTGCTTCACCTCCCAACCCAAAAAGCTAGTTTGTCGTTCTTGCCTTTATCTACTATAACAACTGAATTGCTTTTTCAAAATAAGCAGCTTGTTGGGTTTTTTTCTACTGTCTCTACGTAGATGTGAGCTCCTTTCTTGGAGCTAATATATACTAGACTTAATATTTACAAGAGGGGAGGTAGTAATGATGTATTTGCCTTCTGTGTCAGAGTATCTAATAAAGATCACCTCACCTTAGTAAAAAATGAAAGGAATTTACTGTATGTTTCATTTTAAGTGAACAGATTGGAAGTGGAGACAGACTATGAATTTGACTTATGTGACAAAATTCAGTTATACGGTTCTGAAGGCCGTGAGACTGGTGCGATGAACTAGAAAAACCTTATAAATCTGAGCATGGTATTTCTGTCTCTCCTGTGACCCTTCCGGGCAATGGAAAGTCACTGATTGAAAGGCTGTTGGCATTAGCAGGCATAGAACTGTTTTCATTGATCCTGGTTCAATGCTTGCAGGTCACCAGGGCTGAATTTAAATATTTACATTCAAAGTTTTCCCCCAATTTAGAATTAAATACCAGAAACTATAGTCATGATAAAACCCCATACCCAGCACCAACCTCCTCCCACAAAACCAAAAATAAAAAGCTGTGAAAGACATATTATCTTGTCCTTATGCTCTAGGCAGTACAGGATGATTCCCAAAAGGATATTTACACATATTTTGTCCGTAAATGCCTCTGCTTATTAACAAAATACAGTAAACCCTAGTTTTCCAGTAAGGATTGGGATAGTTTGCTGCACTTTCTAGTTTTTAGCAAGGGGAAATAGCTGTCTTGCTAAAGTGTATTTCTTGGCCCATGGATACTGCTCATGTGAATTTAAGCAAAAAAAACCCCCACCCTAATGAATGGAAATTCGTTGAAGAGTTAACAGCAGCTGGTTTTATTATGGACCATGGCTCTGACATGATCTCACACAAGACAAGTGTTACCTCACTCACTTCAGTGGAACTGTTTTTTATTTTCAAGGGAGTAAATGAGGCCAAAATCAGACAGAGACCTAGGGAGACTCTCTGGGAGAAGGTTTTAGTCTGGGAAATATGCTTTATATAATATAATATATATGGGCATATCTACACATCACAGTAAATGTGATGTGGATTTCTCTCCACCTGAGAGAAAGGAGCCAAATTCTGCTTTAAGTAGCACCTGTGTAAATGGACTGTAGGGATAATGTGTCAGGGAGGACCAAAGAAGTACCTAATTTTCTGTCTGAGTGCAAGAATAAATTTCTTTCTTACTAGATTGCTCATGTTTCCTTGATGGTTAGAAAATGTGGCAAAATAGGAGTGTTCTGCAGGGATTGTCATGTTTTTTGCTCCTTAATTTCAACCATATCAAAAGTATTGTAAGTCCGGTTCAGACAGAAGCACTATGTCTAGCTGCTCTGCCTTGAAACTATCAAAGGAAGCAGTGAAATAAGAATTGTATATTTCTCAGTTCAAACCTCTTATCAGAATTGTATAAGATTACCTCTTCCTTCAAAAGGAAATCATGCAAAATTGGAGTAAGGTGGCTCTGCTCTATTGAAAGTGTAGCTTTGGTCTCAAAGAGGCAGAAGAGCTTTAAAAGTTCTCAAAATCCGGTAGAAGCGTTATTTAAGAAGGATGTTTGGGTACTACAGTAGTCTGCAGCTGTGAGATGGGCTTTGCTGTTTTTCTGGGTATGAGGAAACACAGTTGAAAATGTGACAGGTATTAAGAGTAAAGGCCACAGAGACAGGGTTTTGTTGTCTTGTTTTTTTTTGCTCCTTATATCTTGGTATTTCTGCTTGTTGCTCTCCTGTACAGCAGCACCTGAGGTATAGGCACATCTAGAATCAGAATCTTTAAAGTGTGACCTTTGAAATGGTGTTTTAGGCTTAGAGTTTAACACAGCTCCCTTGATTTTAGTAGTAGTAGTAGAACCACTGTTTTCAGATGCTTTTTGCTTTAATCAGTCTTTGAAGCAGGGACGTTTACAGGTGTGTGGTGTAACGTTTCACTGTCATGTGGTTTGCAGGGTGATGCTGTGCAGGCCCAGTGTTGGAGGCAAACCATTTTAAGGCTGTGGAGTTCAGCAGTGTTAACTTCAATTTTTACGTTCCTGGAGGACTTGAAGGAAAGCAGAATGGTGGTAATTAAGCTTGAACTGTGGAACAGAATTGAGAGGGAGAAGGCAATAAAGTAGGGGAATGTTTCAAATGGCCCTATCCCCTTGTTTAAAGTGAGCTTTTAAGAGAGTGGGATTACAAGTCTCTTCTCAGCCTATTGCAGGTTTCTTACTGTTCACTGAGACAAAGCTAGTTACGTTGTCCACAGAAAAAGCAAAGCAGAAGGTAGTGTCCCTGTGGTTCAGAGAACTGCTAATTATTCCCAGTTGTAGAAATGTATTTTTACATAATTGGTCTGAGATCACCAACTTGCTTCACATAGGATGCTTTTCTGCCATCATGCAGTATGACTTCTGTCAGCTGCAGTGATTTGTCAGATTCACCATGGTGAGCCAGAAATAGCGAGCCTATTGCTCAGAGGATTTGAGATGAGATTTTTAGTCCTCTCTGGATCTTCCTCCTATGGAAATGAAATGATGCCAAGAGTGAGAAACTCCAGTGGGAGAGTTCTTGTTTGAATACACAGCAGAAAAGTTTTACTTCTGCTTGCTTCCAGCATGCTTCTGTCCTGAAAGACACCCCATATTTCTATCTTAACACTCTCCTTAGCTGAACAGTGCTTGCCAAATTCAACCTGACCTGTATATGCTACATAACATTGTGCATGTCGTAGGTCACTTTACTGAGACAAAAATTGCCAAGGTCACGTTGAAAATAAGTGAGAGACGCAGGGACAGAGATTGGGACTTCGTCACCTACAGCAAGACACACAGATCTAAGCCATTCTGTCATCCCAGGGCATAATATTCAAAGGCCTATTACTTGCTTACCTTTCTTGCACATAACTCTGGGACTACCATATTAACCACAAAGGAAGAGATAAGTAAACAGGGCAATTTTTGCTGGTGAAGAAGGAATAAAATTTTAGAGCAGTTTAATCATATTTAGAGGTGTTAGAGGAGAAAAAACAATCCCACATTCAATATCCTGGGCTATCAGTTGCGAAGTTTTCTAAGGGAAAAAGACCTAAATAAATGTTGTCTGGTGACTTGGATGTCAGGAGGTATGATGCCTTTTAGTATATGCTGAATTTCCCTTTTGCTATTTAGTTAAGTGTAAGGCTGTTATGGGGTGTTATGGTATTCTGTCCAAACTACCTGGCCACTCTTGACCAGCTTTATTTTTGATCAGTAAAAGCGTAGGGTAAGTGATGCTGATCTAGATTTCTGCTGCTGGATACTTTCTGCTGCCTTACATCCATGAGGTTGTGTTAGTGCCACACTTACTGTATTGGGCTGCTTTTAAGAAACTTTCTTCATAATTTACTGAAGGTATTCTCAGCAAATGGGCAATAAACCCCCTAGGCAGTGTGTCTGTCACGGTGGTTTCAGAAAGCAGAGGTGGCACAAAGTTCTTTAGTGTTAGACAGAGTGCACCCTCACCAAATTTGCAGATGACACCAAGCTGAGTGATGTGGCAGACACACATGAAATAGGGGATGTCATCCGGAAGGGACCTGGAAAGCTCAAAAGGTGGACCCCTGGGAATCTCATGGGGTTTAACAAGACTAAGTGCAAGGTGCTGCACCTGGGTTGGGGGAATCCCCAGTATAAATATTGGATGGGGGATGAACAGATTGTGAGAAGCCCTGCTGAGAAGGAGGAGAGGCTGGACATGAGCTGGCACTGTGTGCTTGCAGCCCAGAAAGCCAACTGTATCCTGGGCTGCATCCAAAGCAGTGTGGGCAGCAGGTTGAGGGACGTGATTTTAGTCCTCTGCTCTGGTGAGACCCCACCAGGAGTACTGCATCCAGCTCTGGGGTGGCCAGCACATGAAACTACTACTACAACTACCTGCTGTAGTGAATCCAGAGGAGCTCACTGAGATGATTAGAGGGATGGAGCGCCTCTCCTATGATGAAAGGATGAGAATTGGATTTGTTCAGCCTGGAGAAGGCTTTGGAGTGACCTGGACTTGAGTGCAGGAATGAAAACTGTAGGAGGGAGAGATCAGACAGGCGGTGTTGCATCCATTTTTGTCATGCTTAAAAGTGATGCATTAGTTGAAACGAGTGTGTCAGAAATTAACAACTACAATTTATGCTGGAATGTGTCTGTGACAGAAGGAGAGTACATGGAAACAGCTGCTTCTTATACAATTTTTGTGCCTCCTGCTACACAAGGAGCATAAAAGTGTATCTCTGAAATATATGAAAGAGAAGCTCTATGTACTGCATGTGACTTTGCATTTATAGAGGTTCAATTTGCTTCAACTGAAAGGGCGTTTTGGTGAGAGATAGAATGTCTCATTTGTATTTTAGATATAAATTATGTTTTGGCATTTACACAAGTGGTAGAAAACAAACACACTCCACTTGTGTTGGCATTCTTGTTCTGTGCATAAACGATGAACTATCCTCCTTACCCATATGCATTTTTTGTATGGATATAATGTCCCTTTTAAGTATTCATAAAGAGAGGAGTGGCTACCCATCGTGGCTGATAAAGAGAGGCAGTTGCAGAACTCCACACAGCTGGTCACTGATTTTTGCAAATAGAAATTGTTTATGCATTTTTTTGTTCATTTAAAAGAAATGCAATTAGTGGTTTACAGTGTTTATATGGATACACCAGCTGAATCTTGTTCCAGTCCACTGCATTCTCTGTTAATGTGACCTACACTATGCATTATGCAAAAAATCGAATACCCAGTTGTAAGTGCAAATTCCTAATGCCAAGCTTTGTCAAGAAGCTTTGTCAAGCTTTATTAAGCTCCTTAGGTGATATCAGGAATGGTTTTAGTTTTTGTGGCTTTTTTTTTTCTTTTTCAAGGGATAGGGATGGAGGAGGCTGAATGGAAGTAAGCTGCTATGCTGCAACTTTAAAGATTAGATCTTGAATTAGACTGTTGTATTACATCTAAAGAATTAGGTCAATTGACTGTCCAAGTCAACAGCTTTTTAGAGTAATTATTTCAATTTTGGGGTGTCCCGTGTCATACGCACAATGAAATCTGGGTTGCCACAAAACAGTGCTTTTAGGAACTCTCATCATTTGGTTTGGAAGTTGCTCCCATAAAGCAGCAATTCTTTGGCTGTTGTGGGGATTTTCATCAATCCCAGTTTGATACTAGTGCAGCATTTCTTCTCCTGCTAGTAGCTGATATTTACTGCCCAAGAAACATGTGCCTGCCTTTAACTTTACCCATCTGAATCCATTGTGGCTTTACATTTCTTAATTTGTAGTTGTGCTCACCATTGGTAACTGAGGGGAACAGGACCTGAAATTTCATTTTGAATGCTGTTTTGCCTTCAGGCAGTTCAGTCAGTGGTCTATGGCCTGAAGTACCAGATTTTCTTAGGAACGTCAGCTGTTCACATCAACCTCAAAATAATGTTTAACCATAAAATTATGTGGATTGAGAAAATTATTTGAAGAAGACCAAAGATTTAGACATTTAGGTAATTGCTATCTGATTATCATAGCCTTGTTAATGTGAGAAGGAATGAGAGAAAAAGATAAAAGGTACTTTGAGCGAACAGATAAGAAATATAGGTCCTGTAGCTAGCTACAATACTTCAGTTTTTAAAATGTGCATAGGGTTAGCAGCTTTAGGCACTGGATGCTGTTGTTGATTATGACAGTGCTGAACTTTAGCTGCAAAATTGAAACTTCTAATTTTCTAGTATATTAGTAAGTGAAATCTGAGCACAGGTAATCTGTAAAAGTAAATGTAATTGCTTTAGCAAATGTGTTACAGCTGGCTAGGTTTAACATTAAGGTACCTTGTAGCTAACTAGTGCCAGAAGACAGGTGATGGCTTGAGCTGTGCTTTGCAGAAAGAACAGAAGAGAAAAATTGTTGTCTTGCATTCTTTTATGTGTGAATTAAACGAAATTGCAGATCTGACCTATGACACGTCTTTCCACTATTTTCTTTTGTTTAAAGCATCTTGGTGAGACTAGCCTTTTTAAATTTCAAAGTCTCTGGTAAAAGTGGAGCTAAGTGGTTTGCTTCAAAATTGAACACTTGATAAAATCTTCAAGAATACCTAAGGTGTCTGACACTGTCCCCAGTCTCTTTCAAAGTGGTAGTTTGCTAGAGCAGGAGATGGGACTCCTGTTGTACTCCATTTCTGGTGCTGCTTTGGTTTTGCGTTAGCAGACTTTCTGGCCTTGTCTTGTTTAATTATCTATAAAACACATCTCAGATTTCTGTAGTAGCCCAGAGGCAAAGGGTTGATTGCAGCAAAGCACTTCAGCTTTGGTCGATGACTGCTACGGTGAAAAAGATACACTCCTGAAACGCTGTAGAAGATCTCTCTCTGATCAGACCACTGTCACAAAGCTGCCTGATCTCTTCATAGTTTTCTGACTTGGGTGTCATTTGCTATTGTGGGTAGGACTTTATTAATCTGCTACAAAAGTATACTTATTTCCTGATCTTTTGGAAATTTCAACGGCTTGTTTTTTCAACATCTTGTTTTTCAGAGGAATGTTGTGGTTTGAGATTTAATTAGGGTTTACAAAGCGTTTAGAGGCCCTTTAATGAAAGGTGCCCTGGAAGTAGTAAGTGCATTGTGATATTATTAGCTGAAGTGATGCCTACCAAGAACTAGTGTCTGGATAAGGCTATCATCAACTGCTAAGCTTTTCCTGTTCCTGTTCTTCGATCATGCAGGTTTCTAATTCCTCCTTTTCAGCATTATTAAATTCCTCTTTTGTCTCAGTTTAATGAAACTGAAGTGTTTGCTAAGGAGGATGAGTTATGAGGAAGGCCAAGCTCCTCCCTCCAAGCAATTGTCAATCCGAAATTAAGAGGCTCCAACTGAGGAAGTGTGGAGAAAGAAAAAGATAGCAGTCTTTTATTATTAAAGGATATATGTGTGCTGGCAGAACAACAAAAGAACACAAAAACAACCAAACAATAATTCTGCACCCAAAGTACCCTACAAAAAAACTCCCAGTTCAGTGTGTGTCAATCACCCTCCCCCTACCTCATTCAATATCTTTCTTTTACAGTGATGCAGGGGAAAGTAAAAATTCCCATCATATTTTTTTTAGAAGAAATCAACCTATGATACCTCTTCAAAGAATGCATGTTGGTGAAGTAATGTGAACCAACTGATTTTTGGGTCACCAGTCAAAACAGTTGGAGTAAATTATTAGGTTTACAATTTCAGTCTCAATTTTGAGCACTGGGGGTGTTTAGAATTGCTCTCTTGCTGTCTTGAGTAGCCAGTATACGTGACAAGACTGCTAATAAATAATGAAATTACTCCATGGATTAATTAATTGCTTTTATCCTACTGCCCTAGAAAAACAAAGTCAGATACAAAATAGTCAAGGGCCTTGGTGTTACAGCCAGGTCCAGTTGAGGTGTGACAGCTAGAGGAAGACAGGGCTCAGAGGGACTTCCCGTGTGCTTCAGATCACTGCAAGAAGCAGCTGTAATCTTAGTGCTGTCTGTAGACAGATGTGTCATTGTTCCTCGGCATTACACTGGGAGGGGGAGGCATCATGCCTGGTGTGTGCTCCATACTCAGGTATGAATGCAAGGAGTTGCAGCCAGTTCTTCTACCCAGTAATTCTGTTCCTTCAAGGGGCTTTTGGGGCAGTAATATAAGCAATAGCAGAGCTTAGGGGTCTTCTCTCTCCTGTGCAGAGGTGTGTAAGTTGCTGCCTTTCTGTCTTGACTCCATTCTTGGCTCTAGGACCAGGATGAATTCGGCCTCTGGTGCATTCAAGTTGAGGCGTATGCCCTTTTGGGCTATTCTGTCCAGAGTTAAAGACAGTTACACGAGACCTTGCTGAGAGGTGACTCATTCTTGTTCTCACATATTCCGGTCTTTCCGAGTGCTGTTTTTCTCCTGTGAGATGTTATTGATAGTGTTTTGTGGCATTAGTAACAACTTTGTATCTTGATCTTAAACACCGTGGCTCGCATGCAATATCTGGAAAGAAAAGCTGCAGTGAAGGCCTAAACTTCATGGATTTTTTTGTTTTGCTTTGGGTTGCCTTTTTTCTTTAAGAAGCAAAATTGTAGTTTATGAATGACCTGCAGACAATATGTGGGCAAAATTCCTGCTTTGAATGGCTCACAGGGTACTCTGCATTATGTATGTCCCCTAAAACAAGGCAACTTGTAGTTGAGATTTGTTTTGTTTGCTTGCAAAAGAAAATAATATATTGTGATGGGCAATGCGTGGCACATAATTCAACCTACACAAGCAGCTGAGGATATTTGTTCTTAAGAACTATAGTTCTTAAGTCCTTTGAAAACCTTAAGGAATATTGGCTGCCTTTCACAAATGGTAGAGTTAAGTCAATAAAATGCTCAGTAGAGATTGCATGTCCCCAAACATATTTTATCTTGACAAGTTATATACTGTTGAGAGCTGCAGCCGTGACTTGAAGCCAAGTTAGGAAGAGAACACTTCTGTTACAGAGCTGCCTTTGGTGGGAATCTGAGGAGGGGAAGGGGGAAAATAGTATGTGCTCTGAGAATGCCAAATGCAGAAAGCTTCACTAAGCTGAACTCTTGGGTTTATAAATCATTGTAACTCTGCTAGCCTCAGTAGGTCTTTAGTAATTTACGTGCATCTGGTTTGCTTTTTATTTTACACAAACCTAATTGCTCTGGATGCATGGGTTTTACTAGAAGTTATACTGATGGGCAGTAGCTTGGAGTCTATGTATTAAAGTTTGTAATTGGTGTTCTTTACCTTAGGGGAAAACAATTAAAAGATAATAAAATGAGCAAATGGGATAATGTCTAGCCTCCGTGACCTGAATCAAATCCATACGTTTTGTTTATCTGCACTAAGGAGGCTCTATTGAAGTTTGCTCATCAAGGAGCTCGCTTTTATACTAGTGTATGACTGGAAGCAGTAGGCTTTCTAGGTAGGAACCTGGGTATTACGAGTTGTGTGACATTAGAACAGATACTTTATTGCCCTTTTAGTCCTCCCATTTGAAAGGAACATGAAAAATACATTCTAATAGAAGGGAGGATGAAGTCTGGCTCTCAGTGATAGCTGTTGAATGAAGCTTACTGCATGATTTTAACTCTTTGGGTGTGTGGAGACAGAAAGGTGGTGTCTGTGTAGCAGCAATTTGCCTAATCTCTGTTTTAGTTAGCCTGCAAATTAGTGATGTGGAAGCCTGCTCTTTTATCCCAACGAGAGACTTAATGGAAAGGTTGTAGTCTGATGCAGGGTGTTGTGTTTATTCATGGGAAGGTATTTCTTCGTCTCTTTAAGAAGGCAAAATCCACTTTGCTGGTACTATAGGAAACTTACATGTAGGCAGTACAGAGTGGATATTGGCGACAACAGCTTCTGTCAAGGGTAGGGGAGAGTAACTTCGAAATGAATTTGGGTGGTACTTTTGACACAATTAGCTGTAGATGGAATGGTTTGGGGTGAAAGTAGTGAAAGAACTACAGAGTATTTAAATTCACTTCTCAGTCATCCTATATGAGCATCGGCAAGACATTTAAGAGGGGAGTTTAAAAAGTCTGATTCTGAGAAACTGTTCTCCTGAAACCTTTGCTTTGGAGAATCTTTAGTATTTTGCAGATTCTGTCAGAAGACAGACACAGTGGACCATTGGTGGTTGGTGACTTCTTTTGCCTGTCTGCTCAGAAGCCTGACTTCTGAAAGACCCCAAGCACTCTCTTAAAGTAAGGAGGAGCTACAATATGAATCTTTGTCAAGCTTAAAAATAAGTATGATTGTAAGTCACACAGCAGTATGCACTGCCTAAAATGGTTACATGTAGAAGTTTGTGTTAAAAAGTTAAAAAAATTGTAGGTAGACTTGTAGGTTGAATTGTTTTTCCTTCATAGAAATACTTTGAGAAGATGTGTTGTTGCGTTGCTGCTATTAAAATAGGTATTTTGGAATGTTACACTTCAACTGATTTTAAAAAAAATTGGAGGAGTGTTTATTTTTTCCTTCTTAGATGTTCTATCCTGGAGGCAATGAACAATGGCTTAAAACTAAAGGACGCAGTTCAAAATGCAGCTCTTGACTGCAGATTGGAGGCAGGTGTTGAGAATTAATAACCTTAGGGGGGCAACAATTCAGCTGGCCTAGGATGGCAATAGATTTTGGTGGGTTTGCAATGTAAGTGCAGCACTCGGTTTTTCCCTGTTTCCCTGTATTTACAGTTCTTTCACATTTTCAGTTAAAGGTATCTTTTGATTTATTTGATTGGAGGAACTTGGTCTCTTCGGAAATCTGCTGGTGAGAAGGTGCTTCTATCTTATGGCCTTTCTTTATCTGTTGACTTAGAATTGCTTATGTGTTTTGTTGTTTGTTTGTTTGTTTTGTCCCACACCCTTCCCCACCATGGCAATATGTATTGGCCTGATAGGTTTAATTTGTACTTAGAAGTCTTTCTTAATCCACTTAGGTACTGTCAGATAAATTATACTGGGGAGGATGGGGTGGTGTTGTTTGCACATAAGTGAGATTGACCACCCTGAAATTATTTCTCCTGTCCATAAGATAAAAAAGCAACTCAGAAGGGAAACGTATCTGAATTAAATACAGCACATATCCATTCATTATTTCAGGGCCAGAGGGCATTGAAAGCTAAGGGTGAAATGATTTACGGGGAGATTTTAATAGAATACCAAAAGTAAGTTTCTCCACCCTCGCTAAACTCAACTAGTGCTGCATGTCATGGTGCACTGTGTACCATAAGAGACATACCAGACAACCTTTTTTTTTTCTTTCAGTCATTATGCAGTGGGGTGAAACTGGACCATGCCAGAGCCATTTCACGAGGCATGGGGCATTTGTCTTGTACTGTACTGTATTGGCTTAGATAACGCAGGATCGGATAAATCCTTACGGTTCAGCATTAGCAATTATGAAGTGTAGCAAATACAGTAAAGTGGAAGCTATATATTTTCTTCATGGAGGGGTTCTGCATTTGGATCAAGAATTTTCACTAGGCGAGGACTTTAAGACTTTATTGAGTCTTCTTTCTTTTTTTTTTTTCTGAAGACTCTTGATCTTGAAAAATATTTATTTGACTTAGGCAACTAAAAGAAATTAAAACATACCAGGAGCTTGTAATTAGACACTTATTTTTAGTTGCATTTCTCACCTCTACTTGATGACTTCTTTTAGAGAGGCATCTGCTAAATGAAACTACATGACCTGACATTCTGGGGACTGAATGGGGCACAGTGTGTTGCAGAATTATAAGGTCAGATCCAGCTGAAGTCGGAGAAATTACCAGAAGTTGTTGCTGTCTAACAGCGACACAGTTACTTAAGGCATGCAAAGCAATATATTCCAGCAATGTTTAGGAAATGCTCTTCAGTTCTTAAGACACGTCCTTCGATATGTGTATAGTAATTCTAATCACTAGTAGATTATAGCCCAGGATTTAGTTTTGCCTTTAGGGAAGCATAATGAAATTTGCATTGCTTAGCCTCTGCCATAACTTTTTCTAAATAGAGGTCTTCACATTCAAGTCTGTCTATCCAACATCCTTCATCAGCACTGAATTCACTCAGTTTGTCATGCTGCAGTAACTTCTGAAACATACATGTTCAATGAGGGTGTTTTCAACGTTGTGTTGAAAGAGTGAAACCTGTAGTGCTATGAAACAGTGACATAAACTCAGGCAGGTCCTCCAGAGAGAAAAAGAGTTTATTATACTATGTACACTTAAACAGACGTCACTATTGGTTGCATAGGCCATGACTGCCTTCTTCTCTTGAAGCAACATACTGGTTTTTGTTTTCACAGTGCCATTTGAACTGATTTCTTTAGAAGCTGAATCTTCCATTGTTGGACAAATTTTGCTCTTGGTTAAAAATGTACAAATATAAGCCAACTGAAGATAATATTGTTATTCCTGAAAGCATCACTAAAAGAATGAACCAGTTTAAGTGAAGTGGCATTTTGGAAGTGAAGTCAGGGTTTTTCAGAAGTCACACAATAGCAGACATTCTTTTTTTGCTGTCACTGTTAGAAATCCAGATGCATGCTTTAAGTTCAGTTTACTCTGAATCTGTACTCAAGTAGGCAAGACAGAATATTAGTCCAGATCAGGATGCCTAAATCACCAACTTGTGTCTTAATTTCTCTCATTTTTCTTCAGTTTAAAATCTCCCTTTAAAGGAAATTTTATTCCGTTGGCACAAAACATCATCAGGTATCGTGAGGTAGGTTAGAAAAAAATAAATATGTGAATTTTTCCAGCCATATAGTGCTTAATTGTTACTGTAAAATGAGTAAAGGTGCCCAAAATACACATTCCTTTGGGTTTTATTTCCAAATCTGAAAAAACAAATAGTCTAGCCTCTTTAATGGAAAATGATTCCCAAGGGATTAGAGAACTTCTGTTTTTTTTTCCAGTAACTAAAAAGTTAGCAGTGGAACAGGAAGTGCATATAAATAACTATTCAGCAAAACATGTTACACATTTATATAGTAAAGAGTTTAGAGGTTAAAAGTGTCCAGTTGGTACTGGTCCAAATTCTCCAGGCTTGAAGTTTCAGTTTTGTATTTTAAACCATAGAGAAAAATATAAGTACTTATCAAATATTTGCATTTATCCACATTCTTTCAAATTACATGTAAGAATGATATTTTAAAGGTTCCTTGATCTTATTCAGTAGTTGTGGAAATTCTGTCGTCTCCCCTGTCCCACAACTACAGGTTTTGGTTGTTACTTTTCAAATTTCCAAAACAATTAATTAGAAAAAGAACAAAAATTAACACACTGTAGCAAGCAGAGAAGAAATTTCCTTACCTATGCCCCCTCCTGAAAAAGGTTTTTTACAGAGCATGGGTGGTAGAAGAAGTAGGGCTTGGAAGCTTTGTGCATAAAATCAGTGGGAATATATTCCAAGGTCAACAAAATATACTGTGGATCTGCTTCTGTAACCTGTAACTCCTATAAACACGCCTTTCCAAAATGGAAAGTACCACAGCTCCAGTGGGATCACTGGAGTGAAATGGGTTAGCAGGGGAGGCTTAACTCTTTCTGACAGTAGTTTCTGTTTGGTAATCTTAAAGCAGATTGTCCCTCTGGAATTCAGGCGTGATTTTGGAAAACATGTATCAGACATGCTAGACTTTTTGAACACCAGAACTGGAAAACTCAAGGAAAAATGAAGCAAAGAACCAAAGTTAAGGAGAGCTACTGCTGGCTGATACTACAGCTGCTACTATTTATAATTCAGATAAAAAGCACAGATGATACTGGGATCAGGACCGTGGGGGTATAGTGAACAGTGATGAAGATAAGACAGCTGTATAGTGCAGTATATATCACTCAGTGAAGTGACTATTCATATAAATCACTGTAATGCAGCCAAAAGTAAAATCATATAGTAATGAACAAGAAAAACGGAATGAAGGATCGTATTTATGGTATATGAGCAATATAAAAGACTAATAAAAATCAAGTCTTGGTACCTCCTCTGGGACTTACATTGGCTACTAACAGGCTCTGTGATTCTAGTAGAGAAAATCCTATCAAATAGCTGGAGTCTGAAACCAGACAAGTAAATTAGACACACATTTTTACACTTAAAGTGATGAACCATTGGAAGCGTAAGGTTTGGTTGATTCTTTGTCCCTAGGTGGTGTTAAGAAAACATGACATCTACTTTATGTCACAATGTCCCACGGTTGTTTTTTGTCTTCTTTCTTCTTGTTCACAAGTCCCCTCCAGAGTGCTATCTAAAAACTGATTTGGGGGTACGTGTGCACTAGGGTCACAAGTCCTGCCAGGCAATTTAGAATTTTTCTGATCACACCTGAAGTGAGAATATTTTGCAACAAGAGCGTTGAGCTTGTTGAATTAAAACCCCAACAGAAATAACTTTCTTACAGTGATTAATAAACTGTGCTATAGAGCCTGTCTGGAGGAGTTCTCAAAGAAAAGTTCTCCAAAGGTGTCTGGAAAGGCAAGAAATACACAAAATAGAATGTATGGAAAATAATGAGTTCTTACAGAACAAACATAAAGGCTGATACTGGATTATTGCAAAATGGCTTTAGAAGTCCTTTGCATTAAGGAACTGTGAGTAACCAGCAAGATACATGCTTTTCTGAGTGGGCGCTTTAATGGGAGACTTTTAGGTTGGAATTTATTGTAGGTTTAGCTTCATATTAATGACTCACATAAACCAGAGAAAAACAACGTGATATGTGAGGTGTATTGGTCTGCTGCATCTGCAGAATGAGCGCAACCCATTTTACTAACTAATAATGATATAATCTCAAATTACTTCATTAGACAGTAGATACCTCAGTGACATAATAGGACAAGAAAATGTTATTTAATCTACAGTTTATACAAAATGGCAAGAATTCACTTTGAACTATTTCTGCCTTTCATATTAATTTTGCTTTTAGAGTTTTAAGAATGAAGAAGTATGAACTTGCACTCTGTATTTATCAATAGACTAAATTAGTGACAATTGGTTAATGGTTTTATAGGACAATGTGGGCATGACTTAAACAGAAAACCAAACCTCATTACTTTTAGAATATTTATATAATAACTTTTCTGCAGAAATCGGGATGGGTGCGTGTTTGATATGTTTTGTCGTGTGATATGGTCAGAAAATGGATGTGAGTGAGAAGGAAGGCTGATTCTGCTGTGGCATTTATGATCCCAAGAAGTTGAGAAGGTCACAAAGAAAAGTAGATATTACAAAGAATCAGCAAAGCCTGTGGGTTTGTTTTTTGGTTTGTTTGATTGTCTTTTTTGTTTGTTTTGTATTTTTTTCAAGTTTGCATTCATACTCCTGGGAAGGAATAAGAGAAAAGAGTTGTGAGAAATTGCAGTAGAATTTAGCAAGAGACTGTTGAATTTGGGAGGAAATGTGAGTGAAAGAAATGAAGATAGCATTGGATCTGCAAGTCTGAGATTAGAGGAAGGAGGGCAGAGATGTCACGAGTGATAGAAGAGACAAGCAGAAACAAAGATGAGTACAGTTTTTGAAGAGCTAGTCTGAAATACTACTGTGAAAAAGATAGTAAGAAGGAATGAACATAAGATGAGCAGGTGATTGGAATGACAGTCATGGAACTGAGATCAGAAATACCAGCTTTGGGTACTACTGGAGGTGACAAATTGTTTAACACAGATTTTGAAGGCTGTTGTATTTCCATTTAGGTGTGATTGTTTAGTATGTTGTAGACTAGTAGTCTGTCTTGTTTATTTCAATTTTGCTACCTGCAATATTTAAAAAACAATTGTGTTAATTCTGGCTCTACTTCATCTGGTGGAAAATAAATTTTTCCTGTTTAGCATGTATGTGTCATGTGTCTGAGGGTAAAAAGTGACTGAGTGGAAAATCCTGCCTATGGTGTTTTTATGGACCAAAAGAAAGTAATTACACTTTTCAGTCCTGGGAAAGAAAATGTAGCCCATACATTACATGTATGTTTTTATATAAATTTTCTGCTCTTCAGAAGCTTTTGGTGATTATACACACTGTCTTCCTGCTCATCAGTCTTTTGGTAATGTGGGTTCATGTCTTGTACTTTCCTGGGAACTCCAGTCAGTTGACAGTGCCTGCATACTGCAAGTGTAGGCACTTGCATTTTCTTAAGACTGGGACAGCCCTTGCCCAGTGCACCAAATTTTCATTTGAATGTCAGAATTTACTTTAGCTTTAGTTATCTGGTTATAACTTGAGTGTGGCATGGTGGGCTTGCACTGTGTTATTTCAGCTTCATGGTAGTTTGCTGTGCACAAGCAGTTGGAACAAATATGTTTTCAATGAGAGTAGCTGGATACCATCAGTGATGTCCTTATATGTCCTTAACATAACAGAGCTGATCCTTGTGTTCAGTGTTACCTGTTATTTACCGCTTGATGTGTGTAGGCAGCAGTAAGACTATCAGTCTCTGTGACTGATCTGGTTCTAGTTCCATTGTTTGTTTAAGCTCAGAAAAAAGTTGTTCATAACACTTCTCATGAAATTTTAGGAGTTTGCTGCCTTTTTTTTTTTCTCTTTTTTTTTTTCCTTGAAAGGCATTAAAATATGTACAGGGTAAATCATTGACTCTGTTTCTGTGAATCTGACCCCACGTCAGTGTTCCCCTGTGTCAACGTCCTGGGTAGGACACATCATGACAGAGTACCGGTCTTCCACTCTGATCATGGTTAACTGGCTGAGTGTGAACCCTGTGCAAAGTAACAGAAGGTGGATCTGCCATCACATGAACCTTTAGAAGTGAGTTTTCATCTGAATGGTTTTGGGTTAGCTTGAGACACAGACCCAAATTTAATGTAGAATTTGTCATCTTCGTATATCCAGTCCTTTTACTTCCGTTTTCCCTGCAATAAATTTGGTGAGGCTTGACTTCTTTACAGGACTCCATGGCACATTTTAAAATTGTTCTTTTGTGACTTGAAGTTATATTTTCAAATGAAATAGGCTTCTCTGTTGCATCTTTCATCACCTTTTTTAGATATCTCCCTGTAAATGTCAGACACTTCATCAGTTCTATGACTTCATATACCTTCATGTAGTGCTGGTGACCCAGGATATTCTACAAATCTGCATGTATCTTGTCAGCACTAGTCACGCTTTGGACTGGGCCTACTCCTGAGTCATACAGATAGATGGCTGTGAGTGACTGCAACAGAGCAGTGCCATGCCTCGGCCTAAACTTGTCCTGTTTGCTTTGCCTGCTTTTGGACCTGACAGCTCCATTGTCCCAGGAATAAGGACGAGAGGAGTATTATCTCCCTGTGACTGTTAGTTGGCGAATACGTTTCCAAAGATGTTTCTGGCTGCATTAAGTGTGATACCATCTTAGCATCTTTGCAAGACCTGTTACTCTAGAAACTTGCAGTTCATTGAGGTTTCTTTTTGGTCACCTTGCTGTAAATTCTCTCTTCATGAGGATTTATATCAAGATGATTCATCTTGAGTCCACTGTGTGCTGTCCTCTGTGTGGTTTTGTAGGGTATTGCACTATGATTGGCAGGGCTACCTGAGTGGTAACAGTGTGATAAGATTGATCTGATCAGCATGACTTGGGTTTGTGTGGTCACTGTCAGCACTTCATGGAAACCTTTGATGTCTGCATACTCTTTCTGAGTATTAGGAAGTTGCCTGGCTTTAACCAGTATAACTGGTTAAACTAGTAATAACTGCAATAACCAGCAATAACTGGTACAACTCAGTTGTACTCTGTCAAATTCTCCTTGTTCTCTTCATGTATTGCCAAGTAATACATGCAGTTTTATTGCCATCTTCCAGCTTATGTAATATGTTTGGGTCTATGTACTATATTGTGCTGTAATATATATGTGACAGATATATATGTATATATATACCCCTTTCCAAGCTTTGTAGTCTGGCCAAAACAGTATTGCAGTGTGGATTGTTGGGTTGGATATGGCGAATAGAGATTGACCATGTGAGGCAGTGCTCTTCCCTATCAATTGTCAGTCAGGTTTGGCAGTGTTGTCTCAAGTTGGAGCAGCTGGCAAAAACTTGCTAGACTTGGAGTAAGTGACTGACATGGGTATCTCCTGTTTTTAAAGAACATTTAACTGCTAGGGGTGAAATGAAGACAGAAAGTGTTAAAAGATACGGTTTCCCTCTGTGGTGGTTTTCAGTTCGCACAGGAACTGTAGTTGATCCTGGCTGGAATTAGTCTGGATTAAAATTTGGACACTGCAGTCCACATGCATGGAAAAAAATAGATAAATAAATTCCTTTTTGAGAGCTGATTTTTGCAGAAATGCCTTTTGACTGAAGTACTACACGCATTTTACAAAGTTCATGTACCTCCGCTATTTATTTTAAGAGATTTGAATTTATTTGGGGTAGATTTATTTCAATTATCTAATCAGAAGCAGACACATAACTTCTTAGGCTGTCAAAGGTATTCAGGAATGTATGACAAGTTTCAAAGGAATGCATAAGATCTTGCTACACCTCTTACTGTACATTTTTGTAGAGAAGAGTTAATTAAATTTTCCCTTTCTGCCCAGAAATTACTTTTAGGCTAAATTAAATATGTGGGATTCTGAGGCTTTTGAGTGTTCTCTCTTCTTTTCTTAGTCTTGTGACTGATTAAACAGCCAAATGCTTATCTGGATCAAAGAAGTAATAAGCAAAGGGGCATCCTTAGGCCACTTATCAGTTGAAAACAATTTTAACTGTCAGGTATCCAATTTTCAAAACACACAGCTTACCAAATGGATTAAGCAGTCAGGACTAGGTGTAATAGTGTTTACTTGCAATGAAGAAACTTACTGGGGGAAAGAAGTGCAGTTTCCTAGAGGATATTTCTGCAGCCATGGGTTTGCTGGGGAACAAAAGCACTGTACCAGCCCTGAGAGTCCTGCTTGGTGTGGCATGTGGTCCCAGTCATATGAGGCATGAATTACCTTGTTATAGTACCACCTTCTTCCCTGCCTCCATATTGGGAATGCAGTTTATTCTTGGCTTAACTCCTGTGGAGACTCCATTTATGTTCACTTGTAGGGGACGAGGCGGGGGGAAGCTCTAGTTATCTGAATACACAGCATTCAAGTATGCTTTCAGGAACAATATATAAAGTGATCAGTCTTCATAATTTAGATAAGAACATGTACTTTCCTAGGCACAGTGCGTGTGCCACATTAATGCTTGACACAGCGTAACCCTGTGTAACCCTTGACAGCGTAAAAAGGAGTGAATTAGATGTGTCCAGGAAGATGTATGGTGCCATTAGTAAAACACAGAGATTAATGTATGACATTAATGTCTCTAAGGTGGTAGAAACAGAATTGTACTACTAAAGCTGCATAAATATATTTTTTTTAAATTTCCCTCCAGATGCAGTAACAAAGAGATCTCAGAGATTTTTCATGTGTATCCTCTGGTAAACTATTAGGATTCATTTTTTTAAATCTATGGCCAATGGCCATAATGATGAGAACATTTTGGGGGTGATTAAACACAAGGGTTGGGTTGCCTTTTCTTGATATTCAGGCATCTTTTTACCTGCTGGGAATGCTTATGTACATTATGGGTAAGAGTTAAGCAGAAAGAGTGACCCTAGAGGAGTAGGGCTGGCCAACAGCAAGCACTAAGCATAGGGGTCTTCTGAAGTCCACTTGTTGAGCTCTTTCACACCAGTGCCGTTAACTCTGCTGATTCATCTTTGTGTGGTACGCTTTATCTCCGACAGTTGCATATCAAGGGGTATGGGTGAGCCCTTTGCTATTTTATATTGGCTATTGCTGCTGTGAATTTCTCATGGTGTTTTTGTCATGCCCAGTCAGGCACTGTTTTGTATGCACATAGAGTTTGGGACAGCAGTGAGGCATCCTCATTCAGTCATGGGGCAATCCTGTACCTCCTGCCAAGGGGAAGATTTCATTGTCTCAGATTCATTATAATACAGAGAGATGGAGCCACATTTGTAATCCTTGCACAGCCCTGAAATTTGAAAATGTTCTGTTGCCTGTTGGGAGTTTCTTGCTGTACAAAGTGAATTCAGTTCAGCAACAACTCATTTTTTCGAAGATTCCTTTTTAACAATGCAGGAAGTTCTCAGTTGTTGAGAGTCAGTGTGAAAGACAACAGTCAGTCTGTATCATCTTAAAAGTGGAGAAGAAAAACTGTCATTGTACACTGAGCATGGGAAACTCGAGGAATAGCTCAGTTTATATAGAGAGAAAGGAGGTTTCTCTTGGTCAGACCATCAGTGTGTAAGAAACTGATGGTGTAATAATTATCTGTTGAAACTGGGGAAAGTCATCTAATGCTATGGTAGGTGTGTAACATAATGAAGAGTTTTTTTTGGAACAGTTAGTAAATGTCTCCAGAATTTTGGATATCTGAAGTTAAAGCTGACCACACCCTTTCAAGGGGATGGTTAGTTTGCTGAAGGAAAAAAAACCCCACCAAGTATAATCTGGCATTCAAATACGGAGTCCTTTTATATTTGGTGAAATGTCATTAATAATAATATATTAGATGTAAAACCACTTTTCATCTGAAAGGTCTCCAAGATCTTTTCAAAAGTACCAAAGCTCATTGAAAGTATCATTTGGATTACACAGATGGAGGCATAGTGAGCCTGAAGATTTTGTCTCAATTTACACTTGAAATGGGACATGGAAAATTAGAAACCTGATTCAGGACTAGTAGGCTAGCTACCTGACAATCTTTTGGAGTCTTTTTCTGTCAGGTGGAAAACAACACTAATATATGCAGCTTCTGCATACAGGGGGAGTACAGAGAAGTTGACAAATATCAGAGATGCTGACCTTCCACTTTTTGATGCGTTTTTCATTGTTATGAGGAAAGTTGACCAGAAGCAGCTCCATAGTGCAAGCTCTTTACTGTTTAGGGATTTGTAAGTTCCATTTTATTGTTCATGGCATAATTTTTTTAATCTTGTAGTTTAAAATGAAATAAAACCTCACTTTTATGATGTGTGAGCGTATATTTTACACTGATTTTCATAACTTCCATTGGAAAGAAGTCCTCCAAGGAGCTGTAGTCAGGTTAATAGAGTTGGAGTTTGAGGCTCCACAGAGCAGGGAAGTCCTTTAGCTCTGTTCCATAGCATGGATGGTTCTGGCTACTTTACAGAAACAAAGATAAAAGGGTATCATTTGGCAGCACTTATTTTCAGAAGTCACACAATGAAGGGCCTGATGGAAAGTCTTCAGTGAGTTTTGGATCAGATCATGAAACAGTTTGCCTGAAACCCCACAGAATTTAGATTCAGGAATAGATTTTATTGGCTCTTTATACATATGAAAAGACTTCAAAAATACAATTGGAATAAGTGTTAGTGATTTCTTTAGAATCATGAAATGAAACTACTCTAGTGATTTCTAAGAAAGAGAAAGCATGTAAGGAAACAGATGCTCAGTTTCTGGCCCTCTAGAAATTCATGATGAAGCTTCTCTTTCTATCCAGGTGTAGTTTGTCCTCAGATTTGGCAGACTCACTGATTTTTTGGCTGTTGACTGTGTTTAGCAATAATCTCTCTTTAGCAATAAACACCAGCTTGACCCGGTCAGAATGAGTGTGCAAGCATAATATAAAGTCCTCAAACAATCTTGTTGAGTTCATGTTTTATACTGTGGCACAGGCATGGGATGTAAAACAATCATCTGGCTCTTGTGAGAGATCAAAGTTCTGTTTGCTCTTTCATATTTCTCCTTAATTTGGCAAGTGGCACTAATGGTAAGCTTAGCAGAGGATTCATATCTTCTGTCTTACATATCAGTTGTTAACCAAAATTAAATGCGTCCTTTGAAGTGCTAAAGATGGAGTCCACAATGTTCTCCTTTTTGTTCTCCCACACATCTGTACTTTTCTCTGTATTGAAAATTTGTTTCTCTGCTTGGGTTACTTCCTCTTTTATGTGTATGCAATAAGCCAAATAATGATGATCTGTGTGCTATGCTTACCTGATATTCACCCAAGATGGGAGTTGAATTCTGTGGAAGGTTGAGCCACAGGATCCAAGCTGGGCTGTGTGCTTTCCCCATAACTCATAAATGCTGAGGAGTAGTTCTGTCGAGTAGAAGCACCTTCTTTGGTGTAAATCTTGTCAGCATCGTCAGGGCTCTAACGGAAGAAGTTTCTATTAGCTCAGCTCTGTCTGATGCTTGTGACGTGGATTGTTGGGTGACCCACGAGTAGCATCACTGTAGTCGAAGAAGATTTTCAACAGTTCATCTGTTTCTTCTCTTTTACGCTGGTCCTCAGATGTCAGCCTGACTTGTCACAGATCTGACAACATAGTCCTGTTCTGCATGTTAAAGCAAAGGTGTTTCATAGACATTTATTTCCTCAGTATTTCTGCAATGTTTTACTTTCTTTGTCTGCCTTTGGCATAAAAACATGAAACTGAACAATAGGGAGAATTATTTGTTGGGGAACAATTTATTTGAGATACTATATTGAGCTCTCTTTTGGGGCAAATGTTGTTACAGTGAATATCTCGGAGTTTACAAAATTTCCTATACATTGATGCCAGTTTTTATGGGTTTGAACTCTGTTTGTCTTTCCCAGACTCAGGCTATATACCTGCAGAAAGCAGATGATTATTCTGAATTCTGTTTAACCCTGTGTAGCTGCAAGGTGTTCGGTAGCTTTCTTACTGCTTAGTTTTAAACAAATCTTTAGAAGATACCTTCCTTCTATAGTATAAAATGTCATTACAGTCAGGCTGTCAGGCATTGCTTTTTCTGTGTTGATCTCAAAGGTCTTTCCAGAGTAGTTTAGCACTGTTTTCCCTTTTGTCACTGACAAACTGAAGCACAAAAAAGAATTACTCCTGCGGCAGCACCAAACTGAAGGTGATGCCAGCCAAGTGCTTTGCCACTGTGTCATGCTGCGCTTTGAAGAGCACTAATCTCACAGTCCAGCTGGCATCAAACATGTTACTAAAACCACTGAAAATATTCTTCATCAAGAAGATGGATGGGGTATGAAAACAGGAAAAATACTTTTAAAAATGATCGAGCCATAGCAAATGACAAATCTTTTGAAAAATCCAGCAGAGGGTAGAATTAGATTAACTTCTTAAAAGAGATTCAAGTAATAGCGTAACTTATGCTTTGTCACATGACATTTTAGCATGCACAAGTGAGCCAGACAACTGTGTTATTTTAACCCATATTCAACATTCCTATCACAAAATCTGTTCAAAGGGCCCCATATCCATATCTTGTGTTAAATCATTAAATCTTTTTTTTTTGCTATCGCCTGGAATTTCATTATGAACCATTAGTGATGTAATATTAAACCTATGGAATCTTAAACATGTCTTAAAATCTATGAAATAAACTGGATTCCTAATAAATGAAAAAGATGCAGTATTTTTTGTTGGTACTGCATTTTTTCAATTGGCTCATTACAATTTTTTCCCAAACATGTTTCAACTAAAATGTCTTAAAATAAACTTGCTTCAGTAGATGTGTTTTCTGATAAATGTTTTTTCTCTTTTTTTCTCTCTTCTGTTTCCAAGACACAATTTGCTGGTTCATTTAAATACAAAATATGTGTTATATGTTGCCCTTTTTTCATGAAGGGTGTTTGAGTTGCTGCTGATTGCTGTAGGAGCCTGTCTTTGGATTTTTCATGGAATTGTGGGATTCTGTGAGAGTCTCTGTCTATTCTGAGGTTTCCCAATGTTTCATTAATACGCCTTGTGAACTATACCAGTCTCAGAGTGAAATTTGCATCTCTGAGAAGCTCCTGGGTTTGTAAAGAAGGGTATGATTCATGCTGTACCTGCTGTTTTGCTCTTCAGAAGAAGGAAAATAGCTTCAAACTCTGACAATGTACCTTTAGTTACACGAGTGGACATTGTGGATATTCTGTGGATTGTTTAGCTACACACAGAATCACGCTTCTACTAGAATTAAGAGTGAAAATTGAAAGGTGTGCTTTAAAAGCAGCAGATCTTCAGCAGCAAAACAAGGAAAGAACTGCCCGCTTCTTATTTTTAGTCTGTCAGAGGCATGTACGTGTATTTCTCTAGAAGTGCTACAGAAGTTGTGCTGTTGGAGTTGGTTTTTAGCATGGAAACAGTGCTGGCTAGAGGTGTAAAAAGCAAGAGTCCAGCATGCTCGGGGGGTGTTCAAGGTCCTGCCGACTAGGGGGAAACACTGCCCTTACAGACCTTCCTTACACCGTGCAAGAATATGACAAAGGACAGACCATTGGCATGGGAGTGTGCTGTGCATGCTTATGTTTTTGCTTGGCTGCTAGGATCGATCAGGATCTATGCTTAGGAAAAGGGATTCACCGCTGGCTCCCTTACTGCTGTGTCTGGGAATGAACTGAGGGACAGAGAGGGCTCAGCCAGACTCTGAACATCCATTGATGCTCTGTCTTCAGTGTGCTTGCAGTCATACCTGCTTGTCTAGCTGTCCTCCTTGCTCTGGAACAAGTTGCTGCCTTATCTTGGATTTTATCTCTAAATGTGTGGCTTTGACAGTTTTGTGACAGTGTTATGCCTTCATATTGCTGACACAACCTTCAGTCTCATTCAGCTCTCAGCCTGTCATGAAGTTATGCTGGGTGCATGGTGTCAACACAGCTCAGTGCATTCCCCACTTGTAGAACTGTGATTGTCCTCCTGATGTCTGTCAGAAGACCATTGCTTTGAAAACCTTTTTTTTTTTTGAACAGATGGTAAATTTCAGCCATGTAGCAAAGTCTCAGACTGGGCAAAATATTGTTTGGCTTGTATTTTGTTCCTTACAGCAGCACACACTGAAACTCCAAAGAACTAGGTTAGCAAAATAAGTGGTGAAGTAAAAAATATGTGGTTTGTAATATAGGCTACCAATGGTAAGTTTAAATGTTCAGGGAACTCTCAGTAGGTCTGCTAGTGTACACTAAAATTGGAGTAACCTCAGGGTTGGGAGCTGAGTGTGGGTAAGGTGTTCAGCATAGTGTGACTGGGTACTAGAGATCCTTCAGAGCAGATCATGCTTTAAATTCTACTCTTCTTTTGTGAGTCTGTCATCAGACTTGTCAAAAATAGTTTTGCAGATTTAAACAAACAAAACCAAACAAAACCTTCGTCCCACAAACCCCTGTCTCCTCAGAGTTTTCTTTGAGCTATAGATTCACTGCTGATACTGGCTTAGGAATGGGCTTGCTGCCCAATACAGTTGTCCCACAAAAATGTACAGCATCTCTATCTTTCAGTGTCCTATAAAGAAAAACATGGAACAAAAATGTCAGGGGAAAAATATAAGTAAAATAGGACATGGCCTTCTTTGGAGTAAATATATGCAGGAATTAAAGGTTCTTCAAAAAGCCATTCTCTTCTGAAATTCTAATGATTATGTTGATGATTGAGTCCAGAATTGATGGAGGCAGCAAGACAGATGGGTGAATGGTGGGAGTATTAACCAAAAATATCTAATTTTGAAACAGGGTTCTGTCTGCACGTGCAACATTCACACATATGTTGTGGTTTTTTTCATACTGACAAGGAAACAACAGATAACCTGCAATACTTTTTTTCCTGTTATGTAGTGTACTATCACACATTGTCATCAAGTTGTTGTTAACAGAAATCATCAGAAATTCCGCTTCATATTTGAGCTATGAAGGGGACTAAATGCTGTACTTTGAGCAAGGCTTGTGGCTAACTGTGCTTTTTCTCATCGGTAGTGAAAAATGCTGTGCAAAAACTGTGCTGCTCTAGTTCAAGTAACAGACCAAACTGCTTTAGGTGTCTGTCCTATTAAAGGAGAAATTCAAAGACTTACTTTAATAGGTAAGATTAAAGTATAAAATAAGTTACCTTGTTGTAACAGGTAGAATTATTGCTCTGCCATTTTAATATACCCCTTTAATGAGTCATATATTGTATATGAATATATATATTTATATGAAAACCTTGTTAAAAATGACATCTTAAGGGAGATTTTCAAAAGCACATGCGAAGTCTATAAGCTGCAACCTATTACATCTTTCTGTCAAATTTTAGTCTTCAGGCTGGTTCAGCTGTAATAGTTAGGAATTTGCATCTGAGGATGACTACCCTACTGAGCGTTTCAAATATGGTTTTCTATATGTGTGGTTCTTCACTGTGGGTTGCTTGCAATTGGAGCATCAAGGAGGTGCTGCTGTGATAGGTGGTGGTTTTCATGTTGCCTCTTCAGGTAAGAGGCAGAGATGATATTTCTGGTTGCACTGAAAGATATTTTTTGCCATTTGTCTCCTTTAAAATGTCTGCAGCCCAGATCCACTTGTTGGATATCTTTTGATCCTAGGAGCTGAATAAAAACAGACCAAGTAATCCCTGGGAATTTCTGCAACCAGAATTGCTGGGAAGGAGGGTAATTCAGCACATCCAGTGCTTTCCTCTGAATCAGCACCATACCACATATGGTTTCAATGAGTTTTTGGCTGCCATTCATGCCTCGTGCCCTGAGCCAGAGCTCCAAAGATGTTCAGAAATCCAGGTTTGATTTCTGTAGGTATTTAAATTTTTGTGCTGTAATGGGAAGAGTTGTCCTCAGAGTTTTGGTCCCCCAAAGGTTATGGCCTTTCATGGGTGTTGCAATGAAGTAAGCAATTTTGTTTCCCTGTTTAGGTTATAGAAAAGAGGATCAAGCACTTTCCAGGAGAATGGAAGTAGGTAGTCCTCGTGCCATTGTTTTTGGTTTTTTTTGCTAATGCAAGCTCTACCATCGAAGTGTTCCCACATTTAATACCATAGAACAGACCCACCAGGATTGTCCTGATGTGAGAATCTACAGGGCCTCAACCCAATTTCTAATCTGTGTGTAGTATCCTGGCACTGTTACTTACTGATGGGGAAGGCACCTGTTGTCAGTAGGCTCCAACTTTGTAGAAGGGCATGTGTGCAAAGCTGTGCAATTCATCTTCCTCAGAGCTCAGGCCTGGTTCTACAGCTCCTGTGCTCATATCACCTGGGTTGATCTGATATCAAATAATCAGCAGCGTAACAGTGAACGAGATCTCATGCTCAGTCATCCATGTCACCGAAATGGCCCAAACCATTATGAAGCTGTGCTCTAAAATGATCTGGACAACTTATAGGCACTCCAGCTTTTAAGGACTAGCTCAGAAAACTTACAATTTGGTAGGGGGGTTTATGTTTGTTTGTTTTTGCATTTTGGTTTTTTTTTTTTTTGTGTGGTATACCATCAGTTTTTATTTTGAGGAAGTGGAGAGAGAGAACACAGATTTGGTTGTTTTACTTGGCCTGCAAAGAGCTATCATCCTATACCATGTTGACACGAAGCTTGTTCCTGTATGAAAAAATAAACTTCAGATCCAAGCTTGCTTATTATAGTGATCAAGTTAAATTGAAGGGAAGGAATTTCTCAGAAATTTATTAGACTAATGCCTTATGTTCCAAACTGTAATGACTTTATTTTCTATTAATAATCATTTCCCTCTTCCTACAGAATTTCACAATGATTGTGAAATTTCCATTGCTCACAAAGAGCAAGGCAAAAACATGATTTAGTTTGCTGATAAAAATGTTAGATGGTTTACTTCTTTATTTAGAAGTAGCTATCTCTAGTTATAAAGTTGTGAAAGAAAGACAGTACTGACTACTTCAAGGTGAAGAGAAAGTTCATATTTCTGCAGCTGTTTGGGTTTGATACCCAAACCTCAATTTCTCCAACCTGGTTGATCAGTGTATAAGTAAATAAAATGATGAGATGATCTATAGTAAAGATTAAAGAAATAATAAGGTAAATGAATTTGTGTTGCGCTTTGGCCTCTTTTAGGAAAGAAGTGCAAGAAATGCAACTTTTCTTTAGGTGTGTCACCCAGCGATTGCTTGAGTATGAGCCAAATAGATTAGTTGTATACAAGCTTATTAGTTGTTGGTGTCTCTTGAGTTTGATATTTTTAAGGCTATATGGTATAAAAAAGTATAGAAGTACATCAGCAAGTGGATAAAAAATTCCCCTGACTCAGTCCTGTCTAGCTGTTAGTATTCACTTATTCATAGTCTTCCATTTCAGAGATCATAGAATCATAAAATGGTTTGGGTTGGAAGGAATCTTAGAAATCTAGTTCCAACTCCTCTGCCATGTGCAGGGATGCCATTCACTACAAGTTGCTCAGGACCCCATTCAACCTGGCCTTGAACACTTTCACGTATAGGGCATGCAGAACTTCTCTAGGCAACCTGTTCCAGTTTCTAGTGATTCACTACCCTCTGAGTAAAGAATTTCTTCTTAACATGCAACTTAAACATGCCCTCTTTCAGTGTAAAACCATTGCCCATTGTCCTGTCACTGTCAGGCTGTAGCTAGGGAGGCACAATTTACCCTTAGTAAAGCCCTGCAGGCTGCCTTGGGTCACCTCCTTACTTAACATATCTTCTGAGAGGATAAGCTTTATAATCTTGCCAGGCAAAGGGGAATGAGGATCACCTGTCTGTAGTCCTCTGGATCTCCCTTTCTCCCCTTTTTATAAATGGGAGCAATGTTTCCCTTTATCTGGTCACCAGTGATTGACTTTGCTTGACCACCATGACTTCAAATATGATGGAGAGTGGCTTGGGAACAATGTCAGCCAGTTCTCTCAGGACTCTAGATGCAAGTCATCAGGTCCCATAGACAAGTTTCATTACTGTTTTCCTTTTAGGAGATAATTTAATTTTTGATAGCTTTGAGGGCACAGCGCTAGAGTTTATGCCCTACAGATGTCATTGTGAGTACTAAATGGTGTGAAATACATTTGTAAATTTTATTTCAGTGAGAAATCCTTGAAGATATGTGGCAAAATGGATTCAGTTTTATTTTAGGGGTTTTTTTTGGTACTGTGCTTTGGACTACAGAGTAAAAACAATACACGAAAGGAAAATGTCCTTAGTCAGGAATATGTGTGGTGTATGCTTTGGCTCTTCCTTAACTAATGTGTGCCTAATTTAAAGAAGGTGAGTAATCTGATTTGGTTGGTGAGAAGAGTGCTTAAGTACCTTGTGAATGAGAACACTTAGGAATGACTTGATGTTAAGGTATCACAGGAAACAAGGCTAAGTGAAGGTCCTAGAAAGGATGTTCTTCTGGTTAAGACTAATATCCTCCTTTGGAGCTTTGTTTCTGAAATATGTCAGCAGTCAGGAAGTTAGAGAATTTTATGCTGCTTAACTGTACTATATTGCACCTTTGAATTTTTATTTTCTTTATTGTGTGTAAATGGCGGTGCATTTCTTTTTTTCATGGCTACAGTAAGTTATGCAGGGTGAGTGGTGTAAGAGCTGAATATCTGCTTGAAAGAACTGGATCACCTCATGTGACCGCTGAATGGCATGTCAGTCATTCCATTTTATTAATGACTGAAGTAGTTTTGCATTTTATCAATGCAAGGATAGATCTAGATTTTCTCTGGATTAGAACATTCAACTGCAGTTGACTTTAATGGGAGTTTTATTGAGGCTGTAATAGTCCAGTAACCTGGACTTTTGCATTGCTCAAAGAGAATCTGCATTTCTTTCACCCGATCTCCTAGATTTCGCAAACCTCAGAAAAAATGGATCTTTTTAGTACTTACTGTGATGCACTTTTAGGCCCAGAATAGAGTTTCCTATATGAACTGTCATCTCAGCTCTGGGCACAGCTCTGGTTTTCCATCTTGGTAGTGTTGCCTTCATAAGACTTCTTTTGTCAGGCAGTGTAAAATTAATACGAACACCTCAAAATTCTGTAAGATAAGCAACCTCACTGCCCCCATCACTACTGCTTATGACTTTAGAGGAAATGATGCAAAAATGCAGTGTCAGTTGCAAAAGTGTGGTGCATTTTGTCAGAGCTTTGTCTAATGTCCCGCTCAAGCCAGTGAGTCTAATGAATACCCTTGAGCTCACCTGCTGTTTGTGTTGATTAGGTGGAGAACAGGGAAAGTAAACTCTTTATTTGTCTAATTAAAAGCTGATTGTGAAACCAGCTCATTTTGGAGATCTTTCTTCACCTAGTTTAACAGATAAAGAAAATTTCTCTGCACCTGTAATTCCAGCCTTTTGTCTTCTGAGGTTATGGACATTTGGAAGTTTTGTCTTTTCACTGTCTCTCTACGTGGAGCTGGATGTGAGCCACCATAGTCCCTGAGCAAGCTTCCCAAGTGGCTTATGTTACTCGTGATTGGAGATATAAGTCTGTTCTCCCAGCAACTCCCACAAGTTCTCCCTCTGAGGCAGGGCTCAGAGGCAGTTTTTTCACACTACACGCTGTCTAAGCTGCTATCATTTATTCCAACTATTACTTGAAGGTGGCTGTTCTATCACTGTTGCAGTCACAGAGTGGCAAAGGACATGTAAAGGCAGACAAACAACCTGTCACTGAAAACTGTAAATGCATCCCAGCAGCTATGCAGAAATAGCCAAATGTTTTTGCATCTTTGAGTGAAGGCAGCCAGCAATCAAAGAACTGTGCTGGTCTATAGCCAAAACAAATAGGGAATTCCCTCAGATTTTTTTTTTCCCTGAAGTGACTCATGGGATTTATCTTAATCAGGTTTGGCTCCATATTAATCGGTGCAGTTTGGATATTAAAATTCTCAGTTCTGTGGCTGATATTTCCCAGGCTGTTCTCGTGAGTACATTACCCTGTAATTGGGTGATGGTCATGATGGTCATTAGGATCAGGTGAATGAAGCACTTTTCCCTGCAAGTGGAAGCCACTCTTTTCCTTAATGGGACTTAAGATGCGTGGAGAAGTCTGCCCTTTCTTGGGAGTTTCTTTGTCTTGGAGAAGTCATTGAGAAAATAAAATGAGCTGCAAGTCAGTTAAATCAGTGATGCATTAGTATCTACCAACTGCAGCAAGGATCAAGATCTGGTCTGCTTTCTAGGTCATCCTAATTGTAAAGTTTTTCTGCCTTTGGTGCCCTCTTTATCACCCCACGTAAAGACTTCTGTCTCTCCAGTGCCTGTGATAACCGTTTGGTAACTCAGAGAATCCTTTGTGATCTGAAGAGGCAGCATTCTTCCAGGCTCAGGGGCATCATATCTGGTGAGATATGCTATTAATGCTTGTATTTTGATTTTTTTTTTCTGGAGCTGTTTTCTGTTCAATTGAGATAATTGCTATTATAAGCTGCATTATAATGTTAGCTTAGTTTCCTTTAAAGCTCAAAGTCTGGTATGGAAAGAAGTCATTCTGGGTTAGTGATCAGCCTGATTTGGAAGATATTTTGTGGTAGTCTTTGATTAAACTGACTGTCAGAAATTACTTGTGTATTTGTGAGTTGATCTTTCCTTTAGATAGTGCTTTGTGTGCTAAGGATTATAAGTACGTATGTGCATGGTAATCTAGCTCTGAAACACTGAAAAAATTCTTCCATGTTGTGGCTCCGCTGTTCCCTGGCCGTTACCTGAATTGAAAGGGAGAGGTTTTTTTTTCTCTTGAGAGGCCTAACTCTTATGTGTCTTTGTCATTAAACCTACATGGGATCATCTTTGCACACACATCAGTTGTAGGCTCAGGGTACAGACTGAGGTAATCAGGTCAGCTCAACAGCAATACTAGTATTTCTCCTGGTGAAAGGTTACGAATATGGAGACTATTATATGTCTTTAAGATAATAATGTTGATAAATATGTTAGCAAAGTCAGTTGGCTCTACATTCCCTAGGTCTTCTGGTTTCAGTTTGATAGGGACATGTAAAATAATTCTGCTTTCCAGGTGGGAGGAAATTAGTCTTTCAAAAGATTTGTTGCTTCAGCAGTTGATAGGAGTCTTTCCGAGCAATGATGATAATGTATGTTTCCAGGCTGCACTTGTTTTTATAATTGCTATTTAGCACAAATTGCTCCACGTGGAAGAATGGGGAAACTCCATCATTTTGACTTACACAGGTTGAGGTGATGATGTCATGCATAGTAAATTCACTGATCCAAAAGGGTGGAACATTTACATAAAATAGTGATACAGTATACAGAGTTAATGTAGTGAAGACTAAGGAAAACAATATAAAAGTATTGAAGTAAAGAAGCTAACCTCGATGAGGAGATGATGAAAGGACTTGCCTTAAATGCTTACCCTGCTTGTTGAGCACCCCTCTGAAATGACTGGCCACTGTCCAGGGCTGTATCTTGGATGAGGGCTATCACATATCTGATCTTGGCTTTTCCCATGAAGGTAATGTTTTTTAAGCATCCTAAGAAGTCATGGTCATGCATGTGGCAGAGCTGATGGCTGTTGTGTCTGCATTCACTTTTAGGGAGTGAATAGCAGATAAGGGCTCACCTCTGAATCATGTTGCCTATTTTGTACCATTTTTTTAGTTTGCCTTTTAGGAAGACTGGTGTTCATCAGGCAAATTCAAGTGTCCCAAGCACAGCAGAATCCTAAGCACATACTGAGTTTGTGTGGTCAGCCTTGGCTTGCCTGCTCTTCTGGCCTCTGGGTGTCACGGATTGTATCAGAAAATGAGGGAAAGAAGAGGCAGGGTGAGCTGGGCTGAAACCAGGAGAATAGAAACTTAGAAGTTAGTTTGTTGGACAGTATTGGCTCCCAAATACATTTTTTTGTTTGCACACAGAAACATAAAGGCTTCAGTTTCTGTCCTTGGGAATAATTAATCACTAAGCAGTGAAAACCCATGCAATATTCAACTGGTGAGCTGTCCTGACAAAGGCATGTGACAGTAAATATTTTTTTTGAGACTGTTAACTATGCTGACAGAGAGTTGGTTAATTCTTTAAGAATAATGTTTTGGGCAAATTCCTAGTCTCCAAATGCCTGCAGGCAGACTTATCCATATTTGTGGTATATTTGAGGTCTAGTATTCCTCTTTTGGGCCATATATATATTTTAGGAGGGGAATTTTAATGGGAGGAAATACTACTGCGTGACCTTCTCTGAAACACTTTCCAAAGAAATGTTAAGGCCAAAGGTCTTGTTTTTTCAAGGAAAAAGATGTGAATCCTCTAATATTTACTCAGTTATAAATAGCAATGAGCAAGGCTCTAAGGATGGATTCCCAGAAGATTGTACCAGCAGTAGTTATTCCCCAAATGAAGAGAAGGCAGTGGTTGTTTTTCAATTGTTACATCTTCTTTGGCACAGCAAAACAGATAGCAACTAATTATAATAAATTTATGAGGTTTTCATTCCTCTGCTCAGGTGCTTCTTATATCTTTCCACTCCCAACAAGAACAAAAATTTTTAGTAAGAGATGGAAGTTTAATGCTGGGGGAGTGTTAATTCTGAGTGTTTTGGTTCTCCAGCCATAGCATCAATGATGTGCAGATGGTAAGAGAAAAGTGCAACTCTGTGGGGGAAAGCACTTAACTGGGAGGCAAGAGGTGCTGCTCTTGAATGACCAGTTGGCCTTGGGTAGGTAACTGCATTTCATTTATCCATGCTTCTCTTCCCCTTCTGGAAATGGAAGGGAAGATTATAACTTTTCTTTGAAAGACGCTTTTTGAAAATGTTGCATTACTTTCAACTGAAAAATCTGCTAATATCATTGCTAATAAACAGGTGAAAGTTATCTAATTCCAATAACAGATTAGTTTGCCTCCCACAGGGAAATTCAGTCTCTCACAGTCCAGATCTTACAAAGGTCAGCATGCAATTTATGCATCACCAAAGAGTTAACATGAAACTCACATGATACATAAGCCTTGCTAAAGATCTGAAGGCCAGAGCCTTCATAAATGTTGTCACAATTCCAAACAGAATTTGAGGCATGTTTATAGACTCATGGGTCTGCTGAACCACTGGTGCATGTCAGGCATCTTCCTCATCTGTATGCATCCCCCCAGAAAATAATGCCTGGATGTAAAAACCTAAAAAATAAGAAAATGCACAGCATTAATTCTTGGAAAAGGAGTACAGTTGCTGGTGGGCTTTCTAAATTTTTTATATCAAGAGTAAATGTATAGGAAATGAACTGACTGGAAAATGTGTTTGGCAGTAAACACATCAGGTGAGGCCTCAAATAGCAAGAAAAATTATTTTTCAAGCATGGATCTGGTTTTGTGTAGATATATGTCTTTCTCTTAGTACTGACCAGAGAAGAAAAAGCAAACCTGACTTCTAATAGTTATGAGGTATCATTCCAATATCATGCGGTGTAGCACTTTTCATTTCCACTGAATAAGACAGGCATTAAACTAAAGTTGTAGCTAAGCTCTGTAGGATACTTGAAAGTTTACCATTGTAGCCTATTGTGTGCTGTCTGCATCCTGAAAAATTACAGTTCATACCCACTATGCAGAAAAACCCACAAAGGTCACGGGGATTAAATGTCAGAATTGCTGCTGTTTTTGGTGGTTGTCCGTACTATCATATATGCTTTAGCATTCCAGCCAAGGGCACGTGGCTGCAATGGAATTTGATGTACAATCAGTTTTAGGGAACAGCTTGTGCCTTGTTAATATAATCCGTAAAAGGCTTCCAAACTTCTGAAACTGGTCCCTTCTGTTTCAAAGTCTGCATATGATCTCATAGGAAATGATCTGGGAGAGGCCAGCTAACCCTTTTGCATAATCAAGGTAGTATTGCTCTTTTAAGCCTGAAGTGAGTTGTTTTGCTGATATAAACTCAATGATCCGCTTCTCCTCTGTCACCAAATCCCTATTATCAGACTTTGCAATGATTTTGGTGCCATTAGATAAAGAATAAGTGAGAAGACTGAAGTGTGACGTGAAGACTGACCTTAATAATGTCATTGATTTGCTTTGTCACTCTCTTTTGGCTTAACTATTTCAAAAATCCTAAACCACTTGCTGCCTTTAAAATTGTAAGAGAGAAATGCAAACATGTAATAGGTGTGCAGAATTTATTTTACAGTGGGCTCAGAGGCAGGTAAGCAAATTGCGCCTCGACAAGTTTCATAAGTGGCAGCAGTAGCAAGACAGATAGTGAAGAAAATACCTGCCCTATGTGTAGGTTTGATACTGTAAAATATCTCATATGTACATTAGTAGTAGATAAAGAGAGTGTGTTCTTGTATTGGAGCCCCTGGAAACCTTGGTATTTACACAAATGCAGCATGCCTCATGCAGTTGCATGTTCTTTTATATCCTCAGGATACCCAGGATTTCCTTAATATATCTAGCCCAAGAAGGGAAACACTCCAATGAGCCGCTACCTCTGAAAGCCTTGTACGGCAACAAGTGTTAATCTTCATTGGCAGGGGAGAGAGAGAACAAAAGGGTCTGGGTTGTGTAACTGTGCACAAGTACAGTTACGATCTAATTCATGAGAATAGGCAGTAACTGCACTCTCTGCACAGAGAGTCTAAGCAGAGGACTCTGTGGCACTCTGCTTCCTGCAGAGTTGTTAAGTTTGGCACTCTGCTCTGGGCTCCAGTCAAGCATTTTCTTAACCATATTAGGATACGTGGAAATTAGCCAGACAGCAGTAGGCCTTCGATGTACTTATTGCCTGTGCCCATATTTTATGGAGTAGATAGCCACTGCTTTTCTTTAAAAATACCAGATTTAATAAAATAAGGCAGATAGAACCCTTTAAAAATTGTTATTAAATTCTGGTAGGAAAAAAAAAGAGCATTTCCCAAGAGAAAGGATGTTGTTATTGTGCTTTTCATCCATGATGTTGATCAGGTGTTGATCACTGTGTACATCAGATCCCAGTAAAAGCCCAGTAGTTATATACTGTGCTGTTATTCAGATGAAAAAGCACAGTGAAGTGAACCTGACTGGCTAAAACATGAGTATACCCAGTCCCTTTGCTGACTCACTCAAGGCATGTTAGATCCCAGCAGATGGGCAGGGCGAAAGGCTGGATTGGTGACTCTCAAAGTTTGCTTCGGTTGGGCTTATGGAGCCTTTTGTGTCCTGACAGACTGTCAGCAAGGTCCACTTATGTGCCTGTGCTGTTTCCTGGACAAAACAGAGGAGAAATAGAAAACAGTAAATATTGAGTTGTTTGGTTCCCTCCTCATTGTAAATTATCCCAAAGTGAACTAGAACAAGATGTAGCATTTATTTTCATGATTATTTTTCAGGAGAGACGGCACTCATCTAGAGAGAGAGACTGGTGAATGCCCCATCAGGAAGTTGTTCACGAACTCTGTCAGGGAGTTCCTAGTCAGTGCTGTACTTCATACCTGGAGTAGTGCAAAAGCAATAGGCCTGACCTATCTGTGTTGCTTCAGAGTTAAGGATGGTTGAAATTTCCCTGATGGGAAATGGAATATTCCACTGAAGAAATTCCAAAGTAGAATGTTTTCAGGATTTAGCTGGCAATTTTTATGTTCTTAAGGGATGAAAAAGTTGAGAAGCAGTAGTGTTGGTTAAGCATATTATCAGGTCTATCCTACACTATAGGAGGATTTTGCTATTAAAATTACTTTTTTATCAGTAAACGTTTTCTTGATTTTTAATTTAATACTGTTCCCTGTAGCTATAAACTCTTGTTTGACTAAAATGGTTCTCTGTCCTTGCTAATGTTCTAGTACTTGCAGACAATTTTCAAGTCCCTTGCTTAGGACTTAGTTGATGAATCCGTAACCTCTTTTGATCTCTTTGTAAGTCAGTCCTTCTCTACTTGCTTAACACGTTTATGGCTTTCTTGTGATCTTCCTCTGGGTTTTTGTTGTCATTCAGGAAATGTGTTCTCCAGAGCTGAGCAAAGTATTCCTGGTATGCTCATCACAGAGCTGTGTTAGGGATATTATCTTTCTGCCCTGTAAGATTGCCTTTGTATTTCATACAAATATTGCTTGGACTCTTTCTGCTACCACATCATGCGTTATATGACATGTACTACCAAACCCTAATATTAAGCAAGGCCAAGTTTAAGCCATTCAATTAAAAATTTTGGTAACATTTTTTCAAAGATGAAAAAATGGCTGAATCCATGCCAGTGTTTTGTAGCTAAAAACACTGTGCTGCCAGGAGGCTGGAATCACATTGGTTCTGACTCTTCAGCTTCTTGCTGATGGTATAAGATCTTATACAAGTCATTTGGCTACTTGACCCTCATGTCTTAGAGGATGATAACACTGTAGTAGCTGCATTTGGTAAGGCTGTGAGGCTTGGTTCGAGTTTGTACATGATCTGGAAAATATAAAGTGGAAATGTAAAGCATTTGGGTAAATGGCTGCAGAAAACCATATTACATGACCCGTAAGCTTATGTTGTCCAGGCTCGTTGAAATTGAGGAGAACCATCATTAAAAATTCTGTTTGCAATAATTTTTTACTTTGCTAAAAGAAGAGGGAAACTAAATCAAATGAAAAGGATGAACTTTATATTGAATGTAACCTCTGCAGAGTTCACTAGAGATCCATTGAGAATATGGTTTTAACTGGTCCAAATTTGTTTCACTGTTTTACCCAGCTGCTGATTTTTATTTTGAGAGACCTGCACAAGCAAGAATACATTTGATTGACAGTCTTGGAAAAATAAGTGAGCCTGCCTTTTGATTAGGTGTGTTTATATCAGCACAAAATGAATGCAATATCATGAAAAATGTAGCAGAGCTAGGAGTGGAACATGGAGAGATTTTTACATGCGCTCTGAACTCATGTAAACTGACGCATCGCAAATGATTCTTCTAAACCTAGGCCGGTAATCCTTGACAGCATTGGATTTACACTGGGTTAAAGAAAACTGCATCATACACTGCTGCATGAAGCAGATGCTGCTGGAGGGCAGACTTTTCCAACTCTACTCTACCCATCATCTGTGAGATAAAAAGCTGATGAACTTTTCATTGCAGAAACATTCAGTGGATGTTAGTTTGCGAGGAGCTGGTGTTTATTGTTAGTATATACCTGGTGAGGGGCTCTGAATATTGTAACATATCTGAAAGCCAGGTTGACTCATGGACAGTCTTTTTAACCAGTCCAGTACTGCTTATATTAGCTGAGAAATTTGTAGCTATGTTCCCTGAAGTTTACAAATCCATCCATAATTTAGTTTTAGTAGCTAAGTTTATATTTGGAAACTCTGAGGTGCTTGAGAATAAAGAGTTGAAAAAAGCGTTCTCAGTGGTTGTTGAACTTCTCACTGAATATATCTGCTTATAGAATTTGGTGTTTGAAAGATTGCAAAACCACTTATGTAAAACTTAGTGCCTGGGTGAGAACTTTTGCCACAGACTGTAGCCATGGGCAAGGATCAAAAAGTGTGTGAGAGGTTTAAAAAGTATAAGGAGGATGTGTAAAGGTGGGTGAGTTATTAAGGTAAGAGGGAGAATATTTGAGGTGACTGTTTTGCATGCCCACATCAGACTAAAACAAAATAAGTGAAAATGCAACCTCAGTACTGAATCCGCTTGAGGGAAATTGGGAGGGCATAATAGGGAGGGAAACACTTCTGTTGGTTCCCATTTTAGATCCAGTACAGAAAAGAGCTCTGCTGTAGGGCTATGGTTCAATTAAGAAGCATTTCTGTGGAATTTTGGCATTACGTAGACTTCCCAAAACAGCTGCTGTCCAAAAGATATTCCAGCTAAAATATTCTGAGAGCAGTTTGGAAATGTTAGCACTATTTCATCTGAACTCTGATCCAGCTTTAACTATGAGAGGAACATAGGAGGTTCTGATTTGGACTTGCTCTCTACACTGTCCAACTTGCACATAAAATGAGCAAGCAGAAGAACAGCCCAACGAAGCACCCCCCCACCCCCCAATGGCCACTTGTATAAAGAATAGGAAAGTAAAAAAGTTGTACAGAATTTATATTTGAGCAGACTAAGACGTATTTTTAACCGCAGATACTTATGAGCAGAGGACAGCATCTCCTGAGCAGTGAGAGGGGGGATTGTGGCAGAGTAACATGACACAGAAACCAAGCTGACCCACACTGCACTTGGGGAAAGTATAGCCTATGTTTTGGATGGCTTTGAGCAGCCTTAGTGGAAATCCTTCCTGCCATAGTATTGTTGTTGTTAGCACCACAACTAATTCAGTTAATGTCATGTGCATGTGAGCCTCTCCCTGGTCTAATCCTAAACCACCAGTACTGGGCTGGTGGACTGAGCTTCATGAACAGATACAGGAATTCAGCAAGATGCCTTGTTTTCCTGTACCTCTGTTTTGGAATAGCCCTGACATGACAGAGCCAGATCAGATCTTGTTCTGTTACGTATTAGGTTATACCAGAGGTGTATTTGTATGTCAGTGACACTATAGGATTCTGTTCATGTGAATACTTAGTGAGATGCAATTCCTGCCTGAAGTGTTTCCAGCTTAAAATAGACAAAAATAGGCATGTGCAGAGAGGAGAAAGAGATATGGACTAATGTGTCTAGAGATCTTATAATCTCTTTAGAAGAAGAGCTTGGTCTCCAGAAAATGCTTCCGGTGACTGACTTGGTAAACTCTGCTGTGGTCTAAATATTATCTATGCCGATACAGGCAAGAGACAGTTTTGATTTGAGCTGAAGAGGTCTCAGACACTCAGAGATGGTGTCTTTTAAGTCCAGGTGACTTTGCTAAAGGATTCACCTGTATGAAATGAATATGGCTGTGATTGCTGGGATGTCTGGGATTGCAGAGAATCCAAACTCACAGAGAGTCCAAGCCCGAGCATGAGCATTGACAAGCTGGGTACAGCTTGGAGCTAAACTTGTAACTCTTCAATGAACTTCCAAATAACGCAGCAGGAGACTTTTGGGTTTGATTTGCTTTCCTAGATGTGAGGCAGCAGTATGAAGCTGAGATCCGATTGTGTTCTGGTTTCAGCCTCCTAGTTTATGTGTATAAAAGGCTGCTATTTTGAAGTACTGATTGATTGTGGCCCACCTGTGTTGCTCCTGGGACAGTATAATGGAGTTGCTTTCAGTTTCTTTTTTCTAGATGCCTCCTTCCATATGCCTGTGTCATGTAGCAGAGTGAGCTCGAGTTAGTACTACGTTGACTTGTGTTTTGGGGCAGAAGTCTCCCTATTGCTGTTTTTTCTCCCAGCTCATATCTGTTCCAGAATTTTAATCACCTTGCCATGAATTTGATTATGTAGCTTGGATATAAAAGAAGATTATATTTTCTGATTCTTTATATATAGAGTCATATATGTAGATGTGCATGTGAAGTTTAAAAGTAAATAAATCTTATGCTCCAGAATATAAGCTGAATGCTGAGGGATTAGAAAAAGAATTCTCCTGTCTTATCCTGCTTGTTATTGCATGATTTGATAGTAAATTGTGGATTTGTTTGATCTTCCTGTAAATATATCATAGCCAGTGTTGGAGACAGAATGCTGATGCTGGCAGAGTAGCAGCTAAAGCTGATATCACTGATGTTATGCTTAATATCCCAACAGAAGTAACAGATCAGAGCTGTATAATAATAGAAAAAATGATTTTATAAACAAATTAAATATGTGGGGAAATTCAAGTGAAAAAACAGTAGTGGTTAAGGGTGGAGTTTCTAGGACAGGAAATAGGTACTCAGTTGAAGTATCTCTGTAAGTACCTCTTTATGTGTCTCATTTAAATTTTCATGTTCAGATTCTTCTGCTTTAAAGAACAGAAATTTCATTAATGGAATTTAAAACTGTATGGTTGGCAAAAAAAAAAATCTGCATCTTGAGTTCACTATATTTGTACAGCTATCCCAATCTGGTTTTAGATTGGGATTTTGTATGTTGGTTTGATTGTTATCTATATTAGCAGAATGTCTATGGTCAAAGGATCTTGGATTCTGGTTTTGTTACATCTGTCATGGATTTTTTGATACCTCCTGGCTATGAGAATATGCTGCCTCACCAGCTGAATCCTTGGGAATCCTTCTCTGCAAGTGCTTTTGTGGAGAAGGTAATGACTGTGCACTTCCTTCTTATTCCTGTGGTGTTTTGATGAGCTGCAGTTTACTGCTGTTCTTGCTGAAGGCACACACTTCACTGAAAGTATGCAGGTGTAGTATTAAAAAATATTACAGATAAGCTAGAAAAAAGTGTTGGCAAGTAATCCAGTTCATTCTGTTGGCCCAAACCAGAGGTCAGTATTTAAAATAATTTTTGAGTGGTGTATTCTGTTCTGGAAGTGTCCCATTCAGAGCTCTGCAGTTTGCCTCATATTTGACCCATAACAGTGCTTAATAATCCTTCCCTTTACACAGTTTTCCCAAGTGCCTTAATTGGTAGGGAAAGTGCTAGTGTCAAGGGAGAAAATCAGTCTCCATTGCTCCATCTTAAGCACAATATGTCTAGTCCTGCCCTCAATGGATGTGAAGAGTTTATCATTCTCTAATATACGTGTGAGACTTACTATGTTTTTTAGGCTCAGCACACCTGACTCTTCCAGCTTCTCCAAGGAGGCCATGTTTCCTACATCTCTGAAAACCTTTGTTGCCCTCTTCTGATAGATCCCCCTGTTCTCTAAAGTGATGTATACCTGCAGAAGTACTCAGAACTCCAGTCAGGAACTGAACTCAAGAGGAAGGGAATGCTGTTTGTAACTGCTGTGTTTCCAACCGTATCAGATTGTTCCTGCAGTGTGAATCACTATCAGCCCTGGGTTTTGGTTTTGTTCCTCATTTTATTTTTATGAACTGTTAATTACTGCCTCATTTAATAAACCATTATCTAGCATTTGTGAAAGTAATTACCAAACCATTATTATAATTTTTGGAGAGACTAAGCCCATAAATTGAGAATGCTCAAAATGCTGAAACTTGCCTGGGTTTGCATGTTCTGATACTAGTTACTCGTGCCTTCAGTTGCAATTCGTAACTTTTATGTTTGTTTGTTTTAAACTATTGATAGGAAAATATGTGTCAATGAAGAATCTTCATCTTTTTGATCAGTGGGTTGATCTGTCTTACATTTTCAGCCACACTGGGACCAAGTGGCCTCACAGGATAGGTCAGGCTGGAAAGATAGACTGAAATAGAGAGGCGAGCCCTAGCACAGTGAGAGAAATAAAAATGCATACATGAGATGCTTCAGTGAGGTTTTGCAAATGGTTAGAACAGCTATTAGAGAAACACTTTAAGAGAGCAGGATGGATCTGGAGCCAAGTTTGTTCAACACCTATGGGTGTGCTTCATATCTGGTTTCAGAAATCTTGAGAAAGAGGAGGCAATGTTATTGCAGAAGAGCAAACATATTTTGTTGAAAGTGGAGTGAGTCCTGTGAAAGATATCATGTTGAATGGAATTATTAGAATGGAAGGAATTATGTTGGATGGAAGGAATATTATCCTTCCGTATAAGATGAACAGCTTAAAGCAAGGTGCTTGCTCTGCTAAATCTCCTTGCTACACCGTGGCTGAAAGACTTTGGAGTCTTTGAAGTGAATTTACATAGCGGTGGGAGAATCATCTAGATCTCCTCCAGCTTGGCCTCACAGAGGTTTCCTAAATGCTCAGATGACTGCTAATGAAGAGGACAGGTCTTATTTCATACATCCCCTAAAGAAGTGAATTGAGAATGTCTGCATTGGTAGCAAAGAAGTTGTTAGCTCCTAACACCCATTTGCTGTGGTTCAAGTATGCTGAATGCTGAACAGTGGTCTTACAGGGAAAGGTCCTTAAATGTTCTTTAATGCTGCTGTGCCATTCATTCCACTCAAGCCAGCTTTTTCTACTTTGGAAAAGAGAGGAAGAATGCAAAAGAGTGTCTGTCAGTCTAACTATGCACTAGAGAAAACAGCCTTGGAAATACAAGGCTAAGGAAATATAAAATTGGACTTGTTACTGTAATAAAGCTTAATGGTAAGAATTCACAATGGGTCTGTTACTATAATCAAGTAGACAAAAGGCTCTAATCCTTTGAAGAATACAAGGTATATTTACATTATTTGTCCAGGTGTGGGTGTGATGGATGGGGCCAGATGTCTGTGGTGCAACTCTGTGAGCTCTGTGTGAGTCAAGCTGAATCTGGCCAATATTCTCAGGAGAGACTTACTGCAGGGTTAAGCTTTATTGGGTTGGTGACAACCTAGCTACAGCATTCACCTTTGGAAATATCCAAGCTTACCTTTTAGGTGATAACTGATACACTAAGTTTTCAGTGTGCTAGGAAAAGGAAATACCTGCTGTTTCAAAGTTTCTCATGCACTGAATGGGGAAGGACATATGTTTTTAAGCTCACCACCTTGTCTTCCTTTTGAAACGGTGCTGAAAGTTTTCTGTCTGAACTTAGGAATATCTTGCACATGGTACTGTGGTAAATAGAAATATCTTGCATGTGGTACTGTGGTAAATATGTAGACCTTAGCTGACTGCTAGACATTGTTAACAAAATTCTGTGTTTTGTATTATGTACATTTACAGAATGTTAATTGAATGAAATGGAAACAGGAAATAGGCTTTGAAGTATGTTTTGAGCCAGGATCTGAACTAGAATAAACATATTGACAAGTTAGTTGCATAAAGTTAGATAATTTGTTTTCCTCTTCACAGTGAAACACGAGTGTATACACTGAGCATTTACTTAGTAAGGTAATATCTGTGTAGATTTGGGGGGGAGGAATCAAAGGTTTCCCTCTGCTCTCCCCACCCTTTCCTCTGGGGCCTTGTTAGAGTTTGTCTGGTCCACAGAGATCGGATCTAAACCTAGGGAACTGAAATTTTATTTTTTTTCCCTCTGGATAAAAAAATAATTGGTTTTGGTCATTTCCCCAAGGCTCAGGCATGTTAGTGATGTCACTTTTCTTTCCTTGGACCTGCCTTATAAGAGTTCATCTCTGTTACAAGGGCCATAATGGATATTCAAGAAACACTTAAATAAAACTGTGGCAACTGAAGTCCCGATTTCATCAGTAAGTCATGATTCAGTGAGAAATTGTGCATTAGGGCTCATAGTAATCAATTAGAAACGTTGTAGTTGGATGGCGTAATGCAACTGTGATACAAATTCTCACTGCTGATTCCTGTTACTGGCAAGTAAACTGACAGTTTAAGTTCCTACTGGCAGGATTTTTCGTGGATTAGGTATTGCCTCTGCTTGCAAAGCTGGTACAAAGGTGCAATGCAGGTAGCAACACCATGAGCTAATAGGACGAAAATGTGATCACAGATGCTCAGATTTGCATGCTTTGGCAGTATGCTTGTGCACAAACCTAGTGATTTTGAAACCTCAACCTAGGTGTAACTGATAAGCCAGTTATGATTTCAAACTACCTTAGTTATCCTTAAAATTACAGGTGAACTACTGTTCTTTCAAGAAAGAGGGTGTGAATGAAAGAAATTAGCTGCTTGCAGTTATCATGTTTCATGAAGGCCTCTTCCATTTCTGCCCTTGAAATGCTGTAAACACCTGTTCAAGCCTTCTTGTATGGCATCAGTAATTTATTTTTCGTGTTATTTTTCATTATATTACATATACCTACTCTCAAAATCTGTTTCAGATTACTGAAATACACATGTAAAAATGGAAAAAGGGAGAATAATTTTAGATACCTTATGTATGATAATAAGACCTCAAAGATGAATGTCCTTGTTTTGTAATTTAGGATTTTAAAGTTTCTAGGTGTATCTATTAGATCAGAACCTCACAGTGTTAACATAAGTAATTCCTTTCATCCTGCTGGAAGTGATGTCAGTGTTCTGCTGTAGTAATGGTGCTAGATAAAAAAAAAGATGAGTTTTTTAATGATATTTAGGTAAGGTTGACATTAGACTTGACTATCACGGCTCCTGTAGATGTGCCTTGGCCACAGGATTTTCCTACCTCTAAATACAAATAAAATGAAGTCAGCTAAAACACACAGACAGTTGGAAAATTTCCATGATGGCAGACAGGGAGCTGGATTGCATCTTTAAGGACTGAAATAATCCTCTCACTGTTCTGAACCATTTTGCCTCTCTTATGGGGGAGTTAATAAATGTGTGAATTCCCTGGGAATTGATCCCATAATGTGTCTCAGCGAGAAGCAGAATGAAGCAGGTTTCAGCAAGTCATGTTACCAAGCTCTTCGTTTGAGGTGGATTGTACAGTGCTGGCATGATTAATTCTGAAGTTTCTCAGTCAGGCAGCCTTTTGGCTAGTATGTAGGATCGTGCATATTTCATGGTTGATTTAGCAGGGTTCACAGAGCCTTCTGTAAACCATGGACTTCTAGAGAGGAATTTATGGGTTTGAAAGAGTAACTGGTTTCATAGGGCAAATGGCACTGTCTCTGATTACCATATGAAAGGAAGTTTGGGTTTACCACTAATTACAGATAAAAATTATTATTTGCAAAGGAGATGTGTATGATTTATTTATAAGTGTTTTCTGTTTCCATAATGAAATTTCCTTCGGGTTTAAGTACAGTCATTTGGAGGAAAAAGCAGGGGTCTGTGGCTCATTAGTTTCTGGTGGTTGTCAGAAACCATTAATCAATTGCCCCTTTTACCAACGTTGGTCCTAATTCAGCAAAGAATTTAGGCATATGCTTAACTATAAGCATGTGTTTCAAAGCACTTTGCTAAATAAGGACTTTAATGTGATTCAAGCTTGCTCCATTTCTTTCCAAGCCAAAGGTTACCCTGAAATGACAGGAGTCACTAGTACATCAGCTAAGGTGTCATGTTCCTTCCTCACCGGTCTTTCTGAAAGGTCGTATGCAAGGTGGAAAAAAATGGGTCAATTTTTCCCTCATTTTTTTCAAATCCGACCTTGATTGGAGGCTACTGTACTGAATAGTAGGGTATCTGAAATAGCAGCAAGGGAAAGGGGAGTGAAATGTGGGGAAAGCAGTTTCCACTTGATTGTTTTGTTCTCTCCAACCTCTGCTTTTGCCAATGCCTTCTTGATTATGACAAGGAAAGGAAGGCAGCAGAGCTATGTTTTGATACAGCCAGATGAATACTGGTATGTGAGATCTGCTAAGACTAGATAAGGTATGCATACATCTTAATCTGCAAAGGAGATGTAGTGAGGGGGAGTTGACTTGTATTCTACCAAGCTCTCCTATTCTTTTGAAAATTACGGTGTGACTTTCAGCAGCGATGGAAGGTTAAGACTAAGGGTTACATTCTCAGTCCCAAACTTGTCCACTTTGGTGCTAAAAGGATGCAGTCCAACAACAGCTGTCTTGCCGAGAAATTCCCTGGCAGAAGCAGCACCCCAGCTGGCACAATGCCAGCGTAACTAACCCCATGTCCCCCCTTCCCATTTTTACCCCAGTAAGAGAATCAAAGAAACCTGAGGGTTTTTTCTTTATGTTTATACTAGGATTCATAATTTAGTTGTGATGATTGAGAGCTGTCAGAACTTACAGCAGTTACTACATATTTTTGTTGTAAGCAGGAAGTTAGGTTTCTTGGGAGTTAATATAACTAGTCTTGTAATTCCTTCAGGATTTTTTTGGCATAGGAGAGAGGACTTTCAGGACCTTCAGGAATTTTTCCCTGTTCTGGGGAAACTGAAGTTCCCCTGCAGTGATAGCCACGTATCACCCAAACACTTGATTTATTAAAGCCTTTGCAGTAGGGATGCTGCCTGTTGAATCATCAGCACCGCTTTTTCATAAACATAAGTTTCCTTTGGATTTTCTTTTCTCAAGAGTGGCTGTCACTCAAACTTGTTTTGCAGGTGAAATCTGACATCATCTCAGCCTGAGGTTGTAGGATGGAAGGAAAATTACTTCATTGATTCATGTTTTCATTTTCTTCTCTTTCTGTATTTGACAACAGCAATAGTACGTGAAACTTTGCTACGTACATTACACAGATGGAAATGACAACTGAGCCTGGCTTTCAGACTGAAACAATGCTTACATTGCTCATAATGGACCTTGACTCTACAGTATGCAGTCAATTGATTAGTCTGGAAAATTTTGCATGCTTCCTTTGACTTTCAGTATTTTCTCTTTCCAAGAGAAAAAAACCAAAACACTTTCTATTTTCTGTATTAATAATTTTATACCATACTTAGTGGGAGCTTAAGCACTGTTTATGTTGAAAAGCATTCCAGGGCCTCAAAGACTTAAAATCTGATCAGATGAGAATCCAAGAGCAGCAGGGTAAGAAGCAGAACTGAGGTAAACTCCTGTCCCCAGTCTCACCCCAAAATCATGTGGCAGAATTAGGCAGACAAGTCTCATCTTCAGTCTTAGGTCACAACTTTCTCTTTTACTGCTAGAAGGGTCTTTCAAAGGCTTGAACTGTTTTCTGTAGCTTGGCTGATAATCATGGCAGTGTCTTTCTCCCTAAGCATGTTCTTTTCTGGAACCCTAAATAGAATTGTCATCCTCACCAGCTGTGGAATCTTTTAGATAAAGATTGTTTTGCCACTCTAGCATGAGCTACTGAGGTAGGTAAAAGCAGAGATGTTGTGGTACTTTTCCCCTCTCTTCCCCCCCACGCCCCTTGGAACATGCTCCTTTGAATTATTTTGGTTTTAGGAAGTTAACACAACTCTTATGGAAGTTTTAAGGTAGCTCTCAGTTTTTCTTCATTGTTTGATCATGTGTTTGCTTAGAATTTTCTATCTTGTGCTTTTCTAAAGTGCAAGGGGTTTAGGGGACTTCATGTCTCTTACTTCTGCCACTTGCACTGTGTTTGGGTATAGCAGATTCGCTGGAAGCAAAAGCCATGGGTTCTGTGCAAAACTGTCCTGAAAGATGCTGAGCAATTATAGGTGGCCCTGCAAAGTGTGAATCTGTAGCCATCTTTTTGATCTTGAATAGTTAAATAAAATGCCAGTATTTGTTTCCAGGCCATGAAGTTTAACAAAGAAAAAGAAAGAAAAGGAAATGATGGACAGGGAACAAAGGGAGAAATGGTGGGATATGGGCAACAATTGCAGTTTTAACTTTGCTGTCTGTGATGACAATACGCAGCAATGGAGTAGATGTTTTTGATGATTCATTTTCTTTTACTTTAAGGTAGTGGAGCTCTAAAAATGACTAATGAACCTCCTTTCAAGGTTCATATCTATGACCTAATTCATGTGCGCGGGAATCTTGTCTTCCTTTTAACTGCTGCAGAAAGTTGAGGGTTGCTCATCTGAAGAGCATTAGAAGCCAAAGCAGAGACTCTGGACAAGATCCAGCACAAATAGCTGCATTCCAGTGAAAACAGGAATCAGATGTAAAGTGCACATGATAGTCTAATTGGCACATGCTATTTACCATATGTTAATTGCAAGTTGTGTTGTAAGTTATGATGTTGATTAAGGCAGTAATTAGAGCAGTTTCAAGTAAGATGATTAGTTTTTAAAAATAATTGTTCCAAGAGATGATTTTTAATCATAGTGCAATTGGAGCTTATTCTTTAGAGCAAAACCTTGTTAATGTGCATTGTTCATAAGACTAGTTTCAACAGACAAGTTATTACCTCATGACTTGTCCTGTTGTACATTTTAGACTGTGTAAGATAGTATGGCTTGTATGTTGCACACATTGCAGCGTCCTATTCCTAGAAGAGGCTGTTGGCATATCAGCAGTTGTAAAGGGAAGATTGAACTGCTGAAATTGTATATGTGTGGTGGTTTTTTAATGTGATTTTTTTTATTATTTCTTTTCTTTTTTTCCCCTTTTGTGCTCTAGTAATAAAGTTTACATAGGTGGTGTGGTCCGTTATTGCTTGACTGTGGACATGTTACCAGGGAGGTGTTCCTCCGATTGAGGAAGTATGGAGAAAGAAAATGGGGATAAAACCCTCCACCGAGAAGGGGAAGAGGGGAGAAGAGGGGGCTCTTCCCATGAAACTCATGCTGCCTGTGGCTGGCCATGGCCGGGATTTCCTCCCCTTTGTTGATGGACATGTGCTGCTGCCAGCACAGGAGCGGAGGAGGGAAAGGCGACCTCTTCCCCCAAAGGTTCCTGTGCAGGTGGGTGAAGTCCCTCTGATGAAGTTCGAGCAGGTCTGGGCTGGGGGCAGAACAGGGTACAGGAAAATGGAGGCAAACTGGGGCCAGAAGTAGCCAGGTGACGAGGCCAAGAAAAAAAACTAACCTCATCACCCCTCCCCACAGTCTTCTGAGGGCCATCAGCTTGGAAAGTGGATCTGCTGGTTAGTTCTTTTGTGTGGGTCAGTCACCTGAGGCAAACTACCCTCTCCAGTTCAACATTTTTCCTGTACAACAATTTAGGGGAAAGGGGAAAAAAAAAAAACAACCCTTGTTTTTTTAGAACAAATAAACCTATGACATTATATATTTGAAAATAGTGACACATTAATCCACAGAGAAATCTACACTTCTGAGAATGGAGTAACTGTTGCGAGTGTTCATCATAAAATTAGAAGAGTTTGGGTTGCAGTTGGTTGATCTACTCATGAGTCTTAGGCCACAGATACCTCATGGAAGAAGTGCAAATAGCTAAAGAAGACTTGAGATTTCATGTCAGATGGGTAGATGTACGTACCAAATACCAACTCTGAATGCACACAGGGAGTATCATCCTCTTTAAAATGAATGAAGAAAGGAGATAAGCGGATACTTTTTAAGCTTAACGTTACTATGACTGTGGCACATCAGTAGAAATTTCTGATTATAGATGCTTGGCTTTGTCATGAATGTCTGTCTGAAATTCTGTTAGATCTATCTTGAAGAAGATTGTACTGTTTTAGGGGTGATAAATCACATACAAAACTTCGTATAGATTTTCCATATATGACCTTCACAGATGTTTGGTCAATTACCAAGCATAGGTGATCCTACTTGCAGTTCAAATAGGGCACTAAAGATATTGCTGGTTTTTTATATACGTAGAACAAGACTGTATTTGGGACTTGTCTGAAGCTGCCTCTTTTTTCTATATCCTCCTCCTCCCATTATTTTTAATTATTTAGATGTCATTTATGGACATACAAAAAGGCCTTTCAATCTGTGTAAAGTGGGTGCTTTGATTCTGGCACAAGCAAAGAAGTTGAGAGCAATGGAATTGCTATTTCTGGAAAAGGCAGCAGTTTATCATCTACAACGTTTGTCACTGCCCTCTCTTCCTTTTCAGCGCACACCACTGAAAGAATTTGACAGAAATCAGTTTTGTGTTTCTAGGAAATGAATAATTTGTTTATTCCAGAGAAAGTGGCATTTTTTTCCCCTCTGTGAAAAAAAACTAATAATGCTGCTGCTGCTGATAATAATAATAATAATAATAATAATAATAATCTATTCCACTGTTTGACAAACTAGGAGGCCCCCATCTAAGGTCTTCATTCACAGAACATGCCTGAGACTGTACCAGTTATTTATTTCCCTTTTTTACAATCAACCTATTGTAAAATAAGAGCAGAAATTGCTCCTTTCTTCACAGGTTTGTTGTGAGATCTGAAGCTTTGAATCGCTCAGTATTGCAGTGAAAATCTTATGCATACCATATAGACAGAAAGAAAAACTTTACTGTGGTTGAATGTTGACTAAAAGTGAGTAGAGATATATTTGTGCTTGCGTATTGCAAAAAGCCATAGAGACTTAGCCAGGGGAAGAGATGACGCATTACCTGAAGCCTTCTCTTTGTGGAGTTCCAGTCATGTTTTTCTCATGTTGGAATGCAGTTCCTTCGATTTCCCACAAATATGCAGAAGGCAAAGCTGTGAATGGGATTGGTGATTTGCTATTAGAAGAATCACTAAAACTACTATCCCATTCTGGCACCTTGGATGAAAAACAGAAAGTAGCCGAACATTAACTGGATGTCATTCTGTATCTAGGTGGGCTGACATAGCTACCAGTGCTCTGTCAGCTTTGTAGATCAGGGAAGGGCTTCATCCTATGAAACCGCTAATCCGTCATCACTTAGAAAACCTTGTCATTACTTATTTGGTTGCTCCTATCCCTTTCAAATTCATCTGAGAAACAAGTTATTGTGCAAATACAAAAGTGGGAGCATGCTGTTAGTTTTCTCAGTCCTGGCACCCATTAACTGATTTTAACATTGCTGCACAGAAGCCAAATCTCTGCAGCACAGAGCTGGCATTCCAGGCATTGCATTGCAATAGTGAGGTCTATGGGAAAAAGTCAAGGAGCACTGTCTGGAGGAATTATGTAGGCCGGTCCAAATTCCAGCTGAGGAATCCCTAGATGATAATTATTTAGAAGGTTTCTGCTCTCTCGTGGGTAGAAGTCAAAATTAGAAAAATATCTGAGATGATGAATGGCTTGGAAGAGAACAATCTAATTGTTTAGACAAAAGCTGTTTTGTAGATTAAACTCAGAGCTGCAACGCTAGCTATATAACTTCTTAAATCCTCATTTTTCTCTTCCCTCCCTCCTTCCCCCATCCCTTTTTTGATTATCTATTTTTAATCTGCTGTTTTTGGACACACAAGTTGAATGAGCCCTGTTGCACGAAGTATTTGTTATCATAAGGCTTTTTGTGCACTTCTGACAGTTAATCAATGCATGTTCTTTCTCCATTGGTGTATGAGCCTCTTTATGAGATGTAAAATCAAGCAACCTAGATCGTATGTCTTTTTGGTGCCTGTATAGGGGACAAGCATTACTGAGGATACTATAAATATTTAAAGTATAATGTCATAATGTCTTGTGACACCATGCAGCTGCAAAAACTTGGAGGAGCTGTAAGAGTTGCTTTGGGCCTCTAGCGTAATGGACCTATTCAAACCTATTGCTAAACCTGAATCTACTAACCAGTGTACAGGTTGTTCTCATTCCCGCTGTGCCAGTCACTCTGACCATCTTTTTCGTCTTCTTTGAAGCTTTTCTTCCTTTATTTTTAAGATCATCTTTCCCATCACTTTAACTTTCCATGTCCTCTTTCTTCCCTGTGTTCTGGGCATGTTTTTGTCCAAAGCATAGGGCAGATTTGTTCCTGTAGCTACTCCGTCTGTCAGCTTCTTTCGCTAAACTACAGGTGTTAACGTTATTTTAAGTCTACATAAAGTAGACGCAAGCTGTAATAGGTAGGGTGGTCTAATAGATTTAAAAACATTGGGGCTGTAGAAACCAGGGATTCGCTTTCTGACGTGTATCCAAACAAATGAAACTGGACTGAACTGAAGCTCCATGTCATCGTTATGGTGTGACAATTCTGGTGGTATAGGGCTCTACCATTCCAGATAAAGTTGTCTCTCAGCTGGGAGAAGTGTTAGCTTGATATGCAGGGAGAAGTGTTAAGTTGGCATCCAGCGAGTAGATGAATATAGGCATCATTTCACATATGAACTACATAATTCAGGGATTTTCAACAGGACCAGGAAGGGAAGATGGAGCATATTCAAATAATAATGTTCTTTGAATTGTGTTTTTGTATATTATGTCATAGGAGTAATTAGTGGTGTGGAAGACTATTGTTTAGTTTTGTATATTTCTACAACTTGAATATCAAGGAAATCCTGAGACTGGCAAGAGGATTCTGTTTTAAAATAAGAAATACATAACATTTAAGCATCAGTCTTCTTCAATTCCACTTAGTGAATGAATCCTGATGTTTATGCAATAATTTGCTCTTTATTAGCCTAATGTAGTCCTTATAGAAAGTTTGCTTTGGCCCAATGGCATCAAGACTTAAAATTAATAAACTCTCCATGAGTATTGCCAATGAAAGCTGATAATAGACAACATCAACTAATTTCCCATGAGAAACAAAGACATATCGAAGGGCTGTAAATAGCATTGCATTTTCTGTTTGCTGGATGAAGATGAGACATTTGGATGGTCTTAAATGTTTTGCCCATTTTGGCATGGGCTTGCATTTTCAGTGGCCTAGCTTCTTGGTCTGAGATTTAAAAGACAAAATAATGCTATTATACAATGAGAAGAACCCAGTCTTGTAACAAAGCAAAATAACAGAGTTATCCTTGCTGATACGACAGCCCTTCTAAATAAAAACACTGATTGCATTCTGAGTTACTTTATTACAGCTCTTTCCCTCTAGGCAGGATCTCTTATCTTCCATTTGTGTTTTTAAGTTTTATTTTGTTTTCCCTGCCCTGCTAAGTAGTTCTCTCATTGTAGCTCCTGCCCTGCAATTATAAAGGCAGCGGGACAACCATCCAAAGCTTTTGCTTTGTTTTGATTTTTAGACTGAGCTGTATCAGATCTTGAAGAAAAGCAAAAATACTGTGGGAAGGATAATAGAATCCTGTTCAGTAGTCAGAATTAGAAAGTTCCTATTTTGATAGTCAAATAGTTACCCTACCTAGAAAAGCATTTAACTGAGAAGCCTCTCTGACCTTCTGTATTTTCGTGCTAGAGTCTAGCAGCAAGTGACCATCTGAAAGATAAAGCCATCTCTTCAATCATGTTTAATTCAACTGAAATCTATTCTTACAGGGAAATTGGTGTAAAATTCAAGCAGGCTGAAGCATAGCATGCTTAGGGTCTGCCAGTGCCTCTATCCCTCTCATTGCCTTTCTCTTATTTTCTAATGCTGATCCCACTTTTGTGCTGCCACAAAACAGTTAGTGTTCATAGCATGTTTCAGCTCTGCTTTGATGCTTACTTACACAGAAAAGTCATTCTGTTGTGTACTGTTGGTCATGAAACTGTTCAATTATTTACATTTTGTTGGTACGAGGAATAATATTTGAATTCCAAAGGCCTTGTCTTTTTTTTTTAATTTTATTTTTTATAGTATGGGTAACAATGACTTGAACTCTCAGTACTTGCAGTAACATTTATTTGTGAGCCAATGTCCTTGAGACAAAACAAATACATTGCTTTGCCTAATGTGGTTTCCTTTCCTATTCCAAAAAATATGCAAAGCATAAAGAAATATTTTTTCCAACCTCGTACCCTCTTTCCCCTGTGCTTGCTGTTGCATGGCAAATAATACGCATTATGATATTCAGTTACCTAGGCTTATGTTCACTGGTCAGCCACAAACTTTCTCTGGAGTCAGTGGAAGATTCAGATACTAGAAGAATCTGGATGTGACTCAGCAGATACTGACCAGAGCTGGGTGAAAAATTATTTGTCTTTACGTTTTCACAGATTCAGAATTTTTCTGAAGATGCAATGGGATGCATTGATAAGGATCTTGTTAAGTAGAAAAGCAGAGACACACCTTCATCCTAATCCATTCTCAGATGTCCTTGCAAGATTGAAAGGTTTAGGTGCCACTCTGTGCAGCTGGGATAAAGGTTGGGTCTTTCTCTTATGAAAGTGTGGGTACATTTACCATCCTGTACTGTACTTTTCCTGTTCATGACTCTCTTTATAGCTGCTCTACACCAAATAAATAAATAATTATATTCCCTTTGTCAATAGATGTTCTTTTAATGTAAACTGGAGTGATTCTAGATATTCCAGGCAGCAAGCAAATCCTACTCCAACTCACCCCTTAGGCTGGTGACTTGCTGCTGCTGACGCTTATCTGAGATGCAGGAGGTACATGCAAATATTTTTACTTCACCTGTATTCTCTTCTCACCACTCAGCTTAATGACTCATTGTTAAATAGGTCTTTCTTCGATACAGCCAGAACCGATACCTGTGCTCAGTTTAAGGTGGATGTTTATACAGAAAATGTTTGTCATTGACCTGTTTTTGGGGAGGTTTGACTCATTAACTCCTATATATTTATCAGAACAATTGCAACTGCCTCTGAATATGTTTTCATATTAATTATGGTCTAAAACATCTTAATTAAATGTTAATAACTAGCAAAGCAGCTGGGGAGAGAGAAAGTACAAACTGATTATGCAAGATAAGATTTTGAAATGTGATGTGGAAGCAAGGCAGACCTCAGTAGCAGAAAGCTTCTCTGACGTCAGGCATAGTGAAAGCACACAAGAAATGTGTAAGATAGATGAATGCCAAACGTAGGGGAGAGAGGCTAATGATGTAGTCAGCCTTTAAAAATAGTTAACCTTAGGCTCCTTGGAATGTATGAAAAGCCTGAACTGAGTCTTTAGATTCTTTGTTTTTATTCTGCTAGTGACTTCACACGCCTGCTTGTGAACTGAGGACTGCAGAGAAATGGAGTAAGAACTTTAGTGGTCTTGGACACAACCAAATTTCATGAAAAGCAGGACAATCCCCTACCAGTGATTAATAAAAAATGCTTTAGTGTTTGATTGAAGAGAAGCAAGGCTGAACTTGGAAGGATTAACATGGGTCTGATGAAACCTTCATTAAAAGGGCTGTCCAAAGAGGGTCTTTATCACTTACACACATGCAGTGCAGTCATGTGTACTTACATAGCTAGCAAGGAGGTCTGCAGTAGAAGACAAAATAATAATAAAATTAAAATGATAGTCTGAGTATTTTTAATCAAGGAGGCATTCATGTGAGAGAGAGAGAATGCCTTAAAAATAGGTTGTTCTGTGAAGGGCTGCAGATAAACTAAATTTTATGACCATGTTCTTTTTTGCAAAATCTATAAATACTTTTCTGGGAGGAAAGGAAGGAGCAGAGAAGGGAGGGGGAGACTAGGAGGGGAATGAGAATGAAGTAAAACAAAATTCCTTTTTTTTTCTTTCTAAATGGAATGCTAACCAATCCCTTGGCAACAAAGGCTATGTTTATTTTTAATTAAAAAATAGCATAGCTGGGTTGACTTCAGTTTTCCCAGCTGCTATTCTTCCATCACAACAGCTCTCTGGCCTCTTTTCCCTTGCTGATTTCTTTCATCATTTGCACTTAGCTTGTATGTGTTACATGAATTTTATGTAATATTTCCTACCACTGAAAGCAAGACTAACAGTCTAAACAAGTAGCTGGAGTTCAGTCATCTAAATTCTCATCTACAGTACCTGAACATGCCCTTCCTTTTGGAAAAGTAGTAGGTGTGACTAGGATAACTTTTTTTTTTTTTTTTTTTTTTGGTAACGTGCACATTCCTTGCTGTTTATGTGGGTGCCAAGTGAGGAGAGATTTAGAATTGCATATTGAAATTATGAGTTGTAGTTCATTAAATTAAATGGAATGGGTTTGGCAACACTCAGGTATCACTGAGCACACGGGGAGTGTTTGAAAGCTCACAAGCAGCCTTGGTGGTTTTTCTTTAGATGATTGATTGCAAACTGCCAGGTTTTGTGTTCACACATTAGGTAAAAAAATCAGAAAATAGACACGCTTGCCATGCCTTCTTCAGCAACTTCATTTTCTCCGTACACGGGGCAGAATAGGAAGAAGTCGGGGAGATGATCCATTTTTCAACATGTGGTCACAAAGCTGATCACTTGCTGGTGGAGATGATGGTGTCTGTCTGTAACAATCTGTTTTCCTGAGTGGACTAAAATTCAAGTATTTATGTAGGCATCTAGAGGCCCTTGAGTATTCAGGAGTATTTGGAACTGTCTGCAGGCATTTTTAAGCTAATTAAAGTTGAGCTAGTAATGCTGTAGGCTTAAAGGTTTGTGTACCAGTCATCTTTACTAGACATTCCTGGTAGCAGTGGGAGCTGAAAGCATCAAAACTGCAGCTATTCCCAGGCAGAAATGTAGTGGCTAGAATAAAAGTAGTGGTTTGTTGTGTCACTGGAAAGAGACCATGGAAGAAAATATATGTATTTATCACCAGTAATGCTACTACTGGGATATTCTGATGCATGATTTGCAGGTTTTCTATATATAATATAGCCAGTTTGAAAAAGTTTTTTGCATTGGTTATTCCTGAATAAGTGGCAGCATTTTGGTGTACTGTGATACTTTTCCACTGTGGAAGTTCAGCTCTGATTATCTTGCCTCTGTAAGAAGCCAGTAAGATGAGCACGAATGTATGTGAACTATTATCATATGAAAAATTAATGTTATCCACGCATTTTTAAGGCACAAAAAGGTCTTGAGACAGATTGGAGTTTCATGGAAAAAACTTCTACAATGAGTCTTATTTTATCTGGACTAATTTTCCCTTTCCTTGTAATACACTTCTTGAGGAATGCATAAACAGGTGAAATATACCTAAGATGTAATATACCAGTCTGCACTAAGGTATGGGTGTCATAATACATGGAATGGTTGACATATGTTGTGCTGCTACTATGAACCTTATGTCATTTGCTCTGAGAGTTCTTAAGAAATTACTCAGGACTTCCCATTGATTTCTGCCTCGTAGTATTTGCAAACGGTTTCCCCGGTCCGAAATGACCGTGGTGGGACTGAACACGTACTAAGTGGTTCACTTAGTAAGAGGTGCTTGCCATATTAACCTTTCATGGATGACGCAGTTTGCTGTCGTGATGAATGATGGGATCAGAGGGAGTAGATTTCAGGAGGTTATCAACAGGGAGTAGGAAGAAGCAGGGCAATAGGATCTGGACCAAGACATTAGTTGAACTCTGGTATAGCAAGAACGTGAGCAGGGGTGAGCAACTAAGAGGCTGGAGAACAGTACAGCGGGGGAAGCAGGATGGCTATGGAAGCAGGGGAAAATGGGGCATATAAGGTACTTAACATTGCTGGGGAAAGAATAACTGGATCTGAGTTACTTGGATATCCGGTTTGAGCAAGGTGATAGAGAGAGATGGAGTAAGTGGAAAGAATCACGTTTTTTATTTCTTCCATGTCCCAGTTTCTGGGAGATGGTTCAGCAAACTGGTGGGTGCTTCCTGTGTGAACTGGGGTGCTGTGTCCTTCCCTTATTTTTGCAATGGAGCAGCATTGCCTTATTTCCAGTTTCTTGTGGCATCTAATGCATTACCACTTCTATGGTTTCTTTGAGATAGTACTTAAATATTTGACAATATTTGACAATAATCGAGTAAAACACAATGCTTGTTGTCAATTTAATAATTTGTCTCAAGTCTTTAGAGGAGATTAAAGCAGTGAAATCTCGTTTTAAGCTGAGCGTCACCAGAAAATACTAGAAGATTATCCTAGTAGGAAGGTGGTATGAACTTGAAAGCTAAAAGAAAAAGTTATTCTGAATTAAAAACTGAAATAAATCCTGACGAAAAGAAAATAGAACCAAGTGTTTCTCTCCATGAAGTTTGGGAACATTCATTCTTAGGGTTTCATTTTGGTTCATTATAGAAACCTTCTCCTAGGACTAACCTAAAAACTTGAATCAAACCTTCTGCCCCAAGGGAGGGTGTTCTTCAGGGACTTTCTGCTATCCTATCTCCACGGAAAAATCCACGTGAAGGAAAGCCACAGAAGAGGTTCACATGGACCTTCCCTGCTGAGGGAATGCCTTTGTTTGCACAAAGCTCTTTTCTGAACTGCTTTATTTTTATGGGAGCTGTGAGCTCCAGGATCCACAAATAGTAATTTTTAGTGCTGGCACTAATCCTGTCAATCAAAATTCTTCTCAGAAGCATCATAATTAAACTTCCCTGAAAAGGATACAGCTCATAGAGTTTTCCCTGCAGCCCCCTCTCTCCTGACACCCATCCCACTGGCATGTTTACATTCAATAACTGAAGATGACACCAAAGAGGCAAAAATTAGAGCTTTCACAAGAGACCTTTTTGTTGTTTCAGACTTTTTAGCTGCTTTACCCTACTTTTGAGCAAATTATTTTATTTTCATGGTCAATGATGCTAACAGCTGTCAAAATATGCTTTAAAACAGCCAGTTGCCATTTACTGTATGTTACCAAGAGACTATTTTCTGAATTTTTATTCTTTATGGATTATTAATAATTTGGATTAGAATTCTAGACTTTCTGTAACCCTTTCCTTAAAGGGACAATGAATTTGCAAGGAATTTGGGACTTCTTATTAGCAGTAAATTGTTTTCCTCAGGAGCATGTTTTGTAGCAGACGTGCCTATGTCCTCTGCCAGTAATGTAAGGGCACTTGTGTTCACTTTCCAGATGATAAAAAAAGGGATATAGCAAGCTTCGTCTTTTAAATTTTAAAATGTTTGTTCTTCCAGACACACAGTTTGAAAGAGGAATAGTACCCTCCTTAAGTTGTCTTTTCCTTGCTGTGAATGTTGCTCCTCTGTTGGGAAGATAGGTTTACATGAGGACAAATGGCTATTCTCAAACAGGCTTGGCCTGTTCTTGCTGTCACTGATGTCTGTGTGAGAACAGTTCCTGCATGGAGCAACTGAACACCACAACCCTCTGTTTGTTCTTGTGGTCAGTAACTGCTGATCAAAGCAGAAAGAGACGAGTCTGGTTTTCTGCTAATGTGAATGCCGCTGCTGTGCGGTTAGCAAATGGTTTCTGCTTAGTAGCACAAATGTGTCCAAAGAAGGAAGCAAGTGCTATATTTGCATGGCTGAAGATGATGTTCCAGATCAGATGCACACATACTTTGCTTATTTGTTAGCCTCTACTTCTAAGAGCAACCATGCAAAGATCTTGCCATCTACTTTCACTCAATGTGAGCTGTATCTAGTCTCCCTTTTGGTTGTGTTTAACCTCAGGAAGCAGTTTTCTTTCTTTCCTGTTTCATGCTAAGATGTCCAGAATAAAAGCCTGTTTATAGGGCAGTCATTGCATCTGAAAGTTGTTCACTTCTGTTGAGGGAGTGTGAGAGGAGTGACTGTTCTCCACAGTATTATGGTGCTCTGCTACTGAGGTCAGCATAAGGATAAGTAGCATTTTAAGATGGTGGAGAAGAAATATGCCATTTTCTGAAATTTTGTAGGTTGGATGAGTTGCTGTTTAAAAGGATACTAACAGCTTGGCTGAAGGGAAGATCTTTCTCTTTCACAGATGACTTTCCTCCCTATTGTGTATGGCTGGCATATTTGTCAGTCACAATTATGAACTCCTATTCAAATTTGTAAATAAGTGTATTTATTGAGCAGCTTATTACATGGGATGGAGTGTGCTCAGGGTGCCCCTGAGGCCTTCTCTGGACAGCCATTTTATGTGCTGCTTCACCCAAGGCATTGGAAATGGCTTAAAAGTAAGATCCATGGCCCCCCTAAGAATTTGAACTGCAAAGGGTGGGAGTTCCCAGTTCTTCAGATTTCCAATATATTCTGCAGCTGGGCTGAAAGAGGAACTGCTGATGGTATGCTTTTCTTCTCCCTGACTCTTTACCTCCAGACCTTAAACATGTGTGAACACTATAATCAAATGTTATCCAGTCTGTGTGGTTCAGCCAGAAAATATGATGGGGTGGGAAACTATTTCCTAAAGCTCACATTATCCCCATGAATCTTTACTCACTGCTACTTTCCAGCATCGCTGAAATTCTTTTCCGATGAGACCAAAATGAAGCTGTACAGGTCTGAGTACATCATACCGTTTGAAAACTAACAATGTATATACATGTAGCTATGTGTTTTAAAGATGAAAGTATTTCCTTGAACATCTGTGGGCTCTGCTTTAACCGTCAGTGGAGATTGGATGGCACTTCAACTATAAATCCTTTCTTTAATAATATACTAATATAATATGAAGTTTATTGAGAAGTAGCTTCATCCCTCTTATACCTGGCTAGTTATACAACTTGTTGCACTCAGAGCACTGACAGAAACATTGATAACTACGTGCTGGCTGCAGCCCTCTAGGAGATAGAGCTCAGGTACAGCAAACTGTCCATGTTCAGCAGAGCATGTAAATTTATGCTTAGCCTGAAGCCAGTGGCATTTGACTATGTTTTTTAAATCAAACCCTAACTTAAATGTATTGCTGCATGAGAGGTGTTTTTATTTACTTTGAATGCTGATGTTTTGTACTGATAAGCTGCTTGTAAGTGGCTAAACGAGAAGTTCACACCTCCCCTTTTTAGGTCATCCTAGAAAACAGATTCCTTGTGCATCTGTTTAGGTAGTGATGGGTGAGTTCAAGGCTTCCTGTTCCCCTCTTCCTTTAGCAATGCTTGTTTGCCAAACATTGTAATGAAAGGCCTTCTTTGTGCACTTAATAAAACTTTTCCTCACATATGCTAAGTGCTCCCTATGTAATGTCTAAGTAAATAAACTACATGAAAACACTGATAACATAAAAATCAAAAGAAGAAAAAGTGTTTTGGAAGAAATGACTAATCAAACTAATAATTCACCTGGACCGATTTTTTTTTTTAGAAAACGTTCTCGTTTTCCTGACTGGGTGGTCTGTAACAGACTCCCACCAGGATATCAGACTTGTTGGCCTTCCTCTTGATTCTGATCCACAGGCACTCAACCTTATGGTTACTGACTTCAAGTTCTACAGAGTCAAGAGACTCCCTAACATACAGAGCCAGCCCTCCACCTCTCCTACCCTGCCTATCCTTCTGAAGAGCTTGTAGCCATCCATGGCAGCACTCCAGTCATGTGAGTCATCCCACCACGTTTCTGTGATGGCACCTACGTCATAGCTTTCCTGCTGCACAGTGGCTTCCAGTTTCTCTTGTTTGTTACCCATGTGTGCCTTGGTGTACATTGAAGTACAGATATCAGATATCAGCTGGGATGCTGCTATCACATCTAACTCAGGCTTTCTACCCTTAGGATCATCTCTGGAGAGCCCGGTTTCAATCCCTTTCCCTTCAAACGTAGTTTAAGGCCCTCTTGATCAGCCCCAACAACTTATGGGCTAGAGTCCTTTTGCCCTTGCTAGCTAGATGAAGCCCATCTGACCCTAGCGGGCTAAATACCATAGAATTTGGCCTATGGTCAAAAACCCCAAAATTCTGCTGGTGGCACCAATCCTTTAGCCACCTATTGAAAGAGTTTTCCTACTCCTCATTCATTCGTGCTACTGCAGGAACTGAGGCGAACACTACCTGTGCTCCTGTCCCATTAACTAACCGACTTTTTTAATTAGCCTGCTACCTCTTTCATTAACGTCATCACTGCCAGCCTGGACCACCAGCAGTGGATGATAATCAGAGGGCCGGACTAGCTGAGGGAGTCTCCTACCTGTCCCTCACCTGGGCCATGGGAAGGCAGCAGACGTCCCTGTGGGATGGGTTCCGTTGGCATACAGGGCCTTCACCTCCCATCAGAAGGGAGGCACTGACTACAACTACCCTCCTTTTTTTATTTATAGATGTGGTTGTAATCTATCTAGTAGATGGAGTGCAAGCCTCCAGATAGATCCTCTTCTTGACTGCCCTCTGCCTGACTCTCTGGGTCCAGGGCCTCGTACCTGTTCTTTAGGGGAACTATGAGAGGTGATGGGGGTCAGGAAGGGATTCCTTTACCTCTTCGATCAGGGACCTGTTTCCACTGCCCCCCATCTACTTGGTTTGCTCCATCTGCCTGATGGCAGGAAGGGCAGGGCTTTACTGTCTCCTGCGGGACTTCACCCATGATCCTGGACGGCCTGCTTTGAGCAGGAAATTGGACTAGATGATCTCCAGAAGTATCATCTAATCTGAGCTGTCCTGTCATTCTGTGAATATGTGCTGTTTTTAAAGACTGGAGAAGGAATCCTTCTTTTATCTAATAGATTGCGAACTTGGAACTCAGTAGGTAGACTGGGTTACCTCCTTTGTCCAAAACAACTGTCAAGCGTACTCTCCTCTTGCAAAACTACTCTTTATTGTGCTTACGCTCTCTCCTATTGATGTCATTTCCCTTTCCTCATGATTACCTGTAACTGGGATTGAAACTCTGGTGTGCTACTTCTCAGCCAGCTTTTTAACCACCTTAATGGCAGATAATTTAGGATTGCCCCATTATATGTGATGCAATGATGAATACTTTCTATGAGAATACTGCAGTTAACTGTGCATTAGGTGAGTGAGCCTTCAGCAGGGAAGTGACACAGATGAGTTCTAGTGTCAGTTTAAAGGTTTGATTACTTGCTCAAAGTTAGCTGTATCTTCACACAGCACATAATTAAGTGGCTCTCTGCTATGGGATTGTGTTGAGTGTTTCCAACCACTGGAAATAATAATGGAAAAAAGTTGCCATGGTGATGAGTAAATATATAGATTCCACCTTCAACTCAGGCATTCTGGAAGTTACAAGCTCCTGTAGAGTATTTGTGGGACGCATCATTATATACTTTCCCTATTCTTTTCTTCTACTCTGAGCACCTGATATTGGTCACCACTGGAGACAGGATATGGAGATGGTCAGACTTCAAGCCTAGTGTGTTAGAATTCTCATTGTATCTTAGCACCAGAACTGTCAGGAAAGGATATGGAAGAAATGGTAGAGTGTCCGTTGAAAAATGTAAACTAAAATCCCTGGAAGAAGAGATAAGATCTGAACCCTCTCACAGCCATGTTGTTGAGCTCTTGGATAAAACTGAATACCTGCAACACATAATGTTGGTAAGTGGGGTCCATAACTTTATTTCCATTCAAAGCTAATGGAACCAAATTCATTAACAGAGTAGAGAGGAGTGAAACCATGCTTTGCTTTATGTGTGCATGCTTATACTTTTAATAAAAAAAACCCCACAAACAAACCATACCCCACATTTAAATATCACAGATGAACTTATGAATGACCTTGGATGTGATTTGATTTCCCTACTTTCCTTAATCAAGGAAGTAGCAACTCCTGGACTTCTTAAGTCACAAAGTACTTCCTATTAAACATTTTCAAGAACTTGCAATAAAGCATTCTGTAACTAAAATTGCATTTAGTGGATACCGACCTATGTCAGCTGGAAATTGAGTTCCACGGTGTGCTTGAAATGTGCAGCATGTGTATGTGCCTAGATCTGCAATGCTGTTAATGCTGTCATGTAAATGAGAGCAGAATGTGAACCCAAAGTTTATGATCAGGGAAATTTGAAGGACTGAAGAATCAGTAAAAACTGTGTGGATTTTACCACAGAAGATTACAGCCCAAAATGAGTCCAAACCCTGGTGATATTTCTTGGATTGGAGGATTTAGATTTATGGATTCTGGTTTTCAACCTAGACCTGAACTTCCTTCATGCTTAAGTTGTATGGAAATTTCCTGTTTGCTAAATTGTTACTAGCCCTCCATAGTCAGCTCACAATGGAACTGTCGTGTGATGGAAGTTCTCTTGCATAACAAACACTGAGAATATTTCAGTCATTTTATTGATATTACAAATTATATAAAATTACTCAATTCAGAAAAATGTTGATTTAGGACAGAGCAAACACAAAGAGAAGAGCAGAAAAGGTCTCCATGACTGTGGGAAAGAAAATGAAGATATTTCAGGAGTTGTCTTCACTTTAAAAGTAATCCTGAAGAGATTGAAAGAGAAGAAATGGTTTGAAGCAGAAAAGGACTTTTGGACCCAGGATCTTCCAAATTCACAATCTGAATGTCATAAAGTTATGCCTGCTGAGAGTCAAGTGAGGCACACTATAAAACAGAAATTGGCAAACTCAGCTTTTCAAGTTAGTGAAAAAGTTGGAATTAATTCAGTGACCTGGAGTGGCCTTGCTTTTCATGAATTGGAGCTCTGTGGGCTGATAGAGTCAGTCTGCTCTTGCTGTAAGCAGGTCTAAACAGTGAGAGGAAGAAGATTTAAAGCTCTTGGTTGCTCTTTTCAGACTGTGATGTTTAGGGATGTCCTCTTACATTGTTTCTTTTTTCTTGTGAGATATATGTGTAGTAATCCTAAGCATCAAATGGCAGGTTGAGATTTCTTGAATCTAATACTGAAACTTCTAACGGAATGAATCAAACCCTTGGCTTTGGCCACCCCAGTATTTGCAATAATGTAAAAGAGTGACAGGTGTCTTAAAACCTATAGACTAGTTGCAGAATAGTTATTTATACCTAGAGTCCTCAAAAGTCTGTGAGTTTCCAGTGGAAATTAATGCAAGGAGTGATCCAGTGTTATCTCAAAATAACTGAAAATAGACTTCAGTGATTTTTAAAGAATCCTTTTCCTCTGTTGGCAGCAGGATGTTCTGTATGAAGGTCCTTGAATCTAAAGAGAATGATCCAGTTTTTATTTTTACTCTGGTGTGTCTGTATACTGTCAAAGTGGTAGCTGAATGCAGAGATTGTCTTCTGGGAAAAAAATACCCCAGCTCAATGAAGCTTGTATTTACTTCATTTCCTAGTACCCATTATGAGTTTCTACTAGACCATCCACAAATTTGGCAGCCAATCAGGTGAGGAGGGGTGGTGCTGGGAGCAACCATGGGATTTTTAAATGCTGGTTTAAAGCATTAAGTGATGCTTCAAGTTCTTTCTTGGACACTTCCTGGGATGGTGACTCTGCCGCTTCCCTGGGCAGCCCATTCCAATATTTGACAATCTGTTTAGTGAGTCAACTAATACTTTCAGAGGGCTCTTCCTCAGACTCCAAGATGTCTTTGCTGTGTTTGCTCATTTAGAGTTGATTGCTGTGTATATAGAGGTATGAGGGATTTTTTTTTCCTTGTACCTTTACTTACGGACACTGAATTCTGTTTGCCCACATAAATTCATTGCTATGAACTTTTCCCCCAGTTCTTAGTACTGACTTGAGGTTTTATTATAATGGGTAGCTTTGTATCATCCACAGACTCTGTCATCTTACTGTTCATCTGCTTTTGCAGAGTGCTTTTGTGAACCTGTTTTATACTGCAGGTCTCTGTATATACTCTTAGGGAGATATGCGGGAAACCTTGCGCTGCTGGGAAAACTTACTGCTGGTCAGATAGTTTTTTCATCCCATAAAGTAAGAGACTGTATCAGCTTCACTTCTTAAAGATGTTTTAGTGAGTGACTTGGTTGAGAGATTTTGGGAAATCAGACTGCTTTGTCAAACTCTCATTTATAAGGCTGTTGACAGTGGGTTTTGTTGGTCTCTTGCCAACTTTTTCAGTTTTATTCCATACTTATAATATAACTTTTAGGAGTGTTGTTAAGACTTTGCCACAATAAAATGAAGAATGCACAATAATTATGCCTTTGCTAAACCAGGTTCTTTATTTTCTATTTTTGTGTAGAGATCACTTTGCTGGTGATCAGTCATCATCTTGATACATCAAGCAGCTGGTTTGTTACTGAAAAGCTCAGAATATTTCCTCTGATTGCCTTCCTGTGAGTAGAAGCAAAGAAGTTATCCCAGACTTCCTTTCCTGTGATATTCAGAAGGTGGTTTTTTTGTTTGTTTGTTTGTTTGTTTGGGTTTCTTTGTGTGTGTAAGGGGGGTTTTGGTTGTTGTAGTTCGCTCTGGTTTTTTGTTTTGTTCTGTGGTTTTGTTGTTGTTGTCATTGTTTTTTGATTGAGACTTTTTTTTGTATGTGTGCTTGTTTACTTCTTTAGAAGCTGATCCAAATTCCTCTGCAAATCAGTGAAAAGCCCTGCAGTCAGACCCTTGACTCCTGTTCCTCTGGGACTACTGACACCAGAGATTACTTTGTTCAGAACTAGTAGTAGATTTAAAGGATTTTATCTGGAAGCTTGTGTTTTACAATAAGCACTTTGTGGGTGCGTGGCCATTTTTTTAAAAGCTCTGTTTCTCCACTGGATTCCAACAAGTTTTTTCCTTGCAATAGTAGTCTTAAATCATACTCATTCATTTTAAGATCATATGCTGGTGTGTTACTATCCTGTTGTGTCTTCTTTTTACAGTGAGCAGGCTCTGAGAAGTATGTGAAAGTCCAAATAACTGTGCTTACTGACTTTTTACAATGTGGAAGACTTAGATATTTTTTACAAACATTGTTCTTTCACTGACAGAACAAGTGAGGGCTCACAAACCATTTAAAGGAAGTGTTTATAATGTGTGTAAACCTTAGCCCCTCAATATATGGAAATTCCAGTCTGGAGACAAACTGTGGACTGGCTCTAAGTTTAAGCAGTGCCTGCTTAAAGACAGCAAACTAGTGGGGTCAGAAATATTGCGCTCGTTGCAAGTCAGCTCCCTTAGATACTATCATCTCCAGTCGATCCACGCTACAACGAGATGCTTATCACTGATGAGTGACCATGTTCTCTGTGTACCTGGACCTCTGCTCAACTGCCCCTCTTTTTGGCAAGAGCAGTGTGGAGGAGGAGAGAGGCACACGGAGGCAGGCGGAACACAGGTTGCATTGCCTTTCATCTCCAACAGCCCTCCCTCCGCAGCAGCAATGCTGGGTCTGGACCCATTTCAGCTGGTTTTGTCATCGTCCCTGGGGAAGAGAACTTGACTTTGTCTGCGCTTCTGAGGTTTGTGCAAGTGCTGAATGGGCTGATAATTGTTGCAGGCTGTTCTCAGCCCTGATTGCTGTTTTGGAGTTCTGCATTACATTTGAGCCTTTGGAAGTGTGGGGGAGTATTTAAAACTAGATGCAATCTGGTATTTCCAGTTGTAGAAAATGCTGATATTTCAAAATAAGGATTTCTTTTTCATTCAAAATCAGCCTAAATGTTCTAAAATTTCCAACAAAACACTTCTTCCAGTGACATTACTGAATTCAAAGCTCCTACGTTCTTCCATGAGCAGTACAAGGTATTTAAATTCCTTAAAAATCTGAACCCAAGCAAAGAAGGCCATACTGTCAAAAAGCAAATGGGATCAGAAATGTAAGTCCTCTCCCCCTGTGCTTAGGATAGGATATTCAAAGAGAGCAGTAATTGCCCTCCAGTTTCTGATATCTCAATAGCAGGAGTTGTATTTGTAGACACCTCTAAACATAAAGGCTGTGGTGCTGAAAGGAGGCACTTCAGTCCCTCTAAACTGAGGCTGTGCTTCAGTATATTTCTGAGCTGAGGCTGATTCCTTATTTTGAAGCATAAATTGCATCTGAAAGTCTGTCCTCCAGAGACTCATTCGTCTACTCTAAGTGAAGGATGCAGGGTGAGTGTCACCCTGTCTCATGCTGACGTCCCTGTGGTGCCTGCACAGCACTAGTCAAAGTGGTGAAAGAGTTCTGTCACAACAAAGGAAAGCAAAAATCTGATCATAATTTCCACATTTAATCTCCACTTTCACATTTTAAAACTGGTCAAATAGGAGGATGACCTTTAGGCAATGTTAATGAAAATACCATAGAGAAGGCCATTAGTTGCCATTAGAAAAATCATTAAAGCAAATGGTGTGGATCAGTACACTCATTTGGAAGGAAAAACAAGGCACATCTCTTTATCTGAGTATAAAATACAGTAATATAGTTTAATATAATCATGTCAGTCCTGTAACTCTTCTATTAGTTCTTGAATACAGTCAAATCTGACTTTGAAAGACAATCTGACATATGCTTATATGATTTGCTTTCAGAAAACTCTGAAAGGTTAAGGTTTGAAGTCACTGGCTAGTGATGATCACTTATGTTTGCTTGGAAATGTTTGTTTTGTTAAAAGTAAAAATGTTTGCCACTTTGAAACATTGTGTAAGAATGGGCTTGGTCACCTTTTCTCCTAAACAATGAGCATTTCTGTGGAATTTCTGAAGACATTTTCTGTGGCTTTAATATGAATGTAGGGTCTTCCTTTTCTCTCTGCTGCCTTGAAAAGGAGGTGCAGCATTCAATCTTGCCTGAGTTTTCTTGTAGCTTCTGGAACCTTACATGACCTCTATATATACTTTTTGGGAAAAGCTCTTTTGTGAGAGATGACAACCTAGTGGGCTTTGTGCTGTGTTGCATGGCTGAAGAGGTGTTAGAGACAACTGTTTTGAATTGTGTTTATTATAACACCTGGGGATCAAGCTTGGGAAGTAGTAGTATCCTAATTGATGCAGTTCATAGTCTGAAGAAAATGTCTTGGCTGCTGAGGCTAACTGGTGAGCATTATCTGGTGCACAAGCTTTATTGCTTCTAAGAAATTTGGAACTAACAGGCAACTAAAACAAAGCCAGAGCATCACATACGTATAGAAGGTTATTCTTCATTTAAGGGTGAAACCAAACAAGTAAACCTGCTGTGACCCATCCAAACTTTTGGATTTTTTATTTTCCAGAAAGTACACCACTTAGAAGTAGTAAACCTGAGTAGTTGAAGAGAAGAAGTTGAAGAGTTGAAGAGAAATGTGCTTCTAATAAACCATGGCTTGTCAGACGGAGGCTTAAGAACATCTGAAAGCAAAATTTTAAAAAAATATGAACAAGAAGAGGGATCATATGTAGGGGCAGAGTCACTGCTGTACTCGGAGTGAAGGGAATGGAATTGATTATCTGCACCTTCCCAGTAGGCTGGGAGCAGATAAGGCTCACTGGAGAGGATGTGGCAGGAAGATGCTGTGCTTTGGCGTTTGCTGGGCAGGAGTTCATCAGAGAGCAGTGCCAAGCACAGCTTAGGCACAGCAGAAGCTTCTGTCTTCAGCGCAGTATTACCTTTCTAAGGTAGGAGGTGCACGTGCTGAGGAAAAGACAGGCTGGGAGCTGGGATTCTTCAGTCTTCACTGCTCTTTCTCAGCTTCATCCTAATAAGCTCTCCTGTCACTTTAAAACTGCATTGCTGATTATTGCTGCTTTGAACTTCCCACGGACGTTGTTCTCTTGGTGTACCTGATTACAGGGCAGACCGATCTTTTTCTGATAAATAGGACCAATTATTCAGAGCCCTCTTATTTATACTGTGCAGCATTAAAAGAAAGAAAGAAAGAAAAAGAGTTTCCTTGCCTACATTTTGATGATGCTTTCAGATTATGGAATGAAAGATCCTTGGTCAAATACTTCCAGATATTTTGGAAGCGAGAAGTAGCTGAAATGTCAAAAGAATATCGTGTCTCCAGCTAACGTTGTACACTCAGGTGCTGTGGTGGGGGTAGCCTCAGAAGTGTACAAGCACTGTTAGATGTCGATCTGAACTGAGCCTGAACTCCTAATCTCTGAAAGTTCCCCCATGCCTGTTTTCCAAGAAGAGCCTGATTTTTGCAACTCTTCTCACATGAGAGCTGTGGGTTTGGAAGTGTTAAGTCTTTGGCCTGGCTCTCGCTCTCACTGGAGTCTCTTTACACAGGTAAGGCATTCTGCTACAGGGATCTTAAAATGAAAGTAGATGACATTTAAGAGCTTAAACGAGAAACAGGTCCCTTAAAAAAAAGGTGAAATTGGTCTTCCCTAAATTGTTGAGTGCTGACCTTGAAAAAGCCCTTACAGTCTCTGCAGGCAGACTGAATTTTTTTTTAGGAGACCAGATACCTCAAACTGCAAGAGATTACCTGAGGCAAGTTTGGATTTTTTTGTCTTTGCTTTTTAAGAGAAAATTCTTTTCCACTACACTTGGTATCCACATGTCTATCTTAAAGCACTGTTTATTTGTCTCAGCACTTCAGAAATGCTGGTGTAATTTTCTCACCCTTCTCTAGAATTTTTTTAACTTACTAGTTTTAAACATTTATAATTCCACTCATATTTTTATTATATGAAGCATACTAAAGATTGCATTTGTATTTTGAATATTAGAAGGTTTTTAGTTGGAGGCAATGTTTAAATATGTTTTGAGAAGAGGGGGCAAGACAAGCTGTCATCCATCAACTGGTATGAAGTCCAACTTTGAAAGTTTGATACAAAATGAATCTGACTGTTAGTGCAGACATGATAAAAATTAGCTGTGACTTTATGATACCAGCTGTTTCTCTGACAGGGTAAAAGGGCACATAACTAGAATAGCATCTTTTGTTGAAAGCAGTGTTTCCCTTTGTTAATTGTGGGAGCCTCAGGCAAAAAATTGTAGTCCGTACTTATGTGACACGTGCAGTCTGCAACATGTTCATGGAGCTAGGGGGGCTTTTTACTGATGTTTTTCAAAGATAGAGTTATCATAAGCGTTCTATTTTTGCTAGCTTTATCACTGAAAGACAAATCTCTGTCATGTTTTTACCTTGTGTTGAAAGTGAGGTTAATCTAAGTGCTATTTTCCTTACAAGAGCAAAGAAAATACTGAACAACGAAACCTGTAAAAAATCTCAATGTAAAATTAAATCAGTTACTTTATTAATTGATTCTCTAGTTAATTTTTTTCTTACCAGAATTTTCAGGGTTTTTTATTCCATAAAAAGTCTACATAGTCCCTAACAAATTAAAAATCAGCCCTGAGTGTGTTTTATTGAGGCAGCGGATTAGTCCTGACACGCATGCAGGGACATCAGAGCCAGCTCTCTGCAATCACATCTCGAGTCTTGACCCTACCACGTCCAGCACCTGAGCGAGCAGGGTGCCAGGAGCCTGGGGGTTGGAAATGCAGAGATGGTGCACTTGAGCAGCTTTGTGTGGAAGCAGCTGTGGGGTTCCCTTGTTACCAGAGCTCATAAAGCCTACTCATAAACCAAAATGGCTCTGAGCAAAGCCATCTGAGCGACCTTATGCCACTGCACATCTGCATCCCCGCTATGTATCTGTACCTTAACATATCCCCTGGCTATCTCAGGCAACATGAAGTTGGTTGTAGCATGTAAGTAAACTAAAAAAATGTGATTTATTAGGCAATCAAATTAATCATACTTCTACCACTTCACTAAGAGCTAGTAAGGTCTCAAAATTTATTACTAATGTGACAGACATACTGCACTTGAATCAATCAGGAAATAGGCAATATTAAGAATGGAGTTATGTTATTAGTATTGTACTGTCTAACCAGGAGTACTACAAGGAACAATTACTGAAGCTGGAGCTACCAAGAGAAGCAAAATTCCGCTACCTTACACGCTTTCTTAGATCAACAGTTATCAATGCTTAAACTGAAAAAGAGAGTATCAAAAGAGGTAGTTTCTTTTTTTTTAATGGGACCATGCAGTAACTTTAGACTATGAGCAGCGTGAAGGGCATTGCTCCTTTGAAAATGTTAGGTGGTACTCCACAAATGAAGGATGCCACTGCTAAGGTGATCATGAGAACCTTCTCTGAGGAACATAATTTCCATTTCAGACACGTGGAAGTTAGAACGACTTGATATTCTGGCCACAACAGAAATATCGTATGGGTCCTGCATATCTTTCTACATGAAGTAGAGAAGCCACTGTGGGAAATGGCAGAGTAAACAAACCCAACTCCTACTGAAGATGCAGGAAATAAAAAATATGTGGACATAGAATTGTAGCAGGCATTTGAGTGAAAAGGCAGAGTTAAGAGTGTTAAAAAATACTGACTTTAAAATTCTTGGAGTGAATTTTAAAAATATATTTCGAGGGAAAATTTACGATATAATAGCTGTTGTGTTTGCATGCATTGATGACAATAATTAAGCACAACATAGAAAATTCCAAATACTAAAAAATAGGAGTTGGCTATTTCTGTTGCTAACATGCAATTTTACTGTCTAGTATCTGTTTCTGAAATTATGTGAAGTACTTATTTAAAATGCTTTACCATGATAAACATTGTGTTTATCATGGTAAAACATGAGTGACAAGAAAACATCTTGTTTTCATTAATGTGTAGAGAGGGATGTCGACAAAGGCCCATACATGATATTTGAAGAAAAAAGCCCAGCCACATTCTGTGGTGATTTTTTGTTGACATAAGTCCCCTTGGCCAGCTTTCTCCTTATGGTTATATCCCTGCAAACCTGGAGTATTTTCGAAGAGAGCTTAATGTGTCCCTTCCATCCATGCAAGCAGCCAATATGGAAGCACAGGGCTGGCTATATATCAAAGTAAAAATGTGTGTGAGTTGCTGGAGAACGCGTTAATCGCAAACATGGAGTAACAATCAAGATTAAAAATGACATGGAGAAGTTAAACAGGTAACATTGTAGAAAGTAAATTATGTGGTGGCAAGGCACAAATTACGTGCTATCGTGGAAGAAGCTGTTATCCCAGTTGAATTTTATGGCCATGGTGCCATCATAGCCTCTTGAAATAATATTATTCAGAATGTCTCATAATGACTTCACTAAGAGAAGGGATGCTACCCCTCAAATCCCAGAATTTAAATTAATGTCTTTATTATCCAAGAAGTACATTCCTTGTAATGAAAATGAATTTTTTCATTTGGGTATTTGGGAGAGGGCAGGCAATATTTTGTACTCAGATGTGCCAGTTGCCTCACATCCCCTGGGGTGAGAGAAGTTTGTGCAGTGACTGACTTGCAGTCAAATACTTGGGTACCATTTCAACAACTCAAGGAGGCCTGGGACCACTAGACAGCTCTCTTCATCTGTGTGGCAGATAGGTGATTCTTAATGTTGAGTTACTCTGGGATTTATGGTTTATAATAAGGAAAATCCCTTTATCTTAAGTGCTCACTGTTTTGCAGATGCTAATTATGCAAAATAATTCACTCTGCTTTTCATCTTGGTGCCCCTCTGACTGGTGCACTGCTACCCTCATGTTCTTCTGTGTCTCAACTCAGTTAACTTCATACAGGTTAGCAACTTTTTTTTCTGGTTATTTAGTACCACACTCCGACTTGTCTCTTTGGAAGACTCTACCTACAAAACCTCTATTCTGTAGAAGTAAAGTGGGAAAAATTTGATCTTAAAAGGAAGTAAAAATTAAGGATTTGCTTCTGCCAGTCACTGAACATTAGGTTAGTTTTTATATAGTTGTGTTGATGATACAGGTTTTTGTTCTCTCTCTCCCTCTCTCTCTCTCTCTCTCTCTCTCTCTCTCTCTCTCTCTCTCTCTCTCTCTCTCTCTCTCTGTCTCTCTGTCTCTCTCTATC
>JAWMRA010000041.1:67760309-67876514 GCA_035584735.1 Pseudotriccus pelzelni
CAAGCCATGGGCTGCAGCTTTTCCAGGAGTATATTATGGGAGACAGTGTCAAAGGCTTTGCTGAAGTCCAGATAGACCACATCCACAGCCTTCCCCTCATCCACCAGGGGGGTCACTTGATCATAAAAGGAGATCAGAGTGGTCAGACAGGACCTGCCCCTCCTAAACCCATGCTGGCTGGGTCTGATCCCTTGTCCATCCTGTAGCTATCATGTGATTGCGCTTAGGATGATTTTCTCCATATCTGTCAGCCCAACCTCAGCCAGGCACTGAGGTCAGGCTGACAGGCCTGTAGTTGCCCAGGTCCTCCTTGCAGCCCTTTTTGTGGATGAGCATGACAGTCACCAACTTCCAGTCGTCTGGGACTTCCCCAGTGAGCCAGGACTGTTGGTAAATGACGGAGAGTGGCTTGGTGAGCTCTTCCACCAGGTCTCTCATCGCTCTTGGGTGGATCCTATCTGGTCCCATAGATTTGTGAGGATCCAAGTGGCTCAGCAGGTTGCTAACTATTCCCTCCTGGATTACGGGGGAGCTATTTGGCTTCCTGTCTATGTCTAGCAGCTCCAGAGGCCAGTTGTCCTGAGGACAACCTGTCTTACTGTTGAAAACTGAGGCAAAAAAGGTGTTAAGTACCTCAGCCTTTTCCTCATCTTTGGTGACTATGTTCCTGCCCATGCCCAACAAAGAATGGAGATTTTCCTTGTCCCTCCTTTTGCTATTGATGTATTTGTAGAAGCACTTCTTGTTATCCCTAACAGAAGTGGCTAGTTTGAGTTCAAATTGTGCCTTTGTATCGCTAATTTTCTTTCTACACGACCTAACTATATTCCGAAACTCTTCATGAGTAGCCAGCCCTTTTTTCCATAGTCAGTAAACTCTCTTTTCCCCCCTAATTTCCTTTAAAATCTCCCCGTTCAGCCAAGCTGGCTGTCTTCCCTGCTGGCTCGCCTTTCAGTACACTGAGACAGCCTGCTCCTGTTCATTGCAAGGTTCTAACTCCTACTCCTTATAGTGTTTCACTTTTAAGTGAGGTAAGTTCTTTTGGAGAATTTCATGTAAGTAATTATTGTATTATCTGTTAAAGATAATAAGAGATAAAGCTGAGAATAACTTGTTGGAAGTGGTGTAGGTAGAGCATGCTATAGGTTGAAGTAAACCACAGTGCTCTCTTTAAGCTTTGATTGTTGTTTACCTTCTTTAGTAATGTTTTTTCTTCCTTTCTTTGTGATATTTTGGCACATCACATGGACGAGAACCACAAAAATTGCTACTTAATTTAGCAGGTTTACTTTATAAATTGTAACTTATAAGGTGATGAGTGTAGAAAAAGCAGTCCTTTGGCCCTCTCTCCACAAAAGGAATTTCTAAGAAAGGGAAGAGAATCTCTTTCTCCTGTTTGATGTTGAATGTATGGTTGTGATGCTGCCTGGTCTTTATATACACAATGCAACACCCACTCCTTTAGCTGTGCTGTTAAGGAAGGATCATGAAGCATCTGGCCCTCAGCTAGAAAGCCAGAATGCAGGAAATGCCTTTGCTTGTAGCATTTGCCAACTGTGGTTTCTGGTATGTTGGTGGGCGGATCCAGAACATGGCCATCTCGATAAGAAAATGCCTAAATCCAGACCCCGTTCATAAAAGGATAATTTTCTTTATCTCTTGTTTCAATTAAACGTAGAGTTTCTAAAAACAAAAATGTACCATACTCCTCTTAGAACCACATTTAACCTCTTAAGCCTTGTCATGTGCATCGGGAGTAGCCAGACCACAGTTAAGTATCAGACTTATCTTCCCAATTCAATCAATTTCCCTTGACTTTCTCCAAAGAACTTTGTATCCCCTGAAATTTTGCATGTCATATCTTATTATAGATGAGAGAGTTTTTTCTGGAAAGATTTTAGAGGAAAAGTAACAAAAAAGTTTATAATGTATAAAAAAAGTGTCCCTCTTTCGATTTTGTAAATTATAAAAATGTAACTACAAAACCAGTCTCCTGTCTGGTGAATATTATTAATCATCTTTTTCCTCCTAAGGAAGAATGGAAAAAGAAAACATCCCATCATTTGATTGGATTATTTCAGAGGTATATTGTCTAGGTTTTGTGGTTTTGAGAAGTACACTTTTAAAAATGTGTTTGGGATTCAGATAGAAGGATGTGGACAAAGGTGGGTTTTGGAAAGAGATTGCATTCAAGAAGAATGCATGTTTGAATGATATTGATAGGAATAAGAGGCCAGCGAATGATCACAGTATGCTCGTTTCTTTTTTATAAGTTTTGACACTCCCTAAATGTCTGCTTTCTACTGTTCTTTGGATTCAGAACTGGTCCAGGCCCACTGTTTTTGTATAAGATCTCAGATGTTGCAAATGTTGATTTAAGGCCCATCAAGTGATGCAGGAGTCTTTGTCCATGATGGTGTTCAGAGAGGTAGGACCTGTTTTGGTCCCTTCCCTGTTGTTGAGGGATGCATCTCCACTGAGAATTTTTTAAAGCCCGTGAAGCCCAGCCAACCACAAGTGTTTCTCCCAGCTTTGTATTTCTGATCTGCCTTAGCTACATAAATACACAGGCTACCACTGTGTGGGGTCACGGCTCTGTTTTTCTGGCCCACAGGTTGCACACACCACTGCCAGGTCCTCCTTGTATGTGAGGATAGGTGACTGGGACCACATGGGCAATGAGGAAGGGAGCGGAACGTCCTGTGGGTGGCATCCTCTTGGGATTGCCACCTCAGTTACACTGTTGCCTGTGGGCTGCCCAGCCTCGCTGTGAGGAAGGAGCCTGCTCACCTGTTACAAATCCTATGATGTCGCAACGCTAGAAGTGAACCCATTAAGTACTCACCTAAGATCTACTTGATCACACAGTGTGTTTTGTATCAGTGTCCTTGGCGGTTTTAATCAGCATATCAGAAGTATGTAACCTGGCTCCTTTTCCCCTTTCTAAACACAGTGGGAAAGTCCAAAGATCCTTGATTGATTACAGAGCTCTTTGGAGACTTTAGAAGCCCTCACTGAGATACCATCTGTCTTATCAGAGCCTGAAAGCTAGTCTTTTCAAGATTTTCAGCATTAAAAAAGATCTAAGGATCAATAGTTGTTAGCTTACTTGTTAGCAGACTGCAACAAATTTCAATTAAATGAATGGTTTAATGCTTCCACTCTGCTCTTAGGTTCTACCTTGGTGTTTGGAGCTGATGGGATTATTCTACTTTCTTTGAATCCTGAAGTCTGCTTAGTTTTAAGCTCAGAATTTCACAGCAGCTTCAGTGTAAATGAATGAATTCTGAGGAAAAAGCTGCAAACTTTTCTTGAAAGAAAAAAAGCTCTCAAGTATTAGAAGTGCTTGAAACTCTGCCAAGTTTCTGAAAATACTTCTAATTTCTTTCATACTTTTCTGAAATGTTTATTGGAAACATGTTTTAATATTTTTGAAGGGTTTTAGCAAATTATGATTTCTAGTGGCCATTTTATTGAGATATTGCTAGTTATTACCATGAAAACCTTGAAATGTCAGTCAGCTCTCTAAGTGCACAGATGGTACCCTAAGAATGGATTTGTCTCCAGTTGTCCATGCTTTTCAATGACAGAAAATGCCCATTTTGTGAATGTAAATTGTTTAGATTGGAAGGGTAATTTCCTGTTATAATGACTTATTTTAGGAGGCAGGTTGTGACACTGCATATGCATTAATCTCTGCTGAAGAGCAGAGCCCCAGCTGCCTGCCTGCCTGCAGGGGGCAGAGATGAATTCTTCGGTGCTGGGAGAGCTTTGCACAATTGGCCAGGTGCATTAGTGTTTGCCTTTTTTTTTTTTTCCCCCCGTTGCTTTCCTCTAAAACATTAAGCATGAGCCATGGCTGGAGGCAAGAATCCAGCCTTGATGGAGTGCCTTCCTGATCTGATACGACAGGCCTTGTGAAAGTGTTCAGCCTTGATCCTTTGTTGCTTTCAAGAGGGAAATCCCATTAGATAACAACTGTACAGATGAGACTGGAAGATTTTGTGTTTATATTTCTCTAAGACATGAAGAACGTAAAGAAAGAAGCCTTTTTTGTGCGTGTGGATTTGTTTTGGTCTCCTTCAAAAAAAGGAGAATTGTTGGAAAAATAGATGTTAGATGTATCCTGTTTCTTGAATAATTCACAAAATGGTACATTTCTAACGTGGTTTAATTTCATATTCAGTTCCTCCTGGAAGAAGTTGGCAAGGCTTGCTGCAGAGGGAGAATAAGTTTGATGTGTTGCTACGTCCCCTTGGAAATCGAAAACAGACTGGGACAGGAGTGCTAAGGAGATTTCTTAGCACAAGTTGTGAGTCTAAAAGTTAAGGTAGAGATTAGTGTGCTGAAGAAACCTCTGTTGTGAACCATAGAAGTGAAAGGGGTAATGGAGGCAGTTCAGATCCACTTCTTGCCAGTTTGCTGAAGTGGATTTGAATGAAATTGAATGTATAACTAGCCCCTAATTTCCAAAGCATTTTTGTGTGGGTTTAGCGATCTGATTCCTGTCAAACCCAATGACTGTCATATTGACGCAAATACCAGACAATATTTAGAAAATTTGGGAAAGGTATTTTGCCAAACAAGAAAAGAAACCCAGCTCTCTTTTAACATGCATTCCTATAGGAATCAGAAATACTGAAGAGAGGAAAAAAGCATACTGATGTGTTGACCATCTAACAAAAATCATACTGTACTGGTCCTTTTTTGGAATGTTTTTTGGAGTTTTCTGCTGGCTGGAGGCTTTTGAAGGAAAGAAAAGACTCATCTTCTGTCTTGAATTAACTTAGTTAATGATTAACAGAATAGTGCAGTATGTGTGGTACGTTTTAATTAAATCAGAAGAGGCATGATTTTAACAAGATTTTAGTTTCACTTTGAAAGTTATTAAATGAACTGACACAGTTTGCTCTCTGAAAGTTATTGGGAGCATCCGGTTAGTTGGTAAGCTCTGAGAATCTAGTGAAATAAAGCTGTTTCCAAAACACCTAAGGGCCATTACCAGGTATTAAAAATGATTGGTCCAGTCAGACAGGGATATAACTAATCTTTAACCTGCATGAGACAGGGTCCTGGTCTGAGAATCCAATTTCATATTTTCAAACTAAGTTCAGAGTTAACACAGGCTCAAACTGAGTATTTCTAGTTGAGGTTTGCATGTTGAATACCTCCGAGCTGTTCAACTGGCATAAGATGTTGAACAGTCACTGCCTTTGGTGGAATTCATATGGCTTTTTCTAGCTGAGTTTATTGGGCTGTTTGTGAAGTGGGATCCCAACCAGGGATTGGATATTGCTCACCAGTAAAATTCAGAATATCATAAGATGGGAGCTTTTGGTCCAGGAAGGTCCCCATAAAATGGCCCAGCAGGAAATGCTCTTCTCCTTGCAGGGCTGTGTGCATATGCACCTGTGCACACATTTATATGAACTGTTCCATCAGAGAAGGATCAGATGTGAAGCCTGGACTGCGGTCACGGCTTCAGACTGAAGCAAGAAGTGGATGCTGTTGCCTTTGGTGGCACACACGGGTGAACAGACCCATACTCCACACTTCATCAGTTTACTGTTGTTTACTGGGCTGTCTGTTAAGGAGCTTTGGTTTAGGCTTCCACCTATGCCCGCTCAGCAGTAAAATCAAAGCATAACCTGTTTTGGCTAGAGATGCATCTGTCATATATGTTTGTAGCACACCTACCACCGTGTGGTTCTTTCTGGCTTTTGTGGCTAAGCTTGAAGTGAATAGTGATGTTTGGAGCATGCCTGCTAATATATTAATAATAACATTAATAATTTAATATAAAACCTGTTACTGAAATTAACTATTGCCAGAAACAGTTGAGACAGAGAGAACTTGCATCTACATTGTTGGCAGCTCATACAAGTTTGGTGGGCTCTGCAAGTATTACTTTATGTGGCTGTGAGCAGAAGCCCTACAAGTCTGGGCTTTGAGTATTATCCTTTGCACTGATAAAGCTGAAATTTATTCGTAGCAGTTATAGCAAGCTACAGTTCAGGTATAAATGCGAGACAGCAAACTTTAAAATTTGTGAGCCAAAATAACAGTTTGCTTTTTATTGCAGTGAGAACTGGCATGTTTCCCTGAAATACATAAAGCACAAAAGAATGGGTGCAGAAGTGCATGGAGGAATGGCGTCCTTCCTTCTGCTGCTCCTGCTCAGAGCAGGAGGGGTCCAGAGTCTGTCCTTCACTAGCAACAGTGCCAGGGCATAGGGAAATGTGGTAATGACGAGCCTTGCCAGTGCTTCTCTCTTATGGTTTCCTACATTTCAGTTGTTCAAATGACCAGAAGATAGCTATATCTGTGTGGTTATATTGTTTGAATCTTAATGTTTATTTGAAAGCAGTGAAAACATAACATACAACAAAAGCTATCCTTTGGTGGAAATAGTCTATCACACACACGAAATATTATGCTGCTTTATTTCTGGATTGTGCATTCCCCTATAAGTAATTGGTAGAGAATGCTATGATTTTGTAATCATGTTTCAGTTTGCTGTGTAAATTCTCCTTGGAATGTGATTTTAACACTTGCCTTGGAGTTTGTTTTGTTTATTGCTGCAGCCGTATGTGCACTCAGTAACTTTCCTATGTGAAAAGCCAGGATAATACTACCTCAAGAACTGAGGACAGTCAGAGAAAATGAAATTCTCTTCCCTATAGAGGGCCAAACTCCTGCCTGCACTATTCAAGGCCATCCTGTCCCAGCAAAGCAGGTATCAGGTAGGATTGAATCCTGCAGAGGCTCTATATGGGTCTTACCTGCAACTACATTTATTGCAAGTGTTTACGATTTCAGGGTTTGGGCTTTTGCATTTTGATGTACAGGCTTGTGTTCCCAGTCCTGCAGAACTTGCTTATGCAAATGGTTCTATCGTCTGCTGAGGCATTTCCTACCTGATAATGTGTCAATGTGAGCATGCAAATTCTGTTTGTGTGTGACTCCATGATTTGCACATGCATGTGCCCAAGCCTGCATATTTCAATTTGAGTATGCATTTTAATACATATGTACACAGCTGGATTTGTATTACTCACAGGTTCCATTGAACATGTTAAAATTTTTGAGACTGCTGCCGTTTATAGGCATCCAGGTAGTTATGAGTTACAGTTAAAGAATAAAGGGAGGAATAGATATTGCAACCATAGGGTGTATTCTTAATATTGAACCTTGTAAGAGCATGGAAGATTTACCGTTGTGAAATGGCAAAGTCTCCCCGACTTGAGATATCTACAACTGGACTTGAAAAATAAGAGATTTTCTTCAAGACCTTGTGCATGAGTTGCCAGACTTTACCCACTGCCCGATTTAATACACTAAGTATTGTTCTTCTTCTGTGAAATGAATTCCCTGCTCGCATGCCAGTGTCCTAGAGTGAAATCTCATAGGGTGGTGAACGCAGATGCTTTTTGCCCTGTGAGATGCATCCACTGTGTTCCCTGCAGTGAACTGTATTGGGGCATTTCAGAACAGACCTTAAAAAAACCAAGAGTTTGTCTTCTCCGTGAGAACATGAAAGAGACTGTGGCATCTTTCATTTTCCCAGGGACAGAACAGTTAAAAATATTCTTCAAACAAGGAGCAGATGTTAATGTCATTAGAATGGATTTTCATAAAAAACAGACTTCTGTTTCTCTTGCAAAATGCCAGTAGCTTTGCAAAGTTCTTTGCGAGTCTGCCTACTTATTTCAGACTAGTGGCACAGAGGAGAGTGGTACAGCATGATCTCTGACACCAAGCAGATACATTTCTCTAAGTTACTTGCCTGCTCATTTTAAGACTGCCTCAGCATAGACTAAACAAACACAAAGGTGTTTGAATAACAGGAGAACAGCAAATTCTCTGTTGACAAATAGATACAGAAAGGATTAGGTTTGCCATGGAAATTCACTACTGTCTCAAAAGAGAAAGGATTCACGGGCTGTTTTGATCAGCTCACTGAAAATTCTGCCTTGCATGCAGGGATGGTTCAAGTAAAAATAATAAACAAAATGTTAAGTGGCTCTCTGGATGACCTCTGGACATTCCTGTTGTTAATATGAGGAGACATTGGAACCTTCCACTAATAATTTAATTTAGAAAAGCTCTCACATCTCCTTCTTCCTCCTCATTTTGCTACTTTTAGTGTTGAAAAGTTAGGAAAGGTCCCAGGAGTTCCTTTCATTGCTGCAATAAATGACCCTACACTAGAGCCATTTGACTTGGCTTCATTGGCATAAAATGACACCTCTCAAGTGCTCTAGTTTAGTTAGTGTTTGCTTACTCTAGTTTCTTTCTCTTTCTAGTGTCTTCCTTAGGGGTTTTGCTGTCCTAGATCTCTGAAGCATCAGAACATACAAGGAAAGCAGGTTTAGACTCCAGCCCCATTGATTTTCCATGCTTTAGATGCCCATATGAATTTTTGAAATTATCTAGAAGGTGATTTGCCTCTTCCTGCTCCATATGTAAGATCTCCGCCTCAGGGCCACAGTGTACTGAAAGTATCTGTCTCAGTTAAGTTACTAAAGTAAACAACAAACATTTGGCTTCCAAATAATAAAGGGATTAAGTGCAAGGATCTATAACTGACTCAGATCATCCTCCCACTTATTTTTAAAGGGGTTGCAAGCATGGCAAAATCTTATCTGTGTCAGCTTCTTCAGTGGGAACCATTTCTGCATTGCTGTAAACTTAGGGAGCTGCTGGATCCACACCCAACCGAATGTGAATGCTTGGCATTGCATGGGTTGGCCTTGGCTGAGCCCTCCTTCATGTTGCAAACCGAATCATAAAATGTCCCTGTAGCTTTTGTTAAAACAGCAATGTGCCTCAGCTGAATGGGCCTTATGACTTAAATGATGGGCACAGCTTAGAGAAGAGCTGACAGTGAAACCTCCTGGGCACTCACCAGAGCACCCAGAATGCTGCTCACGTGGGTTAGCCCAGGTCCACTTGGCAGCATGCTCATTGCCTGTATGCCATGGATCAACATCCACGTGTCCAGAGTTGCCCCTTCGATCTTGCAGCTTTTCAAATGTGACAACTCATGGTTGTAGCAATTCCTGACAAGTTAAAAGTTAATTGATGGGACACCAACTTGCAAAGCATTATGAGCAGTTGTTGACAAGCATGCCTGTCCTATATAACACTACAGACAGCTGGGCAGAGGAGGCCGATACTGTTCGGAAGTGCAGTTTGCTCATCTTATTTATTTTGAGTTTTGTTTGCAGGCAAAAATGGCAACGTCTTGAGGATAGACTTGCTTATTGGTCAATTAGTAGGTAAATGAAATCTGTTCTCAGTAGTGCTGTAGAGGTATTAGGAAGAAGATGAAATTTGCTGTTAGAAGTCTTGAAATAAAAACAGGCTGACCATGTGAATTGTTTCATCTGGACTGAAGTTCTCCTCCAGACTTTTATAATTCAATACAGTATTTGGAAGAGTGAAGAAGGAGAAATTGAGATTTTTATGATTGTCCTAAGGGGGATATTTTAAAATTGTTCTGAAGCCTACTACAAGTGCAAGAGGCTTCCCCTATTCCTAATGGCTCAACAAATAGGTCAGATTTGCCATCTAGAGCCATGTTTGAAATCTGTAGGGTTGCCTTGGAACCCAGTTTGTAGTTTCATAAAGATTACCTCTTACATCTGACATCTGATTAAAATGTATGTTTTGGAAGAACAGAGACACGATCTCTGTTTAACTAATGCTCTTCCAGAGGGAAAAATTCTGATTCTGCTGCAGTAGTAGAAATCTCTTTTCCAGGAAGAGTAAATGTGACTCCCTTCTCACCAGCATTTTCTAAGACTCTGTGCATTCACCCTGGCTTATACGTTCATTTTCCTTTGAGGTCAGAGAAAAAAACCAAGAGATGCCTAGCTCGTGCACCCTTATCTCATTTGCAGATCTCTCTGCAATCACAGAAGTGGAATTCCTGATTTTGTCCCTTTGCAATCAGCACTACTGGCCTTTCCTTCCTCCAGACCAGAATTCCAGTATATTTTATACACTAAAAGATGGGAATTTTAACGTACTTTAGAACAAAGGGCTGGGTCTGCAGAAGGTATATGTGAAGAAATAGCAACTTCTTGGGGTACTGCAGACCTGTTTCTGTGTGTGAAAAAGAACCCTGAGCTTGTACATGCTCTCACGGGAATCATTCAGCTATCTATAAAGCACAGAATTGTTACCTTTCCACAAAAATCTATCTTCTTGAAACTGTACGGAGTTTTTGGGAGGGGAAAAAAATGCAGTTGTTGACAGTAGTATTTAAGCAGAATGTCAGTGTCCTGAGAAAAGTGCAGCTTTTGACTTCTTAAAAGCTATGAGGAAAAAAAAAGTCAAGGTTGATGCTTCTGTAGACATCCAGCATCCTCCATTGCTTTGTGCAGAGGATTACCTGGGTGTTCACTCCAAGGTAAGAGTGCCACCTACTGAACCCGCCCGTTCCTTCCCACAGACAGGCCAGCTTGCTTAGAGATTTCCCTTCGGAGCACTAATCCATCCACATCCACTCTTGTAATTTATGAGGTTTAACAAGATCAGAGCCTGGGGTGGAATGGCTGCAGGGCTGTACAGTAAGTGTTTTCAGTTTGCTCACATTTGTGGACTTAAAGAGATATGCGAGCTAAGCGTGTGAAATCATGGTAACTGATGGTGCCTCCGGTTAAATCACTGTTTGCGTTTGTATTTCCTGCTTCATTCACTGGATTAGATGGAAGAACATTGAGGTTAAGTTGGATTCAACTCCAGAGCCCTGTTTTTAATTTTTTTTTTTAAACACAGAACGATTTTACCTTGACTGCCGTTGAGCTTGAAGGTACTTCCCACCTCCTTGTATTTGTCCTTGTTTGGCAGTCACCTTCAGTCTTTTGAGGTATCTGATCCAGCTTGACCTTTCACAGGTTAGATTGGATGCAAAATGCTTAGGCAATGATTTACTATCAAAAGGGAGGGCGGTTCCCTGGACCATTATTTTATATCTGGGTACTCTTGGTAAGCTGGAATGTGACTTTCCTAGGAGGAAATACCTTTGAAGGCACCTCTGTGCAGTGCTGAGGCTACTCGGTGCTCAGAGAAGCTGGCTGAGGAGAAGCACTTCTTGTGAAAGCTGAACAGGAAGCAAGCATTTGTCATTCGATTTGAGCAGCTGAGAAATCTGCAGGATTTTCTGTAACTAGGGGCCCAGGCATAGAAAAGAGGATCTATTAGAGAGAATACAGTAAAAAAAAAATCATATGATCCCAGAGCAGAGGGGGGTGAAGGAAGGGGAGGAGGATACAAGACAGATAATGAACTTGACAATACATAAATACAGAGTGTCATTACAGGAGCGTTAGGACCAACTGAATGGTTGGTCTGTGGGGTGGAAAGAGCATCCAATGAGTCTCACATGCCTGAAAGGATAATGGCATTTTTATTATCTCATTCCACGCCCCGATCATCCGTCCTTTTGCTCCTGGGAGCTGCCAGCAGTTTGCACTGATTCATACGCTGCAGACATGATCAGCAGGTCATACTGCAGGCAGAACTCATCAAGCCTTTCCAAGTGAGTTGCCAATTTATTATGATATCTGTATGGATTTAGCCTTTTGGTGTTGTGTAGGAAGTGCTGGATGGTAGCAATGGGTAAGGGAAACAGAATGGTGTAACAAGCTGGGAAGCTGGTTTAACTGGGCAATAAGCACTGGATGCAGATCGGGTTCTTTTGCTTCTTTTTTTGCCATATCGTGCTCTGTCTTCTAAAGGAAAATCCTTTCTATTTACACATTTCTCTTACCTGAATTGCAGAATTTAAATTGCTTTGTTCAGTGGCAGAAGAATATGATGGAAGGACTGGTTGCTAGTTGGAGTTCTGTTAGTGGGAAGTTTGCAGAAGTTTCATAGTTTGTGTGAAAGCTTTTGCATAACTCAGATTGATTAATTCACTGAGTAAATAAAGTCCACATGGCACTTTCATCCCTGAATGTGGGAGGGAAGCCAGAGAAGAAAATCAGTTAGCCTGTGTAATATTGTCAACAAAATAATCTGCTGTATTTGTGTCCTGTATGGTTGTTTTATTTGTCTGCTTTAGGTGTTGAGGGGTGGGAAACAGGACACTACTATGTTTCTAAAATGCAGTGATTTATATCAGAGTTTGACTTAAAGGTTGGGAGAGGTTTTGAAGAGCAACTGAGCTTTCTGGATGCGTGTTTTTAGAGTTTCCAGCATGAAATCCTGTGTTCTTAGAGGGAAAGGGAGCTTGGGGATTTTCGAAACTCAGCCCCTCCAAGAAGTCCCTTCCACAAATCTGAAATTCTTCATTGCAGTTTCAGAAATTGGACAATAATAATTTAACTAAGGGGGTGTCAAGATGGATTTAGTGTGTGCATATGTGTGTGAGTGTGTGTTGTTCTGTGGTGAAATACAGCCACAAGCCACAGCAGCCCTCCCTTACTGCTGTACCGGAATGAAGAGCAACCATGGCAAAGCACCAATTTCTCTGCAACCAGTGCAAGGGGAAAGCAAAGGAGGGAAAGGGTGAGATTTGGACACTGTAGTGATGATATAAGTGGTGAAAACCAGGACTCTTGATAACTGCTGTGGGGAGCTGGCACTGAGTGCAATGATCCAAGCTGAAGCCTCTAAGGTGACCTTCAGACCCTTTCTCTGCATTGGGTCTGGTTTAGTTAGATGTCAGGGCCTGGCTGTTTTGCTTAAAATACTAGGATATCCTTGCTGAGAGAGATTCTCCTCCATTCCCTTTTGGGCAAGTGAGAGGACTAGCAGTGTGCTAGCTTTATATCTGACATATCTCTGGTGTGTTAGGTGAGTACTGGGAGGAGTGCCCTAGCTTGTGTGCACTGTAACACCCACAGTTATGTTATATGAAGTGAGTTCACTGCAATCAGTAAAATTATATGTGAGTGAAAACAATCCTTTTCTCTCGAAACGTAGTTAGCTACTATACAGTTGGTTTCCTGTATCGTGGGAGATTTGGGTGCTATTGCAGCTTCTAACAAGAGCAGACACACCCTGACAACCAGAAATGAGTTTTCTTTTGTCAAGACTCACAGTAGCATGCTTGGAGAATAAAAGCAAAGCTCTCTGTGGTGACGACTCTGAAGAGAAATCAAATGGGTGGCCAAAACTTGGGAACTGATTTATTATCTTTCAACAAGCATCTCCGTGATCGCAGGCCAAAAGAGGGAAGACACCTTTAGCGTTACCCACAAAGGCGTCTTCAAAGCAGTGCTCAGAGAAATACATGATGAAATACTGCCCTTCCCAGGCTGAGGCATAACATAATCATTCCGAGTGCTCCTGTCTTCTCAGGAGATTGCAGTGGAAAAGGAGTATTAAAATCCTTATAAGTTAACTCTCTGGAGACTCTCCAGGGAAAAGGCGGAGGCTGCTATTGCATTATTTTGAATGAGGTACAGTGTAATTGTTAACTTCTTGCAAATGTCCTCTAATGACCCCTTTCTCAGATCATTTGATCTGCGTTGTTTAACGATATTTTCCTATGTTTTCAGTGTACTTGTAGTATTTGTAGAAAACCTTGTAATTGCTAAATAGCTGAATATAATCCTGTTAGAATTTGATACACTAGAAATTAAAAGCAGAAGTTCTCATCATAGCCAAACAATCATTCCAGTTGGCCTGAAAACATAAAATCTGTTTAATAAATGCATAGCGATTGGCTTGGATCGCTTTGCTGGGCAATAAAGTGTTTACTGTGCAAGTTCCTAGGGAAAGAAGAAGTCATCTTTGCCAGCAGGTAGAATGTTTTCTTCCAGCAAATTATAACTTCTGTTTAAGCTTCAGAGTTTGACTGTTTGAAACTTGCTTTTTCACAACATTTTCTTCATATTGTAGGTTGTGTTTTCTGTTTCTTGGCTGGATTTTGAAGACTGATAATCAGGTAGCTTTCTGACGAGAAGAGCGGGGTTAAGGAGGACACTTCCCCACAGGCAGCCGTAGTGTTAGTGGCACTATTTTATCTAGTTAATTCTGCTCCAAAAATGGAGGCCTTTAATTTTCCCTTGAAGCCATCTCTTTCCTTCTTTCTGGTCTTCTCTGTTGACTGTGCTCTTCATTTCTCTTCCACAGTGGACAACAGCTCGAATTCTTAATTTCTGAAAGCCTTTTTACATAACTGAGGTAAAATAAGAGGGAAATAATGTAACTGAAGACCAGACCTCAAAGATATTAGCCTGTAGTGAGGCTGATTGTCTCTGTTTTAGAAGCTAAGAATCCTAGTCACACTCTGAAAGTGACTGTTCCCCAACAATGACAAGTCTATCATGGTCCAAGAAATAGGCACTTTTTTACAATGTTCTGTCTGTTTGTGAGCTGCAATGTTTATATCCAACCGTTGGAACGGTCATTTTGATGCAAATATGTTTATGTGTGTGTGTGCATCCACATATTTATGTTGAACACTGTAGTATCAGCACTCCATCTATATAAGCATTCGTGATGTATTAGTTGTCGCCACCTGAATGAAATACAAGTTGATAGATTGAGGAACTTTCCTCATAATGGATCAGAAGAAATGTACTGAAAGAAATGGAACATTTTTGAGTTGGGACTGTCTTTGGTGGAAGAAACATTAGACAGAGACAGACAAGATGTTTCTCAGGAAACATCTGAGATTTTGCAGCCTTCTTGCCTCAGTGAAAGACGCTTTTCTTTTTTTCAGCATAAGCAAAACATCGGGTCAGGAGCATAAAGCTGGAGTAATCTGTTTGGAGTTTTGGGCATCCACCTGAGTCGTGACTGTGAGAATCAAATGTCTAAGGTTTTGTCAGAGAACAAGCGACTCTGGGGAGTTTCATGAAAACTCTGAGCTGAATTTTCCAACCTGTTTAAGCCAGGAACTTGAAGCTCTGTGGGTCCCAATGCCTGAAATGAACTGTGAGAATTGTTTCTGATGAAAGGTAGATTTTGTAAAACAAAGAAAATTTAGGGCAGTTTTGGGCAGAACTGTTTAAGAGCAGTTCAGAGCAGAACTGGTGGCTTTGTCTAAATAAAAATAATAGGAAATACTTTTGTTAATTATTTTTTTTTGCACTTTCTAAATAAGAAATTACTAAGCTGCACCTTTGAAATATTTTTTAAATAAAATATTCTAATCTTTTTCAGAATATTTTAATTAAAATTGACCAACATTTTAAAGAAAAAATTTAAAAGAAAAAACCATAAATGAAGGATTTGTTTTCTTATTAATTTAAATTATTAAATTAAAATAAAACAGTCCTGAACATTTTCCATAGCACTTTACTCTGAAAAGACTTTTTGCTTCTGCTTCAAAAAAAAATAGAGAATTCATTATTAGAGCAGATCTTAAATCCAGATAACTCCTCCACAGCCTCACTGTTGGCATGGGTGTTCAGTTAGCGTCAGGGGTGATAGAACTTCATCCTGCTTCTTCATAGCCCGTCTTTCCCTTTCTTGCCTAACCTCTGCCCTGTTCCCAATTCAGAGTAAAACAAGAAAAATCAAAAAAAAATCAGGGAAATTCTCGAATAGAGTCTTGGTTTTTCTGTTCATACACAAAGCAGATGCACTAAACTAGATAATCAAATGTTTAAAAATCCAACCAAGAAAAACACTTCCCTCAATGGTTGAAATAATTGAAACATGGAAACTCTACTCACTGTAAATTTTCTCTTCTTCCGTATTTTATTTTATAAAGGAAAACATTAAACAACTTAACTTGCTTTGCACTATTTGCATGTACTGACATTTGATTTATATTTTGAGATGGATAAGCTCTTAAGTGTAGCAAAACAACTTCAGCAAACTGAAGGCTCCTTGACTTCAGTAAGGCAGCTTACGTTTATAAGTAGCTGCCAAGTTTATAATTATATATCTGTGTAATGTTAGCCTTCATACGTTTATCCATTCCAACTTTAATTCTCCATTTCATAAAATCTATGGTCAAATTTTGGAGCCCAAACTAAGCTGATGTTGTCCCTTTTAATTTAGGACTCAGCTCTTTTATTCTCCTTCTCTGCTTTACTTTTATTAGTTGCTTTTTTTTTTGGTGCTGATGTGAAGCACATATTGTTAAAGCCAGTTATTAGAGCCAGAATTTTCCAGCATGGAAACTGTCCTAATAAGGGGAAAAAAATAGCCTTTCATTGGTGAAGTAAGAGAAATCAGGCAGCGGATAATTTTTTTGCTGATTGAGAAGGATAAGGTGTGGTTTGGCAGGTATCACGTTGGTTTGGCATTTGCTGACACGTTTCCTCTTTTCTGCAGTTCAAATCCTTTGCAGAGTTGTCATTCAGGGAAGACTTCCCTCATGCTCCCATTTGCCTTTCCCTGCCCTCTTCCTTCGCTCTTTCACAAGTGTTCAGTGTTGCTGTGAAATCTCACTCTTGACACCCAAAACGGAGACATTTTTGCGAGTTTAACAGTGCCATAATGTAGTTATCTTTTTGGGGAACAGCGAGCACATTGGAATACAGTTTTCCATGTGCATTGTTCTACATCTAAAGTTTCAGAAAAATTGCACTTTAGTCCAAGATACTACAATGCAATTTGTCTTTTCTCAAAAATCCATTATCAAAGCAAAATCCTATCTACAAGGTTTAGCTGATGCCTTAAATCTGTGTGTTTGGGTTTTTTTTAATCTGTTTTTCTTTCCAATTGCTTTGAATGCACATATTGAATTCCAGAGATGAGCAGCACATCCCAGGCTTAAGTACAGTCTTCAGATCTGAAGTCAATATAGTTCCATGGCTTTTAAAATGAGTTATGATGAGTAAAGTTTCAAGTTAGGGCAGAAACTGGTGTTTCAGTTTTTTCATTCCTCAATCTCTGTCTCTTGGTAACTGAAATACAAAGCCAAGTATTGGCTCTGCTTAAATTCACTTTGTGCTGCACCAGGAGACCAAAGGTGGTGTGAAGTGGCTGCCCCCTTCCCACGCTGTGCTCTGGTGTACTTCTTTGACTGTAGGAGGAATAGTGGTTAACCTAGCCACTAAATACCTAGTTTTCTCTGTTTGCTTATTTTCTTCTGAGTATTGTAAGTTTACTTGTGTCACTTGTAAAGCAATTTTTTTAATTCTCCTCCCCCCCATAGTAGTTCCAGAGTATGTGTCCTATCATTGTTGAGGTTAGTTTATTGTAGGGAAAGGATGTGAAAGACAAGTGGATGATGATAATAAAGCAGAAAAGAAAAGTAAACAGCATTAGTTGCTGGGTGTACCAGTTCACATTAAGCAAAACATACCGATGCACCATTAGGAATGGGCTACTCCCAAAATCCTACTGCGTAACTGGGGGTTTTTTGCTTGATGCCTGTTTGTATTGAGACTCTTCTTCCTCAAAGTTAGAATTTCTCTTGAAGATCAGGGACGTGGCTTACTTTGTTGTCCTCTTTTTTAAATTTCTTTCTCTTTTTAATTTTTAATTTCTTCTTTTTTAATTTCTTTGTTCTCCTCTTTTTTAAATTTTCTATCCACCACTTTTTCATGTACCTTGACTAAACAACTGTGAGAAATATTCAATGTCTTATGAGCAAGACTGGCTCCAGCTGAACCTGGCATAACAACTGGAGAGGATTAACTCTGTGCAAGAAATTTAACTTTTTCAGATTGCTCTCAATCTGCTTTTTGCTTCCATTTAGGAGGATCTGGTCCTGCTAGTTCTCAAGGTAAATGTTGCTGTATTACAGAACAAAAAAAAAAGATGGTTCTTGTTCCAGACTGCTTAAAACCTTATTCAGAAAATATCTCCTAACTGGTGTACCATGCACTTCAAAAGTTTGAGAAAGCAGGAAGCAGTCCATGGGCACTTGTTTTCCTTTCCACAATTCTCCAGGAAATGTGGAGGCCTGTCATAGAGGTGTGTCCTTGAGATTTGGGCTTCTGTTTTGTTTGCCATAGCCAAATTGCCCACAGGTTTTCTTAACCGTAAAATATATTACATATTTCTGTTCAGGAGGTTTTTGGCTTGCCAAATTCTATCTGCAGTATGTTCAGCACTGGAGTTGCTTCAATGTAATTGCAGAAGTACATTCTAGTATTGTAACCTTTTGCTTTTTTGTGTGGTTGTGTTTTTTCTGGTTTGTTAGGTTGGTTTGTGTTGTGTTTTTCTTTTGTAAAAGTGGAGTTTGTAACTGAGCAGTAGGATCATGGCATGGGTGAGCCTCACAGGCTCAATACACTGTAGCTTTCAGTACCCACAAATGATGTGTACCAGCATCATCCACTGACATGGTCATGGTAGAACCTTTCTCATCTCTTTGTTCATTTTCAGGTTGATCTGTTCCAGCTTCTGTGAGCTACAGTGGCATTCTCCATTACCATGTGTTTCCTTTTCCTCTTTCTTTTATTTTTCCCTTTCAGTTCTCCCTTGATAGCATTTTATATTATTATTTTGCAAAGACCAGATGAAATGTGTTCCAACCATCCTATATTCTCTTGCATACTTGAAAAGAAGCATCCCATTTTTAAACTAGTGTGTGTATTTTGTGTAACACTCATCTTTCCTCTGTGAAGCATGAGATTTTTAACATTGCACTTCTCCCACAAGAGGGAAATCACTGGCATGTACTCTCGGTGTAGTGCATCTTGACCTTAGTCATCTACCTCCTCCTGGAACTGGAGGGTCATCACAGACATCATGTCAGCAGTTTTCTTTCACAGGATTTCCAAAAGCTCCGAAGCATAATTAGCGGAGACCACATCTGTTTCCAAAAGCAGCTAAACTTTTACTTTAGTTAGAAAGATTAAGTCTGAGGACTAATTTTCTTCTAGTTCCTCTGTTAAATTTGCCATAAAGGCAAAGGAGTTCTCTGCAAATGCAGCTTTTACTCGTCTCACCAACATGTTAAAAAACTCTCTTAATGCTGTAGCATTGCTATCTTGGGATTTCCACCAGTCCTGATCTACATGGCTGTGAAAATTTCCCACTTGCAGCATGTGCATTAGCAATAATTTGCAGCCTATCGAGTCAAACCCAAATATTCCTTGTGCATATCAGAGCGCTGTGTTTGGTCCTTTGTCATTTTGGGATAGCCATGGGGTTATTTGTCATTTTGGGAGAGCCATGGGGTTAATTCCTTACTTGATTTCCTGGATTAGTCTCTCTCTTTCAAACTCGTTCAGCACCCTGTGAAGTGATTAGGTAGGAGACAGTGTGTCCCATCCAGTCCTATGTTTATTGCCCCTGAACTTAGGAAGGTGAATGCTCTAAACCTATGAAAAGATGTTTATTTGTGCTACGTTCTATATGTGCTATTTGTTTCTTGTGGTGTTCTGCCTTGGCAGATGTATTTTCTTTCCCTCAAAAGGACATGGTTACTCTTCTCACAGGATTATAGCAAGCAGGTATTTTGCTGTTTAGGGCCTTGTCCCTGGTTTTTTGGTCCCTTCTAGCACTTTTCAAGATGCATGACATCATTTCAGTGAGAACCTGAGTCCTGCAAAGGCTGGTAGTATTGCAAGGGTGGGCAGTAGGGAGGTTTAAGCTTGGGAGGACTTATTGCACAGGGCTCACAGGTGTGGAGGAAGACAATAAAGACAGTCATTAAAATGCCATTTGGTGAAGAGTGACAGGGGCTGCGGGGAATGTGAGAAGAAATTGGAGAAGGCACTGGAAGAGGTTCTGGAAAGCTGAAATAGAGCAGAAAACCATTTAGAAGTTTCCTCTGTAATGTCATGAGGCAGGTAGTGGGGCCTTACCTGGAGCTTCTCAAATATTTGTTAAATCTGTGGTAGCATTTTAAGCAAACTTGGGACAAATGTACAGAAAAACTGTTTGTTAATAGCTATGCACTAACACTGACAGTCTGTTTCATACTTGTCTGGAGCTGGCAGCAGCATATGTAAGTAAACCCAAGAGCACCTCATTGGCAGAGGTGTTTCACTTATGCCTGTGTTTGCATTACACCAGTTGGTCTTACAATGCCTGATTGATGTTAGGTAATGCTTGTTGTACTGGCCATCCCAGAAATGCATGATTATTTTCACTGAGCATTTCTGTGTGTTAGTCAGATGAGAGCTGGAGCACAAGGGAGTTTAAGCATCTCATGTACCTGTAGCAGAAGAGGGGCTAAATGGAGCCTTCTAAATCCCTTATTTAGCAGCTTAACTATCAGCATGTTAGCTTGTGTTAAGAGCAGTCTTAACTTATTTTTGCAATTTAGAATATTGCTGATCCCTAGACCCTTTTGTTACCTCATAGCTGCTAAAGCTATCTTCTTCAGACAGTTGATTACCATATACTTGTTTACTCAGTAATTTCAGTCAATTGAATTATGGTAACAGGTTGGATCACGCTCCTTGTCAGCAGGAATTGAAATTGTCTTATGCTTGTCCTAATTCTTTATTGTGCCAAATATTCTTCAATTTATATTGCCAAAGCCTTGCTTTCCAAACGCTGTGTTTTCACAAAATATCAAATCTATATTAGATGTAGATATATCTACATCTATAATCTATATTGGATTTAGATTTGCTATCCAGCACTTGGTTTTTGGCCCCGCCCAGTACCTTTCAGAATGCATAAATTAAATTCAGTGAGAAGTTTCATAAAAGGCTATACTGAATTGCTTCTCTCTTGCAATGGGCTTGGTGTGTGTATATGCGTAGTTAATGTGAATTGCTGGGAAGAGGATACTTGGATGAACAGTAGCACGTTTGGATCAAGTCAGTTCTGTGCTGATGTTGTTTGCTGTGCAAATGTCTTGTTTTAGCAGTCTCGGTGACTCCCTAAAACTCTGTCTTGCAGACCAGGTGAGACAGGAAAAGTTTTGACTCTGAACCATGACAAAGTCTTGCAAGAGCCAGTGTTGGAAGGGTTGGATGACATTTATGTCAGTCCTGTCTACACTGTGGAACTGAAGAGGGTGCAGTGAGAGCTGTGCTGCACAGAAACCTTCCCATGTGATGACTCCTACAATTTCTGTAGGACTGTAAGCTTCTCTGGTGCAGAGCTGGTGTTTTCTCATTCAATCACCTTTTGGAAGTGGTACCTCACAAGCTGGCTTTCTGCAGCCATTGAAGCTGGAGAAGCAGAAGAGTTTGACAGCAAGCTAACTCTTTGTTTACCAGTGATAGAGTTAGGACCCTGTGCCTCATTTCCCATATTTTCAGGCATTTAAGTGTATCTCAGGTCACAACCCAGTGCCTCCTAAAGGTGCCAGGCTGTGTTGAGCCATGCTGACCCCTATGTAAGGCCCAAGGTGCTTTTGCAGTGACTCAGCCAACAAGATCTCCTGGGCTAAACTTGCATTTCACCCATTTCCCAGCAGGCACACCTCTTTTTTTCTAAATATAAAGTACTGGTTTGGTAATACCTAGCAACAGAAGGCATTACATAGAGGAGAGGCAGGCTATCACTTGCTCAGAGAGAGCTCACAGGAGCATGTGTCTTTGTTCAGTGTGATAGCAAAAAGATATCCCAGGATAATCAATTCTGCCAGTGACTTTCAAGTGCAGTGATGGAAGTCAGCACAGAGTAGCCGTTAGAGATGGGCCTGCGTGGAAGGAGTCCACATACCTACATATCCCTTTGGAAGTTGCTGGAAGAGCTTCTGGTGGCTTCAACAGGTTTTGGAACAGGTGTGAAGTAGTGCAGCCAAAGTGACAACCTTACCTGCGTGGTTTAGGCTAAAAGTAGCACATTTGTCTATATTCTGGTTTTCCATTCATAAACTGGCATTGTAGTAGTAACAATACCCACCACACGGGATTCAGAACGGGTTGCGAGGCTAACTTCATATTTGTAAAACATGCTGGGATCTTTTGAGAGAGTGAATTGAGCAAGTGCCAAGAACTAATGTGGGGAAAATATCCACTGGTCCACATTCTGTTCTGTAATGTAATGTATGATACTGGAAGCCTTGGCTTAAGCAACTGTTTGCCATTCAATTACATTTTCTGTGAAAATGTCAGTTGAATCTTTTGGAAGGCTTTGCTTCTTGGTGATGGAAACTTGTCAGCGGTTGTCTCCTCTCACATTTGGAATGAGACTCTTTTGCCTGCACGTGGGGGTCTGTTTCCATTAGCTCTATTGCTTTCTTATTATGGCAGCTCTTTGCTGTCCTCCCTGCTTTGGTGCCCACCTGTATAAGACATTTTGCAACAGCTATTACAGAATGGTTTCCTGCATGAAACTGCTATTCCAGAATGAAGTTGAAATTAACAATAAAAAAGGCACCATAATAATTGCTGTGATTTGAAAACACACTGAATATTGCAGAAAAGCCCCTCACCCCTCCACTGTATCTCCACAGGGCAATTTCTCTGTGTTAGATGCCTTATGTCTGTAACAGCTGCCTCTGTCCCATTGGAAGTCCACAGTGTGGGCACTCCTAGGGCAAGCAAATTATTTTATTCTGTTTCCTAGTTTTTGTCTGAGTAGTTTCTGTGAATAACTTGTAACTTGTAGACAATTTGTTATTGAATCTTTAAAATGGAAGAGGTTATTTGTTGAATGCTAGAGTTCTGTGAAAAGGTTTGGTTTTTCCCCACTTTTTAAAGAACAGTGGCCTTTAGATTTGTATTTACAGTGTGATTAGTCAGCTCTCATGAGCTCAGTCAGCTTTCCACAGACTATCTCCAATACTGAGTTTGGTAGGTTCTTACAACTTCTCTGGAGTAAGAATCACAGTGAAGCAATATGAGAGGAACGAGCACATCTAAGGGAAAACTACTTGAAAGGATAAAGCCAGGGTGTTTTATGTGGCTGCATTTCAAACTTCCAGCTGTTTCATTTGCACAGTGCTATTATACGATGTCTGCAAATCATTGTAACATTAATGTGCTGTTCAAAGTCCTGTACTCAACCTTGCATATCTGTATAGAGCTGTTTTATGGAAGGGTTTTTTACCTTTCATGAAGGTGAAAGACAGATCAGGATTAGCTTTTGGAAGGATGCATGGAGTGTACCTGCCCCTAATCCTGTTAGCAAATGACAGGATCTACACTCGTAATTCCTCTGCTGTCTCACTGAATATCTCCTAAATATCTCCTAATCATCTTGGCTGTTGACAGTAGGTTTCTTAAACACCTGAGAAAGAGACAGGTGCTTGTCCATGTTAAAAGTGAACAGCCATGAACTTCCCTTGAAACAAAATCTGCACCTGCACAGCACCCGTGAGTTGTGTGCATGGGGAATCAGTACCAGAAAACTTTGAGACATCTGATTTTCATTAATTTTTTCCCCCACTCACCATATATTGTATCACTTGAATGTATTTGTAGTCTCATATCCCCTGTCAAGTGGTTTATTTCATTTAGCATAAGGGTTCACAGTCCACGGTTTTGATGCACGTTTTGCTCTTACATCTCATCTCTTTCCTGTTTGTGGTATTTATTTCAGTATTTAGTCTCCTGTAGTATGCTAAGGCTATGTCCTCTAGTGCATATTTTGTGTTGGGAAGAGTGCATAAAAAAAGATTATTCCATGATTTTCTGAATGATTATCTGGTAAAATTATTTTTACAGACTCCCTGTGTACAAATACACGCCTTGTATTTTGTTCATCTTTGCGGTCTTTGCAGATCTTTCTGGCTCTAAACAACAGTAATTTTGTCACAATCTCTAATCCCCTGGAAAAGACAGAGGAGTTTTGATGCTTCACAGGGCCCAGGCTAATGCTAACACCCATACCTCCGATGAATCAAGCAATACAAATAGCAGGTTCTGACTGTGGGTGTTTTAGGTCACAGGCAAGGCTGAAGTTACTGAGTGATGTGTAATCTGGGTAATCACAACCTGCTATCTTATGCTTTCCATTCTGCCAGTCATGGTGGGTTTTGGTTTTCCAGGCCCTGGACAGCCATGTAAAACCTGGCTGGATTGTGATGACAGAGCCACTTGCCCAGTCCTGCTACTTTTGCTGTCCTTGCTATTCCCTGATGGATCCCTTTCCTTCTTCCCTGTCCTCCTAGTATTTCTCCATCAACCTTTCTCCATTCACCATCTCATGCCCTGCAAGGATGGAGGCTCCTCATCCATTGCTGCTGTCTGTCTCTCCTTTCTCCCCATCCACAGAACAGGAAGATGTCTTGTTTCATGCCCCTTCCTACAGCCACAGTCTGTGTTTGATTCCTGCTTCCATGTTGCTCCCTCCTGCTCCACTCTTTCCCTCTCCCACTTTTGTTCAAATTCTTATAGAATTTCAGTGTCAGTCCTAAATCAGAGACTGATGTTTCATAGCCTGCATTCTGATCTGCCTGGCATTCAGATGAAACAACTCTTTTTGAGATGGGTTCATCACTAATGGTGGCTGTTGTCCTTAATATCAATCAATGTGATGCCATGAACTTTCTTCCCTTCAACATTCTCCCACTGTAGAATCCTGTCACCTGGTTCCTCATTACACCCTACAAAGCCTGGCAGGCAAGTGAAGAAAATGCAGGAGTGGAAAAGGGGATTTAGCTTAGAAATTTGTCCTCTTTGGAAACCAAAGTCATGTTTCACCTCAAATTTTACAGACGTCATGTTTTGTCAGGGTGGATGGTGAATAGATGTATGCTGGAAGTTGATTATGAGTAGATTGGGCATGGTGATGAAGGATTAGGTTGTGTGACTGAGATTGGTTTGGATGTTAATATTTCATCCCTCAAATCAGTGATTCTCTGAGTTAACTTTTTAGCATTTGTCCTTTCATGATATTCAGTGGAGCAAGTACGGGTTGAAATTAATGAAGATTCCTGTGTACAAGACCTATCCTCATGTTCTTCTACTTCCTTTTTAAAACACAGTGCTCTTAAAAAGCAGCAATCCTGTTAATCTTTGTGGAGGGAATGAAATGCAAACACTGGTTTGTTAAGGGGCTCTCTATTTCCTGGAGTTCTGCATTAAAAAAGCCTTCCAAGTGGGTAACCAGCATCAAAGTAGATCAGCAGATGAAACTGAAGGCTGGGTTTCCAGGTTAGCAATACATACATGATTTATCATAATTCAGTTTGTGCTTTCCTGAAATCATCGATTTGAAATCATAATTTGTGAGGATGCAGCATACTGCTTTGGAATAGAAAAAACCCACTAGAAATATCTTTGGTGTTTTTAAATTGAAACAATTTTTTTTTCTCAAAACTTTGTGTGCTGCAGTTACTGGACTAAACTGCACATTGAACAAAGAGTGAGAAGCCAGTGGTCCTCCCATTCAGTCTCCTTGCTTTTATCTCTGTAGTGAAACTTGATAAAATATCCACTGTTTCTGTCATTGCTGTAACTATGCAAGGGTGGAGGTGGTCTGTACTCTGAGCACCATGTTTTGCAAGTCTGGTTTTAGCTCACCTGGCTGAGGTGGTGCACTCGCTTCCTAATGACAACACAATTTCCCCTCCAGCCTCTGGTGGAAAAAATAATATCGCATGTGATGGGAGTTTTTAGTTTTTAAATAGAAACAACTATTTCTCATATTCATTGCTGAGAATACCTATCTATTGTATATGCATGCATATAAAAATATGTAGAGAAGAATTACTTTTGGGCCAGCAGAAAGTCCTGTGCTCTTGTTCAGGTTCCTGCTCGTTAGGCTGCAGGGTTCCTTCTGTGCTTTTGCTCCAGATTCTCTGCAGGCTTTTTGAGGGAGTGCCCATCCCTGCCTCTACCTACCTCAGTATTATAGTTTATTGACACAAGGATTTAGGATGAAGAGATGGCCCCGTAACAAAAGTCCTTATGCCTGCCTTCCCTCTCTTGCTTTCATTTAAAGATAGGTATCGTAGATGATGGCATGAATTTTGTACAATTTAAAATAATAATTGGAGGAAATACAGAAATTTGGAGCTTGAGAATGACACATTGGAAACATAAGTTGGCTAAAGGTACCTGTAAATAAATGTAGGTTTAATTCCTCAAGTCTTTTGCATGTTTTCTAGGAAGACCACAGTTCTCAATATGAAGGGGAGATCTTTTACGTTAAATGTCTGTTTTAATTTAATTCCTTCTGTCTTTTTTAAATCTCTCAGCCATGTCAGTTGGAGTTTTATTTGCAATGAAAAATAAAAGAGGAAGAGTTAGATCTTAATTTTGCATGCATTCAGCAAGTTAGCAGTTTGAGGTATGAAAGTGCCTTGAAAGCCACATTGAATGCAGCAGCCCAAAACCACAAGAAAGAAAATTTCTTGTTTGACTTGGTAGAAATTATGGATTATTTGTTCTGGGGCATATCCTGTAAGGCCTTACTTGTGCCTCAGCTAGGCAAGATGCCCATTATTCTCAAGTCACATGCCTGAAATATTACTGGGTGAGGCTGTGGCATAAATTATTTTGTATTTTATATGCAATAAAGCACTAGAGACTGGAGGTGGTGGTAGCAAGCAATTCGCTATGGAGTCAACAAATACCACATCAACCACAGCGGTATGCACACTGGTTGGGGTTTGCTCCCACTTTTTTACATTTGAAAAAGCAATCTTGTTTTTTATGCTTTTTTGCCTGTTTGTCATCTGCCAGGAAAACAGAGTTCCGGGAGAATTCCACCAAGCTTCAAAGAAGTAAAAAAGTGCCAGTTATCAGCTAGAAAGCACTTGGCTAATTATTGTTTTCTGCTCAGTTTCTTTTTTTTGTGTGTGTGTTAAACTTCTAAATTAAAATGGGATAAATACACTGCTCTGCTCACTGACAGGTCAATGCCATGTCAGTTATGGATGAAGTAAAAATACAGAGCATTACAGACATCACATATTGAGAGAATTATGTGCTTTTCCCTGGTATGTTTCCAAAAAGCTCTTTTATCTAAATATAATATATGTTGGAGGCAAATTAGACGTTGTTTCGGTAGCTGAAGTTTTTTACCCTTCATGTTAGCAGCCCTGTGTGCGACTTATGCTGAAGTACTCAGAGGCGATTTTCCAGAGTTATTTGAATGTGGCTGGAGAATCTGCTTGCATTTCATATTATGAAACAGATGATCAATTTTAAGCCATGAGGAAAGAAAAAAAAATAGCCATGTGCATTAGTCATTCTGCATTTGTGCAGAATAATGCTGTGATGTTACCAATTGGCTCTAAGTACAAAGCCCAGGTTTTAGGGCTTGAATCTAAAGCCAAAGGAACTGTGTTGTTATAAGCAGAAAACTGGGGGGAAAAAAGAAAAAAAGAAGGAGATACAGGGCATTAGAAATATTGGACATCTATGAAACTAAAATTTATATTTTCAACAGAAATCAGTAATCTGGGGAGGCAGGATCTGTCCCAGAGGCTTCAGTGCCACCCCCAGCAATGCAATAAAATGCCTAGATGCTTTTCACATGAATTGCTTGGTAGTCACCAAGGATTTTTGTTGTCAGTATGGAGTCCTTTTTCCTTGTGGTTATTAGGTTGCATGTCACCTTTTATACTTCAGTCTTCAAGGTGGATTGTTTGCACCTTAGTTCTTCACAATCACACTGTTAAAGGGATGAGCGTACCTACTCTTTCCTTACCTGTGAAAAACCTGAATGTCAAAAACATCAAAAGAAACCGTAAAAAAGAATGTACACAAGCTGAACCTCTCAGAAGACGTTTTCATTCTCACACTTAACTATTTTGTCATGTCTCCCAGCCAAATCTTTAGCCCAAGTAAATAATCTAAAGATCTTCCTTAGCTGAAACAAACCAACCAAACAAACAAAAAGTTGTTAGAATGCACATTTTTTTCAGCCTTTAGTTTTTTAGATCAAAGTTTCAGGTAGAAGAAATGCTTCTGAAGGTATGGTAAGAAATTAAGGATGACAAGTCTGACAGAAAAATGTTTTTCTGCTAACCTCTTGAATAAGTGGTTACCCACAATAAAAAATAGTAATCCTTGAACTCTTTGGACCTAAGATAAAGAAGAAAGTATATTAGAAACGCAGAGTATGAAAATGAGGTGAATGAGTGTGCAGTACACTGAAAGGTGAGTCAGTCACTTTGTTTTTGCAAGACAACTACATGGATATCTGGATTATTCATCCACTCAGGAGTACAGGCTGTGCAGCTGTGGAGAATGTGTGGATCAAAAGACTAAAAATACTTGTGAGACAGATAAATTGTGAGCAAAATGAGAAGCATATACCTTTGGGTAAATGTAAGGCTGTAGTGTTTAAGTCCAGCAGGTGCCACCGTATAATATAGTCTAACTTTCCATACCTAAGCGTTAATGGAATTTCACCAAGTGAGCCCCAAAATTGGTATTTTTTGGTAGTATAACTTCGAAAAAGGCATCCAGCTTAATGTGAAGATTCAGGAGATGGATGTTCCACCGTTTCTTCTCTACATAATTACCCTCACTGCTGAAGACGTGTGCTTAATTTCCAGTTTTAATTTGTCTGAGTTTCATTTCCAGCCATTGGTTAATTTTATCCACTTGTCTCTCCTACATTCAATGTGAAAAAAACTGTGTATGTCAAATTGAGAAAGATGTGAAAAATATGGGTGTTAATATCAGCATTCATGCACAACACTGGACTGAGAACTGTGGTGGCATGTCTGCATGTTTCCAGCATAATCTTCTCACTGCATCACTCACTGCATCTTTTTGAAACATGAGCATTTTGGACGGAGATTCTGCTCATTCCCTCATAAAAATTAATCCTCTTGAGCAGGTCTGAGCAGAAGGCTGTCAGCTCTCCTTGAATTATAGAGGAATGATTAGAGAAAACAGTTTTCCCCAAAATTGCCCCCCACCATTCACCATAGTTTTAGATATAACTTGAATGAAATACAGCTGACAGTGACACGCAAAGCTTGAAAGAGGAACAACCCCCTAGTAGTGTATGCGTTTGTTATGGGGTTTTTAGGTGAAGATGGATCAGTTGTTTATATCCACATTTTGAAGTGTGCCTATCATAACACAAATTAAATGAACAACAAAAAGATTAAAAACATGTAATAATAAATAAAATGAGACTGAATATCGACAGTGACACAAAGAGCACTCCCCAGTGGGTATTATAACAAAATCCATCCTCACTCCACCCATCCTTTCAGGAAGAGCCTGGGTAAATAGAAAGACTTTCTAAGAGCACAAAAGGCAAACAAATGCACATTTATAGATTGAGTCTGGTAATTAAATTTGTGATTGAGGACACTTTACTTACATCCTCCACCTTACGTAAACTTTGAAATACACAAGTCAACAAATATCACTTCAAATGCTATGGTCTTAGGTGATGAAAGGTGAAGGTCTTAGAAGTAGGTTGGTTTGCAAGTAGAGGTGCAGCAGTCTGGTACAGGATGAATGATCTCATTTCTTGGAGTGGACCACAGAGAAAACTAATGTGTAATACATGTAAGGGCTTCCAGATAACAAAGTTGCATGGAAAAGAGCTTGCTGAAGAGGTAAAATTGCATCTAATTGAGGTACCTTTTGTGAGAACACTGCTAAGAATACAAGGTGGTTTTTGGGGCAGGAGAAAGGGAAAGCAGATGGATTTGAGTGAACCAAAGAGAAAATAAGAGGTAGATATGAGCTGCCTATTTAAGTTAAAAATCTTAAAGGCTTTGTGTTTGGAATTTTTTCACATATTTTTGGCACTCTTGAAATGGAGTCCAAGTTCAGATTCACAGCAATTCTTTTTCCCTGCCTCCTGGAGTTGTGTGATCCAGCTCAAATTAGACAGATTTTTCCTACTCCTGTGAAAAATGAAAAATAATTTATATTCATTAGGTATAGCTTATGATTCACTGAGGGCAGATAGTGCTACAAATTATGAAGTTTCTCTTTAATCAGAATACAAACTGTTTAGAAGAGGGATCAGGTCTTGCTCTGTCTTTATAAATTGCCTACTGTAGCAAGCCCCTGAGCTTGATTGGGAAATTTCTATGCTGTCATAATTCAGGCAATAATAATAATAATAATAATAATGTAGTAGTACTGGGTAAGGAACTCAAAAACCAAAGTGCATTAGATAATATTTGAACTGATTTGCGGTTTCAAGTGGAAACCAGTTGAAGCTAGCTTGTATGAAATGATTTCAGCCCCATAATCATCCTAGCTATTACCAAGTTTCTTGATGGGCTACAACTTAATGTAAATTCAGTGTTTGACGTAAAATACAGAGTGATGAATCTCTCTGAAGAAGGTCTGAGGCAGATGGCCTCATCAGATGTATTCCCAATCCAGCAGAGTTATTTTCCACTCAAGGCTGTAGAGTTCTCCCATTCAGTCCGAGGGCAACATTTTTAGACTCACTCAATTGGAAGATTCGTTGTTGACATCAGCAGGTTTGGGATTTCAGTCCTGGAGATACAAATTTGTCCTCCCTACTTAGTAGGGCAGAACATCTATTGTTACTTTTTATCACTACCTAATGTGGTGGGAAGTGTCCTCTCACGTGGATGAGATACTCAGTCGCCCGTACAGCAGTTGTGCTGTATGGGAAGGATGATTCAGCGCTACAGCTTTACTAGAACAGCTTACCAATAATGCACTGAGGTTAAACAGTTTTTCGTCATGTCAGAAACGTAGAGAAAAATAACAGGAGAAGCAGCCAATTTTTTCTCTATTAATTGAAGTTGAGACTGAGATCATGTTATCTTTGATAACGAGGTATAGGATAGTTTCCGAGTGATCATCTTTTCATCTGAATATTTAATAAGAGCTTTCATGCATCAGAAGGCTTGGCATACCTTTTTGAGGTCATGCTGTGTTGTGGTCTCATTGCCTGAGATAGCAGGAATAACTAACTGTAGGGAGATACTTGCCTGCAAAGACTTTGAACAGTTATATGGAGTGACAAATGGATATAAATTTAGTTTAATTCAGTTGCCCTATGTGTACGTGCATGCTGGACAGCAAGGCTGCTCTCCAAGAGTGGAGAAACAGCACAGGCCAGCATGGATCATCAGATTTCCATCTGCCTGATATACAGACTTAAAATCTTGGTCATATTTTTTATTATTTGTTTACTCTTGTTCTAAAGAATGTCAAAATATGTAGGGAAGTGAAAGATAAGCTTTGAAGAACTGCCAGATTGATTTTGGTTGTGGGGGGTAGCTAGGGAGAGCTGTAACAGGGGGAGAGTGAGGATCAGTCTTTCTACTCCCAGTGGAGGATGTATGTCTTCATGTGTCAGCCCATGGTTTACTTTCTGTGTGGAGTTACTTTGGCACCCCAGGCAGCAGAGAAGCAGTTGGCGATGTCGATAGCTAAGGAAAAGAGACCCAGTCAAGTTGGGGTGAACAAACTCAGTGCATGAGGATTGAGTAAATGATGAGATGAACACTAGTTGGAAGAGTGTATTTTTCGTGAGCAGAAAGGGCGTTTATCTAACTTGCACCATCTTTCCTATGACTGAATTTCTCAGGGAAAGTCAATGGCAGTTAGGGTAACTATGCTGAATCATTGGATAAATGATCCTGCTGTCAGTTTACCCATGGTGTGGTCATTAACCCATTAATTAACATAGCCAACCTGAACTTGTATTTTCAGTCTGCTCTACTGGCAGTCTGTTGTGGCTAGTCACATCCACTCCAGAAAAACTTTTATTTCAGAGGCAAGCAAAAAAGCCTGTAAAAGTACAGTCTGGGAAGCAGTTTTAACATAATTGTGAAGAAAACATGAAACAGATCTCTAAAAATGTTGCAATTAGTTTTTCACATGACTGTTTCCACGTTAGAGTGCATGTTGCATGCATCCATGCTGGTGAACAGAAAGGAATATTTAAGGTGATTCTAATGGATGGCACCCACACCTAGTGTACTTGCTGTAGGAAACCACTATGTGCAGTAAGTGGTGGATATATTTAAAAGCATATTGAGAGATTGTCAGTTTTCTTAACAGATATCTATGTGAAAAGTGTCCAAGGACAGGAAATGCATATCTGTTTAATGGGTACCATTTTGTGTGAATTTTTTGCCTAGGGTTTTTTTTGTGTTGTGTTTTGTTTTTTTGTTTTTTTTTGTTTTTTTTTTTTTTTTAGTTTGCTGAGCAATTGGTGATTTTAAAAAGGCATTTTAAAGAGGCTTTTGATAGCAGGTTTTCTCCTTGCTGTGTAGGAGTGTTCTGTGTGTGTACAGAGGGTGGGATAAACTTCTTCATCCTCATGTGATCTCACTGCAAAGACAAATGCTGAGCCGTAGGCACTGGGAATCGACTCAGTCATGGCCATTATCCAGCTCCCCAAGGCTTAGAGCAGTATGCCCTCTCCTGTGCCCTTACATTTGGACTTCAGAGCTAAAAAGATCATGGCCTTCCTGCAGCCAGAATATCTTGTTAATGAATGGTCTGTCTGTCATCAGTTTGCTAATGCAGTTTATTCCAGCGAGTCTCTCTCTTCTGCAAATTAAAGACCCAATTGATTTTTGGTTGTATTCACATGATTTCTGTTATAGACTTAAATGAAATGTTGATCCTTCTTTAAATTGTTTACAAATGGCAGGAAGTCTTTTTCTTTACCTTCCCTGCATCACCTCTAGTGCTTTTATTTTGTCTGCTTCCTTTCTTCCTTGTCCCCCTTCATGATCATGGTGCTCGTGGGTTTCACTCTTCTTGAGAGGAGTTGTTTCTGTAAAGAAAAGGTTGCAAGCCCTTGAGACAGACCATGAAAGTAGAAAATCAAATTCTTTGGTGCAATTAGGATGAAAATGCTTTTCTAGGTCTGGCAAGTGTCTCAGCCATGTTTTACATTTTAAAAGCTTAATGCAAAATTTGGGTAATTGAATCCCTGCTGAACCTGTACTTCCATCTTATTTTTTGCAAAGGAGAAAAATAGTATCAGAATAAGGTTAGAGGAGAGGATTGGGCCCAAAACACCTCACTGGTAGCTAAATCAAAATGTTTTAGTTGCGTTTAATGTTAAAATAGTCCTTGCAATGCTTGGTTTTACTTGATGCAGAACTCAATTTTTTCTCTGTGTGCACGGCTGTACAGCTAATTTGAATGTGTGGCTGTGTGAGGAAGGTGACATCTTAACCGTGACATATCAGATCACTCTTAGAGCAAAGTAAATTAATGTTCTGACAGGGTCTGGCACGTGTTAACTTCCTATTTCACTTTCCCCTGCACAAAAAGATAAGAGGATTGCAGGCCTCTCCCTTTATCTCACACAGTAATAATGCACTGCAGCAAAGATTTAATGGGCCACAGGATTATTAGGATTGTAAGGTCTTGCTCTCCTTTTCAAGTAGAATGAAACGAAATATGATGGGTTAGATGACTAAAATGAATTCTCAGCTGTAGGCTTTTGCCACTGCATCAGTCTTATGCGATTGGTCTGATGGGGCTCTGGACTCACAAAAATTTTGTGGGTATCATATGTTTGGCACTCAGAACCAAGCACTGAGAGCTGTTGTCATGCTTGTGTCTCCCTGATTTCTAGTCTTTAAAATTTAGAATACTGTCACCATTTTCAGCATGTGACATTTGGAGGAGACTAATTAAAAGCTGCTTGGCTAAGGCCAGTTTCACTTATGTGGGTCTGAATGATAGTCTGCTCAAATGCTGCTGTGAGCGCTCCAGCAGGATAATGGTGCAAGCTAGCAGGATGTTTGCTCAGCTACAGAGCTGGGGTTTTATGGTCTTGGTGTTTTGTAGAAGCGCACTGACAGTGTGATATGGCTGCCACCTTCACTGTGATTATTTTGTCAAGTTCACTTTTGAAAAACAAAAGAAAACCAACCTTTGAAATTGTGCATCTCAAACTTCACAGCGTATTTTCTAAGCAGCATATGGAGCAGCCGCTGTAGCCATGCTTACTGTGCTCTGGAGAACTTCTTTTTTGTAATTTTTCTGTGTCTTATAAGCTATAGCAACTTCATTTCCCTATCCCTAATGCTCTACTGCAGGCTGTCCTACCAGAGAAATGATGACGATGATGAAGAAGCCGCCAGAGAACGTCGTCGACGGGCTCGACAGGAGAGGCTGCGGCAAAAGGAAGAGGGAGATCTGTCAGGAGAAGTAACGGAGAAATCAGACGTTAATGCCCAAAACAGGTAAATGGCATTTATTGTTGTTAACTGGCAAGTCAGTGGTAATTTTTAATCAGAGTAGAGAAGTATTTTGAAAAGGTCTGCTTTGGTACTTAAAATTTAAGTATCCGGTTTGTCCATCCTTATTCTGAAGAAGAGTCTAACATTGTGAGGATTGCCCCTGGCTGTGTGTACAGAGTAAAGTGGGAGCATTACTGACTCTGGGCTTGAGGCCGTGCTCATAACATATCCAGTGTGTCCTCAAGGCTGTCCATGGGGTGATTCAGCTGGGGCTCATGGAGGCTGTCAGATTCTCTTAGGCGTGACTGCACCTGGCCTCACAAACCACCACATCTTTTGTCCTGCTTAAGAGAGGTCATGGCATTGTAGGGCCAAGGCACATGGCATTGGTGGGCACTCAGGCCTCGAGCTGCAGCTGAAATATGCCTGCAAGGTGCTAGATGTGAGCTGTAGACCACAGTACTCATCTGGCATTGTCAGTGTCATACAGCTATAAACAGCAGAAAAGTGTATGGAGTGAGATGACATTTAGAATCAGAATCATCAAGGTTGGAAGAGATCTTTAACATCATCAAGTCCAACTGTCAACTTAGCACTACCACTGTAACTCCTAAACCACTAAACTATATCACTCATATCACCACCTACTTGTCACAAGCTGAGTGACCAGAGCTGGCCTTCCCGTCTGTCCATCTCTTGTTTAGTTTCACATAGTCTCAAGTAATATTCCCAGATTTCCAGTGGCCATAACGCAACTGGCAGAAGAAACCAGAAATAAACAGTGGGATATCAAGCTAATAGATACTGAGCACAAGGAGCATTCTATTAAAGACAAAGAGAAGGATGTAGATAGGAAAACAGCAACATTTCTGATTATAGATTATAATCTTTTTCCACAACAGAGTAAAGGAAAGAACAAAAAAACTAGAAAGAGGGAAGAAACCTGCACACATGAGTATTAAACAGCTAAATTTTAAAGGAGTCGAGAAAACCTCCAAGGTCTGAGAGTGAAGTCCATTCCTGATATCTACAGCTGTTGAATAGCACATCTTAAATTTGGTGCTGTGCTCTGATTTCTAATAGTTCATTGTCCCTCTATAGACAATCACAACCTCACCGCACATTAATTGCTGGACTATCCCTTTATGGACTTTATCTGTGAATGCTGTTGTGGAACAGGAATAACTTCTTTTTGCTGGAGAAACTCACTGAAGTCAGGAAGTGTCTTGCTTGTGTAGGATTTTCAAAAATTTTGCCTAGAGTGAAAATTATGCATAAGACACATATAACTCAGGTCAGACTGAAGGAAGCACCTAAAGTAAGTTAAGGTCTTCCAAGTACTCTGCTGCAGGATGCAGAGGGGCAGTGTGAAGTTTTCAGAGCAGTTCATAGTGCAGCTCTGCAAGTGTCAGGGACCATTCCAGTGCCTACCAAAGTCAGTAAGGCTCCTTAGAACTTCAGTGGCTCTTGGAGCTGTCATGGAAGGGAACCATTCCAGGCTCTGATATTGTGAAACATTGCATTCCTATGGATGTAGGAATGCCAAAATTAACCCCCGGAACCATTTTGCTAAATTTCGAAGTAAGTAGCCTGTTTGAAGTTGCGTCTTCAAACCGTGGAATGATGTTACAGTAACTTTTTTTTTCTGGAAACAGTGAAGTGTATATGTTGTTAGAAAGATTTTTGTTTTTCTTCTAATGCAAAACTGTCACTTTTATGTAGTGTGGCAGGAGAGGAAAGCAAGCGTTCTACAGATGATGAAGCTGCGTTGTTGGAGAGACTGGCAAGACGAGAGGAGAGACGCCAAAAACGTCTACAGGAAGCCCTGGAACGTCAAAAGGAATTTGACCCCACAATCACAGATGGGAGCTTGTCACTGCCCAGCAGGAGAGAAGTAAACAATGTGGAAGAAAATGAGACCCCGGGGAAAGAGGAAAAGGCTGAAACGCACCGAGGACACTATGAGATTGAGGAAACAGAAACAGTTACCAAATCATATCAAAGGAACAACTGGAGGCAAGATGGGGAAGAGCAAAAGAAAGAAGAAAAAGACGAGGAGGTACAGGAAGAGAAAACAAAGGAGGTTCCTGTACAGGAAAATCAGATAGACGTGACAGCAGAAAAATCCACAGATAAAGAAGAAGTAGAAACAAAAAGTCTAGCTACAAATGCAGAGGAACACAAAACAGAGAATGATACAAATGTTGTGCCAGAAGGGACGCCAAGTCTAACTGACACAGTAGATAAAGAGCTTAGGGATGAGGACAAGGCTGAGGAAGAAAGGAAGGAAGCTGAAGAAAGGGAGAGGTTAAAAGCAGAGGAAGAAAAAAGGGCAGCTGAGGAAAAACAGAAAGCAGATGAAGAAAAGAGGGCAGCTGAGGAGAGGGCTAAGGCAGAAGAAGAGAAGAGGGCAGCTGAGGAAAGGGCTAAGGCAGAAGAAGAGAAGAGGGCAGCTGAGGAAAGGGCTAAGGCAGAAGAAGAAAAGAGGGCAGCTGAGGAGAGGGCTAAGGCAGAAGAAGAGAAGAGGGCAGCTGAGGAAAGGGCTAGATTAGAAGCAGAGAAATTAAAGGAAAAACAAAAGATGGAAGAACAGAAAATAGAGGAGAAGCAGGTAAAAGAGGCAAAAGTGCAAGAGGAAAAACCCCAAGCAGTAAGAAAACAGGTACAGTAAACATTTTGCACCAAACTAAGACACCTGTTGTTTGTGAGAAATGTAATGCAAGAAAAAAAAGATTGATTTGGAATTTTCTCACAGATCTATTCCTGCATTGAAATGACTAATACTTATGCTCCCACTCTCTCTTTTTAAAAATAAAGCTCTTTCTGCTTACCAATAATTCGGGGCACAACATGTCTGACCTCACTCTACCACTCAAAGAAAACCTTGCACGTTCAGACGTCTGCATGTTTTTTCACTACCTTTTTTTCTCAGCTGCTATAAACTGCCTAATGTAGTAACACACATGAGGTGGAGGCAAACACAGCTTGGTACAGAATATTATGAGCACCTGGAGGAATGTTGTGTGTGAAATGCAATCACAAGAGAGGGCTCTCTGCTGGGACATGTGAGCACGATACCACACAAGGGAGTAAGGCCCAGATGCGGGAGACGGGAGAGGGTGGAGGGAGCACAGTGGCACACGGAGATGTGGGCACAGCAGCGTGTGATGGAGCTGTGGCGCACCCAGGATTGGTACGTGAACACAGTGGAGAAACAAAAGTGCAAACAGATGTGATATTTGTGCATTAAAAAAGTTATTATTGAAAACCCAAAAACAAAGGAGGAAGAAAAGGAGGTTAGAGTGGAAGCTAAAAGGGAAAAGTTACCAGAAGAGAAGCTCCAACCTACCTCCAGAAAAGATCAGGTAACTCGTAAACCATTGGTTTAAATGTGGGAGGGAACCATGAGATAAGAAAACAAGACAGCTATAACTGAAAGTTTCTTCTTCAGCAAAGTACTTAAGCATGTGCTTCACTTCAAGAATGTGTGTAAGCCTGCTAAAATAAATAGGGATGAAACTACTTAAGTGCTTAAAATTAAGTAAATGCTTAAATATTTTGTTCTTTTGGGGCATTAGAACCAATTCCTGTTTGTCTTAAAACAAATATTTCAGGAAACTCAGTTTGGTCAATTATACAAGGATGGTTTGCACCCTAGGGATGAGTTTTTCAGGACAATATCAACTAATCATCCTTCCTTGGTTTCTTCTCACTTTACTGTGAACTTTTTCCCTGTGAATGAAATCTACTCATACAATAATAATATAATAATAATCATCTAGGCCTTTGGCCACCTGCCTTAACTAATGATTTCCTCCAAAATTGCAATACCCTGTTATATAAACAGCATACCCAAGATTCTTCTTTTGTTTTAAAGAGAAAATCTACCAAACTTACTGCATTGCATTCCTACTGTAAACACAGGAGCTGGTGCCATGATGTTTTACTGTATGGTAAGTAAATAAGATTTGGGGACCATTTACTCTTCAGGTTACAGCTGGACACAGGGAGCCATCTTCAGTGCTGCGTAGCCACTGTGCTTTTGTTTTAATTCAGCAGGTTTCAAAATACCCCCCAATTCTAATTAGACATTGAGACCGCTGAGAGCCTTAGAGGCTTGGACCCACTTGCATTTAAAGGGAGGCCCACCACAAAGATGTAGTAACAGGCAGTTTGCTGTTCACCCAGTTGCATGGGAGCATTGAAGTTGAAGAGGGTCAGCTCCAGTGGTTAGATGGTGGATCAGTTCAGAACATGCTGGAGATGTTTAGCTCACCCCTCAGAGAGTGATGAAGGCAAATCGTGTTACAAGATTTTATGCCTAGTTGCCTGGCTTGATTATCCAAGGTATATTTTGAGTAAGTTTTATATGAGATGGAAAAGACAAATGAAGTGATGAAGGTGGTTAGAAGAAAGGTTCCTAATGAATCAGGAGAGAGATTGGCAATACTAGAATAAATTACTCTAGTAAGGGGAAGTGTTAAATGAGGGCACTTCAGAATAGTGCACTAGAAAAAGTAGACAATCACTTTAAATTAACCCAATTTAGAGATAAGACCTATGCAAAAGAATGAGAAATGGATTACATTAAGAGTTCAAAAGACAGAATCAGCTTCCAGTATTCACTTACGTCTTTGGATATTACAAGTAAATATAAAAAGGAGTCTGTAACTGAACACAAACTTTGATTTTGGAGGGGAACTTGAGGCACAGTTGTCCTCCTTGTGTTTATGTGGAGCTCAGTCAACTCTCACTGGAGCTCTCATCATGCTTTTAAACCCTACCCACTGGCTAGATTATTCCAGGAAATTGGTAAGACTTAAAAAAATTACTTGTGATTTTAATGTTTCCATCCTTGGATGATCAAGCTGCGACAGTGTAATAGAATCCCATTTTTAGTGAAATGTTGAATAGCTGTCCAGTGAAAGGTAAATCTTTTGCAAGTGTGTCTATCATACTGAGCATTCAAAGTGTTTTGAAAATCTTGGTTGTTGCTTCCTGGCTTGTGAAGAAAATCTGACAAAATTGGACTCCAAACCAAGGCAAGATCAGGCTCCCATTTCCACCCCTCTCCCCCTTTCAAGGACATACAAATTCAATGAGATCGATTTCTGATCATACATGCAGTTAAGAGGGCAGCAGTGAACAAGATCCTGAAGCAATACAGTCTATCTGCATAGTCAGATTTTATTTTTGCATTCATGCAACACAAGCACATATTCTTTCCTAATGTGATCAAAACCTGGCCCTCAAAATTCAGGTTTTGATCAAATTGTCAAGCAAAAATTTGTCTCATTTTCTGCACTGCTGCACAATTTTTGCTTCTTAAATGTGACCTGAAAAGTTCATAAGAAAAAGCTTTCTCATGATGTGAGACTCCTGGTATTTCCTGCTTACAGTTTGTGCTGCAACAGTTGCTTTTCCCATGGTATTTGGGTGTAGTAGTTGGCTCTACATGGAAGCCCTAGATCCAGATGCCCACAGCTTTTTACTCACCAAGTAACTGAGCTGAAATAAGGAATCATATTTGGCAGATGACTCCAACTTCAGTAACAGATTCACCTCAGTCTGAAGGTGTTCAAACTCAAGATTTAGAAATCTCAGCTCTCAAATAGTAGCATAAAACTCTAACTGAAAAGAGGTAGTGTAGAGAAAGGTTAAAATATAAATACGTAAAGCTGAAAATTCACTAAACGTGCCTTTGGTCATATTCTATATTGATATCAAGATCTGTGAGAGCATGTGAAGTGTTTCAATTCAAGTAATATCACGTCTGCTCCAAGTGGAGTCGGTGGAGTCATTTTTACTGAATTCAGCAGAATCTGAATTAGTCTGTAATTTAGGGAAGCAGTGAGACAAGGGAAAGAACTTCTTCTGTTGCCTGCCTTTGGAACAGGATGCAACAGTTTCTTCTTCTGTGCTAATCAATCTCTATTTTGGCCTTAAAATTTCTCCTTAAAATAGGAGAAGGATTGGACCCCAAAAGCTGTGAAATGTTTCTGTAATATCCTGTTTTACCATCTTTTTAAATAAAGAGGCCAAGCTGCGTTAATGGTTTTCTCAAATGCAGACGCAGTATCATAAATCCTACTGGCTTCTGAAATACTAATTCCTAACCTATTAATTTTCAAACTATATTGTTTTAATATTAGTTTTCTCAGGGATTTCAATTAAGATGTAAGAGATATGACCCTCCCCAGTGGACCTGAATACATCAGGCACCTAGAAGTGTTGGCTTTTTAATAAGACTTAGAAAGGTCTTGATGAAAATCTCAGCCAAGGAAATCCTATGCTCTCAAAATCCCAACACAGACATCCTGGCATGAGAAATTTTGCAACAATCTACACAGCCGGTTTCAGTATCACGCTGAAGGGTTAGGAGTTTGCTAACAGGCAGCAGAGATTTTTTTTTTGTCTGTGAACATGATCACTAGCTACAGTCTTACCCAGATTTGGGAACACCCAAAAGATGTTACTGTCTGATGGCATTCATTAGGATCAATGAATAGCCCCGGTTGTCTTAGCTCCTAGAAAACAGTAAATCATTCCTTGAGGCTGCTAGTAATAAAGGTCTCGCTTGTAGCAGTTACAGCATCACGGCCAAAGAATGCACGGTCATGGAAGCTGAACTTCCCTCCTGTCTCTCAGGCTGCTTCTGCCAGGTCATGGCTAAAGCCTGTTGGCAGGAGAGGGTGGGAAAAGTCTGCGCTGCTGCTGCCTTCTCCCAGGACAGAGCAAATGCCTCTGAGTCGTGTCCAGCCTCCCCCACCAGTGGCAAATTTGCTTGAGTAGTTTAACCATCCCAGACTCACTTACAGTGTGTGCCTCCGTGGTATAACTTGGCATATCAGTTTCTGTGAGCAAGCAAACTGGCCTCAGGTTAAGTCAGAGACTGACTCTGGGACTTCACTCAGCAACAGCCTAATTCATTGCCTTAGGAGGATCTTTGAAAACTCTGAGCTCATCCTTTGCTGATAAAATATTGCACCTCCAGAAGTCATTCTTCAATGAGAAAGGATAGAAATTTCATTTGATTTGAGGGTGAGGGTGTATATTAGTTTTTTATTTCAAGGTGCAGGTTAGGACACCATAAAAGCAATTGTGTTGCAGACAGAACTGTTATAGGAATTCTTTTTCTTTCTAGTTAGCAACAGGGATGGCAACAGGCCAGGCTCCTAAAGGACAAAATATTTATATTCTAAAGGTCTCCATTTGAATTCTTCACAGGACGTATTTCTTGCTTGCCAAGTAGAATATTCTGCCAGAATAGTAGAGCTGGGGAAAGCAAATAAATGTTTTTGAGGTACATGTTTCATCTGCTGCTGTTGAAAGTCTGTTTTGGTTGGTAGTCTTAACTGAGTGAGAATCCTTCTACCTGAGAATTAAAGAACTTGGATCAGTCTGCTTTCTCCTCTTATCAGCATCTAACCATGACTCAGCGTGCTGGTATCATGTCATCTGAGGTATTGATAAATACTTCAAGCTCATAACTCTGAAGGAATTCTGGAGAATGAAATCCATGCACTAATGGATTACTTGATTACTGTTAATAATTCTAGGACAAAGCTTTGAAGGATAAAGGGAACTTTTACTCTAGCATTTTCTGCAGCATTTGCTTCTCCATAGGATGAAATATTCATGTCTGATACACTACCCATGACTAGCTCCTGGTAGGATTGTGCTTTTTGTTAGAGTAAGTTTTAGTCTTATACAAAGAGAATTTTGTGTTTTGGCCATTATTCTTGCAATATTGAAGACGTGCTATGACACCAAAAAGAGTGTGAACTTTGTCAAGCAACCTTGACAATCAGTGGAGTTATGTGTTATTTATATTGCACCAATGCCCTAAACCTTGTACTGAGAATATATGCACAAGCTTAGTCCCAAAGAGTTTGCAACCCAGAATCTTAAAAGGGAACAAGTGAATAGTGTTGCAGCGGGAGGGAAGAAGGTTGGCATGCAGATGCAGAATAAATTAGTGTGGTAGCATAGTCCCGTGGCTTCAACAAAGACTTTCACAGAATGTTATTCAAGATTCTTTGATCACTCAGGAGAGTGATGGTTGATCACAGTTTAGAGCTTTATAGACTACTACTGCCATAAAACACATAAACATTTTGAAGACAGTTCCCATTAATACTAAGAAATCTGTGTTTCTCTGCTGTCAATTAGAATGTCTCATTGTGACTTCTTTTTTGTTGTTTGTTTCTTGTGTTTTGTTCTGTGATTTATGGTATCTCCTGAGCAGGTAAAAGATGACAAAGATAAAGGAAAAGCACCCAAAGAGGAAATGAAAAGTGTCTGGGATCATAAGAAGGGTGTTCCTGAACAAAAGACACAGAACGGAGAACGTGAACTCACTGCCCCAAAACTTAAATCTACTGAGAATGCTTCTGGGTAAGTTTCAAATAAGAATTGATCTTGCTTCTATTATAGCAGAGCAAGGGGCCATCTCTGAGTCTCTGCTTAGTAGCCTTGTAGCAGCTGAGTAGAGGAATTGAATTGGAAAAATCAGCAGAGGCTCAGGTGTTCATTGGGTTTAGGTATATGGTTTCTAACAACTACCCCCATGTTGTTGCAGTAACAACAGAAAGCAGATTTCAATAGCCTTGCTTCCTCAGTAGAGACAAGTGTCATATTTTCACTTTGCTGAGGGTTTCCTTCCTCATTTATTTCTGATACCTGCACAGAGGCCAAAAATGACAACCCATATTTTGTGTTCTCTAATTTTTTTTGGTCAGATCTCAACCATTACTTTAGTAACCTGTTTCCAATTACCCACCTGTTTTTAATTAGACTCTGTATAGCAGAATGAAGCACAATCCAGTTGGCAACTCCTGAAAGAACTTCTCTCTTGATTTGAAGGCAAACCTTAAAATTATTGGCTTCTCTAGAGAAGTGTTGGGGTTTTTTTCAGTTAGGTGAAAATGTTCTTTTCTCTTTTTTTTTTTCTTTTTCTTTTTCTTTTTATAAGCTGGGTCAGAGTTTGGGTTTAATTTTTCTTTTTAAGGAAATATTTGCCTTATGGCTATATTGGGAAATTCAGTGAAGGTAACAAATTAGCAGTGAATATTTTATTTAAAAGGATCCTTCCTGCCTACTAAAAGCAGGGGATACATGAAGTAGAAATTAAGTTCTTCCTTTTAGCAGAAGCCCAAGGATGAGTAGGTTAGAAATCTAAATTTTTCTCCTTCTGCATCTCTCTTCCTCCTACATGGACACAGGCAAAGAAAAGGTTAAACTCTCTAGACACTTTGAGAAATCTGTGCATGGCAGATGGGATTTGCTATTGTATCTCCCCTTGTGATTCTTCCGGGAAAAACAAACTTTCTCAAAATAAAATGCAGTTCAAAAGACCCTGGAGACACCCTGACCTAAAGCCAAAAGACAGAGATGGAATAGCAGGAAACTGGCCATGCTCAAAACTATCCTGCTACATGGCTTGGGTCACATCATCAATAGCATGAGAATGGTTTTCTAAAAATAATTCTGTTGTGTTTTCATTTGCTTTACTTCCTGTGGGATATGGGCATTAGAGGCAACATGTGGATTTGAGTTTTCACTCCTTATTTTTCTGTTTCTGTTTCACAGAAGTGGGAATAAGCCTGTTTAGTAACCTCTTATCAGCTGAGTAAAAGGCTTGGGTTGGCAACATCAGCAGAGGCTTCAGTGTTTGTTGGGTTGTTAAATATGAATTAGGGCTCTTGGCCTATTTTCTAATGAACTGCCTCCACAGAGTTGGGCTTTGTCTGGAGCTGTCTTTCGTTCTTTTTTTTTTTTAACATGAACATATCAATTCTACTTAGAATATAAGTCGGTAATTCTCAGTGGTGAGGTTTGAGAACAACATAGGGTAGTGGAGGCTGAAGAAAAATTTTATCTTTTTGTCTACATCAGCCAGAAAGAGAAGTACAGAATAAACCCCCATTTTATGGCTTTCCCTTCCCATCTTCCCTCTCACCTGCCTCCCTCCCTATTCTCGTACAGGACTGCAAAAGTCTTAAATGTGATGTAACGTGTTTTTTCACATTCCTCTGGTATTTTTGGCTCCCACAAACTGCTTCTTTCCTTTTCCTCCTTGTCTGAAAGCAGCAATCATCTTCACTTCTTAGCACCAAAGAGGTGCTTATGAAACTCTTCCTCCAGTCAGCGTCTCAATGCTAATTTAGCAATGTTGACAGTAGGCAACAGAGATTCCCAGCATCCATTGAAAACAGAGCATTTGGAAGTGGAGGAAAATAAGGAGAAATACTGCCAATTTATTGTTTGCTGGTTTGGATTATGCAGAATCAGTAGGGGAAGTCCTGTGAGCAGCATGAGAATAAAAGAAGCTAGAAAATTTAAATGTCCTCTATTGTAAAGAGGCCAAAATAATCACCTTCAGTCTCCAAACAAAAATGGATGAAAATGTTTTGGGCCTCTCATAGTTTGCTAGGAGCAAAAGGTTTTTTAAGGAAATATCTTTGAGTGCCACTTTCTCATGCTGCTGGTGAGCACATGGCAGCGGGTGGCTCTGGACAGGAAGGGAAAACACATGGGGCATCACCTTCCCTTTCATTTCTTTCCCAGACGCTCCAATTTGAGAGGGACTGCGAATGCTGAGGAAGTGAAGCCGGGGTTCGAGGCTCTAAAGCGGCTAGAAGATCAGCGCCGTCGTCGAGGTGAGAATGATAACGAGGAGCTAGAGAAGTTGAAGGAGAAGCAGCAGGAGGCAGCAGCAGAGCTGGATGAACTGAAGAAAAGGAGGGAGGAGCGTCGGAAAATCCTGGAGGAAGAGGAGCAGAAGAAGAAGCAGGAGGAAGCTGAAAGAAAAGTCAGAGAAGAGGTAAATATAAAGTATGAAGTGTTAGACATGGGTTTTATTCCCTGGTTACTACCATACTTCCACTGTCTTTGCATTAGCTGGTAACTGGCATTGTCTGCAGAGACACTTTTAGGCAAAAGAAGTTGGTGGGGCTGATTTGTATTTAACAAAAAGGCAAAATGAGGCCACAGGGTAGGCAAGGATAGGTAAGGAAGGAGCATGTGACAGGGAAGACAAGACTGAACCCAAACTTCTCATTCTTAAATCTGTGTTTGCTGAATGGGGAATTGATGCTGTGGCTTTGCTTTAAATTGTAGCCCTTATTTGGGTTCTCTGGATTGTGGGCATTGCTGTTTCTTAGTTCCTATCAGGAGATGGTCTGTTGCAAGACACCTTGATTTCAAATACAATTAAAGTCACCCCATTTTCTAACCTTCAGGTTTAACTGCAAGTATGCTGTATTTGGTATCAAGTGACCACATCATATAGGTGCTCTAGGGAAGACCTGAGGTAAAACATGCAGTCGTGCAGGGTAGAAAACAATTTTACTATTCTTGTCTCAGGAAAGGCAGGGCTTTAATATGTGTATTCATGAGTCAAGATTTCATCTGCAATAGTTGCAAATTTCTTATCTTCTTGGGGATGCAAAATGTTGGGGGAAGTGTTATAGCCACAGAGTTCAGGGTATCTGACATTACATAAGTTGAATTACAAAGCGCATGTCAAAATTTGTTTGCTGCAAATGAGCTGGAATGCTAATTTTATATATAGTTACAATGGGCTAGATCTTATTAGGGAGATATTCCTGTCTATTTAAATATTGAGTACTCAACACATCTGTTTTCTTGTACTTCTTCTGCAAAGGGACTCTACAAATAGGATTTCCAAATCTCTGGTGCATCATTTAGGAATCCTAGTTGTTTGGAAAACAAATGGTAAATGAATAATAATGGTAGTATCTGGCAGCTGAGTGCCAATTCCTTTAAAATAAGCTCTTCACAACAGAACTCAGTAGATGCCAAGACCCCCCTTTACCAGCACTCACAGTGATGATGTTTGAAGGCTTTTGGTTTGACAGGTGCACTCTCTGTGGGGTTAAGAACTGGCTGGAGGGCCAGGCCCACGGAGTGGCGGTGAATGGGGCTGCATCCAGTTGGCAGCTGGCATTAGTGGTGTCCCCCAGGCATCAGTGCTGGGCCCAGTCCTGTTTAATATCTTCATTGATGATCTGGATGAGGGAATTGAGTGCACCATTAGCAAATTTGCAGATGGCACCAAGCTGGGGGGGAGTGTCGATTTGCTAGAAAGCAGGAGGGCTCTGCAGAGACCTGGACAGGCTGGATAGATGGGCTGAATCCAACTGTATGGGGCTCAACAGGGCCAAGTGCCGGGGTCCTGCACTTTGGCCACAGCAACCCCAAACAGCGCTACAAGTTGGGGACAGAGTGGCTGGAGAGCAGCCAGGCAGAAAGGGACCCAGGAGTTTGGATTGACAGGAAGCTGAACATGAGCCAGCAGTGCCCAGGTGGCCGAGAAGGCCAATGGCATCCTGGCCTGGATCAGGAACTTCCTGGCCAACAGGACAGGGAAGTAAATCTGCCCCTCTTCTTAACCCTGAATACTGTGTTGCACCTTGAATACTGTGTCGAGTTCTGGGCCTCTCAGTTCAGGAAGGATATTGAGGTGCTGGATTGTGTCCAAAGAAGGGCAATGAGACTGGTCAAGGGTCTGGAGCACAAGTCCTGTGACGAGCAGCTGAAGGAGCTGGGGTTGTTTAGCCTGGCAAAGGGGAGAGGAGACCTCATCGCTCTCTACAACTACCTGAAAGGCACAGTCTTAAGCTCTGCCAGGAGACGTTTAGGTTAGACATTAGGAAGAAGTTCTTTACAGAGAGAGTGATTGGACGTTGGAATGGGCTGCCCAGGGAGGTGGTGGAGTCGCTGTCCCTGGAGGTGTTTAGAAGAGACTGGATGTGGCACTTAGTGCCATGGTGTAGTAGACAAGGTGGTGTTGGGTCAAAGGTTGGACTCGATGATTGCAGAAGTCTTTTCCAACCTGGTTGACTCTGTGATTCTGTGAAGGGAAACCTGTAAGCATTTAATCTTTATTTTTTTTGGTCACTTACTTATTTTTTCTTGTGAAGTATTAACCTTGGTGCAATAAATGTCAGAGTAGATGGACAGAAGAACAGTACCAGTACGATACGTGAAAATACGGAGAAACTGAATTTGAGTCTAAATGTGCTTTTTTTCTCTCTTTAAGTGGCACTGTAGGTCAGTATATTGGGTGACTTTGCTGTGAGGAGACACTAAAGCAGCACAGACTAGGTGTCTTCCTGGCACCCTCAATACTGAGATGAATTATCACTAATGCATTTATAGATTTTGGACAGGTCACTGAATTTTTTCAACTAGCATTGAAATCTGTTCTTAGAAAATTTGGTTTGCAGGACTCAACAGTGCTGCAATGGTGATGTAGTTTCTGAAAGAAAAAGTAACCATTCATATTTTTTAAGGAGGAAAAGAAGAGGATGAAGGAAGAAATTGAAAGAAGAAGGGCTGAAGCTGCTGAGAAACGTCAAAAGATACCAGAAGATGGTGTATCTGAAGACAAAAAGCCATTTAAATGTTTCAGTCCTAAAGGTTCATCTCTCAAGGTAACCTCCTCACTACCATCTATATGTACATAAAATATAATGGGGTTTTTAGTCCAAACCAACAGCCAAACATTAGAGCAGTGTAGAATACTTGTAATCAGAGCTAGGAAGATGCTTTGATAGACTTTAGCCTGAAACCTTTAGCTGAAAGGCTTCATTCATTGGGATGAGTGAAAATTAGAGATCCTTTCTGAAAAAGTCTAGACTGGCAGTTATCTGTTGTTGTTGATGAAAAATATCCAAAAAGGATCTTCACCTTCAAGAGAAAATTATTTGGGAGGCTTAGGGCTGTATCATTGTATTGCTTTTCAGTGTTAATTTATTATAGGAGTGCCTTGTGAACTCAGGTAGAATTATAGAAATTTTTAAGTTGGAAAAGACTTCTAAGATCATCCAGTCACAAACCTTCTCTCACTCCTTCCACATCCACAGTTAGTTTCTTCCTTGCCAGATTACTTTGTTTTTAAACATATCCAGCCTAATCATCATTAATTGAAACTGACCCATATGGGAGTTCCAGTTTATGTCTAATCTCCCTAAAGGTAACATCTAGAAGTACTGGGCTGCATTTAATGTTCTTACATAACAAGAAAAACCCTACCTTTCTGTTGCTGAAGAATTTCTAAATGGTGTTTTGTGGCCTATATTATGTTGGAAGCGTGATGAATCAGTTAAATGGCCTTTCAGCATGGAAGAGGAATCCTGGCCCCATTGAAATTATTGGGAGTTTTGCTTTAGTATTTAGGTCAGTTGCTTTCTCAGCTCAAGCTCAAACTGCAGATCTATTAATTGTTTTCAACTATCTTTCCTTTTTCTCATCTTCTGTTATTAGTCATTTAAGAATCCAAACTGTCAAAAAAAGGTTGCTTAGTGGAAACTAGGAGAGAAAAGAATCAGGCAGGAGGTTATCAGGCAGGAGCTCATTGAACCATGAAGTGGATCTCCAGGAGATTAAAAACTGTATTTGTTGAGTGAAAAATTGCATTTGGTCAGAATTACTTTTCCACTCACAAAGACCTACACTTTTATCTAATTTGGGGATTCAGGTCTCTACTGTTTTGGGTCTATCTATAGCAAATAGTGTCCAAATACTGTTGAATGGACTTGCCTTTGACTTCTAAGACATATTTGAACCTGAAATACTAGGACAGAATACATGCAGCTGTAAACAAAGATTGCCAAGCTTCACTACTTCCTATTAGATAAATCTGGTGATGCCGTTTTGGTTGCTAAAGATGATGCCAGTAACAGACACTATAAATATACAGCTTTTTTCCAGCCCTCCTAGAAAGGCTTTCTTTTCTTCTTTCACTTATTGAGATACCTTTTATGATGTACCTTTGGAGCTTTAATTCACAGAAGGCTGAGAATAGAGGAAATAGTACTTGAAAACACAAAGCAGAAACATACAGATTTTGGGGAAAGTGGGAAAAAAGCACGGGATTTGGCAGGAGGTTAAGGGCTTTCAGATAACTTTTGGACTATGCTGCATTATTCTACTAAGTGTATTTTTAAAGGAAAGCTGAAATCTTCCAAATGTCTTTAAGCATCCAAGGTACTTTTTTTTTTTTAATGATAATTGCTGCTGGTTTTTATGGCTTGTTAGGCAGAAGTTGTTACAAAACCTGATATATGCAACACTACACATTTTTTCTTCTCTTTCTCTGCTTCTCTCTCTGAGAAATCAGTGATACCTGATATGTAATTCCAGACCAGTGTCTGTGGGTGGCCAGTGTAGATACGTAATGCTGTAGAAGTTCACACTCTAAACTGCTTCTTGGCCTTTTGTGGTTAATAGCTGAGGAGAGAATAATCTCAGTTTAATAGCCTGATGTGAAATTTGATGTCAAAATCCAGTTATTAGAAGACAGTATGTTTTGTTACCTTGAGTTTGGACAGACTTCTCAGAATGGTCTAACCTGGTTGGTACACAGCTTTCTCATTGCCTGCTATGCACTGTCCAAGTTATCTTGTGACTTGTAAAGCATCTGGCATATGTTTTCTCCCTTGGTGATTGTATCATCTTGTTAGACATGTCATAAGTCATGTGAGAACCCCAAATGCACCATTGTGGGTGGGCGGTTGGAATTAATGAGAAAAGGGAGGCTCGGTATAAAAATACCGTATGATACATGTGCACATTCTGAATTCTCCTGGATAACAATCTGGCAAAGCACATTTTTTTCCTTCCCTGTCCCTTGTAATGTTGTGGTAAGTTTTTGGGAAGAAAAAGAAGTTTCCCGGGTGTGGCTTATATGAGGAAAGTAGGACATGCTGATTCCCGAGTGAACTGTAAGAACAAAGGAAAGAAGGGAGATAATCTGAGAAGCAGGGTGGTGTATTTCCACCAGGCAAGGCATGGGCTAGCAATGGCCTGCAGACTCAGAATTGAGAGACAAGGTGTGCAGCTCATCTCCGTGTATTACATGGATCATGGATGTACACATTTTGTATGTATACAAAAACACAATGTACATAGACATAATACACATACATGCTTATATTTAGAAAGACCACCTGTGGTTATCTAGTCTGGCCTCCAACAAATCACAGCCTACACAGTGTTGACAACTCCTGTTGTTTTAACTGTTAAATACAGTATTTCCCTTAAGCCTGAGACACTTCTTCAGCACAACTGCTACAGCATGGAGTCCTCTCAGTGCTGGCATGAGGACTGGTCCTTTCTGAGGAGAAAGTGAAGAGAAAGCATGCAAAGTAAATGCAGACCAAGTCCATCACTAGCCCAGGGAAAGAAACAGCTTGGATTTCTCAGGGCTGTGTAGAGCCCCTGTGGGCAGCAATAACACCAAATGTCTGCTCAACCTTTGCCCTTTATCTTGTTATTTTTTAAAATAAGGACAAAGACTAGAACAACCTCTGCTGCTCTCCCAGCTGGTTCTAGCTCACACTTTCCTTCGTTTAGTTCATGTAAAGGGTGCTGCACTCGAGGAACGAGATGTCCTGAATAAACTTTGTTCTTTTTGCTTTTTAGACAAGTTCATTCCTCATGTTTTCTTTGCGAAGGAGGGTTACTGACTTCTTGTATAACTATTCTGTAGGTTAAAAGAGAGAACAGGATATTTCAAAACTAAGTCTCCTCATGAGGGTGAACTCCACCACTACAGAAACGCAAAAGCAGTTAGGCATGGAGGGGAGGAAGCAACGACAGGAGGCTGGGAAACACAGGCTAATGTGGGAGCCAGCACTTTCTGCAAGGCAATGCTGACAGCTAAGCCGGAAGATAGACTTTTCAGAGACTTTTTTTTTCTCTTTGTCTTGTCATATCTCATTATTGCTCTCAATACCTGACAACCGGAGCAGTGAGTATAAAGAATTAGGCTCCACATAATCAGTTCTTCCTAGATGAGCTACTCGTGCAGCAGAGGGAAAATAGAGTGGTAAGAATAGTATTTGTGACATTTGTTTTTTCCCCAATCTTTGGTGCTGATGGCAGCACTGTAGTCTTGTAGGTAAACTGGATTAAATTGGTACACTCTGCACAGATGCTGCTGACAGCAGGAAAGAGCTTAACTGTGCTTATGAAGCAAAATAGAATGTGAGCCACTCAGGGAGGATAAGGAGAAGCCACTCTACTCCCAAGGACTACCACACCAAATGGATTTCCACTACATTCTTCCTCATGTTAGATATTAGGCAAAATTATAATACAGGGTTTTCTGTTTCCTGTGTGCATTTTTTATTCCCCTTCCTCCTTGACCCATTTTTTGGGAAGGGTTTTTCTGTATATCTATTTACAAGTTTCTGTTCCATAGTATCCATATATACAGTTTAAAATTTCTAGGAATCATTTAATACATTTGTATGAAATAGGTTTTACTGGGAATATCTAATGTTTTTTATTTCCCAAGTCTCATACTGTGTTAACTCATTCTTCATTCTGTTTCTGCTCTTGGAGCAGGTACAGATGGAAGACAGAGCACTTTGACACCCACACTTCAACTGCACTTTCAGTTGGCAAGATATTTTTTGCACAATCAGCAAACAAAATATGTTTATATAATATTGAATGTGGATAAATGCATACGTGTTTTTCTATATAACATCTTGCTTAATTTCTTCCTTGCCACCTGTTTGTGCTGACTTCTTTGAGTAAGGCCTTAATTAGGTGTAAGAATCTACATGGGTTTGATTTATGTCCATTGGTTTCATTTCATCTGACTTTACCAGCAGAAGGGTAGGTGTCCATCTAGGCATTTTGTTATCCAATCTAAGCTTCTTTGGTAGTTTAGTAGAGTGAGAGCCACCTTCAACAGATGAACAAACCAAGAGCTACTCTACCTCTCCACTGACTATAGAGAGAAACAAAACGAGTAATTTTGACTAAATGCTTAACTTTCAAGTAGCTGACGTCAGGTGGGAGAGATGCAGCGTATGTTCTTTCTCTCTGGTCATAATTTAATTAGGGGCTGGCAGGTCGGCTTTTTTCAATATTTGTTTGTTCTGAAAGTATTCCTTGGTGATAAAATATAGTCCAAACTATTTAACAAGATCAGTTTAGAATGAATGCAGAAAAAAGATTATTCTTAGTTATTATTATGGTCTCAAATTGAGAAAATATCTTGCATTTTATGCTAACCACTTTGCTTTGCCTATTTCTCTTGCAGATCTATTTTGTAATACTGTTTACTGTATGTGTCAAACATTTTAAATACTTTGCATGGAGTTTGTGTGATGTGCAGTGGATACATGACCTCTAGATGTTGCTGTGCAGTCTAAATGTATTTGACCTATATGTTGAATACCTGTGTGTATACTGGTTTGCTTGCTCTAGGTGTATTCAGTGCCTGCTTTTGCTTCATGCATACTATGTTTTGAGAAAGATGCTTTAGAACAAATTCTCATTTACATGTGCAGAAAATTTTTATCCCTCCACACAACGCATGGGCTTCCTCAGCCAGAGGATCTTGCTGAGCTCTGAGGGCTGCTTCCTAACTCTGCTTTCCTGTTTATTTTCTGTTTTGCTTCCTCACTCTCCTCTTCTGAACAACCCCTGACTTGCTCCTGATACCACACCAAGTGCTCTGAGAACCACTGTTTCCAGTGGGTAAAGAATGACCCCACTTTTGTGTCTTTTTACTACAACCCCAAGAATATATGTCCCTCTCCCCTCCCATCTATACCCCTCTTCCACTAGTGCCTGCTGAAGCCTGGTTTCCCTGCTGTGCAGAAGCATTTCTCCTACCTGCACATGAAAGATTCTGTAAATTGATTATTAGGTGGTTACCTTGAGTCTTAGTTCTTTCAGATAGTACGTATTATTTGTCCTTGCTGCCCACCATGGTCTCACTGATGCAGTTGTGGACAGACCAGGGAGAAACTCATCATTTTGATGCATTGCTGGTTATGATCCAGAAATCAGCATTGGGGGAAACTTCCATTGTACCATAGTAGAAGAGAGGAGACGTGTTTTGACTTACCATCCTTGGTCTGTTTAGTCATTTTTAATCAAGTAATTTACTTTCTTGTTTTGTGGCAATGCCTGTAGGTGAAACTAAGTTGTAACCCATTCTGGCAGGGAAAGGTAGTGCTGCTGCTCTGAAGGGGCTTCTGCTGCTGCCTGGTCTTTTGCTGCCACCTTGTGACATCAGTTCACTGAAACACTTGGGATCTACCCTAGCAAAGTCCATCTTTCCTCTCAGGACTGCTTTTAGATCCCATATTAACAACTAAAACTGTTAACGTAAATCCCTGTGTACATTATATATATATATTTAGAGCTTCAGAGGTGCCTTTGAGCTGGATGGATGCTAGCTGGAGTTCTTCCAGTGAGCTTGTTTGGCAAATTCTGCACTGAAGTGAACTGTTTGAGTTTTTGCTTGTGTGGGCTTAAGAAATAAAACATTCATGCCCTTTGATGGGATTGCTGTGGGATTTAGTACTCTGGTACAGCCTGGATGCTAAAAGCACAGAAGAGAACCATTTAAAGAAATGGCTGTCGTTGCCTTATTTTAAAGGCATGAACGCCACAGCAGTCACTGTTAAAGTACATTGAAAACAGTGAACCCTTACTGAGACTGGGGATTCTCCAGGAATCTAGCCATGCTGATATTAGTCATTTCAATCCCTTCGAATTGCTTGCATATATTTTATTTTAAGTGAAAGTGTAGAGCCTTAGATGAGAAGTGGAGCAAAGCAATGTGGAAGAGACTTGAGAAAGTTTGATGAAAATATTTCTTGACCCAGAAGGAAAACAGATACACACTCATCCACCCATTATGAAATATTTTAAAACTTTTTTCACTTTTTTATGCAAAGTATTGAGAGATTTTACAGAAGACATACGAAACCTCTTTCCTGAAAACATCACAATGTTTTTCTGTACCCAGAGTAGAAAATAAGGATGAAATGTAAGGTTATCAGTTTGTATAATAACGGCTGGAGGATATTGACTCAGCAGTGACCCTGCTTGAACACAAGCAGAGTTTAGTCTGATTGGTTTCTTGGAGTTCAAATTAAATTGTTAGTGTCCTCCAAAAACATACTTGAGAGAGGGGATGTGGCTGACATCCAAACCTGGCTTAGTCTGATGTCTCAATTCAGTAAAACTTTATTAAATTTGCTGCATTTCTCAAGAGATATGTAACTTGCTCTTATGTGGGAATTATGAGGAAATTTGGTGTAGATTTGGTGCACATCAAACCCTTCCATAAGATAAACTTCTTCCCTTTTCTGTGTTGGTCATTTATTCTCTTGTTACAAATGAGGCTCTGAAGAAATGTGTAGGATGCAAACATTCATGCAGAAAATACATCTACCTTTATGAATCTGTATTATATAATAGGCTCCTATTTATAAAACATTTGTGTGTGTCTGTGATGATTTCTGTTTGAATGTATCTTTTTTCAGACTTCTTGACATTTAAAATGACATTCTAGCCTGGCCTTGCACAGGCTGCTTCTTTATTAACTTTAAACTTAAAGCTCTTTTCTCTTTCTAGATAGAGGAGAGAACAGAATTTTTGAACAAATCGGCTCAGAAGAGGTAAAGTAAGGAAACAGTAAGTTCAGTTCAAATAGCAGAGTTTAGTTGGAGGACATAATAATGTCTTTCTCTCCTTTTTGTTTTTTTCCCCCCTACTTCCTACAGTGGTATGAAGCCCACCCAGACGACAGCAGTTGTCTCAAAGATTGACAGTAGACTTGAGCAATACACAAGTGCAATTGAGGTAAGTTAACTCCAGGTCACAATGGATGTAGTTATTAATGGCTTCGGGGGCTTTAATCAGTCTATGTTTTACTGTTTAAGAATTGCAGGGTTTTTATTGGTCACAAATGCTTCTTTACAGAATCCCAGAATATTCTGAGTTGGAAGGGACCCCCAAGGATCATCGAGTCCAGCTCTTAAGTGAATGACCCATACAGGGATCAAACCCATGACCTTGGCATTATTAACACCAGGCTCTAACCCACTGTGACTTCAAGAAGAAAATGCCTCAGGCATCCCTATAACCAACATTTAGATATATAGCTAAACAAAACCTCTTCCTTTTCATGCTTCTATTTACTCTGTTTTGTAAGCTTGGAGCAGATCTTGAAGGACTCAGTCAGAATATTGAGTGAGAGTTGGATCCTCTTCTTGCCTGATGAGAGAATTATAAGCACACAGCTGATAGCCATCCTGAGCAAAGCTGACTTAGCAGCTTATATAGAAGAACAGGGAACTAGGTCTGCGTTGCTCACTGCCACTTAAGAGTGAAATTCCTTGGCAAAGACATACACGATAGTGAAAAAGGAAGTTAAGAAGTGACAAAGGAAAAACAGAATCACTTTAAAATGCAGAATTTGAACCCAGGTGATTTTGAAAACTAGTGGTTAATAATGTGCCTAGGAACCAGAATGGAGGGCTTTTTCTTTTCATAATTCACAGAAAAATAGGAATTTGATTTTTTTTTTAATTGTTTCGAGGTTTCTTAACTGTTTTCTTAAATCAGTGAGTACTGCTGCCAGTTAATATAGCAGGCTGGCTGGACTGGGTTGTGAAGTGTCATGGGAATAGAATAGTATACAAAAGGATATGATATTGATAACTGTGACAAAGATCTAGCACTTCTTCCTTCCCTGCTGGATATTTTTTTCTCCTGTCATCAGCATGTAGAGTCTAAACAGAGTATTCCACAAAGGTTTTAATTGGTTGGGCTTTTTTGAACAACTTTAGTCATTCAACATCAATTAATAGTCTTTTTTCCTGTGACTGCTGCCTGTTTAACCTTTCTGCTAGAAAGCCTATCAGCTGGAGAGTTTATATTGTGTGTCAGTTCCCAATGAAAAAAAGCACATAGATGAAAGAGTGAAGGCTCAGGCTTGCTTCCAGTGTTTAGGTCAAGTTGAAGGTAGCTCAAACTCCTCCATTTGAGGCAAATGCCAGCATGGCACCCAGTAGTCCCCATATCATCAAAACAGGGCAGTAGAACATCTGTCATCCTGCTTCACTCTGTGCCTTTTCTTAGGTTCTCCAGTATTTTCAGTAGGGCTGTGTTCCATTTAGATATTGAAAAGCATAGCTCTGCAGCAAGAGGAAGGCTATGTGGCTTCAAACTATATACAGTTCCCATCTGACTTGAAATATTTCCTTTGCTGAGTTTTTAATGCTTTCAAAATCTGCCAAATCTGACTTGCTTTGCAACTAGAGGCAAAGCCTCAGCTCGTACAGGTTCTTATTCTCAGCAAATCTATGATATGTAAAATGTGCAAGAATTTTGAAAAGAAAAAAGAGGAAGAATTTGGTCCAGTGTTTTTAGTGACCATGCAAAAGGCACATTTCCAAAAAAAACCCAAAACACCAAAACCAAAAAACCCCACAAAAAATCCTCACCCCAATTCTCCACTCTTTAAAAAAATACCCTACTCCAAATATACTGTAATTGCTGAAATTTACCCCTGAAATCCTGTGTTGTGAGGTTGTCTGGGACAGATGGAGCAGACTGATGCTGAATGACAGAGCAGCCTTTTTTTTTTTTACCTGCCTCTAAATAAGGATTTCCTTAGCCATATCCCTAAAAGAGCCAGGCTTACAGGTGCTAAGATTTGAAAGAGGACAAATTAAAGCCTTGGAGCAGTTCTGTGCAGAGATATGGTTTGCCATGAATTTTAGAAATGAATGAAAAAATCTCAGTGATTGCAGTCATCTCAATTAGTTGTGCCAAGGTTGCAGCTGTAAATCAAAAAGGGAAGAGAGTCTCAATGGCACTTTTTGAGCTGAGTGCTCCTTTTCATCCTGGAGTGATCAGTGCTAAATTCTCCAGCACTGCCCCAAAGTCAAACTACCCTGCACTTCCAGCTCTTAATGCCAAACACCAACTGGCCTCAATTCTTTTCCAGGGCACAAAGGCTTCAAGGGCAGCGAAGCCAGCAGCTTCTGACCTTCATGTTACTGAGGGTGTCCGTAATATCAAGAGCATGTGGGAGAAAGGCAATGTTTTTTCATCACCCTCTGGGACAGGAACACCAAATAAGGTTTGTGTGTAACATAATGATTATAAAGAATTATGCTATGGGCCTGACCTTGCCATTGACATTCCTGTGAGTAAGCATGTCTGCTCCTGTTGACGTCACTGGTGAAGAATATCCCAAAGGATCCCGAGGACCTCAGAAATCCACAAAATTTGTGTCTGCGATATTGAGTATAATGCAAGAATTTAGTAACCTACTGAGCTGAGTTATGAGACATTCCAGAGCCACATCAGATATCTTAGACAAATATATCTGGGTAGTTCAAGCAGAGTACAAACAAATTCTTTGTGTTGGGAAAAATTATTTCAGGAGTCAGAGAAGGATTAAATAGGCAAGATAGTGATGATGTTTTATAGATAATGCATAGAAGTATTTGTGAGACCTTTATCTTTTCTATATAAAATCTTAAGGCAGGATCTTCTTTCTATAAATTGATGTGAGCTGATGAGCATTCATCATAGCCAAAAAACTGAGCCATGGATTGAAGGGGGTTATTACAGATAGTAATTAAATATTAGTAATTTTTTCTAACCTTTTAAAGATTGATTTTAATGTTTTAAATTTTAGCCCCCTTAGCTTCTTTATAGTGTGCTTTTCTTGAAAAAGAATTAGTGTAACAAAACAAAAAACGTGGACTTAGACTGGTGTCTCTTCTTCTATTAAGCTAAAGATTCTTTCTTCTTGTGGTTCAGGCTCATGACAGAAAGAGCATGTTTATGTCTAACTGTTGTAGTTCAATTCATAGGGAGAATACCTTCAGAGAAGAGAGGATGACTCTAGTCATAGGCTCAGTGAGGGCCTCTATATTAAACTCAGGCTTGTCTTTGCTTTTAAATCTAAACAATGAAAACAGAGCAAAAGCTATTCTTAAAGTCTTCTCATTAGATTTTATTATTTTGCAGGAAACTGCTGGACTGAAGGTGGGTGTCTCCAGTCGAATAAACGAGTGGTTAACCAAGACCCCAGAGAGCAACAAATCACCTGCTCCAAAACCTTCTGTAAGTAAACTTGCAACAACTACTTCTTCAGTAGGTGGGTTCTTTCCATGGGCATAGGTGGTGACAGTGTTTCCTTGACCAGCTGGTGGTTTTTGGAGGAACCTTGCTTAATGTCCTCCTGGAAGCTCACAGAGGGCCCCTGGCTGCTGACTCAGAAAGTGGGGAGATGAAAGAGAGCAGTTTTCACCTTAAAAGCTCATGGATGCTCTAAAAAAGCAGGTGCTCAGAAAAGCGCTTCTGCCCTTCTCTGTGAGAGAAAGACATTAAATTACTACCTGTGAAAGCCTTACCACTAATTTAGAACTTACCAGCCATAGACCCTGGATGAAACACTTGGACTTTGACTCTTGCCCTGTAAAAATTTTCTAAGTATATTTTAAAACAAACTGAAATAATTTAACTCCTTATGATCTTAAATATAATTTCTAATGAATGCCCTTTAGCATTCTCATTACTTTAGCAAGAAGAAGAGTAGAAAATGCTTTCCAGGTAATAAGGTGGGAGTGTGGGAAGTAGCAGTGTGGATATGGGAAGGAGCAGAAAGAGATAACTGTGGGATGGGGAAGGGTAAGGATGAGGAACTGGAGCTGTAAATATCCATATTGGAGAATGGCAGTGGTGTTAATGGTTAAACTTTAGGATTCTATTAAAAAACTTGTTTCTTTTCATATTCTTGTGTAGTGTTTTTCTGCCAGTCCACTAGCCTTTATAAAAGATGCAACCTGAAAAACTCTTTCTCGATTTATGCTCCTATTTGTCCCAAAGAGGAGCTTGAAATTTTGAAGTGTTGTCCCTAATGTCAGTATTTATTGGTAGCTACATGGAGATTGTGTCCTTATGGACACAAATATAAAATCAAAAGAAGTTATTATGGTCACTGTCTTTAATCAAAACTGCTAAAATCAGTACAGAATCTGCCTCCAGACTTTTCTCTCTTTCTTTTAAGTTGCATCTTTCAGAAAACATAAAACTAACCTCTTGTTTTTCCTTCAGCCAACTGTTTCTATCTGTGTTTTAATTTTCCTCTTTCTCAATAGATTGTTCTTTCTTCTTTCAATATCTCTGCTTGAAGGAGCTCACCCTCTTCCTATTCTTCTTTGGGGCTCTGTTTGCTAAGTTGGTCAGGTAAACCTATTTATAAATAACTGTGAAGAATGATATCCATTTATAATATGTGGTTTTTACCTTTTTTTTTTTGGCCAGGAAACCTAGAATTTCTTAGTTAGCAAATAACTCCTTACCCCCATCATATCCCACCAAAATAAAGACATGTTCAAAGCTTTTGTGACCATCAAGATTCTTGTGGGTTTTGGAACAATATTGAATTCAAAGTAGAGGGATCTCAGTTAGTTTTATGGTGAACCTACTTATCCCAAATTATTTCAGGTTTATGGAAATGGTATTGTGATAATCTTTACTGCAAGTGGTTTTGTGATAAGGTCAATTGCAATTTTGTTGTTTCCTTTCTTCTTGTTACTGCTGAACCAGCTTTTTGAAGTACATAATTGGCTTCAAGTCTTAAACATCTGCAACCCTCTATAGCCGCAGATTATGATCCATTCTAGAACACCTCTGTTGGGTGCAAATATTCCTTGCAGAAATCACACTGAGTTTAGAAGTTTTAGAGTTAGAAATTCTCACGTGCAGACAACTATCTACCTATGGATGGCAAGAACAAGATTCTGGAAACCATACCGGACTTAAATACTTTCTGAAAAGGAGAGCACCTATGTTCAAAATTGTTTGCATCTCTTGTTTGTTATCCACAGAGATAGATATCAATCCATCTGTCCTTAAGCAGGTGCATTGCCACTAGCCTAGCATACATAGTTTTGATTTGTAGCCCTCCTTTTCTCCAAGAAGATGCTTAACATCTTTATGGAGTTTTGCTTAAAGTCTCCATAACATTTTCAGAGAATACTATTATTCTTTAATTACTTTCTTTATTTTTTTTTTGTTTTGTTTGGGGTTTTTTGTTTGTTTTGGGGTTTTGTCAGGCTAGTGATTGGTACATCCTAAGATTACAAATGATGCAATGGAAATTCAAATGGATATGAAGGACTACAGTAATACATCCTAAAACCTGTATTTAAGAATGCAGAGTAGAACCTACTTTTCTATTGTATTAAAAGTCCTACTCTATTTTTTCACAGTTTTTTTTTTTTTGTATGAAATATTTTTATTTTGATCTAAAATAACTGAAACAAACTTTTGAATTCCTCCCTAAGAAAAATACTATCCCTGAAAAAATGCGGGGTTTTTTTCCTGCAAAAATTGGAGTTCTCTTTTGTGCAGTAACTCTTAACTTACTATGTTCAGCCAAGGGAGTGCAGTGATGACCAGTCTGTGCTATACAAAACAGATTTGGTGGGATTGTTTCTTCTCGTACAGCATGTATATGCGCAGAGTCCTTATGTGATGTATCACTCTGAGTTGCTTTAGAATTGATAGACAACGTCATACTTACCACTGGTGGATGTTCTTGAACTTTTTTTATGCAGAAGTTGCATTCTAACATTTTCTTTAGCAGATGAGAAGAAACACGAACTGATGTTGTTTTCTGTTCTTTGACATTTGACAGGATTTGAAACCAGGAGACGTATCGGGCAAACGCAACCTCTGGGAGAAGCAGTCAGTTGAGAAGCCAGCTTCTTCTTCTAAGGTAATACTTCTGTGCACTGTTAAGAGGATAATATCTCTGCTGACGGCTTCCTAGGAGGAAGGTGTCATGTTGCATACAGTCAGTCAGTTGGAGGCCTCTACTCTGTTACTAACTTGCCTCTATCTATAGAAGAAAATACCATGAGGTGCAGAAAGTAGTGAATAACTTGTAATCATCTGTTTGGCAGAGCTGTGTTATGTGTGGTATCTGTCATTTGCACAGAGCTGATTTTTTTTTCCCTGTTATAAGTAACAACTTTCTCCTCTATTGAATTTTAATTATGGGTTATTGCTTTCTCAAACAGGTATCAGCTACGGGGAAAAAATCAGAGGCCAATGGTAAGTAATACCATAATGCATACATTGCACCCATTTTTATATTGTAATGCATGTTATTACGTATATAATATAATATTATTATTATATGTATAACGTTATACATATTATACACATATTTAATAATATTGTGCACATATAGTTTAATGACATTATACATATAATAATATAATACATATCTTGTGACACATATTACAATATAGAAATGTTGCCACACTTTCGCACAGGTGTACAAGTGTTAAAATTCTACAGCTATTAATGCTGAAGCCAATAAAGCCCTTTTTGCCTTTGCCTTTCACAAGCTCCATTGCAACATCATCAAAACATGAATGCTTGAGAAATAAACCTACATCATCTTTCTAGGAGGACTGAGCACTAGCAGAGCATCAGCTGTGTTTCCAAAGGCTTGTTCAAGAGATATTTATAGCATGTTTCTTGTAACTGGGGAGTATCGTTAAAATGTGCATGGGCTGAGGAACGGAATGGCCATTTGACAAATTACAGCAAATGCAAAGCATCTGGGAAGGACTCTTTTAAAGGCTGCAGTGGGAATGGATATGCCTTTCCTTAGCAGAGAGGGGGAGCTCAAAAAACAAAGCTGTTGCAGCAACATCATTTGAGCAGAAAAGAAAGATTTCAGTCAGCTTGAGTACTGAAATTCAGTATTCAGCCCTGCATCTGATTTTAAACACAGCCACTTGGGTAATGGTGAAGCCTGAGGAAAATTCAGTAATGTTGATTTTTAGAAATAGTTCTTCTGGCTCATGGTGAGTCTCATGTACTCCTGTGTACCCAGACTGGAATGGAGTTCAAACACCTTCAGCAGAAGGAATGCTTTTGCTGGAGCTGCACATTGGTGTCTTTTCAAGGCAAAAATAGTCTTAATACTGTAATTTTGAAACCACCAGCAAAATTGCCCTCTTAGCTTTTTAATTTCTGTTTTAACCTTAAGCACTCCAAATAAAACCAATTAAACCAATTATGTGCCTGAGGACCCATGGGGAAAAATGGAAATTCACTGACCAGTTTAATAGCTTTAAAGATGCCTTGCAACATCCTTCCACTCTTCTCTAAGAATGAAATGGTTGAATATGGAAACCCTTTTGGTTTTTCTATGCTTTAATATGTGCACAAGTTTTTCGTCACATTCGTATGTGAAGCCAGAGGTGTGGTATGCCTGTGAACTTTTCTTACGGGTTTATAGTTGTGCAAACCCCAATTGTTTTTCTCCTCTTCTCCTTTTTTAAACCAAACTGTTAGGAGAGGGGTTTTCAGGCTCACTCAGTGTTGGAGCAGCTCTGCTTCCATGGTGTTAGCAGTCCACTCACACGTGGCTGGGGAGAGCAGTGGGTTCAGGAGCACCCCTGCATTTCTGTGTGGGTGTTCCTGAGCATTCCCTGAACTGCTTCCCCGGGCTGTTGGAGGCAAGCAAGGTGAAATCCTGCTTACCTCTTGGAAACCACCTCTGAGCAATCGCAGCATATGAGCACAGCAGCACCGAGCTTGTGTCCTGCCTTTTTACACGTTGTTAATCTAGAACTGTGCCTTTTCTATTTTAGAGATGTATTTCTGTTGTTTCAAGCCATCTTTAATCTTTATTTTTCTCAGCAGGTTTGAGACAGTTTGAGAAAGAACCATAGAAGGCCACTAAAGATGCTGGACCAATCAGTTTGGGGGAAAGAAAAACGGAAAAAATGCTGAATTGTTCTTTTTATATTTATGTTTATTTACTAAAATGTCTTTTTGCATTATCCCACTTAAAACCATGTATATTAGCACTGTATTTAACAATCAGTCTAGAGATTCATCATAATAGTACTGCCTTTGCACAAGAGCCTTTATTCCTAAAGAAACCCATGCTGTGAAATATATAGACTCTCCTACTGATAGTATTAACTATGTATCTGAACAGTGATTTCAACTGCCGGAAGAGGTCAACCCAAAATGCATGTGAAGTAAAGTTGCTTAAGAAAGGGTGTGCAGTAAACCTAAAAAAACAATGGTTACTTTTGTAATACAGAAGTCTTTCTTTCTGCACTTTAGACTAAGGCATGGAAGAAATATCTGTAGTGGACAATGTAATATTTTCTGTAAGCTGCCCATGTCATGAGAAATACTGCATCAATAATGTGTTTTATTTTTTTGTTTTATACTTTCTTTTTAAGTATCAGTTTTTCCATTCTAGTTTAAGTTAAGACCTAAATTTGGATGATTATATTAGCTGACAGCGGTACTGATATTTCTTTTTGTTGTTAGTGACTAGTAATTGAATGCAATTTAGAATATATACACATGTAGCTTTACAAAGTTTAGCCTAAAGGCACTGCTAATGGTAGAATGCTTTTAATATGTGCTAGAGTGTTATATTTAGTAATAAACATACATAATTAACCAATATCACAGCTTTAAAAAATAAATAAAAAATTATACACTTTTCTATAGTAAAATTTCATAATTGCTATTAGAGGTATGGTGAGATAAGTATTAAAAAATTTTAAATGTCAGTTGCCCAGTAATGGGTAATTAAAAAGAAAGTATAGTTTTTAAAAGAGGAAAAGGTAAGGGTATAGAGGGTCAAAAATAGGTCACTTGTATAAAACGTTGTAGTTTAATTTATATAAAACTACCATAATTAAAAAGAAAAAAAAATCTAAACAGAGTTGGAGTTTGTTTCAAATCACTATACACTAAATCTTGCCATCCATCAGTGCTGTCTACCAAGTCCACCGAAAATGAAGTAAACCTCTATCTTTATAGCACTTCTTTTTACCTCTCTCTCTTGAATATCTTCTTTACAGATGTTTTCATTTGTATATACTTAACACATGGCTATAGGACGTCAGCTTGGTTTGAATTTACATGCCATACAGTTTAGCGTTTACATTCTACAGCATATGGGTGGCATAAACTGAGCAGCTCAGTTAGCCCCTGTGCGTTGTTAACAGCTTTGTAGTGCATTGGAACCCCCAGGATCTCCCTTTTCACCGCTTCCATCCCTTACAGCATCTGACTTCCTCATGAAGAAGTATATTGTTATATTTCAAGCCAAAGATGAGCTGCCCTGCTTGGCTGAAAGACCTTGTTTACATACAGAGATGCACGTAGTTACTTGTAGGGGGTGACGCATTGTCTGGGAGTTGTCATGTTTTGTTTTGGGGTTTTGTAAACGCTCCTCTGAATCTTTCAAATACATCTGATAGCTGCAATAAAAATTATTTGTTCGTACAGTGTATTCTGAAACTGCATCCACAATAAATGGAGTATTTCCATCAGCACCCCTGTTTGTTAATGGGTAGGAATGGCCCAGTTGTAACTGGGATAGGAAGTGTGCTAAGTCCACGTAAGGTAAGCTAGTGCAAAGAACCCTGAAAGATGTACCTCCTGAGGTACTATCCTTCAGGAGACAGAGAAATTGCAAAATTGGCAGCTTTAACATGCATAGTCTTTGGGGGGGTAAGGGGCAGAAGTAATCTTAATTGTCATTCGTATCAGTACAGGACGGGAGCTGTGCGTCATCCCAGAGGCGGTGTGCTCAGCAAAGTGTCTTCTGACCTAGTGGTACAGCCGTCTGCTTCCCTGCTTTGAAGTAAATTTTCTGTGTGAGAGCCATTACATTTCTTCTCTCTATCTTGGTGGGATGTGCTCTGACATATGGATGATCACAGGTACCAAGGCTGGGGAGCTGCGGGCTCCGTCATCCTCCTGTGGCCCTTTGTTTTTGCTCCAACAGCAGTACAGCACATACCTGCTGTAACCAGCTCATGGTCATCCCAAAGAGTCCCCCCAGGCTGCTGCCAGCTCCACAGGAAGCAATGGGAAGGCTACAGCAAGCACAGCTTCCTGAACTACTGGGTGAGAAATAATTGGATGCTGCCTATTTAACCTGAAAAAAAGCCCGTATGCTTGAAAGTGGGTTCTCCTGCCTCACACTGCCCGACTATGTTGCTAGAAGTTACTACAAGCTTTGCTGAAGTGACACTTTCCCTTGCCAATGGTGGTTTCTTTTGCTCCTGGTTACTGCCCTTTTTTGAGAGTGTGGAAGTGTGCTCTGTGCAATGTTTATTTCTAGGAAATACTGTAAAATGGTGTGGCCATGTTCTGTTCCTACCAGATGGCACCACCACCTGGCAAAATTCAGTAAATACAAATCCTGGTAGCTGACTCAGCAAGGCTGTAAGATTTTTTGGGGTATTTCAGTAGCATTTTTAAGTGATGATTTTTCAGACAAAATTGTGGTTGGCTTTCCTGCAGTTGACTCTGCATTCTAGCTACAGTTTCTCTTATCAGCATGCAGAATGCCACAAAACAATTTGGCTTTGGCCCAGCAATATCAACCTAAAAATATTTTAAAACAATTAATTGTTAGGCTGTCTCAGGGTTTTCTTTCGTTTGGAGAACTTTTTCTGTGTTTTCCTTAGGTAAAGCCAGCTTGTGTCTGAATATATTGTTCTGGATGCTGCCAGTAGAGTTGTAAAAATCTATTTTTATATTTGAGACTTCAAGTGCAAGTCAATGTGATTTTGGAGGTAGCCCTTATGTTCAGCTGGGAAGATTTTAATGTATGTTATCACTGGATATGATCCTGCCTTCAACTTTCAGCACTAGTCATACATGAGTTCAATTTCTAGGTATTCAGAGGAAGGGGTTACATGAGGCAATGGGTGTAACTTCGTTCTTTAGGTCCTAACTAGAGCACAATCCTGTTTGATGCTTAAGCCACAAAGTGGTCTGTATATACTGTCTTTGTACAGGAGTTATAGAAATTTATTTCTATCTGTTAAAATGTGTAAACCCCCAGGCTTTAGAAAAACATGCCTAACTGTATGAAACAATTTAAGCACTACACTGATTAACTCTTGTTGTTAATAAACTTTATTCGTATAAAATTTTAAAGTATTAGAGATAATGTTCTATAAAAATTGCAACTGTATAAAAAGCAAAGTGATTAGAGCATTCCTTGACAGTGACTTGAGCCTGTATGACTGAACACAACAGGAATATAAAAAAAAACCATGTAAGTAACCAGATTTTTTGTTAGACATGTCTCTAATTGAGAAAGACAAGGAAAAAAGGAAATGAAATACATGGTCTTTCTACTAATAATCAAAACCAGATTTCTGCTAACCATCTTTAAAAAAACCCCCAGCCCTATTGATACATTCTTACATCAGCTAGTGATCTCCTCCTAGAAAAGGAGGAAAAGTAAGTAATTATTGTAAAGTACAGAAGGAGAAATCAAGATCAAGCTAGAGGGTGCATCTTCTAATCTGGGAGTACTTAAATGGAGGTCTTGCAGAAACCACTTGCATTCAATATTCTGCTTTAAATGGGTAGTCCTTGTGGTTGACAGCGCTGAAAAGAGAAAGAACTCGTCATTTAAGTACCATAGAAAGCAGCTTTGCAGCATTTCCCCATTGCAGTCTCCCCAACCCCCACTTCCAATGTAGTCAAGTTTTGCAGCTGTCATTAAATTGAACGCAGGCTTCTGAGGAAGCACATGTAACACCAGTATGCTGAAAGGAGCACTCCAAATGAATCTCCCTCCTGATGTCAGTTCCAGGACACGCCTCATTACCTGGGGTCCAGGGTTTAAAGTACAAACTCTCCATGATTTTGGTCATGTATGTTTTCAATATATGGGGGATGAAAATACTGACAGAAATAGGCCCAGTGGATTGTAAAGACAATAACATACGGGAGCACTGGAACTGCCCTCCAGTTTCTGTTAAAGCTGAGGATGACTTCCATCTCCTTTTTGGACAGTTCGAAGTCAAACACCTATCAGGGAAAGAAGAAAAAACCCTCTTTATACGTAGGTTCATGAGTAGTTAGCTACTGTGTGTGCTTCGTGCTTTTATGACTTCAGGTAGGAACACATTAAGCATAGTTAAGAAATACTCTTATTTCTCAGCCAAATAAAAATTTACCCATGACGTAATCAACACAGACCTCCTCTCTCCGAGATGCTGTTTATAGGAATGTCTTAAGAGTTCTGGGTGGTTGAATGCCAACACCACTGCAGTTTGTGTTGGAATGCACCAACAGAAAACTTAAGGTGCTCAGGATGGATTACCTGATGTGTCACAAATACTGGAACTAGAGGTAAATTTTCTGCTACAACAGCACACTACTGGGTATCAGCTGCAAATAGGTGTCTCAAGCTAATCAATCATCTAGCAAGTCTTGCTGGTGGTTCATAGGAGAAATAGCTCCAAACCTAGCAGCATGGATTAAAAGTAACACAAAGGTATCATTTTAAGATGCCAGCTCTTATAAGCCAATGTCCAGCTGAACTTCCCCTGCCAAGAGGAACCACAGCCTCAAAGTGAGACATAAACCATGACAGGTCTGGTGGTCACAACTTATTTTTTTACACCTTAAAGCAGGACTTGCTAAGTATTTCTCACAGGTCAAGTCCAAAACTGAGATTCCCTTTCCAGGACAGCAGAGCTCAGACAACTCTGTTGGAACCCATTTCTCTCCTGGCAGGAACAACATGCTTTTCCCTGGAGATAAAGCACAGATGGGTAGGTAGCTGATGAAGCCTCAGTCTTCACACTTCTGCGCTCCCCTTCCAGTGCCTCTTAGGTGCTGCTGGGAAACGTGGGGGAGCTATGGGTGTGGGTGTCTATCCTGTATAAAAAAGATAGCAGCAGTCCCAATGGAAACATCACCTTCATGTTTTCCTGAATACGCTGCGGTTTGTCAGACTTGGGAATGACAATGAGGTCTCTCTGGATAAGAAACCGGATCAGAACCTAGGAAAGAACAAGGAGGAGCATGAACACAGGGGTAATAAGAAGTCTATTCAAGCGCATTTTCTGTTCTTCCTTTTTTTTAAATGCACAAAACAATTTATTTTTCTACAACCATATTCACTCTTTGGAAGACTACCAAATTTGCATACAGGAATTTGATATGCCAAAATCTGCATTCGTATTTGCCAGTCTGCTGGCAAACTCTAATTGTTTCTGGCCTATGTTGTTTCTACATCTTGTTTTTTCCAGGATTTGTTTTGGTTTCGTTAAGGGTAGTAGCAGGGGGAAAAAAATTATGATGCTTCTGGCTTGCATTACAAAGATGCTCAGACCAAATGAGCATAATGATACTGCAGATTATTTTGGACTCACAGGTAATTGCCTCCCTTACATTAAGTTTTTTGAAGTCCATAAAAGAAAAAGCATATTTCTAGAATTTAAAAGTGTGTATGTCGTCCATCCCCATACTGAAAAGTGAACTGTTGCATACAATCTTTTGTCCTGCTCTGTCTTTAAAATATGATTGTTGTTGATTTCTTGTGAACACATGTGTTTTTTTGAAGTGCAGTTTCTGCACTCATCTGTGTGAGTAGCAACTAATAGAGAAAAAATTTCTTCTTAAATAATCAAGTACCTTTCAATAATTCTATGTGAACATGAGCAGACAGGGTGCAATTCAGTAAGTCTGCAAATTACAGGACTTCTCTGAAGAATAACTTAGCTAACTTAGTTGAAGAAAGGAATAAAAGGTTTAGGAAGACAAACAGACAAGCAAGTACCACTTCTGATCAGTTTACCCCAAAACTTGATACCAAGGCCTCTTAGAAGATAACTGATAATTTGCATGAATGCTGTTAAGAACTTGGGCAGAATGAAGAGTCAAATGCAGTCCAGCCCCATTATACTGTATCTCTAAAGAAGGCACATCTGCTGAGGCTGGCTATCAGCCTGAAAACATCTGAGGAGGAGGAATAATTTCCCCTGACAACCCCACTTACCTGGGCAGAGCTTTTATTATGTTTAACTGCAATCTCTTTAATCTTGGGATCTTCCAGCAGGATAGGCTCCCCTGGCTTAGCCCTATCAAAAAATAGGAATATTGACGGTAGAAAGATAATAGTTTCCCTGCAGGAGGCCTTACATTGTGCGACATAATCTGCAACAAATAACAGCACTTTTCTCATTTTACCTGCATTACTTACATAATTGGCTTCAAAGACTCAAGCCACAACTGTGCTGTTTTGTGTACTGCAATGCTTTCTTACCATGGTCTGTTGGGAGAGCCGAGGGGGCTGTATGCAGTCACAGCAATCCCTCTGGATTTACAGTACTTGATCAACTTCTCCTGGGTTAGGTATGGATGACATTCGATCTGCAAGCACAGAAACATGGTTGATAAAGAGGCAAACTGCACTGGGATGCAAATCATAACATTTATAATTCCTCTTGGGCCATAGAAAATGTGAAGACTTAATTTTCAGTATCATGATCAAATCTATCTTATGATTTAATGTCTTTTTAATGTCACAGCAATATCCAAAGGCCTAGCACAGAAAACAGAGTTCTCTTATGCTACACATTACGCGCAGACAGTGAACAGTAATATAGAAGAGCGAAAGTGCTATCTGTGTCAGGAATCTGGGAAATCAGTCTTTCTGGACTACTGCAGAGCACTACTGCATCTTCAGAGGGGCAGCTCAGAATACCTGAAATTTATTTTCTGCTCAGTCACCCAATGTCTCTTTGCCTCAAGCAGTCTACCCTGATATCTGTAGAAGACTGGGGAGATGACCTGAGCTAACCTAGGAAAGCAAGTTTCAACCAGCCATTTGGGAAAGACGTCCTTAACTGAAAAGAACAGGAGCTACACAGGGATGCTGCTCAACTTGCCACAAGCCATAGTACGACCACAGGGCTACATCTACGCTGTTTTACGTGGCATTGTGCACATAGCCAGCTGTTTCTAAATGCTACAGCTTAGTTACCAGGCACGGTAACATGAAACACATGTACCATAGTTTATTTAGACCTGAGCTAGATTAGGCAACTACCGTAACAGCAGTGTGTGGCACAGGCCATGCAGAAGCAAACTGGAGGTAAAGCCTGGAGTTCTTTAAACTGCTAAAGTAGGTTCAGCTTTTAATGGGGGCAGGGGCTGGGGAGAGAAAGAGGGGGGAGGTAATTGGTTTCACCCACCACACCTTTATAACTCTCAGTAAAATCTTTCCAAGCCCTATATCCCACTTGTACTCAGCCTAGCCAGTGCAAACACTAGACCGAAGCCCAGCATCACAGCACTGTGCAACACAGGATCTAGTGTGTGGATGTCCCTGGTTATCCCCCAGCTGGCAGAGATGGGCATTCAGCACCCTCAGCTGAGTGCAAAGAAGTTGCAGATAGAAGAAAGTCAGGAGGTTCCCATGCCGCTGCTGTGCTGTGCTTACGTTCATGAGGTACGTGGTGAGAATTTGTATGTAATTGTGTACTTAAACCCTCCTTTCTATAATGAAGTTGAGTGAAATGGTCTATTTAATGTTGAAAAATAAGTAACTCCAGTGCATCCCTGTACATTCCCATGCTGGTGCAGAAACAAAACTCACAGTGGGGGGTTTGCTGGTTATCCCAGGGCTGGAAAAACGGACCTGTGGCAACGGGCTGTGACACACAAGTCCCGGAGATACTTTGGAGTGTGAAAGAGGACATGTAGCAGGAAATTGCAGAGTCCCATACAAGGTAATGGATATTTTCACTGTTTTGCACTGTCTAAAACTGTTCTCATCTGTTTCATATTACTGTGATATGCATAATCCATACTGTTTTGTGAGATATTGCTCTAAAATCTCCACAGCGTTATATACACAGAAGTATACAAAAAATTTTTCTGTTGAGATCTCTGTCAGCTAAAAACCATCAAGACTGACAGTATAGTGAAGCCTTGCATATCATGGGTAGCACTGACTGGAAGGATCTTTTAGGCAACCACTGATACCTATGCTTTCTGAGGTCTTTCCATGGCACCAAAACTATTTAAATGGCATGGTAGAAGCCAGTTCTAGAGCTGAAGTGTAACATGAATATATTTAGGAATACTATAAATATATATTATAGGAATTTCTATAATAAATATATGTCTAACAAGAATTCTGTATTAGATAAATATATATAAAATATATCTTACATATAGGAAATGCATATTTTATTTATATATAAGAATATCATATTTATATACAGGAAATTAGGAATACTCTAAATATTTATCTATCTATCTATCTCCAAACACAAACACACATACACTCTAAACATATTTAGGAATACTGCTAAGTGGAAAGTTCCCTGTCCTTGCAGGAGCGTTGAAACCACATGATCCTTAAGGTACCTTCCAATCCTAATTATTCTGTGATTCTGTACTCCAAGGTTAGCTGACAAGGGGAAATAAAAATCTCACCTGGTTCATTACAGGCTTGTATTTCAGTCCTGGCTTGTTCAAAATTCTTTCGATCTGCTCATGGTTAAAGTTGGAGACACCAATGGCTTTTACCAGACCACAGTCCACCAGCTCTTCCATGGCCTAATAAGTAAGGACAGTGAGTGTGCATGAGGTGGTAATTCTATGATTTTATTTCTCTCAAGCTAGTGACAAATAAACAAACAACTCACGTAAGATTAGATAACTATCTTAATGATAAAAAAAATCCTATCTATATAAAACACTGTAAATTAACAGTCACACCTGGATTCACCTATAAGTTGGTTCTACCATTGTGTGTATTCAAATATTATTTTAGTGACAGCACCTACAGTGCTGATAACCTTCTTCTCTTTAGCCTTGATAAAGACATCTCCTTCTTGCTCCCCAAATCCAGAGGCAGCAGCATCTGTCTGGTCAAAATACAATTTTGTGTGACTGTCCTCCATACCCAAACATATTCCTTAGTTTCACTGTGCACACAGATCTCTGATCCAGGTTTAGTGTCGATACCTGCTCTAAAGAGCAAATATTAACTTACCTCCCATGTGTCGAGAAAATCGGTATCACTGGGGATACTCATACCCTTGTCATCCAGAGGATGCAGCTCTTCACCAGCCTGTTATTTCAAGGCAGAAAATACACAGACTTTTTAAGAGTTGAATTTCCTACTATGAACTAGCACTTTGGACTGCATCTACAGGCAGCAAGTTAGCAGGTTATTTAAACATACTGTGTAACTAAAAATAATGCACATTCATTAGTAGTCTCTTTTCGATGAGGGCCCTATTTTTCCAAATCAGGCCCTGCATGCAAGGAGTGTGGGGATTAATAGCAGTTATGTAGCTTAGGCAGATCTAGAGAGAAAGGAACAGATGCCCCTCCACTACCTCTTTCCTTGTTTTTTTATTTCTTTCACACAGATGTAGACTGGGGGATTGGAGGGTGGGGGAAAGAAGCACATTCTTTCTGCACTGTGCTTCATTTTTCACTGGTGATTACTTCAGACTAAGCCAACATTTCCAAAACTTGAAATGTTCATGCTGTTCCAAGCCCAGCAGAGGGCCACAGTCCCAAACTCACCATCCCACGCTGATTACAACTTCCCTGAAGACCCAGCGGGCACATTAGCAATGGTCACACCTAGGACTGTTTTGTTCCAACAAGTATGAAAAGCCATGCACTAAAACATATCACTACTTAGTGACCAAATACTTGCTACCACCACATTCAGGGCAGAGCCAAACAAACCACAGCATATCCCAGTTGCATAGTGAAGAATGCACCATGTTTCTAGATAGATAAGGAGAAAAGGGATGTAGGACAGGACTACCTTGAATCCCATCGGGAAGTGCATCAGGTAGAGGTCAAGGTAGTCCAGTTGCAGTGCAGCAAGGCTCTTCTTGCAAGCTACTTTAACCAAGGACTTCTCATGAAACGTGTTCCACAACTGTGGGAAGAAACCAAGCTTGAATGTGACTTTACAGCTCCCACAGTCCAGACCAGGGGACAAAAGCTTCTCCCTTGGTGGTCTGGGAGGACAGCTCCCTCCGCCTCGCATGCTGAAGACGAGAATGTCAGCATTTTACTCTGAAGGTAGGACAAACATGCCACAAAGCCAGCAGTTGTCAAGGTGACGTCAGTATTCCCACTTTATGAAAAGAGATTTTCAGAAATAAATGTAACACTCTGGCAAGTGTATTTGACACAGCAAAGTGTGTTAAAATTATTTTTTTCAGTCTAAGTTTTGAGTACTGAGCAGCTCATTTCTTCTGTCCCTTTTAACTATCCACAGTGAGAACAGTTGTCAATTTTTTGATTACATAGAAGAACTTGCAAGTATTATTAAATTAAACCATATTCTTTAAAAAAACCAAAGCTTAATATGGAAGAGCTTAGTTATCCTAAGGTTTTCTGGCTTTGATGGCAAAAACCCCAAGTTATAAGTTTATTAGCTGAAGTGTTCTTTTTGGTAAGGAGCATTTCTGAGACAAGTGGATGAGGTACAAGAACAGACTGAACTCCCATACTTTGATTTCTGTTCCCTTTCAGGCTTATGATTTGTACATGACACAGTTTTCAAATGTCTTGCATAGCACTGATGAATCCAGACAACTGCCTTGCCTTTTTTTCCTGATCTTTGTTAGAGGTGTACAAATGAACCTTCAGTTTAATCAATGCAAGGAAATTATTAGATCAGTAACAGCCATGCTATCTATCCTAAGTTGTCAATGGCTCCTGATAAAGCTGAGCACAAACTGCAAACGATTATAACACACAACAAGACAACCATGAATGAATGTCAGAGAAGGGAATAGGTCTCAATGTTACTTTACAGGTAGAGCAAGGGGTTCACTGCAAGAAAATTTAAATGCCCAAATAATCTTGCATCCTTGTACCTTAGTGACAATGAAGAGGTCATTCCGTTTCACTACCCCCTCCTTGATCTTCTGCTGGATTGCATTCCCTATTTCATTTTCATTCTGATAGAAATAGGCACAGTCGAAGTGCCGATAGCCAGCATCGATAGCAACCTTCACCACCTCTTCCAGCTTTCCTGGAGGAGCCTAAAATCAAACACAAGACAACCATAAGCTCTTCCATATTCTCCAGCCAGTGCTCACCGCTGTGACAGCTCCACAAAGTTCCCCTTTTCAGCTGCTCCTGCAGTTTCCTCATCACCTCCATTTTAACTGAATTCCAACTGAGTTTCCTGGCAAACCGCATTTTTTGCAGGGAACAGCTACAGAAAAGAATGTGTTTCTGCAAGACGCTTTGGCTCTGTATTGCCAGCAGCACAATAATCACTGTCATTTTCCCTTGTTTGCTGTCAGTGTTGCCCGAGAAGTTTCGCCACTTCGCCCTCCCCAAACCTTCCCCACGCGGCGGTTCCGGGACCTCGGACCGCCACCCGCTGCCGCCGAGTCTACACTTTGTCGGTTTCTTTTGCTTCCCCTTTTTTTTTCTTTTTGTGCCTCCTTCCACCTTCTTTAGCCCATCATTTATTTTTTTTTTCTTTTTTTCTTTGCCTTTCACTCCCCGCGGCCCCCCCGCCCTGGCCGCCCGCCCGGTTACACAAGCGGCCGCGATCGGGCGCTCCAAGCGGGCGGCGAGACCGACCCCACGGCCCCCACGAGGGCACGATGTATCCCGCGGGAGCGCCCCGTCGCACCGCGAGAGGTCCGCTTTTAGACGCGGTTCTTCTTCTTTTTTTTCTCTTTTTTTTTTTTTTTTTTTTTTTTTTTAATAATTTCTCATCTTCGCAGCGCCCGCCGGACCACCGTCCTTCCTTCCTCCCGCCCGCCACCGTACCTGCCAAGTGCCCAGTCCCAGAGCGGGCATCTTCATCTTGTTGCTCAGCTCCACGCAGGGAATCGCCATGGTCCCCGCAGGTGTCTGCCCGTCAATCTGTCCGTGCGTTCCCAAGGCTGCCCGAGGGCGCTTTAAGGAGCGGAGCTGCCCCGGCCCCGCCTCGACCCACGCCCTCCGGGGGCCGGCCCCCCCTCCCCGCCTTCCCTCGTAGGCGAGAGACAGTCGGTCTGAGGTTGTGTCTGGCTGCAGGAGGCTGATGCTGATTTGTTTGTTTTAAAATGAACAGACTGAGAGCAAATGTCTTAGCAATGGACGTAGCACTTCACGTGTTCTGCTTTGCCCGCAGCAGTGGTGGAATCGCCATCCCTGGGAGTGTTCAAAAGATATGTAGGTGTGGTACCTAGGGATATGACTTAGTGGTGAACATGGTTCTGTGGATACAAGTTGAAGTCAATCATAGAGTCATCTCCAACCCTGATCATTCTATGATTCCACAGCAGTGAGAGCCTGACAGATGTCGGGATAATTTCTGCATGGGACAATGGGGGTCCAGGACATTGGAGGATTTTCTCACTTTCAGGTGGTGACAAATGGACTGAATTTTTCATATTTTGCCTAGATAATATTAGGATCTCCTGCTGTTTGAAGAGGAATTCATTAAAAGGGAACATGGTGTTACCTTTCAGCTAAATTCTGTGTTCCCAGGCTTTGCAGACAGGTGGGCTCCTGCAGGACCATTGCCTCACCTGGTGCGAAGGCATCTGTTCCCTGGGCTCCATTAAAACATCAGCCAGCATCAGTACGATCTCAGAGGCTGGAAAAGGGATTTGTGACCACAGCTTTTCTACAGGTAGTGAGCTAGTCCAAATAAAGTCCCTGATTTTTTACATATGGTGAAAGGGCATTCAGAGGGCTGATATTTAGAGGCAGCAGGAGACTTTGTACAAATGCAGTGCTTCAGAAATCAAGAACCAGGGGCCTGGAGGGACTGGGTTGCTTAGCTGGCAGCTGTCTGGAAGAAAAGATGCCTCACATTAGGAAGCTGATGTACTTTCAACACCCTGCCTTAGGTGTCTCATGTCACAGACCCTCGACTTTGTGTTTAATTATCAAAGTAGGGATGTTTTGCTTCTGGAATCTATTTTTTTCTTTTGCTTATATTACTATAAAGTCCTTCTTGGTCATTGCTGACTCCCGACTACCAGTTTACATGTTGTGCAAGTTCCACTGGTGTTGTCTTGTGACTTGTACACTATGAGTGAGTGAAAATTAAATGTTTTATGCCTGGACTTAAAATGTTTGCCTATCAAAATACAGAGACAACTACGAATTACTGAGCCATTAGCCACAATGTTTTATGTGGTTAAAGTTTCTGTGCTCTTGCATTATTTAAGCTGCTTTTATATGACAGTATTTTCAGTTGGTTGGCAAATTCATGTTCTGGGTTTATACTTGAACAAAATCTCTTCCTGCTCTCCTTGGCCTAATTTCTAAGCCACTGCCTTAGCCAAGCATTATCATAATCTTTGCCTTGGATGTCTAATGCCTTGGATGTCATCATACTTTGCAGAATGGAAAAGGTACCAAATTTATATGAAGCAGAGAGAGAAGCAGGGAATCAAATTTTTCAAAATGATATGACAACTCCAGCGTGGTCAAACCAAAGCAGTGAGACGAGGTCTCTTCTATTGAAAACAAATATACACATACATCAAACCGGCCCCCCCTAAAAAAAAAAAAGAAAAACACAAAGCTACTGCAAGAGATGTGAGCAATTTGACTTAAATGAGAGAAAGATCTACCAAAAAAAATATAGGAAAAGTCTGTAGAAATTTTATAAATTCAGTAATTGTACATTGTTTTTAAGGCTGGAAATGACCACAGTACTCTTCTGCACTGACCTCTGACTAGACTGACAAAATGTTACACCATGCCTATGTCATATTCATATTACTTAATTTATTATTAGAGGCGCTTGGGTGCTACAACAATGGGAGCTGATCAAAATCATGTAGAGAACAGACTAGAAAAGTTTGAGATTGAGCTATTAAACTTACTTTAATTATATGAAATCTTGGTCTGGAAGGTAAGAAACCCAACCATAACTGGCCTTTGTTTTCTTTATTTTTTTTTTTAATCTGTGTGCCTAAGCAGAGTTTTAAACACTTTCCCCCCTCCTAAACCTTTATTCTAAGACATTAATGATTTTAGAGTAAGCTTCCTGCAGGCCAGGGAGGAGCAGGGAGAGATTTTGGCAACTCAGCCACAGCATGGGCTGGCAGGGGAGATCTGCTGGAAGGACACAGACATTTCCGTTCAAGTATTTTTGTTCTGTTTTACCTGATTGCTTTATCTTCATGGAAAAAGATAACTATCATAATTTGAAACCATATAAAACCTGACTTTATGGGAGTTTAAAAGCCTTCCTTTAATTTTTATGATTATTATTATTCGCTGGATGCAGTGTGGGTGATGACGGAGGCCTATTCACCTCAACATTTTTGCTGATTTATAGTGATTTCACTCCCTGCAAAGTCTAGCAATGCCCTGGAGCACCCTGCCATGATGCTTCGTGAATCAGAGTGTGCAGATACAGGCAGTGACTTGCACATAACCCTGTTAGTCATGGCCATGGATTGCTATCACCTAACTGTGTCTTTACAAGAGTGAGTGATTTTGAGTTGTCCTTCCTTTAGAGAGACTCTTCTAGAAGAAGAAGTAATGATGTTCAATCTTGACCATCCGTTTTTTGAAATGCAAAAAAACCCAAATCACTTCTGTGGCCAGTTCAATGCTATTGGGACTGGTTTTGTCCAGATAGAATTACAGAACCATTAAGGTTGGAAAAGACCTCAAAGATCATTAAGTCCAACCTTCAAAGATGAAAGTACTTACTTAGAAAGCCCCAGTACCAGGCAGACTTGCTGTTAGTGTTCTTTGGGGAAACAATGTGAGTTTTTTTGCCCCAATCTTCGTTCGCAAAGACTGGCCATTACATTACAATGCTAAGTAGCCTAATGTCCCTTCCTGCGGAGCTGGCAAGTGAAGGACATGGGAAATGTGTTCAGGATGTGGATTTTGTGTTGTTTCTTTTTTGAAGAAAGGTGTGGAGAGTCAATTGTGTCAGAGAGAAATGTGGCACAACATTGCAATATATTGATTGCAACTAATAATGAAACAACAAACGTGACTCCATGAATTGTAGGAAGGTAAGTAATATTATTTACATCTTAGTAAAACTTGGATTTTTTTCCCCTGTGAGTCTAAAAGCATACTGGGCACCTTTTCAAAGGATGCACTGGTTGAAGATTGAGACATAGCAGAAAATCACAGAATGGTGAGATTGGAAGGGACCTCTAGAAGTCATCTTGTCCATGTCCCCTACTCATGCAGAACCACTGAGAGCAGGTTGCTCAGAAATGTGTCCAAATGACTTCTTAATATCTCTGAGGACGGAGAGACCGCAATCTCTCTGGGCAAACTGTGCTAAGTCACCTTCACAGTAAAAAAGTCTGCTTTGGCTGAGTTGCCTCCCTGCCACACCCTGAACAGCCTGGCAGCCCTCCCGGGGTGCCCTGCCCTGTGCACCCCTGAACTGCAGCCTGTGGGTGTGGGCACAGTAAATGTGGTAGTGGTATTCAAAGCTGGCACTGTGCTGGAGGTGACTATTTTGCAGGCGGCGTTTTTATAGGATGCCTGTGGCAGTCAGTGCATCCAAACCTTTGCCCCTCTATGCTGTACTCTGACACAATCTTCAGTGCCTTTCTGAGTTATTGTATAGCCTTTCTTTAAAAGCAGAAGTAAACAAATAGCAACAACTTAGAGCGGGAAATGTCCACTCTGAGACCTACTTCCATCAGGTCTTATTTGCGCTGTGTCATGTTTATGGTTCTGAAAATGTCAGTAGAAAGGGGTACATCAGCAGTGGAGAAAGTTCTGTATGTGAGACAGACATATCAAACACTTTGGTTGATTCTTGCCTCCTTGATTGCAATGGGCAGTACACAAATTTATCAGCAAGTCATGGATTTTCACTACTTTCTGAAGTCATTTGCCGGAAGCAGTGGCCTTTGGAGTGTTTGCAAGACACCAATTTTGCCAACACTGAAGTGAAACTTTTTACCTAAAGTCTAAAACTAGACCAGAATCACCAGAGGTCCACTGAATCCCGAACCAAATTGTGTCCTATTTCTCTTGTGTGGTGGTCCATTTTCTCCCCGTCTTTGGGGCCACTCTGCGATCTTAGGGATTCCTGGTAGGTCCTAAATGAGGCCTTTTGAGGTCTCCTGGACCACAGTGGGCTGCGCTAACACCTCGCTCTGAGTGGGATGCCTCTCAGAGCTTATAAAGCCCTCAAGTCTGCAATTCTTAGATGACTGCTGCTAAAAGCTGATGATGAAGCCTGGGGTTATATCCCTGCTCCTCAAGGCTCAGCTCTTCACCCATTGAGAGATGCAAAGGCATCCAGTATGAGTATTTCACTGAAGTCAAGGGGAATTTTTAACAGGTACCTTTGTACACATAGATATAGATACAGACATCCTTGTGGCTGTGTGCATGCATGTGAATTGATTCAAACACCCTCTCAAGGACAGTATAAATGTCGCTATCTTCAATCTATAATTAGGGCACTGTAGTAATTGTAATAAGTCTTATTGAATCACTTAATAAATATTAAATTAGTCAAAGATTAAGTGTTGCCAAGCCCTTTTGCACCATTACCCTTTGCACCCTTACCCTTTTGCATCCCTGATCTCCATTTAAATAATTCTAAATCAATTCTAATCCAATTTTCCTTTGTATTATTCATCTGTGTAATAAGTAATAGAGTAAGTAAACCTTGCCATTGAACTCTGTTAAGTTACATCTTCACAAATTTACATTTAAACCTACTTTTGCTAGTACCTTTGACAGTGACTCTTGAAGCAGCCTAACCCACTCATTCAGCATGTCCATAAGCACGTATTTTAACTGTGTTCAGAAGAGCCTTGAGTTAAATCCTGTGAAGGCTTTCTCCAGTTCAGCAGTTGTGTGGTCTGATTGCTGCCTGTTCCTTGCTTTTAGGGTCCTTCCTCTCTTAGTTTCCTCCTTCAAATTTTGGAACTCTTCCACTGAAGTTCACTTTAAAAAAGATCTGAGACATCATCTTTGATCCAGACCCTTGACAGCTTTGATAGGCTGAGCTAAGCAATATAAAGGGAATGGTGGTGGCTGGTCATGGAAAAGAGTGTAGGAAAGTTGAGATTGGTGAGAAAATGTACTGATCAGGCAACAATCCAGTTCTTTGCACTCTGAAGTGTTGATAGGGATTGTCAGATACCTGTCAGCTCAACGTCAGGCAGTTATTTCTGACTATGAACAAACAGATATGCCTGGGTGGCATCCAACAAATTACCTAAGAAGATATTTACATTTAATAACTGGAAATAGTTGATTTTAAAATGGATTAGATGATGGCTCATTTCTGAAATTGCTACTACGAGTGAATTGGCAGTCTTTTAGTTAAAGGTCTTATTAAAATAGATGCACTTGTGTCAAGAAGGAGGTATACTTACTGTTGGAAGGGAGCGGAAAACTGGCAATTGTAAATATGCTCAAGTGACCCTGCAGCTGGGGTCTCTTAATCAACCTGTGTGAACAGCAGGCCACTGATCTTCCAGCATGGACTGAGTTTAAGGGTGCCTTTGTCTCTGCCTGTGTACTTCTGCCCTGGTGTTGCTTTTAGGATCCCCTCATGAGTGAGGTAATGGAAATAGATTTACTCTGTGTTTCAGTTCTGAGTCTGTGGTTGTCCTAGGTGCCTGCCTGTGCTGACTCACCCACTTAGAAATGGCGAGTAACCACATTTATGTAAACAGAGTTGTTTACTTTTATTGCACTGTTGCATTCTTAAATTTTTGTTTTCATGTTCATCTGCAGACTTTTTTCTTACAGTAAAATCTTCAACCTGGTTGGCATATAAGGATGAAAAGCAAGGGTCCTGTGACTCTCTGCAGATCAGTTTCTGAATGGAATTTTACAACCTTTTTTGGCAAAAGAAGACAACTATGTGCTGAAGTCAATTCAGGACAGGTATAATGATAATTTTATTTTCTTTTATTCAAAAAATCAAATTATTAACAAAGCTGGACTATACTAACAATCCCATTACACAGAATCCACCTTTTAATTAACTTCAGGAGAACCAGCAAATTTAAAGCATGGTTAAGTAAAAAGAGAAATTATTTTTTTTCCTAAGAACATTATTTTACTTGATCATTTTAAGGGGCTTTATTCTTCTTTTCTATGTTAGAAGTGTAAGAAAGTTTGAAAAATTCTCTGCTGTTATAAAGGAATAAAGATCACAGGCCCTACCTTTCCCTAGATTGTTTGTAGGAGATGCTGCTATTCTTCCTTCAATTTTGGCGTATTTTTTCTTGATCTTAAAGCTATTTCTTGAGCTGAAGATATGTTGAAACTTTCCTAAGATATTTATGTCATCCCTTATAGCATATTAGCATTACCTGGAAGTCAACTGTGAAGTTTTAATAAGAAAATATTACACTACTAGGTCTTTTGGTTGTGAAAATTTAATTGCAATGTTTATACCTAGTCCATATTATCTTGTATGTTTTCTGAATTCTTCCTTAGCCTAATAACAGTGCTTTCAGAGAATTTTATCTTTATCTTATCTTTAGTAAATTATTTTGTCTTATCTTTAGTAAATTGGGAGGAAAGTGGAGTTGTAACTGGTGCGGAAACTGAGGAAAAACTTAGGAATGGCTTCTGTGTAGGAGGTGCAGAGTATGAGATTAGACATGTGAAATGAGAGATGCAGAGAGAAAGGAGAGAGCCAGGGCAAGCAGGGAAGTCATCTTCTTAAATGTAAATGCGTTTTTCGTCTGAGGGGCACTGAAAGCAAAAAAGTACTTTAAAAATAAATAACCAAAAGCACAGTTGCTCCTAAAGCTCATCTTATTTTATCGTAGATCGCTTGCTAACATTGTTTTCTTATTGACGTCAATGGAGGTTTCAAAATCAACTGAAAGCAGCTGTCTGTTTTAAATACACATTGAAGTCATCAGGAAAAGTAAAATGCAGTCTTTCCCTGAAATACACTTGATTCTAGTCCAATATGTTTTTTCATCACAAATTTTAATCAATAGCTGGCTTTGTTTATATTTGCTGCAGTGTAACGTAGTAGAGCAGCTCTATCAGATAATATATACACAGTAATATATAACTGGTTTTACCAAATCCATAGAACTCACTTACATATTAAATACAATATTGTTTATTTTTCTTTCTTTCTCAGCAACTTTCAAGATTTTTGCTCTTGTAATATTTTAGAGGATTAGTTTCTATTAAGGAAATAAAGTTCCAAGTCCACTGATTTAATTTCTTATATCTACTTACAGAATTTTGTGCTAATGTATTAGCTTAAATGATTTTTATGCACTGAACTTTCATTGCATGATTAAGTTGATAAATATTAACTTTAAAAGTTGACACCTTTTTTTTTTAATACAGAATATCCTTTTGCTGAATAGTTCCAAGTGACTTTACTTGAAATCGTCTTATCTCTACAAGAAATTGTATGATTGCTCTTCTTTCAGTCTTACTGTGTATGGTTAAAAGTGTCTCATGCAGAGAATTACAAAGAATATGAACTAGTATATGAAGAAGGAAGACTATCTAATTTAATACATAGTGGAATACAAGGGGATAGTGTTTATATGTTGTTGGTCATTTAACCCTCCTTTCTTCTAATATTTGCAAGTAGTGAAGAAAAAAACATTGCCTAAAGAAGACTAGTGGTCACTGCAAATGCCCTGAACCCAGCTAGCAGAGCAGTCCTCTGTACTAAGTCAAAACTTAAACAGAAAAAATAAATGTCATATATTGTTTGGTTCATAAAGGAGAGGAGTCAGAAACATCTGAAAAGGGGAAAACAGCCATTGCCACATAAATGCAGCACCTATATATAAAATACAAAATATATTCTATTACAGCTTGGGTATATTTGTAGTTTCTTTATGTCTTCCTGGACCCGCAGAGGGTGCAAAATCTCCATATAGCTTAGAAGAAGCTGAATTAGTTAATTTTCCATGTATATTTTGCTTCTCTGGTAACTTGTGGGAGCACTTCACCAGCAGCAAGATCCTCGCTAGAAACTTAATAGTAACAAAAATGAAGATAAAAGCACTTATTGTTGCAAAGAGGGCTGTTGCCATTAAATTTACAAAAGTCTTTTATTCTTCAGTGTCTAAACCTAGCAGCTCAGACATTTTCTCTAGCCTAGTGCTATTTTGTCATCTTCTCTCTTTCCTTAATAATATGATTTCCTCTTCATCATCTCTATTTTTCTCCTTTCTCTTCAGCCTTTGATTTTAATCTCTGTATTTCTTCCGTCTGATTGTTTCTGTAGGAATTCTTGCTTCCAGCTCTAAGCAGTTTAATTCACATCATGAACACAGCAGAGGTGAATGACAAACTACAGGGCTTTGGTTACATATTTTATTGTCACATGATTTCAACAGTGCATAGAATAGCAGAATAAAATATCTGAGCATTCTTAGGATTTCCCTTCATTGATTTTCACTGAAATTTAGCAGAGGTATTCAGTGTAAGAAAGTGAAGCCAGTGATTAAGAGAAAGACTGTTTTTAAAGTATAGGTTTTTCTGGGATAAAGCTTTTCTACTTTCAAAAAAAAAAGCCATTCTGTTCTGCAAATCAGAACACATGCTTAACTACCATTCAATTAGAGCAGTATTATTAAGGAAAAAACCCTCAAACTTTAAACATCTGGCAAGGGAGGGGCAGGAAAGCTTTTAGATCACCGTAGTAAAACTTGTCTAACTTGTTTAACTTTCCATGTTTCATAACAACTTTTTTTTTCCCCTATTTGTTTAGTTTTGTTGGTTTGTTGTTTTTTTCTTTATAGTTGGCTCTATTCTGGCTTTGGAAGGGCTGGGTTACAGTACTGTTGGATGTATAGCAGCCTTTCAGATTGGTAGGATTTATGTGTTGAGCCTTTGTGTAGGAATGAGTGGGCACTTAAATTTGGTCAAGGAGAAACTTCTGTGGGGTTCTTACTAAGAAAGTCACATTAGTTTTCTGACTGTAACAAAGAATTCTTTTGCAATGACCTGCTTGTATGTCATCTTTGGGTTGATAGACAAAAATCAACCTGAATGTCAAGCAGCAAAATGGTTCTTATGCTAAAGTCCAGCACAGATCCTGATGTTCAGTGTGTTTGCAGATGATGGTGATATCAGAGAGAATAGAAAGAGCTCCTTGAGGCTCATCCTGATCCCACTGAGGAACAGTAGAAGCTGAGCTGTTGCAGTTCAGGGATGCAGTTGCACAAGCTGATTTTAGTAGCAAAATGTTGGGAGCGGGAGTTAGACTTTTTGGAGTCATTTATGAAATATATTCAGCTGACAGTTGTTTGATGTCTCCATCTTGTGTTTCTGGAAAGCAGTTAAGAGGTGTTTCAGAGCTTCACTGAACAAGGGTGAACATGTACTTGATGGTGTGTTTCAGCTCCTGTTTTAAGGAGTGAAAAATAATTTGTTGCACACAAAGGAGACTTATCTGAGACCTAACAAAACTGTTACTGATGAAATCATAAGTTGAGGTGAGAATAGCAAACTAGCAGGAAAATTTCATCTTGCCTCTGATACTTACCCAGTGCAAGTCTTTTAGTCAGAAGTTTCAAAAGTAGTCACTTATGTAGTATAATATATATTTGAAGATTAAGTATGAACTTTGATTGTGTGAACATGTGGTTTTCTAAGATGAAAATGATTGTTAATAAGTTTATTTATTTAAAGATATTATTAGGATAATTAGGATGATACAGCAATAGCTGTATTAGCATCATAATGATAACCTTATATTCTTTGATTCCAAGAACCACAAGATTTAGATCTGCTAGGAAGAACATAGCTTCATTATATAATTTTGTACGGAAGAGGAGTACTACTTGTCACAAATTAAAGACTAAGGGCTTGGGGGCTATTATGTACCCACCTGCAGCTTTCTTATAAACCAGTGATATTTGTATTTTAATAACTTAGAGATGTGTGAGTAGCTGCCTACCGTGTGTGCAGCACAGTGGCCTCCTCCTGGGATCAGAAAGCTGGGAGCTTCCAGCTGTAATAATGTGCAGCTCCTCACAGGGGCATGCAGTGCAAACGGATGTCACGGAGGAAACACTAATGATACAGCTTATTGCAATCCATGGCGCATTAGGAAATAGAGGCCTTAGAATCAGGGAATTATTTTGCAGGCTTCCTTGTTTATTAATCACAGATAGAGCGGAGTACACGAGAGAGGCAATGTACAGCCTACAATGCAGCTACACATGACAAAGAATGAAATAGAGCCTTTAGATTTATTTGCATGCTAGGATGAGGCTGTGGGAGAAAATCACCTCCCTGAGCAGCTGTCATAGGTTTACTTGTTCTGAAAAAACCTAGCTTGGAATTTTTTCCCCTGCACCACTGTGAAAGAAAGGTGTTGAATGAGGGAGGGAGAGGGGGTGGCTAGAGTGATTCACACACAGCAAAAAACTAGCCAGCAGCCCCACATTCCCAGCTAATGGGCCTCAGAAGATTGGGGGAGGGAGGTGAGTTTTTCCTCCTCGGGAAACAGCATCCTCACTTTACTTTTGCGCTACTCAGGGGAAGGTGTGTGTGTGGAGAGGGAGGCTCCGGAATTCATTTTGTTTTCAGACGGGACATTGCTTAGAGGGAGGAGCTTGGTCTTCCTCATAACTCATCCTCCTTAGCAAACACTTCAGTCTCATTAAACTGAGACAACAGCAAAGTGTTTCTTTTGGCTTGTACCCCAAATGTGGGTGGCAGTTGTGCACTCCCATTCTTGTGGAAGTTGTGCCATGCAGAATCCTGGCATGGATCCACTAACTGAGGTGCATGAGAAGATGGGATGCTAATACTCGAGCTGGATACAGCTCCAGGGTGTTATTTTAAGGGCAGCCTGGCCTGTGTGAAGAAGTTTAGCATGCAATTATTTCAACAGTGTAGTAAATAATATTTTAATAAGCTCAGAGTGGTAAGAGTGAAGCCACAGGGATTATATTCACCTTTGAGTAACTTTTGTAGGACAATTTATCATTTCCAAATATTATCATATTTTTGGTACCTCAAGTGGTGTTCCTGCAATGCATTGAAACCATCTGAAAATACAGTCCATGTTTCAGGTGTACTTCTGATTGCGAAGGAGAATAGATAGGGGAGGGCCCTGCAAAGACAACCCTATGGGAAGGCAGGTGCTGCAGCCACTGGAGCAGTGGTGTTCTGATTGCAGCTATAAGCACAGACCTGTTGCAGTATGTATTGTCAAACTCACTTTTTAAAAACCCATTAATTAAAATGGGAGTATGATGGGGCTCCTTAGGCACATGATTTTTAATAGAATTCTTGCCTGCCTAGGTTATAATGGTACAAAGAAGTGCCTAAGCTGTGAAGTTCATTTCTAGAACTGGATTTGGGCACAAACTCTTTCAGATGCACTGAAGTACTTCTGGGACTCAGTCTGGCAGGTGTAAAGCACAAGATCTGAATGGAGCTTTAAATACCACATCTATCTGATAACTGGTACTGTTAAGAACTTTTTAGCTTTTGTGTCTTCCCTTCTCCATAAGCCTCTCAGCGCTGCATATAGGCTGTTTTGCATATGGAGATAATGTCAATTCTTAAAAGGCAGTCAGATTTTACCTTTCTTCTTTTAAATGCCATTGGATTCTCACTTAATTTCTATCAGCAAATAGTACAATGTTAGAGTCTTAAAGAGTAGGAAGCAAATAGTCCCCTCCCCTTTTTGCACAGTTGTCTTCCATATAGTCATTGGTTCTCTTTATTTTCCTGTAACGATTTATTACCTATTAAGACAAAGGACATTATACCAGCGATTTAACCTTCTATCAAAGAAGCTGTAGGGTGTTTTGAAGATTTATTCGTGCATGTACAATTTCTACATTACAGAGCGGAATAGGGGACCATCATTGCCAGGCCTCAACCATACAATCTGGAGGGAAGGCACACACAGTGAGCTTTGTCTCATGAGGCAGAAAGGTTCATAGAAATAGATCTGCTTCTCCCCATCATAACTCAGAGTTTTGATATAGCCCAAGTCTAACTGAAGACAGTGAATGCAAAGGTGTGTTTAGGAATCTCCACTATGGATCTGGAGCTTCCTTCTATCTGTCTTGTTTTGCCACATTGGTATCTACTCATGGTTTCACAAAGAAAAAAGAGATCAACTGATATATTTTAAAGGTGAAGGAGTCCAATTAAAAGCAGGATTGTCTGTTCTCTGTGGTGGAACTGCTGTGATTAGCTTCTAGCTTACAAATGGTACTAATTAGTCACCATGCTTCTAGGAGCCTTCAGTTTTATTATCCTTTAATATTAATGAAACAGAAGCCTCCTCCTGGGTGAGGTATTTTAATTAAGGTTTGAGGGATTATTAGTACCATTAAAAAGTGCAGCAAGTCCTTATCTGAAACACTATGTACACAATTAGTCAACTGTGTTTAGAAAGGTAGAGTCCAAGTGAGCTCAAGCTGGAGTAGATGTGGGGAAGCATGGCTTGTATTTTGAATAAAAAATCCAAAGATGCACAAATGAAATTGAGCAACATGCCAGGGAGGGAGTAAGAGCTACTAATTTAAAGTTGATATGAGGACAGGTTTCAAACAAATTAAATTTGTGGGGTTTTTTTCAACAGCTATTTCAAAAAGGGAGTAGCCCAAAAGCAGGTAGGTGTCAGTTCAGTCGCCATGATTAGTTAGCTGGACTAAAACATGCACTGAAATGTATCAACCAGTCACTGTTTGACAGATTTGACGGAGAGGAAGTAAACTGGATAAGAGCAGAGGGAGAGAAAAACCCTTTGGCAGTGGAGTTAGTAATGAAAACAGTAACTTCAGAATGACTGGGTGGTAAGATCCAGAGCAGATGGTAGTTTTCACTTCAGTCAAGGAGTCAGTATAAATTCTCATGTCCTTTATAGATGTTATCCTAACTAAATAGCTCACAAAAAATCAGGCTTTAATTTTCACTGAATTTTTACACTGAATTAGCTGTCTAGAATGAAACATATTTTATTTCTTCATGAAGATAAAGTCCTTGGTAATGCCTTCAAATAACAACAAGACATTTGGCATGTTTATTTCTAAGCATTACATACACTGACTCTTTTTTTTTTTTCCAGCAGAAGTAACTACCAGTATCCACTGAGAATTTTTCCAAAAAAAAAAAAGAAAACTTGAACTATTGAAGGCAACTCCCATTACTCATGCTGGTACTTCATGTTCTTTCTCATTAATAGAAGTTCATGGCTGTCAAGTTTTGAACATTGTATAGAAGTCAACTTCACTACATCTTAAAAATAGGTTTCTGTTATTAAAAGGTTAATCATATTTCTGCTTTCACTCTAGGAATTCCAAAGGTAAATGTAATTGTGAGCAGGAGAAGCCGCTTGCTTGGTCACTTCATGTGCTGCTCAAGGGGGAAAAAAAGCAAAACATAAGGAATAAGTAGACTATATCTACTGCAAAACAATCTGAATATTTAGATCTGCTCAGTGTCTTGCTGATCTCTGTGACACTCATGAGAGCCACCTAAATGGGAGATCTCAGTTGCGTGTTCTGGCAGGGCTGAGAAGAACCTGTCTCTACTGAGATGCTGCTACAGGTTGGCACTACAGAGCTCTCTGATGGTTTTTCTTGTATGGTTTTGCTAGCGGAGACAGAAACTTCATAAACAGTAGCATCCTCACCAAATGTCCATTTTGCTATTAGCATCTTATACCAATTGAAAGAAAAAGATCACAGGTCTCTTCGCTATCAACTTCTGAAATTCTAATGACTTTTTGAAATGTTGCTATTTTACACTGTGGCAGGCTCAAAAAAGATGATACTGTTCTTCACATTTTATTAGACCATGACAAATGCTACTTTTCTGACTTCTTGTGAAGAAGCTTGTCTATCTTTTTCAATAATAATTACTATCCCCAAACAGTGGATTAAGTTTCATTAAAGCTTTATTTCCCACTAGTTGGGTTTATGTGTAGAGTTAATTTTTTCTATGCTGCTGATTTGCAAACAAAACAGATTGCTAATTTGACACATAGCAGATGATAGGAAACTGAGCTGAGATGAAGTACTTGACTGCTTCCAAGTGTTTTGTTTTGCATGTAGGAAAACATCCATACGGTAAGGTGTGTTAAATCAGAGACTGGCATGTCATTTTGGAAATGAAGGCCTATTTAATGTGATTCTGAAGTACTGATACACAACTGTGCTTGCTATTCTGCTGTTCTACTTACCTGTACATTATTACATTTGGCTGTTCACTGACTTTCATAACCTGGTTATCTGACTCCTACTCGTAGTCACATGGAAATATATGCAAAGATTTTAGATTTTTAATGTATGGAAACTTTTGAAAATGTGTTCTTCTCAGACTGTGACACTAAAGTAAATTTCTGCACCAGGAGAACACAGGGACTTCACTGCTGAATACAGAGTAGATTTTGCATTTCAGAAATACAAGGTAATACACTACTTGTTGCTTTGCAGTTATCTTAAGATAAGCCAAATGGTGGGAGAAATGGTCATTTGAGATATTTAGGTCAGGACCCCATGGGCAAAAATAAACCTTAAAGGCTCTAATCAGCCTAACCTGTGGCCTTCTTACACACACACACACCCCCACACACCCCTCCCACATCCATCCTATTTAAACATGGGCTCCGAGGGGCTTGGGTTGATCAAAGATAGTGAGTTTTGCTGATGCCATCAGGATCCTTAAAATTCAGTTAAATGGTTTAGGGGTTTTTTTCCTTGCTTTTTTTCTCCTTCAATGACAGTCTTGAAAGTAGCTGTAACTTTACTCTGTGCTGACCTACTGTGTTTTAAAAAAAAGCCCCACACAACACGAAGTCCTCCAATGCATGCACTGGGTATTGTGGGTGTCCTAGATGGTGAGCTTTTGCTGCAGAAATCCCATAATCACAAAGTAGATGAGCTTTTCTGCTTATAATATCTGAAGTCAAACTAGGCTTTTGATTGGTTGATAGCTCCAATTAAAGCCAATTTTTCCCATTACTGAGTTACTTTTTCTCCTACTCCTGAATATAACTCCTATAGTTATGTGTCTGAGTTTATTATGTATAATCTGTTGCAATAAGCTTATGGACACATAGGTTAGCATTAAGAGAACATTTGACACTAACACAGAGTAATCAGCAGCAAATATAAACCTCTGATTTTTTTGCATCCAATCTGCATCTTAAGAAGGTAAGTTGTTATCCCATGCCTGCAACTAGCTTTTTCTGTATTTTTGGGGGACTATGAATAGTGTGGCTGCTTATTATGTCATTTACATAATGGTGACATGGTATCTTCTGTCCACAGCTTTTTTATTTTAATATTTTTCATTTTCTTGCTAGTAATTTTACCTGTTGGACTTTAAAGTAACACTAAGGAGTTGGAGAGTCAAAAGACTTTTTTTGGGTTTTGTGTCTTCCGTCCGGTTGCTCAGCATTCTGAAGTGCACATCTTTTGCTCAGTTTCTATTTTAGATGATGCAAGGTGCCAAAAGAGAGGATTAAATCCAAGTTTGAAGAACAGGTAAGGTTGGAGGAGAACCTAATAAAATCTGTTCTGTGCTCCCTCTGCAGCTTTAGCTCTTTTGGTTATCTGGTAGTAATGGTAAGACTGAGGTCCAAAGGAGAAAGTGAGGAAGAAGTGTTGTTGCATATTATATGCCTGAGTCTCAGAAATCAAATTTTCTTTAACTTTTCCAGTGCTTTAATCAGGCTGTAACAGTGGTGCCTTGTCAGTAGCTCCTATTTAGCTACAGAGCTGCAGGTTTCTGGTTATACCTGAATCAAAGTGTACGTGTTTTGTTTCAGTGAGTGACACAGCAGCACTTGACTGGGCTGCCTTGCTATTGAAATCCATTCTCACCATTGTCTTGGTTTCTTGTGCCCTGCTCCTCCAAGTGCTCCCTGCTCCTGTAAGAAAACGACAGGCAGTAAAACTATCTGTCTTGTCAGAGTGTCTCTGTGCTGTCTCCTTTCACGTGCTGTTTCTGTTCCGTACCTCTGGCCTGGCCTCCTAGATCTGGAAGTCTCTCTGTCATACTGCTTATACTGGTGTTAAGTGTGACTTAGCCTTAAAACAGAATCAGTCCTTCTCCTGGTAAATAACTCGTCCGGTTATTCCTTAATTGGAGGTGTCCTGTAACACCCAACTTTTAAAATATATATTTATTTATTTAACTAATAGGCATCTGAAAACCTCTGCAATTAAATTCAAAGTACTAATCTCCACAAACTTGGAACTATATACTATTTTTCTTGCAAATACTTGTTGGGTAAAACTATTTCCCCCTGTTAATGGAGGTCGATAGGAGGCAAAGCAGTTGTCACAGTCACAACAGGCACAGAAAATTGTCTATTTTTCTTACCATTGTTGCTTTCATTAAAGCAATACTTTCACAGGAATATCTAATTAGTTATAATACTTACCAAAGGAATATGATTTCTTTATTGCAGCGTAAATCAACTCAAAGCGTAGTTGGAGTGCGAACACAAAGAAGATACTTCAAAATAACCCTCACATAAGTTGAATTTTCTAGTGTTACATTTTGAGCAGAGCACGTGGAAGTCATAAATAAGAGACAAAATTTTATTTCAGCTTTTCCCCTGACCTTAAGCTAGAATTGCTCCTCATGCTGAGGATACCTGTGCCCAAGATGCTTGGGCTGGTGGTTGGACAGCAGTGAGTTATGAGAATACACTTTAAGAGGCCAGAATCATCATGGATGGTTTGGGGAACAAACCATGGAAGCTTTTGGGGAACAGGAGGAGGAAAAGTCTGCTGGGATCAAACCGCAGCCAGCTTCTCACAGGCACCATGTTTTATAAAGCTTTTTATTAACTTGCTGTGAATTTGAATTTATGTGCCTTTCATTAAATTGCAGAAATTGCAAGCAGGCATTCAGATTGCTCTGATAGGTTACTCTGTCCAATTGACTAGTCTACTTAATTTTATTAATTCCTTCTTCCAGTTTATCAAATCTCCCCTTTTGAGACAGAAAATTCTTGTTACCAGCATTAATTAATTTACTTTGAAAAAAATTGAATTAATGGCTCCCAAATTATTTTTGAGATGTTCCTACTAAAATGTGTTCATTGCTTACTGCAAGTGAAGGTGTCAGATATGGTCATTTTCTGTGGTCTGTGATTTCTCATGAAAGAACTTTCCAGCTGCTATGGTGCTGGATCTGCTGATGTCTGGAGAAAAGGAGGCTCAGAAGAGACCACATTCTCTACAACTACCCGAAAGGAGGTTATAGTGGGGAGGGGTGGAGGGTGTGGTCTCTTTTTCCAAGTAATAAGAAATAGAAGAAGATAAATGGCTTCAAGTAGCACCAGTGGAGGTTGAGGCTGGATATCAGGAAAAATTTCTTTAGGGAAAGGATTGTGAAGCACTAGAACAGGCTGCTCAGGGAAGTGGTTGAGTCACCATCCCTGTGGCACTTGGGGACATAGTTTAGTGGTGGGCTTGGCAGCGCTGGAGTAACAGTTGAACTCAGTGATCTTGGAGGTCTTTTCCAACCTAAATGACTTGATGATTCTATGACTTCTGGGTCCTAGTACTACTGGTGACAGACAGACCTGTTGGCTGTCAGGGCCTTGTCTGCCATATTCCTATAAGAGACCCAGCATCACTGGCAGCACATGTGCTCAGGTTGGCTCCTGGACTGTGGCTGGGGACCCTGAGAACTTTCTCTCCTTCCAGCACTCACTGTGAAAGGCTGGAAGACAGCATGTACCCCCTCTTGTGCCAGGAGAGCAAATACCTGGGATCTGCATATTTACTCTCCTGTGTTCATAATGTTTTCCAACTGATACAATTAAATCACAGAGGTTCAAGATGGAAAAGATGTATTAGGTAATATTGTTTGATTGCCTTGGGGTGAGAACAAGATTGTTTCCTGTAAAATAGTTCCCTGAATTCAGGGGTAGTTGAGGTCTATAAGCATCATCCAGGTTCAGGCTTTTATTGAAGAGTTGCAAGGCTTATATATACATTTTTATTAAAACTTTCGGTTTTTTTTAAAAAAAGGTATTTCTATGCCTACTTGCTCTTGCAGATTTCAGCAGTGCTACCTTATTTCTCTATGATAAAAACACATTTATTAGTTTTGTGTGCTCAAAGGGAAGGAAAAAAATAATAAAAGAAGAAATTGGAAATGAGAAAATATTTTTCCCTTATAAAGTCAGTGGAAGCCTTCAGGTGTCTCAAAGTTTCAACCACAGCCTCATCCTTTTTCTAGCTTACTTCACTGAGACATAATAGCTTTGTCCATTTTATTTATAATTTTAATAGGGTAGTATATAATCCATAAATGTCTTAGTTTTCGGGTGAACTGAATCTTTTTAGTTATGACCAGCATGGAATCCCAAGCTGTTTTAGTGGTCATAACCACAGCAAGAAACAGTAGACACTGTTTGCTCTCTGAAATTCTTTCAGCTAAGGTAGTTAAATTTTTTTAATTATTATTTTCCTCTCTGTCCTTGTGTTACGAATCTTCTTGAAATATGCTTTGACTCCCTTCCTTTCAACCAGAGCATAAACTGTGATTTGATATTGCGGTGATATTCCTGTGCTGGCTCTCCTAGGTCTTGCTGATATGGAGTTGTACTGGGGCTATGGTATTGTGTTATACCCAGCTGAAAAATATATTCAAATCACTCTTGAGTCCTGACAGTCCCAAGTGCTTTTCCCACACCTTGCTTCTACATCTGCCAACTCTTAGGTTGCCAACTCAAAGGAGGGCTGTAGCTCCCTGATGTAGTACGAGTTGGACTTGATTTCTTTTCATGTTGAGGTAGAGGACTTGACTGCTGGTGGAGAGAGCCAATCTGGATCATCAGCCTGAGATGCTTCCTCCCATAATCATGAAAGTCTGATTGCTGTGCAAGTTAAAATAAGTGCCTTTGCTCTGAGGTGCAGCAAAGCACAACACCGGAATGGTTTGGCACTTGCTAACATTTAATCTGTTGTGTCAAAAGTGAGTTAAGGCTTGGAAATTAAGTTTATTAATTGAGTGAACTTATTAACTGGATCAGTTCCTGCAACCTGACAGACCAAAAATATCACAGTGGAGCAAGGATCCATTGCCTTTATGATTTATTGTCATTACATGGAATTATTAAACCTGGTATACATATAGCACTGGATTTAGTTCTGCTCCCTATTCATGTCAATATATTGGATCTTCTAACTAATTAGAGTAACTTGATGATTCAAACTTATTTTTGGGTTACACACAAAATTAGGTGTTAGAAGTGACTGTTATTCAGAGTAACTTCAGCCCAAGAGAACTTGTGGATGCCCCACCCCTGGAGGTATTCAAGGCCAGGCTGGATGGGGCTCTGAGCAACCTGGTCTAGTGAAAGGTGTCCCTGCCCACGGTAGCGAGGTTGAATCTAGATAATCTTAAAGGTACTTCCAGCCCAGACCATTCTACGGCTTTAAGTAAAGTATCTTTATAGAGTCAAAAAAGTAATGGCCAAGTAAGTGTGTTACAAAGACAAAAAATAGTTTGCAAAACTGTTTGAAAACACTGCCTGTATAATTAGGAATTTTTCAGCTTGCTTCAGTGTTCTTTCAAAAAATAACCTGAAAAAGTGTTTTCTCTGCTCTCCGTTGGAGACTAATTGAATAGTTAATGTTGATCTGTGCTTGTAAGGTTTTTGTTTGAAAATATGTTGAAGAAAAATCTTCTCTGTGATAAAGCAGTGGTGTGCTGAGTTGTTTAACCTGGGAGTCTGGGCCAAAAGGCTCCTGGCACAAAATGTCTTCATAGGTCATGATGGTAAAAAAGCAGAATTTCCACATAGAGTAGCAACAGCAGAAGCAAGATAGAAACACTGAGCCTAGTCATAGTGACTCTGAAAACAATAGAGCCAATATCTGCATTTGTTCCAAAAGAGAAAAACTCCTAAACTTTTATAGAGAGTCTTACTGGATTCAAAAATTCTGCTTTTCAAATGGGCACACTGAAAAAATAAAAACTTCCATTCATGTTGCAGTGGTTATATTAAGTTGTATATTGAGGTTGGCTTAAGACACTAACTGAAGCTGCGAAGGAAAATTTTTATTGTACTGTGAAATTTTATTAGCTTTATTAAAAGGATAAAATTGGAATAATAAAAAATGCAAGACTGAAAACACATAATTGCAGGCTCTGAGAAGCAAGATGTTTTCAAGTGAATTCAAGAGTGGTGTCTTGTGAGTTATGTATGAGTGTTATGAGACATAAGAGTGAAATCTCCAGTTCTGTTGTGAACCTTTTCTTCTCTATGAAATATCATAGCACTGTAATGGCTGTGTCCCTTAAGAAAAGGTTGAATCGCATCTACTGTGGTGGTAATTCTTGTCTGTAAACCATGTCCATGCTAGCTGGAGCTTCAGACTCTACATCTAAAAGTGGGTTCAAGTCTAGCACTACCACTTAGAGTTTAACTATGCTCCTGAAGTTTGGTGCAAAAGCAGAAGGACCAAAAATTTATTCGGGTTACGTTTTATTAATGTAGTACTGTCTTTTGTATTGCCTCAGCCTTATGTTTCCTGTGCCCACCGCTCTTTGCTTTTTTTCATCTTTGCAAAAACCTCCCTGGCTGCTTTGGGTCTGACATGTTCAGTGGGATGAGGTGGAGGAGACTGGACAGTAGAAAACAATCCCAGGTGAAATGTTGTGAGGAAAGGAGAGAGAGAGAGGGAGAAGCAGACAAGCTTTGAAACTCTGTGGGTGCACCATATAGCACAGCTGAAATTGCCATTTGTTTTGGTCTGGGAACTTTGGAAATAGGCACAAGGTCTCCACAGTACTTGTATGAGTATAATATGAGAGATTGTGTAGGTTCCTGCCTATAATGTGCAGCAAACTCGTGTGGGTGTTGGCGATCCATATGCAGCCTGTGCAGGAGGTGAGCAGCAGTATCTGGTTTTCTCAGAGCATACAAGAAGGCATCTGTGGGGAGCTTCTGATTGTCTAACAACTGAAGGTAGCAGAGAGTGACGTGACACGGAGGGCGGGGGAGAAAAAGGTTGGTCACATGAAGGTGCCGGCAATCCTACCTTTGAACTTCCTATTAAGTCTGCGCCCACTATGTTGTTCCAGGCTGAGGAAAGGGTCCTCACGCTTCCATGTAGAAATCAAGTATCTTATATCAGGTTAGACCTGGTAAATAAAATCCTGTGATTTCCAAGTGTTTCATTATTGCACTTTTCATAAAAAGTACGTCTGCTTCAGCCACTTTAGAGTTAATGGTTTAACTAAAGGACTCGTTTTGATATTTTTTTTAAGTCTAAAACACTTATATGAAGAAAATTAATTTTAGAAGGTCTAGGGAAGGTTAAATGACTGGAGAAATTGTAAGAAATCAGAGCGGAAACATATGGGAAATTACCTTAAAAATAATCTGTGAACCCTGCAGTGGCATGTATAGTCTAGGTACTATAAATTGCCAGAATTCTGCCAACAGCTCAGCATGCTCCTGTCACTTGTATGGTCCACACAGTCAGTGGGAAGGGTTGTCTGGGGTTTTGCTGAACCCATGCGGCTCAGTTGGATTATGGGTCATGTCAAAGAGCTGAGACATGCTTTTGAAACTAAAGACAGAACATTTCTGTTTATTACATTACAAGACCTAAAATAAAAAGCTTTAGTCCATAAATGCTACTATAACACCCATCAGGACCAATAATAGTACAAGCAAGCTTTTTAGAAGCAATGAGTGTATAAAGGAAAGGAGCTAAAATGAAAATCAATAGGAAAACTCAACTATTACTAACTCTGCCAGAAGCATGCTATAATTTACACTCTCCAGGATTTGTTTACATATTTATCAGCTTATGTTGACACTTAGGTAAATATATATATATATACACATATATACAGAGCTACCTCTGTAAGGAGAAAGCTGTGGACATCGTGAGACTAGTGTGCACAGGATCTAGGATTTTCAGATCTGGATTTTGTTGTTGTTGTTTTGAATTTAGACGTTTTTATTTCTGAATTTAATTTTTCTGGAAATTAAAAAAAAAAATTACTTTGAAATGCCAGGGGCATCTCCTGCACTTCCAGGTTGTCAAAGGAGAAAGTGAGCTTGTTTCACGCCTAGCTTGCTGATTTATTAGTAGTTTTTCACTTTCACTAATATGCAATTCTGAAGATCTGCTGGAGGGGAGACTTAGTGCTAGATGAAGAAGTGGGATGCTTGCAGCCCATGAGATATGCAGCCAGGAAGCCAAAGCTTTAAACCCCAGTTTCTATTAGGCAGATCTGTCAGGGTTAAGATAAAACTTGAATACTTTCATTCCTCTGTGCCCTCTGAAAATGAAGAAATAATTGGGTGGAAGTAGATTTGAATCTATTACGCTTTGAAGAGTAACAGGATTTGTGCATGTGTTTGCTTTACAATGAGCTCATACCACTATTCAGCTCCCTTCCTGACTCGTCTTTTTAGAAGAAAGTATATTGTGGGATTTTTTCTGAGCCTCAAGATGCTGGCTGTGAATAGATCATATCAATTCAGACCTGGCACAGAGGAGTCATCCTGCTACTACCTCTTTCTATTTTTGGATCTTCAGATTTCCCATAATATAAGTAGTAAATACTTTGCTGGGCAGTATTCCAGTGAAGCATTATCTTCAGTTTCTCCAAAGGAAGAAGATACCTTATGCCATGTATTAGTTCTATCTGAAGCTCATATCAAATCTGATGCTTTATTTAGGAAAATAGTTACTTATTTCTCAGTGGGTTGCATAAGCCATTTTGAGTGTTGACTGTGTGGGCCTTTGAAATCTGGCTTTTGTAATGGTGAGAGCAGAAAAAGCTCAAAAAATTAAGTCACATTCAGAACAGCTAATTTTGATGTGCCATTGAGTACAGGTGGTGAAAGACATGAGTGGTAGTTTGTTTTTGGTATTCAAGGCCTTAAGAGATTCTGTGCACCTCCTAATGCAGTAAAATTTTATTTTGGGTTAAAGCCACTAGGTAGACTATGACACTCACTAGAGCCTGACTTTGGGAAATATACTTAATGGTGTCTTGACTTTCAGGTATAATCACTTAGTCATTTGCAGGTCCTCAAAGCAGACAGAATGAGTAACTTGTAGGAAGTAAGGCAGGAAGAACTGGAGAAAAATGTCAGTGTCTTCTTATCTCTGCCTCACCACAAGTATAAAGAAGCTTGGAGGAGGGACTTCTAAAACAGTTGAGGTGAAATAAGTCAAGGCACTCCTTCCTTTTGGTGGTTGAAAGATGAGAGCTAATTAACACACAGGCTTAAGAGAAAACCCTAGGTTTTAATAACCAAAGAGACAATTTTGAGCACCTGCTTTACACCCTGCAGAGTTCTGGCTTTGGGGTTTCTGGACAATTTCTGCACTGACTCTGTTTCAGAGTGAGGTAACTGAGTTTTGAAACACATGGAGTCTTTATCTTGCAGATAAATTTGTAGCATCAGTGACCACCAGTTTCTCTCTTGGAGAGCCCTTAGTGCCAGCATCGTTCTCTAGTTTGATGTTATACCTATATTGACCTCTATAGGTATTCCCAAATTAACTCTGGATTAGTTATTATGGTTACCAAACACAGATGGCCTATCATAGCATGGAGTTTGGTGAGAAGTCTTTACAGCCTGTCAGGAAGCAGAGTAAAGAGTGCAGGAGAGTTTTGCAATTGCTGTTGATGGCCACAAGTACCTGGACCTTGATGACCTATGGAAGTTGATGTTGCTGATTGTTGGTCTCTTATTAGTAGACTTGACATCTACAGTGTAAGGACACATTAAGGCAAATTTTCCACACCACTATTGTTACTAGTTTAGCAGCAAAATTGGCTAAGCAAGAGGAGACAGCAAGAAGGTCACATTTGTGATCAAATTTCCTCGCTAACGGCACTAAATGTAAATAAAAATAATTATAAAGAACTCTTTGTCAAAAGGTGGCCAAAGATTAGCTTTCCAGCTCACATAATTTAGGCTAAAGTTGCAGATATGGAAATAATAGACAGCTGGTTTTATTGGGAGTCACAGTATACAGTTCTTTTGCAGCCTTTTCTCTGCCACAAATCTGGGCGAGCTTTACATGAAACAGAAATAATGCTAACACTGTGCTTTTGAGAAGATTGTGGCCCAAGCCAAGAGAGCTAGAGTGGAACAGGAGAGCCAAAGGGTAGCAGAAACCAATAATGAAAACAACATGTGAAATCATCTAGCCAGAGAAAGATGAGAACTGTGGTGGGATTTAATGGTTCATTATGAAGTAAGCTTGCAAGAAAACAAATGTGTTCAGGGATTAGGATGGGATCCTAGGACTTGGGAAAACTGGAGTTTATTTTTGACCTTGTCATGTCCTATCTATATGCTGTTTTATTTGTGTTTCTGTTTCCCAGCCCACATAAGCACTCACTTCAAAGCTGTTCTGTGGGCTCCTCCCAAGCCTGCAGAAGGCTCCCAAGAGGCTTCAGGTCTCTTTTGGGAATCCAGCTGAGAAGCTGAAAGAGAGAATGTCATTGTTTTTATTAACTATTCAGTGTTTCGTATTTCAGATGAAATGAAAAGCTAAATAGAATGAGATCTGTACAAGGTCTTGGAGAAATAAGAGATTAAAAGAAAACTCTTCATATTTTAAGTAAAGTCACTTTTCATTGGGCCCTTCCTCAGCACACCTAGTTCAAACATCTCTGACAAGCATTCTGTAAAGCCTGATTTCTGCTAGCAAGTGTTGTGGGAATAGACTGTCTCAGAGTCACTGAACAGAGATAATGTGGTGGCTACAGTGAACACTGCTACCCATTCATGCCACTGATTCATTGGGCTGGTCTTTGGATCTGAAGTGAGGAGGAAAAAGAAGAAACAGAGAAACCATTAGAAGATTTTCTTTGTGGTGTAGCAGAGACTGGATTTTGGATGATTAAGTCTTTTTATGAGAATGATTACAAGGTAAGTAAGAGAGAAATGTTAAATGACACCTGGCAAAGAAACCATCAAGGTCTGACAGTGTGTACAGAAATTTTTTCTTACATGTGAGGAAAAATGCATATATTTCTCTCTGGTGTACTTCTCACCAGAGTGTAGTGTTATGCTTTTGAAATGAACCTGAAGAATATTTAGAAGATAGTTTAAGCAATGAAGTTCAAAAAAGTTCTTCTGTGACAAAATCAGACCCTAAAATCATCTTTATAATTACTTGTTATTGCAGCACGGTCAGACTGTGTTCCAAGAGTTTTGCAAGTTCACCTGTGCTTCCGTTAGAAAAGACCATTCTCTAATTTCTTTACCACTGGACCGAGAGTGTAAAGTCAGGCACATGTTAAAGACTGTAGACTCTGAAGACTTTGAGGGAAACTTCAGGAAAGAGGAGCTAATGTGAACAGAATAAAAGATTTAGAAATACTAAGTACGGACTTAATGAGCCTATTGCACAGAAATAGAAAGCAAATCAAGTTATTTCTTCACATTCAAAGAGTTCATATTGGTCATCCCAAAGTGTAAGCTACATAAGAAGTTTGGTGATTAGTTTTTTCCCATTTTTCCTGAGTGAGAGAATGGGAGTCACAACTCAGAACGTGCAATTTTTTTTGGTTCAAGGACAGCATCAGTTATTCTGGCAGCCGGCAGAGGGAAACGTCCCTTTCACACAAACACCACTAGAGGCCACCACAAACCTCGACAAAGAGCTAAAAGACCTCTAATTTTTAGTAGAGTAAATTTACAAGGAGAAACCAAAAGGTCACAGAAGCCTGTGGCCCATAAGAGCAGGTGTTTCATGTCTTCTGTAATGAAACAGAATATGGCTGATCTTACATGAAGCTCATTCATCCATCAGGTTTTTAATCTTTTCTAATGGATTTTTTTTTCCTGGAAAGAGGAATTAGACAGAAGAAATATTTTTTTTATCGTCATAGTAATTTTTTTGTGAGGATAGTAGCTGTTATATCTGTTTCATGGAGAATAAATATTAGGTCCAGAGAGTTTGAGACTTGCAGAGATTATTAGATATTACTATTAATTCTTACTTTAAAAGCATAACCTGCCTGAGCCAGTGAATCTTTAAAGTGTTTTTATTCACTAGGCCCAGCTATCACATATGTTATAATAGAGAAAATGAACCACAACTTTCTTAAAATTCGGTCTTTATTTAATACAGGAAACAGACTGGCGCTGAAGTGCTGTCTTCTCTAGAGCTAACTACTGACACCAGTTTCCATTACCTGAACTTCTATAAACCACATTCACCTGGAGCTGTGGGATCAGGAAGCCTACTGTAACACCGTGTGTGGCTGAATGCAGGAATCTGGCAGAATAACAAACATAATTAAATAAAATTTAAACTGGAAGGAGATAGCCATTCCACATTTCACTTCACTTAGGACTGTGCTCAATGCAACATATTTTGCAGTGTCCTAGAAAAATTAAATAGAATATACTATACTTTGTGACAAATTATTTCATATAAAGTTGGCTTTTCTCCATAGAAAGTCACTGTCTCTCACTTTCACCAGTAAATACTGGCAGCAGCTATCCAAGGTTGTCAAGTTAGCCTTTCACATTACCTTGCATATTGCTTTGCAGTGTGTCCTAGTAAACATTAAGCAGTAGAATCCCATATTGGTGCCACATGCAGGAGAGACATTTGGCTGAGGCATGATCAGCAGATCAACACCTTGTTACATGGGCACAGATTTTTATTTAAAAGTGAGTAATAGTGCCGATCTGAGTTGACAATGCTTGCTTACAGTGTTACCAGTGATAATTTCCTTTACTCTTTCTCACTCCTTCTCCTTCTCCATGATGTTTGGCATTTCTTATTCAAATTTTTGGATGTCTAAACCCCTGACCTGCAACTAAGATGACAAAGCCACGTTGAAAATTTGATTTAGCAATTATTTGCGCAGTGACAGAGGGAACCATATGGTAGGAAATACCATTGGTATTCCTGACATTGCTTCTTTTTGGTAAGATAATTGTCTCTGATAGTAAGATGGGTAAACTAGTGGATTGAGAAGAAAACTATTCACTTTACTGTATTTGAGTTGTCCATCCCCACTGATGCTATTGTTGTCCATCTACTCTACTGAGGTGAGAGACCCTTCTTCAAGCAGAACTGTGTTGTTTTATTATTGGAAAGAAGAAGTGCTTTAACTTTGCCATGCCACTAGCCAGATAAAAATCCACCAAGCAGATGGCATAGCATGGAAAAGGCCTGTGGTTTGCGTCAAGTAATATGATGTGCAAGAGGACTGTACTAAAGCTAAATTCTGCCGGCTGTGTCTGAAGAGGCTAGCATTAGAAGAAGTGGGTATTTTAGAGCTAAGGGTCAGATTACATGGAGATGTATTTGAAATTCAAATCAATGGGTTAATTTTTTTTAAAGTCAGTGATAAGAAATAGAGCAATAGAGATCTGCTAGATTCATTATGATGTATTTGTTTCCTTTTTCTAATTATTTTCTAATAATATATAAATTTTCCGATAATCTTTTTCTAATTCTTCTCATCAATATGGGATATTGTCAGATCTGCTCTGGTAAATCTGGTAAAGCTCTCTTCAGACTTTTTGCATACTTAAATAAACCTGGTCATTTTCATGTCTTCTCCTCTGAGTCTCTGTTTAGCAAAACTTTTGTTTAGACTGTAACAGACTCTTTTTGCCAAAAGTGTATTTTTACCTTGCAAATAAATTCACAAGCCCTGAGTTAGCAAGCTTTTATAAAGGGTTAAAGTGGTGCATATCACGGAGAGAGGCTCTGCATGGTGTCACTGCCTTGTGTCCCTCTGTGTTCTCACTGAAGAGGATCACTGTTAGTTATGGGATCTACCTAGGGCTTCTGCTCGAGGCTTCTTGACCTTCATAAGTCATCATCAATCACATCAATCACAAAGCCATCAGGATTCTCCAGGAGCCTCTGAAGTGCTGGAAATACCAACAAGGTAATGCAATTTTCTCTCTTCTCCAGCTGTATCTCCTCCCATTACCTGCTGGCTGTTCTCCTTAGGTGCTCAGTTGCTCTGTTGCTGTGCACAAACTCCCAAAAGAGGTGAAAAACAGAGCTAATATTTTCAAATGTGCTGTGGGGAAAGGTCTTTTTAAAGTAGTCATTCACCAGCTCCCAGTTAATTCAGTACAAATTAGGTACCCAAAAGCATAAGAGGGGCTTTAAAAGCCTTTTAAAAGAATGACCTGTCCACAGAAGTACCTTAGATGCCCTGATTCTCTGTAAAAGTTAGGCTCTGTAGGTCTGCATTCAGCTCACTTGTATTTAGGTACATAAGTAATGCACTTTGGTTAAAAAATTAATTGTACTAAGTCTCCTTTGTAGTCAGAGAGAGAAATGAACTGTTTGTACCAGTGTGGTCTCAATGGCTGTCAGTAGGTGCCTTGTTATTTCCTAGGGTACTCAGAGTTACTTTAGTTAAATGCCTAAAATTAGTTAATAGGGGACTGGGAACTACTTGTCTGTCAGTCACTTTTAAGATTGCAATGTGGATGATTTTGAAAAGTAACTTGCAATTTGAAATATGTTTCTTTCTGACAGAGGTCAGAATCAATTATTTTTTTCTTAACTAAGGGAAAACCAACTGAGAATTCTTAGAGCAGGTGTTAAAACAGAAAAATATTTGAAAGGATGGTTTTGGTTGTAAGCACTCACTTATGTGGAATTAAGACTGGTGCTTGGGAAAGGATGGGCTCCACACCAAGGGGTGAAGTACTGTGAAGCATTCTTTGTGGTTCATGCTGGCTGCTTTTGCTCCCATGGTCAAGTGTAACACCTGTGGAAAGAGTGCTGCTGTGAGTATACGTTTTTAACTATTTATTTCTGGCAGATAATTTCAAAAGGATATGGAATATGTACCTTTAAATGGGAGATTTCTGAACAGCAGTCAGTGAAACGCTGGGCCATGTCACAGAGTCCCAGGTGGGTTGCTGAATGTATTTATCTGTTATCTGTAAATAGGTATTGGATGGGATCTTTCATGAACCATGTAAAAATACTTTCCTATGGAATCCAAAGGGCACAAAGTAAGATGATCCTTTGAGTCAGAGGTTCTTTTATTTTCCTTTCTGGTTCTTACTGTCTGTACTATTATTAGACCCCTTTGCAGACACAAGCACAGAAACTCAGTAGCAGACACCACTGGATTAAAGGATTTCTCTCAAGAAACAGTCCAACGCTGGAGAATGGACAGTAGATGGCAGAAGTAAAAACACTTAGATATGCATAATGTGATTTCCTGATTTTCTTTTTCTGCTTATGATCTGGTTTCACACCAAGTCATTAGTAACATAGACTTGAGAACTGGTTGTATGATAAATTACATGATAAATCCTGACATCAATCTGCAGTACTGACAAACATATGTTCTAGTGGGCTGAGGCTCATTAGGCGTAGCTCTTTCTCACCCATTGCTGCTACAGATTTTAAAGACTGTATTTAGTTAGATTGGAACTGTTCTGAGTTAACAGTAGGGACATGTGAATACATTTGAAAAGGTCCCTCAAAGGCATGTTTTCAATTCATGAGAACAGTGTAAACAAATTAGTGTGAAGATCATGAGGAAGTATAAACCCAAAGGTTAAACTGGCTCAAATTAACAGGGCCATTGTGCTGCCCTACAGTGAGGAGATGAACGTGGACCTCTGAACTGCTTCCTACCAGAGCTTTTGCATGACCACAATCTAGAAATCTGCCAAAGTCTGCTCGATCTGCCAATGCTGTTTTTAACCAAGTGAAGGCAACACATTTATTCCTGCTCCTTAAGAAAGGATTTAATGCGGCAGCAGCAACACAATCCCTGGGATGATCCCAGTGACATCTGCAGAGTTCCACTGAGTGCAAAGTGTGTCTTGTAGACCAAGTGAAAAAGAAGCAAAATCTGCTTTCTTCCACTGGCTAGGAATCTTTGCAGACCATTAAAACTCTTAAACTGAAGTAGGTGTAGCTATTCTTGTATGAGACTCTGCTATGCTACATAGAGCAGTACAGTGACAAAAAAAAATCTGCAAGTAAAGAAAGTCCTGCAGCACTGTGCACTTGGACTTTAAATAAAGGACTTTATGAATGTGTATTTCTTACCAGGTTAAAAAAAATACTGTTATGAGAGAGGACAGATTGAATTTCTCATCTGTGTAACATTTCTAGAAGCTGCAAATATCATTCCCGTTTAACCCTGCAGAAGAAAAAAACACTCCAGCTCTATCCCACAGTAAGTCTTATATTATCAGTTTTGAAAACAGCTCACACTTACAAATAATGATGTACAAAATACTTATAGGAATTATGTTAGCTTTGAGTGGAGCAGGATTAGAATTGTGTATGCTGCACATGCTGATTACAAGATGTTGATGAGCTAATTAGACATTAAGTTGTGAGTGCCCTAACCTCTCGTTAATCGATGTATGTGGGAGTGTTGCCTGACAGGAAACCCGTGGCAGTTTTAGGTGTATTATTTCCCCTTGCACCCAGTAGCAGGGTCTGTGAGTGAGGAAAAAAAAGGCTTGTGTGTTCTCTGCCTGGGTTCTTGTCCAATATTGTTGATCTAAATTTATTGGTTTTGCCATAATTATTAAACCTTTGTATTTTAGTTTACTTTTGTTTCTTTACATAAATAAAACAAAGATAACTTCCCTATTCCGGGATTTGTGACCCTATCTCAGGTGAGATGAGGAGGGCATTGAATTTCACTCTTTGATACCTGTGACCCTGAGTGATTTCTTTGACCCCTATTAGAGCAGTAAAGGCTTTAGCACTCTGAATACCTGCTTACTTTCCATTAGAAATATCTATTTCCTTATTTATTGTTTCCTGTATCACATAAATTTCTGGTTCTTTGGCCTCTCACCATTTGAGGGAGTAGACTTGTTTTTGTGGAGCCTGTTTGTTCATCCAAGGTAGGGTTTCTCTGGACAAGATCTGCCAACTACTCTTAGGATTTATAAAGTAGAAGCTGCTCAAGGTTATCTCTTTGGTATCCTTTATCTTATCTATCTGGCCTTTGGCTGCTTTCAGTATTTGACTCCTGTCTTTGTGGATAGTAGAGTTCTGGTAACTACGTTGACTCACAAGGCTTTATGGCCAACTTTTGCAGGATGTCCGTTTTGCTTGTAATGTTAGTTTCTTCAAAACATTTCAAACAGCAGAACTTTAAAAACCAGAATTGCTCTCCTACCTAAAACAAATATAAGAAGTTAATTAAACTAAAATTAACTTTTTTTTTTTAAAGTCATGACTCTTCATTTTAGTTCCTTAATTTGGCTCTTTTGTTAGTTTCCTTCTTCTCTCCTCAAAAAGTAGGGCAAAAGTTTCTTAAAAATGTTGAAGGTTGCCAACATGTCCAGACTTTCAAAACTTTTATCAGCCATGCTAATGGAAATATTAGTGTCATGCAAATGTGACTTAGTTGGCAGAACATCTTGTTGCAGACAGGAAAAAAAGCCCTGCATACTGAATGGCATATTTATATTTTTCAGGGCCATACTTCTTGCTTAAAATGGAACACATGTAGCTGTACTTTGTAAAAATAATGAAGTCAAGGATATAATACATTTAGGCTTCTCCAGCTTTCAAAGCCTCTTTCAGATCAACAATTTGAAAAGGTTTTTCAGGATTATCTTGTGGCTTTGTGCACGGAAGATGAAATCATTAAAAGAACAGGACATAAAAATACCATCTGATATGTGGATCACAATAATGTGCTTTATGCTAAGAAAATAAGACCAGTACAGAACACTTTTGAATGAGGTTTAGCATCCATTGTTCCCTATAAAATTGACTGACAATTCTTTTTCAACTGTGTAATTTTTAAAAAGAGTTACAGGAATTGTTCAGCCCAACCTCATTTATATTTTGAAATAGAGCTTTGTGTGCTTTTATTCATCATGGCAAGCATAGAAAAAATAGCAGCACTTATCTGATCCTGGCTTTACATAATGCAGCATTAGTCAACAAAGTTTTACCTGCATTCCTCCTGTAGATTAGTGGGTCAAATACTGAAAGTCATTACCATTTCATGGCTGCTTGGTATCTTGTTTAAAAAGAAGTTGAAAGCTCAGCTTAGCTCTTGACAGGCCATCGGAGCTCTACCAGAGATGTGTAGGCTGTTTTGGACAAAATGAGAACAAACTCCAAAAAAATGGAGCTAAACCCCAGCTTTAGGCTACAGTCCAACAATGAGTTCAATTGTTGTTTCCAAGGAGCTCAGTGCAGGATCAGCCACAGTTGCATGATGCCTCAGTGTTTCCTATCTTGCTGGGAGTATGGGAGGAAGAACAGTAATTTTGTGTTATTTTGGCATATCTTCCATGCCTTTCAGTAGAGCACAGAATGGAGACAGGAGCAAAAGGCAGCTATATTGAAACATACTGATTATTTGTAATTTTTTTTGGTTTTTTTAGACTTGAAAGAAGATTCGATTTGCAGTAAGTTGTAAAGAAAGGACTGAAGAAATGGTTTGAGACACATCATTGAGGGAAGATTGCCTTGTCTCTTTTCGGGTTTTTTTGGTTGTGGTTTTTTTTTTTTTTTTTCCCCATGAGAGTTATAGATTAAGGATATCCCAGCAAGGGAACTGCATCAGTGACCTGAAGTGGTAGATGCTGCTGCCCGAATATTGTTTCTGGTTTTGTAGGTGCACTGCAACTGCCAATCATCAACTCACATCTGAACATCCCTAGCTGTGGGAGCTATAACATACATTTCTGGTTTGTTTTCAGCTGACATGGTAAATTGTGGCAGAAAGGAAGGAGAGGCATGTTGAAAGACGAATTTATCCTTATGCTTGTCCCCTAATTGAAGCATATTGCAAAACACTTCCAGGACTTCCGCAGCTGCTGTCCTTTCTCTCTGAAAGTATTAAATAAACTGCATTCTGAAAGCTCATACAAATAGTCTTTGCCCTTTTCCCAAAACTGGTGTACAGCTTTTGAGTGCGGAATGATGCTGCACCAGCTTCTGAGAGGATGGCTTTTATTTTAAGCCAGCTATAATTTTGTGTTTCTGCAACTGACAGCTATTCTTACTGGCTGGGGTGGGAGCTGGCTTCTGGCCCTGAGAAGGCTAAAAAAAAGTCCTGCATAACGGATTGGCTTCTAATGCTGCTGATGCCACTCAATTCCTACATGGATTAATGGGACATGACGGTGCAAGTTCTCCTCCCTGCTTTGAGACATCTACATCAGGCATCTCACCCATTCATACAGCCTGCTCTGGCAGGCAAAGGAACCAGCAGTATTCCCCCATGGTGATTCATCTCACCTTAGGGTAGAGGGTTGAGCCCTGTTCTGCAGATAAAAACCTGTGTGAGCTGGTTGCTTTCAGGTCTTCATGTGGGGTCTAATCAACTAAGTCCATACGCCTGAAGTTTGATGATCTGAGTTCTTTTCATGCACCTACCTGCATCTACGTGCATCTCACTTGGTAAAGGTTTAAATCCTCCAAAAAATGTCGTGGGATATTGCATTCTCATCAGAAGGTTACCTGCAGTAACTAGTTTGGAGTACTTAGTGTTCAGAATGATTCCTCACCTTCCTGGGAGACTGTTTTTCAGTTCCTCCATGCTCAGATTGCAGCAGAGTTCATTCCCTCTACACTTTGATATACTTCTTTCCCCATGTCCCTCATACTGTGCAGAATTTCAGATATTCTCTAGGCATGAGTAATCCAGACTGCCATTCCATCATGATGCTAGTGTTTAAGGTTCCTTTCTTGCTCTCCCCAACTTAGATGTTTAATTCAGCATTCAATGTGTTACGATTTCATCTCTTTCAAGAAACTTTTTCCCATCTTACCTTCACTGCAAAAGAATTAAACTTAATCACAGTCCGAGCATCCTTGAATGCTTGTGTGTAACTTGATATCTGAATCTAGAGCTGTTTTTTATTTCAAGGGCATTGAGCAAATGAAAAAAAGTTTGAATTTCTTCAGTGCCATGTATACGCCCTTCTATGTTTTGATTTCTACTTTGTATCTTCCATGCAGAGTTACAAATGTTACTAGATTCTTCTTTAGGTTCTGGAAAAACGTGCGCCCACGACATTATGCTTAGCTGAGGAAAGTGAAAACACAGATCTCACCTGAAGCATAAAGATTTGCTTGCTTTATGTTTGATGCAACAGTAAAAAGCGTAACAAAGGATACTTTAATAACGTATAACTTTCTTCCATAATTCAGAGCTGTTCATGTTGGAAAATCAGGTAAAATTAAAAAATCAACAATTAAGGTAGGTATTTTTACTACTTATTTTATATTTGCCATTTTATGATGTTCAGGTGTTTGTGACGTGCTATTTTAGAATAAGTAAATAGAAGTAAATAATAAAGAAGTAAATAATAAGTAAAATTAGAATAGTCTAAGTAAATTTAGCTTGCTTTTTTGTGTCTTTATCTTGTACAAATGTCCCATGGGACCTCAACAAGTAAATAAAGTATCTTTGTAATTATTTTTAATGCTCTTGAAAGAATTAAATTTCTCTTTTACACTATATACAAGTTGAGGGAGAGAAGTCTTTCTCTCCAGAAATACTTAGCCTGTCCCTGTTTACTCAGCTTGTCTGTGACATTTGGCACTGTAATAGGCACAGAAGCCTGCCTGCCTGTCTTTTGCTTGGGCTACATGATATATCGTGATGCTAGAAAATAAACCCTGGGCACTGCTGAGCTTTACCTCCATTCATCAGCTGCTTTCATGTTGGTGGGAGGAACAGGACTGGTTTCTCCTCGGTGTGGGAGGAAGCTCCACTCCTTTTGGGTGTCTCTGAGCAGTCTGAAACATGCAGAAGCTGCTACTTTAACTGGCATTGTTCTCCCTTTCTTTCACAGCTGAGCTCCTGCCACAGTCTCTTAATTTAAAGGTTACCAATAAAACATTTTCACAGCAACCAGAGGAAGAGAGAACAAAATAGTCAATTTCTGTCTTTTAGTTTCAGTCTTCTGCTATCTGATGTCTTTCTTCAGGCTGTAGTGTCTATTTTCATGTAATGAAGTGAAAGAAAGCCAAGTCCTCCTAGTAATGGAGACCAAGGTTTTGGACTACAGTATATATGAAGGGTTGAGGAAGCAGTGAAGATGAAGGGGAGGACATCAATCCCTGTCCAACAGAGCTTTATGTTGTGCATTAGGAAAGGGAGCAGGTGAGTCTGAGAGAAGGAGTTCCACATAATCAAAAGTGTGGGAAAGCATCTTGCAAGATTTTGAGCTTCCTCCATCATTACAAACTATAGTTCTGTGTCATGTTTTCAGCTATGGTGCAAAACCAAAGGTTCTTTAAGCAACTGTTAGGACCATTTTCTCTTCTTCTAAAGTATTTGTTCATTCACCAACTCCAAATACAGTTACTGATATTTTAATTTTTTCAGTTTTCTAACAAGCTTAAGTTTAAAACAAGTTACCGAATGTATAATTGTTGGGAATATTCTAAGTTCAGGTGGTTTGGCTTCTGGAATGAAATCAGTTTGTTTGAAACTATATTTAGAAGCTGAAGCAGATTCCTTTATCTCGTGCTGCTCCAGGACTCTGGAAACAGCTCCATGGTGAGGCGATGTCCTGTTGGAAAACTTTGGTGCACTTGGTGAAAATCCCTAGAGTTCAGGTCACTTGGCAAGGATACTGTAGTCTTCACCCAAGTAGTGCGGGTTGTGGGAAAAGATAACCTTTTCTTGGCCAGAACAAACCTCTTGGATTCAAAAGTGCAGGATATGAAAAGCAGAAAAGGAAAATCACAGACAGGAATAACAACTAAGACTTTACATGTAATTTGTCTCACCTTGACTTATTGTCTGTAGCAGGATATATTAGTCTTGATGGCACTCCAGATCAGTTAAAATGAAGAAATTGCAGCAGCTTTAGCTAGACTTTAAACTGGATCATTTTCATGTAACTAACATAAAAATGTAATTTGTGATTCATACTCTTATTCTTTTGTATTATGCTACTTATTTTATGTTGTTCCCACATTTCCTGGTACTTAAAATACTTTGGAATAACTGCCAATACATAATTACATGGTTGTGTTTGTCAAGAAGTGTAGCTGTGAGTACGGCACTTACAATTTTGGAAGTTGAGATACTACCAGAGAATGTTTGGATTGCAAAAATGCTGAATAAGAGAAAAATGAACACTTGTCTATAAATTATCTTGGTAGACTTCAGAATTCCACAGCGGTGAGGTAAATAAGGCAACAGCCTTCTTTGGTTTGGGTATAGTCTGTGTTTAGAAAGTCTTTCTGGTAAATATAGGCACTAGAATGGCTATGTTTAGGCACTGACTTTTCGATGCAGTCTTAGGACTTAAAGCAACTTTCTGACAATGGGACTGTGCCAGCATCATGCCCTTCTGACAGTGACAATTGCCAGCTGAAAGAAGTGTGAAGAGAGGTTGAATGTCACCATTTGATAATGCTGTGAGCTGCACATGTTCTTGTCTTTTGCTGTAGTTCTGTGGCTGACCCTGCTTAGGGATGGTCACACCAAATTCTACTCAATCATGCACATTTTCACTGAGCTTTCCACATGGCTTGTTCCCAAACACAATTTTGTTTCAACTTTTTCCCATTACTCTTGGAAGCCCTTGCGGGACTGAAAGTTGACTTTTCCCTCAGCGAAACATGATGGGCTTCTGTGCTGCAGTGCCTTAGCTTGCTTCCCCATCCAGCCCACCACTGAAGGAGAAAGTGTTCATGAATTAAGCTGAATTGGCATTACTGAGTGAAATGATCTGGCTCAGGGTAACAGGCCAATGCTGTACAGAATGAATATTCACATATGTGTATATCTGCCATTCCTGCTACTGAACATCTCTGGGAACAACTGTTCTACAGCAATGGATACAGGGAACCTGTGTGGTGTGTGTACTTCGGAAATACTAGAAATCTTCTGACAATGTTGAAAAAGAACCATTCAGACGGGGCCAGAGTATAGGGAATAACAAACAAACTGACAGTAGTGATGTCTGGAAACTGCATCACCAAAAGATGTGCTTACCATTATATCTCCTTTCCACAGTGCACTGCATTAGCTTCTGGTTCAACCATCACATTGCTTTTAGGCATACTGTTTCTGAAAGCCTGAAATTAACATCAGAAACCTTTCCAACTACAAAGAGTTTTGTTGGCATCAACCAGTTCCACTTGGATGTTTACCATAATTCAAGCTCTCAGCTGCCTGTGGCTGGTTAAAGTAGTTGTTTCTGGTTCCACAGTTATCTTCATTATTTTAGGTGTAGATTAAGTGTACGGTAAAGTAATTACTTAAAGTACTTGATGTTTATGTGTGCCAGAATGAAGCATAACAATGGGACAGCACCTAATCTCAGAACTGCCTTCACTCAGATTCTGGGCAAGTTTGTTTTTTGATGTGTGTTGGCCAGTCTGACACATATCTAAATGAATGTTATCACGCTGCTCTTTAGTCTAGCCTGCATGCTTCTAGGCAAAGAAAGACATCTGCAGATATTTTGTACTTTGTGTTAGTAGCTCTGTTACAATTTGTTTAAAGAGAATTTGAATTTATTATTGTATTTTGCAGGAATGACAACACTCTGCTCAAAAGTCTCTCAGTTTACCCCTGCTTTAAACATTTTGCCATTGGTGCGCAAGGGGCAGGAAAGGGCAATACTGGTTCAAGAGAGGCATAATGCAGTAAAATTCTAATGTGCTTAAGTCTATAAAGCCACTAAACAGTTTTACTTTTTCACAGGAAGACTGCATCAGTTTGGTTTTTCTGGAATCTATCAAGCTAGATTCCTCTCTCTGACCTTATTTAAACTTTATTTACTTACTTCCTTCCCTTTGACCATTAAAATGTGTGCGGTTTTGTTTTTGTAAAAATTCACCCTTAAAAAAAATGAAAACAAAAAGCGACACAACACAACAACCCCAAAACCTACTAACAGCTCCTCACACTCCTGTCTGATTTGTTGTGACTGTGAGGAAGATTGCCTGTAACTTTCTTTTCTTACCTCTTATAGATCAGTTTTATTTCCCAAACCCAGAGGGATTCTGAGGGATCCAGACAAATTACAAATATGGAACCTTATTTTTCATCTAGTTTGTGGTACTGAGCTTGTAAGATAATTCTGATTCACTATAAATCCAGAGACCTAAATTTGACTGTTAGCACCTATTTTCAGGGTTTCCTTGCTGTTTGTCACATTCTCTCCTTTTTTAATTTCAAACTTTTGTTCCATTTTGAACTTTTTTTATTATTTTTCAGTTCCTTTTGTACCTACTCTGTGTGTTGGCAGTTCCGCTTTGAAGGTTTTTGCTATTCTGTCAGGAGAGAAATTTCTCTTGCACGACTTCTCTTAGATCTCTTGCGTCTGTCACGATGTGGCAATGCGTGCTTCGGACAATCTGTTCCTAGATTTTACTTATCTTTATTTTTGCCATTGTATACTTTAAACATAAATATATGGTTACTATTATTTTCTCTGGAATCCCTTCAGTTGGGTTATTTCTGCCTGGGAATTGAGGCTCTTGGAATTAAACCCTTTGCACCTAGGGTGGCTATAAGAAAATTATGTCTCCAAAACCCCCTCTCTTACAATGAGGTCCATGAAGTCAGACTTTTGCGTGTGCCTGTAGTCCTACTAATTCAGCAAGATTCCCCACAGAGCAGCCCATTTCTCTGGAACTCATTGGAGAATGGGAACCTACATGAGAAACAACCCCTGCTGCTCCCTCACCCTGTACCCTGTTGCCTAAGCACCAAACACTGAATCTATGGTGACATTTCCATGCTTCATCACCCCTTTGTATTTAAAGTAAATTTTCTCAGACTGATCACTATTTAATCTCCCCTAGGTGTTCTGTTTCTTCTGAGTTTGTTGCATGCTGGAGACAAAAAGGCAGTGAGGAGTAAAAACCAAAAAGTTCTTATATAATCCATCTTGCCTCATTACACAGGTCTAACTATAACACACAAGGAAAATGCAGAAAAGAAAAATCTGACATCTATAGGGGACACATTGAAAAGGTAATTTTTTGTGTTCACCTGTCCTGCTCTTTTGAAAAAGCACTCAGTCGTGTTCACCTCACTTATTTGTGGAAATCTTTTACTTCTGTATTCAACTCTCCTTTATGTCTTGTTACAGCTCAAAAAAAGTTGTCAGAGATTTCTCCTTGAAGATGGCATCTCTGAGTCATGGGACTGAAGCTAATGGAAGTCTCTTACTCATGTCAACAAACTGCTTCTGTTCCCCTGTAATCGACCGTGGGGCGTTGAAGATTTATGGTTTGATGGGGTATCTCAGAGGAGAACAAATGCAGCTTTGCAGCTGGAGCTGAAAGGAAATCTACAAAAGGTAAATTTTACCTGTAAGCTTTCATATCATCATTTATTTGAATTTTGCCTATCAAAGTAACACTAAGCACTGGTGATGGATTGTTTGTTAAAGAATCTGAATGGCAATTTGTTAAAATATTTGTGATGTATGAAGAAAAGCATGTTTTAAGTGAGATGAGGAACTCCAGGAGGAAATATATAGTCAATACTAGCACAAAAAGATAGAAGCAGGTGAGGGAGCCAAACAACAAAATACTTATAAGTAAGGATCTTTAAGCCTTGTTTACTTTGCCTTTTGACTAAGAGATCTAAGAAGCTGTAAAATTATAGTGGCCATTGAGTCAGTAGGTCCCAGGCTGCTTTTGTAACCTGGAAATCCCCCACTGATCCACACCTCCACTGTGGAGACCTTGAGTTGGGTGCTGGTGTGCTGCGAGCTGAGCGGGGGCAATGGACTCTCATGGGCATTGCCTGTGCAGGAATCACTGAAGACACAGAGACAGACTGTGCAGCCTTCTGAGTTACCGAAAACTAAGACTTCATAAAACTTAAGATAACAACTGATCCTAATAACATGATGCTCTGCTGGTGCGGAAAAATGTGTGTTGCATCTGAAATGTTATTACAGGAGGTTTTCAAAGAATGAATGTGTGTACTTTGCTACATACAGCTTCTAACTGCTGTTTCGTATGAGATGGTGAAGGTGCCACTAAACGCAGTCTTGGAGTAGATTTCTGGAAATTAAATTTTTTCTAATTTTTTATTTAAACATAGATTAATTAACATAGACAGAAGTCAAATATCACAGTACTTGACAGTCATAATAATTCACTTGAAATGCATCCCTGTGCCTTGACAAGATCACTCCATATAAACAACTCAAAGTACGGATGGTTTAAATTTTCCAACAGACAGAAAAAAAAGTCAAGTTTGTTTGGGTTTTTTTAACTTTAAAATTATCCAAAATATTGAGATACTTCATAAGACAAGATTCTACAATAAATTTGGGTAAATTAATAATATTGAGTCATTTTAATACATTTCCTTTAATCCTGTCAATGCAGTTATGTAAAATAAGCGTTAAAATATTTCAACTACTAAAAGATTTGCTTCAGAAAAATCCACAACCAGGCCACTTGCTTCCCTTTAAAGCAGGATGCATTCCTTACTCTTGGGGAAAAAATAATGTGGAAATCTATTTTTTGTGAAAGGTTTCACTCTGAACAAATTTTTCCTGAGGGAAAAGTTCTGATCAAGAGATGTTTATTTACAGCTAGTTTCCTCCCAGTAAATAAAAAAGTGTAAGTTTTAATGCATTTATTCTCATGCTGACTGGGAAGCTTGGCTGACATTATCTAAGAATCTTCATCTACCTGCAGACTCCAACCACTGGTTAAGCTGGATGGGTATTAACTCTAGTGTGAAACCAGTCTAACATATGGAAGAGCATGTGCAGTCTAAAAGAAGTGGAGAAAATGTGTTCCTCTGCTCAGTCTTAACTAGGTCCAAGTGTTTGGCTTAGTTATTCTTCCTTACCTAAATTGTTCACTGCTAGTATCAACCTTCCGTGGGATTAGCCTGTTTTATTTCTCTACTTCCATTTCCTTTTCAAAATACATTATAGATGACTCACAGAGCCAAGTATGCAGTTTGAACCACAGAATGTTACGATGACTTGGCTGAATCACACTGATGCAGACATTCATGCCACTTAATCCTTTGAAGCTTTTGAAATGTGGCTGCTATGTGAATATCAAAACTAGGAGACATGACTTTGCTTTGGGGCTGAACTTCCACAGACTTCTGAAACACTTATAAAAACTGTTTCATAAATAAAACAGTGGAGCTTTTAACATTTAAAGACTTTGAGACATGCCATGCGCCTTATTGCAGAGCATTTACGGGAGTCACCTGCTGATTCCACTGCTCTCCTTCGTAAGGTATAAACATTTTGTAAAAGAAAAAAAGAACATGGTAATTAGACCCAGATGCTTCTGTTTCAAGCTGCTGTGCTTATAGCCGTACACCTCCTTAACATAATATCATTTCGCTAGTACAAGGAGATGAAATGTAACCATTTCTATAGCGTGAATGAGACTGAAAACTATTACTTGACCCAGAAAATACATAGAAGTCCTGATATGTACTCTAGCTCTGTCTTGCTGGCTGCAAGAGAAAAGAGCAATTAAAAGTTTCAAACACAATCATGGGATCAGCTGCATTGGAAAAGACCTCTGAGATCATCAAGTCCAACCCCTGATCCACTACCACCATGGTTACTAGACCATGGCACTCAGTGCCACATCCAGTCTCATCTTAAGAACCTCCAGGGATGGAGAATCCACCACTTCCCTGAGCAGCCCATTCCAATGCCTAATTACCTTCCCTGTAAAGAATTTCTTCCTAATATCCAACCTAAACCTCCCCTGACAGAGCTTAAGACCATGCCCTCTTGTCTTACTGACAGCTGCCTGGGAGAAGAGACCAACCCCCACCTGGCTACAACCTCCTCTCAGGTAGTT
>JAWMRA010000041.1:67878884-67927744 GCA_035584735.1 Pseudotriccus pelzelni
GGCCACACTGTTCCTGATGCAGGCCAGGATGCCATTGGCCTTCTTGGCCACCTGGGCACTGCTGGCTCATGTTCAGCTTCCCGTCAGTCCAAACTCCCACCTGTCTGCTTTGCAGTTGGTTTCAGCCTTATGGGTATCTGTATTTCCAGTCTTAATGTCATCTGCAAGACCAATCAGGCATGAATCATACAAAGAAAACACATGCTGGTGCTTACTGCTGGTTGAGGCTTGGGACTGGGTTAATTAAGAAAAGTCCCTGGAAACACTGGAAGAGACATGCAAAGAGCCACAAATAACAGGAAGCCTCACAGCTTGAATATTGACCAGGACTGTTCGTAAGCACAATTTTCTTAAACACAGATGATGAAGAATGTCACAGAAGGAAAGAGTTCTTTGTAAATCCCAAGTTGCCATGTACCAACCGGGTAATAGAAGCTCTGCTGTTGTTTTAGCCCCCCAGAAGCCAAAATCTAAATGATTTACTAGCATATATTCAAGAATTAGCACCATCAGGTGGGCTTTAAATAATGCAGTGGCAAAAGATTTGATTATGATTAACTTCAGATCTGATGGCAAACTTTGTCCTTTTTCATATTTCCGGTTAGGTTGTTCAACCTTGTAACAACTATGTCTTCTCAGCCTTCGCCTAATGATATAATTATAGTGCATAGTACACTTATTGCTAACATTTATTAAAATTTTCATTAAAAAGGCCAATTTTCTGTCTCACAAAAATTTTAACTTGGTAAATTTATCACCATAACTTTTTACAAAATTAAACAACCTAATAATTTCCAAACACTTCAGCAAGAAATTTTGGTTGTGTAACATAAGTGTCAGTTCTGTTATATACTTCGAAAGCAAAAATTTTTGCCATTTAAAAGGATATTCTTCTGTCTCATAAATCAAAGTCACAATTTAATGGAATCTTGAGATATCTTGCTTCACAATGTATGTTTTTTTCCTGAGGCTCAAGGAAAAAATTCATTATTTTGCCATCACTATCAAATTCAGTATCTTTGTGATCTCATGATAACCAAGACCTCTGAGAATCCAATCTAATGCTGGATTTAGGTGTGGATTCTCCAGAACTGCAACACTTGGAGTTTAGCTTTTCCCAGAGTTCCAGAAGACTCATATCCGAGGGTTGGGGTTTTTTATGCCTGTGGAAAACAGATACAGCAGCACTTTTTTTGCTTCACTCTGTAGCTAACCAAATCCTCCAAACAGAATTATAAGACACAGCCAATATAATATAATCACCAAGCAGTCGCAGGCTCAATATTTTGATGAAACATTGAACAAACCCCTAGGCTTTATTCATTACAGATTATCAAAATCTCTCTCTGGGAGACCTCTAGCTCCTCCTTTCTTCTGCTCCACCCCTCTGCCCCTCACAGAGACACTGGATTTTCAGTAAGCTTTGTAAAGTAAAGGGAGTGCTGCCTCACATAGTACTTTGGTGTGGAGATAAAGGCCTTAATCCCTCCTTTCCATAGGATATTAGAAGCACTGTGATTTGACAGCTTAGCATCAGCAGATTGAAATTCTATGAGACATGCTTGATATTCAGCAGTAAATCAGCCAGTAGACCCAGGGAAAATCAGGGGTAGTTTTGTCTGTTATAGTTTTGCAGTATTATGAACAGGCTTCAGTCTTGTGGCAGGGGACACAGTAGGTCCCCATAGGTCTGCTGAAGTAACATTCCTTTCCCAATGTATCACATATTTGAAAAATCTTGCTATTTTCTTGTTCTTCTCTGTGTTTCAACGCACAGAAAACTAGAAAGCCTGTGATGCTGAAATTCACTGCTAAGCCCACGGAAGAAAACTCCAGCCTCAGCAAAAAATAGAGCTTCTTTACCTCCTCGATGTAAAAGAAATTCTGCCATCCTTTAAATCACTGAAATAGGTAATAGTTGATGCCAGTAATCTCTCGTGTTTATTATTTCTGTCATTCGGCTTTCCTATTAGTTTTGAAGTCTCTATAAGCACATGCAAGTCAGGCATTAAAGGCAAATAAAATAGTTTTGTAACATAACACCTTCCTTAGCCCTTCAAGAAGAAAATTGAAAATATCACAGAATTGTGGCCATGTATCTGTTTCACTAAAAATTACCAATGAATTGTTAAATAATGAATGTTAAATAGTTAAATGTCAAATAGAGTGAGCAGAGAAGCAAATGAAAAATAACTACAAGATCTGGCCTCTTATTTTCTCAGCTAGCAACATCCCTATCGGATAATATTCTCCCTTAAGACCCAAGTTCATCTTGAACAGATGTTACATCTTCCAGAGGTTCTTGCTAGAAGGGTTGCTGTCAATACATATTCACAGGGGCGATGATTAAGGGTAGCCAGCCCTGCTTCCCAGGAAAAGAGTTTCCATAAATTTGTATCGCAAGCACAACTAATGTGAATCACAGAAGGGTTAAGGTTGGCAGGACCATTTGGTCATCATCTTGCCCAACTGCTCTGCTCAAGCAATGTCACCTGGAGCAGATGGGCTGGTGTATAGCTTGCCTGCTTGCTGACGTGAGGTTATCTGAGAATAAAAAGGAGGAATCTGGAAAGGATACTGTTTCTTCTGTGCCCACTTCTTTCTGTCTCCTGCTTAGGATCAAGGGCAATACAAGAGCACTTGAAGACTAAAAGTAGCTCCAGCAGGAATAGGGGAGCTTTTAGATTGTGGACAGCAACGCAAACAGATGATTTATGGAAGGCTGTCTGATGGATCAGAGATGAGGGTTGCTGGGGCTTGTCATGGGTTCTGATTAACCTGCTGGAAGCAGGTATAGGAGCCCTTGAACCAGTACAGAGGGAGCCCTATGGCTCTTTGGTGCTCTCCTGTGTGCTGCTGTATTGTGCTGGCTTTGCTTAAGGTAGAGAGAAAAGCTGTTTCAAAGGATTTTTATTTAGCTGCTCTACATGAGCTTTTTCTCAGCCTACATTTTAATGCTTGACAGCTGATCTTTTAGAATAATTTGGGGCCATTAATAAGAGCACTGTTTTGGGAAGCTGTTGCAATCTATGTTTGAGAATTTGTGTGACACAAATTTAAATTTGTATGGTTTAAATTAAAGGCTAAGGCTTACTTTTGAAACTGCTTTTGGACTCTTACTGTAAAGCATGGAGCCATATATTGTTGTTCTAAGGACCCATAATTAGTTGCAAATGTTTGCAAAATGCTAAAGGTTGGTGCTCCATCAGGGTGGGAAGTGTGAGAGATGGTTAAACCTAATTTAGATCTATTTCAGAAACTGTTTTCTTAAGCTGCAAGTATAGATCCTTTTTATGCAGTACAGTACATTCTGACTTTTAAAATGGGCAATAAGAATAAAGGCATTCCTTTAGGAACAGGCATGACTTTGTGTGAGCAGAAATTAAGCTCCTATTCTCTGAAAGAATTTGCTAGTGAATCAGACAGGAGATAGGAAACAGGACACCAGACATAGGCAATTTTTCTTTTTCATAGAGATGTTGATTCATTTGCCCAGAACCACTCAGATTCCAAGCTATTTTGTCAATCCAAATAAGGAGCAGAAGCATATTTTTATCAGTTTTGTAGGTAAACGATAACTTTTCTAACTGATAGTAAAAAACAATTGAGAAGTTTGAAGTATCCCTCCAAATTTTTTCTATTTACCATTATATGCCTCTTGAACATACCCATAATGTGTGTGTAACAACATGATAACGATTACTTTTTGCTATGTTTGATGCCAAATTTTGAAAGACCCATGTAAAAGGTGCTCTGTTTGTGCCAAAATGTCTCTGAATATATTTTGCTGTACAGCACACTAATCATTAACACAGACTGGCTCTGCAGGTCAACTTAATTGCCAATAGAGTAAGTTGACAGCCTACAGACTAGGCTTCCATTGCTCTCCTTTGGGTGACTTTCTCGTCCCTGCCACAGTGGGTGTTGATTGCTCCCTCCGAAGAAAGCAGGACGTTACAGCCACGGTGTGGGCACTCAGATGTTGCCTCCAGTTCTGTTGCAGGTGGCCTGTGTGATTTTGGTTAAGTCTGTTCAACTCTTTACATTCGATTTCCTCGCCTTCTTCCTGGATGTTTTAACAGCCTCCTCCCCGTGCCCCCCCTTTTTGCATGGTGTTCTTTCTTCTGATGCGCTCTGCCATCAGTGGTGACACGTGGTGGAGTTTTGGGGCTACCAGAGGTGGGAACAGGAAGGACAGGAACCACTGCCGGAGCTGTATCTTGTGCCTCACCCTGCATAAAGAGCCTTGGGGGCAGGGAGTGCCACCGAAACCTATTCCGGGAGGTGGGTGACTGTGGGTAATACAGGCAACACCTTTCCCTTTCTGTGAATGTCCTGTAGAATTAAGATCTGCTGTTCAGACACACTAGGATGGGGAATTAGAGGAGGGAGAGGATCTGTATATTTGGGGTAGTCATGTATTGACCTGGCCCAAACTGGCAGGTTGCCACAATTATGGTCGTTTTCATAAACAGGGATGCACATGAATTGACAATGCGACTTGAGCACTGGGCTTGGCCTTGCAGAGGTAGGTTTCTGTGTTCATGCTCAAATAGTATCAGAGTGGAGACAGGTAGAGATGCACATTAAAATTTTCATGGGTCACTGGTGATTTTCATTAGAGACATGTGGGAAAAACATGGGAAATAAAGGTGTCTCAGAGGCCAGGAACACGAGTGAGATTCAGCATGCAAATTAGGTGCTTACTTAAATATTCCCCTCTTTGGCCTTTCACCTCCATTTTTGTGGGATTAAATTGCTGGGCATGCAGCAGTGACACTGAAGTAGTTCAGATACCCTAGTGTTTCCTCTGTATCCAGGCTCCTTAGCTGGGGTTTGTATGCACACCACTCACTGCCTGTGCTGAACTGAATCCAGATCTAAGTGTGCCTCCTTGTGTGCCTGGAACAGCAGAGACACTTTTGTGCTCATTTAGTTTTGTACTTTAATCTTGGGCAGCCAGATGCACGAGGAAGTGTCTGTGCACAATGAATGGGGGGCCATGATGCTTTTCAGGAAACTTCACCGGGCCGATTAATTCAGAATTGAACTCCAGCTACCTGGATTGCTGGACTGTTGAACTGGAAAACACCATCTGCTGGTGTGCAGTCCCTTCTCAAACTCTACCTTCTTCTGTGTCATATCATCATGCATAATCATTTGAATCAACAGGGATGATGGGAGGATGTAACTTACAAAGGATGCTCTCAATGTCAGAGGTCAGACCTCTCTCCTGTCTGTTAATCTCACCCTCATCTTTGTTGCTTCATCTCTAAATAAAAATAATACAAAGAGTTCTCACTTTCAGAGTGGGAGAAGAAGCTTGTTAGATGTTTACTCTGTTTTTGCTGTTGGAAGTGAGATCAGTATCTGCCTCAGTAAAAGTCATTTTACTCTCTAAAATAACACCATTTACTGTTATTTTACAGTAATGTTACTCACTGTAGAATATGTATTCTTTCTTTTACCTAACCTCAATAAAGACTAATCTAACTTTGTCCCTATATTTTCTGCTGTACTTTTAGTTATGAATGAATGCTCCCTGCCGTCTAAGAAGACAGACCCAAATGTGGTTCCACAGACTAGGAGGGCCCATCCAGGTGGTAATGAGGTTCAGCCTCAGCACTCTGGTTTGCACTGGCCTAATTAAGATTCAAGTTAGAATCAGAAGATTTGAGATGCTGCTTCTGAAATGAGTCCCAAATGAAAGAAAGATGGCCACTTGATTTTACTTCCCACCTGGTGGGAAGCAGGCACAGCTAATGTAAACTAGCTCACTTACCTGTGAGGGCCTGGCAATTTTAACCTGCAGACAATCTGTCCAGCCCTAAGCCATGTCCGTAGTTTCAGGAGGAGCATCTTTCTGTCCTGGACTTTTTGTGATTTTTGTGATTCCCATGATGGATATTAGTGTTTGACCATTTTACTGAAAACGCTACACTATTTTTAATGGCCTAGAACAATGTCCCTCTGTGCCATCCTTTCCTTTTTACAGGTGCAACAGTCTGATGAGAGTTTCTTTCGCTTTGTTTTATCAAAGGGAACCAATTCCAAGGAGATTGTCTGTGCAGCTCGGCCTGTTGTTAGTCATTTGAGATGGCATTAGTGTTTTGTTTTATGTTGTGGGGTTTTTTTTCTTACCACCCTGCTTCTAATTCTCTTCGCTCCAAACAAGAGCTTTAGCATTTTGTCTCAAAGTCTTTGATCAAAGATTAAGAGCCTGTCTATATTTAGAAATGGATTTATCTTTACTTTAAGCTGACAAGTCAAATCAGTACTATTATACCTATTTTTTTAGTGAAGAACAGAGAAAAAGGACAGCAGGATTTCCCTAGCATGCTTAAAGTTGTGATATGATCCATTTGCAACTAAATAGGACAGACTTATCATTGATTACCTTGGTGTTTTCTGGGTTTTTTCACCTGAAAGAATACTGAAGTTAGACTTACAATTTGTTCCAGAGTTCCAGATTTGGTTTTGGTTTTTTGGTGGTTTTTTTTCCACTGTGTCTTCTCCACTCCTCTTTTAACTACCTTGATGAAAGATCAAGGATAACCACTTGGATGTAGAAGCCCTTCTTAGACAACTATCAAAGTGTTGATTTTCAAGTGAAGTCACCTGAATCACATGTTGCTGCTAATCAAAGAATCAGACAGTTAATCAGAGTTAATTAGAAACAGACAGTGAAATGCTTATCTCTCTAAGCCATGAAGTCTATAAAGAGACCCCAGTTACTTTCTCTTATTGGGTAGAAGAGAAGGTGCTTCTCAATTAGATGGCAGTCATCAGCAAAGGTATGTAAACTCTGAGCTAGTAGTTAGAAACAAAGCAAAAACATCAGACTGTTGCATCAAGAGTCTGAAGTTAGAGCGTTTCATTTAAGCTGGAGGAGTAGTTTGTATTTCTAAGTTGTGTTTTCATAAAGTTTTGGTTCAGTGGTCTGTGTAGTTTTTCAGTATGGGACTATCTGATATAGTTGTGATGCTGAAAAGCTGAAGGTAAAACAATGCTTGGTAGCTTTGGGAAACTGGTCTTTTCTAAGCTTATTTCCCTTTGGTTGGGGATAGAACTTGGCTTTTAGCTGAATGTGAGTGAGGGTGTTTTTTGAAAAATGTCATCTTCTATTTATGATTTGCATTCTTTAATTGTCTTGAACTTGTGAAAAGATGTTTTAATGACCATAGTGAAAATAAAAGTACTGCAGGCTAAAAATGATAGAAGTGATTTTACTTCCTTAAAAATAACTTCTCAAAATGTGCGTATGCTGAAAAGAGGTTACATGGCTTGTGCTCTGACTGGGTGGTTCCAGGTCACTACAGGAAGGGCTGCAGTGTACAATTTCAGCTTCTTGTTCAGATGAGCTACACTGGGAACAAAATACACAGGCCTTCATCTGAGAAAGGGGGACAAATGCATCAGGTAAGTGCTGTTGCTTGCATGCCTCTTACTATGTGTACAGACTGGCCAGTATTCTTTTGTTGATGATATATCCTTCTCTACGTGGGAAAGGACTGCTATATTTTGCTTTTTATAGGTAGTTGGGTGAATATCTTGAACCTGTCTTACAAAAATTCTGCAAGGAGATGTTGAGTTTCTAGTCTAACTAGTCTTACAGGCCACAGAGTATGTAAAATATCACAAGAAATTACTGTCCATAAAACCAGTGTTTTGCACCCAAGTCTGCACTTTTATTTTGATAGTTCTTGGCTTTTCTTGGTTTTCCTTGGTTAGACTTGCTAGAGTATAGAATATATTGCTTTTAGTAAGCAGTGTTTATAGTATGGCTGCTGCTGACTCTGCAGCCCTGGAGAGTTTGTAAAGTTCTGTGATATAGCAGAGAAAGACTCTTCACCATGAATTCCACATAGGTTGAATCTGCAGAGTGAGCATACTGTGTGGAGACTCCTCTAAAGGCATGTGAGATTTCAGTTTGCCAGCTTCAATGCTTAATCTGGCACTCTAATGCCCTTCAGAATGAGGAAATATCCACAAAAATAATTGCAACAAGTAGCATTGCTTTCTGTAATGTTTTTGTGGCCTGCTGTCAGTGCCTTTGAGAGAACCACTAAAGGATCTCCAAACTTACTGGCTACTGTGTGTCGTCTGACTTGCTCTAGCCAGCTGGTAGGGCTTAGGTGCCACTTGTAGATAGGCAGCAATATGACTTAAGAGCTGGTATCCCTAGGAAAAGTTTAGGTCCGCTTTAGGAGTTTCTCAGCGAGAACTGTAAATTCAGACATGGTCTCTGTCTGCCATCTGATGACAGAAGGCTTATCTGCTGCTAACACACAGAAAGAGCATGCCGGTAAGCAAAATATTAAGATTTCTGGGCAACCTCTAGGTACCACTTAATAGGAGACCTGATGGACCCCTTCTCAGATTTGCATTGTCAAGGGTAGGGTGGGCAGCAACCTGTCTCAGTAAGAACATTGTTGTGGGAGATGTTGCTGATGCTTTCCATAGCAAGTGTTGTAGCTGAAGGAGAATGGGTGAGGCCTGGTTAAGGCTTAGATTGGGCGGCTTACTTGGAAGCTGGGTGAAACTGTCCAGCTGAGATGCAGAGATATGTTATAATGCTCTGTAGAAGTTCTCCTGAACAGATATTACTCTCCAAGAACAAAGATGGAAAGTTGAGAGAATGGCAGTGTACAACACAAGGATAAAGGTTGGACTCGATCTCAGAGATCTTTTCCAACCTAGTTGATTCTGTGTGATACAGATTTATAGCTGCTATCACCCAGCTGTTACTCGGTTAGCATTAAAATATGTCTACAATGTAGATATAAACTGAAACTGATTCTCATGCCAGTATATTGCCCACTGCTTTCTGGACATATTTGTTTGCCATGGTTACTAGGGAAATCAAGTACAGTTTAGCTTTTGTTAAGCAGTCAGGAGAATCTGCTAGTTCCTCAGCAAAGGCCTGATAAGGTAATTTTCTTCATCTCATGTTGACAGCAGTGATGTAAATCAAATACAGCAATTGGAAAAGTTGTCTTTTAAACTGTGTTTTCTGGTAGTGACTGTATACTAGCTTATATACTGGCTGGCCTCAGTCTTAGTGTTTATGGTTTGATATCTGAGGACAGAGTTGCAATTCTTCTGGGACAGAAAAAAACACATTCCCTTTGCATGGCAAGATAAGATACTATTTAAAATCTATAGGCTAAGTGCACCAAAGCCCCTTTTTTGTGGAATGTAACTGGTGTTGTAAGTTACTTGTGCTGGGACCTCACTGCTAGTTCCTTTTTCCATGCCATAAAATGAGAGATTCTGGGGAAGATACAAGACAAAAAGCTATGCAATTTGTGCAAAGATCACCAAATTGATCACTGACAGCATGAGTGAGATTGCAGTGTCCAGAGCAGGACAAGTAGTCATAACTGGAGTGTGCAGGGAGCAATGTTAGATAAATACAAAAGCTTGTAGTTGTTTTTTCAGTTAAAAAAAAAAAAAAAAGAAAAAATATTTAGGCAAGTCTGTAATATGGTACCTTTTGGGTTACTTGTCCATCATAGGTAACACTGACACCCCTAAAGTTCAAACTCTTTGTTCCTCTGATTTTCATCAGCTTATGTATATCCATAAGGTGGGTTGGTTCTGTAACACTTTGGTTTTGAAAAAGGGATGACTGAATGGAGGGAAGTATAATATCGTTATTTCAATTGTTGCAGTAATGATAAGCAGAAGGGTAGTTAAAAGGGGTGGTTGTGTGTGTTTTCACGTAGTCACATCAGTAAAAATGAGTGTGAGAGGGAAATGGACTTGACTGTGAAAGGCAATTACCATCATAAGACTGAAATGATCCTGGACACAGGCTACAAATCTGTCCTGAGTAAAATATTTTGGATAATGATAGGCAGATAATGCAGTACAAATCACTTTTTCCTTCATGTTTGACATCTCTCTTTGAACTAAAGAATGACAACTGTTTTTTCTGTTCCCCTTAGCTAAGTTCTGCAATCTGAGATGAAGGATCTTGTGCATAAGCATGGAGTTGAAGAGTTAGTTCATGCATTTTGGTTCATTTTAACCTCTCTATGTGCTTATGTGTGTCTTCTATTAGAGGTGAGAGATTCTGAACAGTATTCCAGAGTGTATCTTATTCTTCAGGTGTGCCAGCTGGAGCATCAAGCTTCTTTTCATGGTATTTTTGCATTGGTTCAGAATTCCTATTTTATTCCACAGTGCCAGAGTTCAGTGGTCAAACTTAAAAATTAGCTTGCACCTGTAAGAGTGAGACAATGCTTCCCTCTACCCTACGACTTATTTTTCAGGAAAAAAGATTGTTACTGCAGCTAACTATGAGATGCAATGGGACCTTGGTGAAAATAGTATGGCTTATCAACTTGCTATGCTGAGCATCATTTTGAGAGCTAACAAATATGGCAAGAAGCATAATGCAGCCTAATAACAGAATCAAATCTGGTAGCTACGTGCAGACTGTGCAGCTGCACAGGGCAAGGAAAAGAAGCCTGAAGTTAGTTCCTGACAGATCAAGCTCACACCTTGCTTTGTCCTCTCAGGACAACTATATTACACTCCAATTCATACTAGTTCTGGTGCCAAACAGAATACTTAGACAGATATATTGCTGTTGTAAGTGAAGCTGCAGCCACAGATGGCTTCTAAAGGTACTCATGAAACATGAGTGGTAACATTAGTCAAATGTTCCTCTTGAATTGCAATTTGAATTTAAAATATAGAGAAGTGATTGCTGGAGCAGTTGCACAGACAGGCAAGTCTAGCTCTGTCATGGTTTTCTTAAGAGGCAGTTGGACGTAGCACTTCATGTTCTTTAATTATGAAACAAATACTACTCCTAGCTCAGTTGTTAATAATGTGTTTTGAGGTTAAATGCTGCTATTGAAAATGTTTCTATACTCAAACAAAGGACTCAAATTTGTACTTTGGTAACTGTTCTACTTATTCACCAAAGCTTGACACTCAGCATGATGCCTGTGCTAGCAAGCCTTTGAGATGAGAAACCAATTGCATTAAACTTTTAAACTATAGTTTCTTGAAAATACTTTTGCTACTTCTCCCTGGAACTCTGAAGTAATGAATACAAGATTTGGACTTGCACATTACTGAACTAGTCAGTGCTTTAACATTTATCAGGTTCTGTTTAAATCCCCTTTCTCTGCCTTCACATGGATGTGCCTCTCACTGGCACATTGATTTTAGACCCCTTCTAAAATTGGAGGTACAGCTGCAGGACTAATTTGCTGCAATGTTCTGGAACCTCTTCCTCAGTCTAAAGAAGAAGATTGTGGATTCTTGTTGAGTAAGAACAAAAATCACCATGTTAAGGTTGGACTTCAGTACACTTTTCTTGACAGTTTTACTCCTCTAAATTACCTTGACAGTTTTACTCTTCTATATGTCTAGTTTCCTTAGTCCCCGTGCTAACACCCTGGACTACGCTGACACAAATTACCTGCATGTTTACAAGAGATGCAGCACTGAGATTCCGAAGTTAAAGCTATTGTTGATCTTACCCACTTCATTGTCACTGTAAACAGCTTTAAAAAAATAAATTGAAACTTCCTTCTTGCACTGTACTAACTAGTTACGTCTCTGCTGGCACCCCGCTATCAGTTTTGCCATGGGCTGGCTTGGAAGAACATTTCTTAACAGCTGTATGACTGAGCCCACACATACCTGAGCATGGATTTTTACCCATAAGGAATGCTCTGCCATGGGAAGAATCATGGGTTTTGAGAGAACTGCTTGAACATTACAAGGAACTACTTCGGTATCAATGAAGCTCGTCTAGTCTTGTATCTCTGGCTGTCCAATACCATTCACCTCTGGTCCTTGCATGGAGATTCACTAAATGTTCACAACTGTACTAGAGGACGCTGTGTATCAAAAGAAACTTTCTCAGAACCATTTCTTCTGGACTTCATAAAAATCCCCGTTTGCACTACCCTGACTACAAGCCTTCATAACACACCCAAAATATGCCTGAGAAAAAACATGTAGAACTTGTCTGTTCACCTCTGCTACTCTACAACAGTAAATACCCCATAGAGAAACACTTTGGGCATTCCCAGATTCTGCATCTGTCCCTCCAGGAATGTACCCAAAATATTCTTGCAGTAGGTGTGATGCTAAGCAACCATTCCACAGCAGAATGAACTCTCACTGGCAATCTCTAAAGGGCAAAACTATGATGGCAATGAGTAAAGGTTCTGTTCAAAGTGATCATTCTGATCCTAGTTCCCAGACCTGTGGGACCCTTACTACAAAAATACCAAAAGATGAGCTTAAAAACTACAAGTCATGCTGCTACAGTTCACATTGCTGTTTCTATTTCACAGAATCATTTGGGTTGGAAAAGACATTTTAGATCATTGAGTCGAACTGTTACCCAGCACTGCCAAGTTTGCTGCTAAACCATGTCCCTGCATCACATCTTTTAAATATTTCTAGGAATGGTGACTCAACAAGTTCCCTGGGCAACCTGTTCCAGTGCTTGATAACCTCCTACATGAAGAAATTTTTCTTGTTATCCAGTCGTTGCATTTCTGCCCTGCTACAGCTACTTCATATTGCTCAAGGTCATTACTCAAAGGTGCCTGAGTTGTGACAGGTTACTGTTACCTGTAAGTCTTGAAAAGCCATTTATCTGGGAAATTGCTCAGCACCACTCCTTTAGTGTCTGCTCTTTGTGAGTATTACTTGTATTTAGTCCATGCAATGGACTTCATCAGACTCCAGATGAATGAGGGAATGCTGCAAATCAGTGTATCAGATGGAAAAGTGAAATGTCAGGTGAGGAGATGTTTGTGAGGGAAAAAAAAAAAAAAAAGATTTGTTTTCCCAGTTTTTGTGATTTCTGCCTACTAATCCATGCCCTCATCTTGATAGCATGGTGTTTATCAGTACTTTCTTTTTTTTAACTCCTATTTTCTTGGGTTTTTTTATATTCCTGACAGAATAATGATGAACGACAGGGAGAGAGTTGTTTATAAGTGGCATTTTGTACAAATATTGTGACTCTTATTGTTGTCTCAGTGGTTTACAATGCATCATAGCTCCTCTAGCTACGGAAGCTTTCAGCATTTCAAATTTATAATTAAAGGGGTTGTTATATTTGGCTTTCCTAACAAGAACCACTTGAACAGTTTCCTTATTTAGTACACATGTAATTGACAATGTGTAAGGGCATGCTTGTCTTTTTTCTAAAACAAAAATACAAAGAAAATCGTTCTCTTTTGTGAAAAAGGAGTGAAATCTTTTTCCTCCTCATCTCTGCATCAGCAAAGAAAGCTCTAAACTTATAGAGAAGTTCCTATTGTGCTCTGAGAACTGGGAGGTGAGTCTCGGAAAAAAAATTACACTGCTGGGCAAGCTACTCCCTGGGTCACTTGCTCTGTTATGTTCACAATATATCAGACACCCTATGTCCTGTAAATAGAGAAATTCTGTACTAATATTGGCTTGTTCATTGTCTTGTCCGAATCATCACCTTAATCATTTGTACTTTGGTTCTGCTGGATCTTCATCTGTCTGGCAGCCTGATTTAGACCAGGCTGAGATTTGCTTTTTACAGATGCTATGATAATAAGCACAGAATGCTGCTGTTTAGTTTGTAGGGTGTAGGTTGCTGTTGCTCATTCTGTTCTTTGCTTTTTCTTCTGCTTTTTAATCTTGTTTTTCAGCACTATCTGCTCAGAAACTATGTTTAAGCAGAATATAAAATTGAGGCATGTTGTTACCTTCAGATGAAACTTAGGCTTTGATGATGGAGATAATGATCTGAACTTCTGGATGTCAGCCAGGGATGGTGTTGCTGCACTCTGTATTAGCACTTTAGTAGAAGTCATTCTTGTTGCCCTCTGCTTGTTGGTTCTGTTGTGGCCTCGGAACTGACTGGTTGGGAACAGGCTTGCTTTGCAGGAATTTGAATGATTTAAAGATGTTTATTCTCTCTTAGGACCAAACCTGTAATGTAGCTTTACAAAACACAATGCCATTGAAATATTCAGCTTTTACGATGGTGGTGTGAGATGGCAGCTTTTGACTTTGAAAACCTTTCACATGAAATTTGCAGAAAGAGACTTCTCCATGAAATGTTCGTATTGGAGAGAACATTCAAAATAAATTAGCCACCATAATACAGAGCAAACGTTGAGAGGCAACTGCTTGTCGATGTGAATGAAAAACAGTGATTGAGTACTAAGCAAATGTGACAGGGAGTCAAATTTCAGCAAAAACACTGGATTAATTCCCAATAAAATGGGGTAGAGGCTGCAGTTTGCTTGGTTCTCACTTGAATACCTCAGTCCAGATGAATGCTATGATCTGCTGTGACATCTAAGGGCAGAGTCAGGTTTTCAAATGGTAGTGGGAATCTGCATATGTTCATTTTGTCTCTTCCTCTTCCCTTATTCCTTCCTTTGCTCATTCCAACAGTTTAATCTGCATTATAATAGAAAAATAAATAGGATAAATAGGATTTCTGATCCTTTACAAAAAAAAAAAAAGAAGATGAAAAATAATATCATTTGGATTTTTTGAAATCCTTTCCAGGTGTTGCTTTAGATTTGCCCTATAAGCTGAGGAGTTGAGAATGAAAGAGATTTTTCAAGCACAGAATTGTCAGTGTGAGCCTAGTATTGGGATAATAAGGAGAAAGTATTTTTTTAAAAATGTTATTACTTCTGCCACCGGCTAAGTAGAATATGGTCCCTGCCTTCAGTTCCTTGTCTTCTTACCAGATTTCCCAATATAAAAAAAAAAAAAAAAAAAATAAAACTTGGAATTCTGATATCTTTAAGACTGTAAAACAAATAATCATTTATCTGTGGATTTTTCCCTTTATACATTCTCTTGTATCCATGAAGATGCTTTGTGTCTTTGAAAACACAATAAAGCTTTACCAGTAACACAGACAGAAAATGAGTCATAAACGATATTTTCCTGCTTGCCTGCTGTTAACATCTGTGTGTCCATCCAGATTTAGGATTTCTGTAATCTTTGTTTACAACACATCAATCACCTGAAACAGCCCACAGAACTCTCTCCTTCCTCATTCTGCTTCTCACTGACCTGAGCTGTAATCCCTCAGAATACAACTAAAACATCCCCACTTCTGCTTGAACCTCTGGCAGGCAAACCAGGTCAGAGGATTGGATTCTGGGCAAATTTTGAAACAAAGGAGGGGAATGGAGCATACTGCCCTCCATGTGGAAAATCTAATGGCTGGATGGCAGCAGGAGGTCCCTGCCTTGACTTTCTTTTTTCTTGTAAAGTAGACATAAATGTCTACTTCATAACACTCCTGGTTAACACTCCTTGATTAAGTTACCTTATTTGTTGTCATTAAGTTGTGTTATCATCCTTGGCTAGGAAGAGGGCTGAACATAAAAAACAATTTGTAGGTGGAGAAAGGCAAGGGTAACTGTATTCTCTAGTTTTATTATACAATATGGAAAAAATTGGTTTTGATTGGAAACAAAAAATGTCTTGCCCAATAGAAATGGAGTGAGAGTGCTTTACTCACAACTCTAAAGAAGATAAACGTCTTCAGTGCAGAGCTATCAACATACAGCATTATATTTCAGTGTTGGGTAGGTTTGTTGTTTAAAATTATGGCCTTGAAACAGTTCTGTCCCATATATGATTGGATTCTTGTGCTCTGAGATACATAGTAAGAAATTAATGCAGGTGTGGAGAATATGAATAAATAACACAGACTTAAGTTCCAAAAATAGGCTTCAGATGGTTAGTGATTTCAAACACACTGTCTGAATTCATGCTGGATATATTAGGAGGTAAAGCTGTCTGAGATGAAATCTTACTACCTTTTGTTTTTTTGTGTTGTTCAGTTAAAACACAATCTTTCTTTTGTACTCCCTTCCCCTGGTGTCATGTAACTTGGTGCTTTTGTTAGTCATCATCATCAGTGCTCAAGGTGTGGTTGCTACCATTGCAGAAAAGGACAAAACATTGAAAAATTGTATTTCCTGCCCTTCTGCTAACACAGGAATGGTGCAAGCAGTGGGTGCTGTTTGGTGGAGCTACCTCTCGTAGGAATAGCCAGCAGCTTACCTGTTCCAGCTTCTGCATCAAGGGCAGCCAGAGCAAGTTTGCCTGCAGCTTACCTTGGTTATACCTCTAGATCTGGCTGCTAATACAGAATAAAAAAGACAAAATTGCTTCTAAAATTTATTTGGTCAGAGGCCAATTTTCAATAATCAAAGTAAACACATCTAAATTCACAACACTGAGGGTAAGAATACTTTTTATAAAATGATGATGACTGAATTTATTGAAATCTATCTGGTATTATCCAGTTTCTGAGTGCAGTGTTCCCTTCTGCTCTTCTATTCAATTTGATTTCAGCTATATAAAACCCTCTTCGTAGGTAACACAGTTTATAAGCACTGACATGAAAAAGAATCTGCAAAACAGATGTTAAAAGAAAGAAGTCAGCAATCGCTGCTCTTATCCTTTTATTTATTCACTTATTTTTCCAAACTGCTTTAGGTTAACGTGCATCAATGTCTATAAGTAATACATCGTTACGGTCTAGGGGACAAAATACTAGGAAGGAATAGTTAAGCATTGCTCTTAGCAAGAAAACAAGAATTGTTGCCATACATTGTCTGTAAATTCCCTTGAGACTCTTCAAATGTTGCCAGGAATTACGAAGATCTGTTTTCTACACTGAAGTTCACTTACTCTGCGGGGTCTGAACTTGAGTGAAGTCCTCTGAGGGGTGCTTCATCCCGATTTCCCTGCTGTGTTTTTATAGGGCAGTCTTGCTCTCGTATGTGCTTGTAAGGTGTGAGAACCAGCTATCTCTACAGCTAGCCAGGAGAGGAATCACTAACAAACTCTACTGCCCACTTTCTCTGCTGTCAGTGCTTCCCATCAGGCTCCTCACAGCGTGGACCACTGTGAGCAGTGCTAAGACACAGTGTGGGTGGTGGGTCACCCTCAACAAGGAGAGCTTTTCAAGGAGTGAAGGTAAATACATCAGCACAATTTTTGTGGGTGAAATAAATCCACAGAAGAGTGACAATGAGTAGGCGTGGTGGAGCAGGGGTAAGTGTGAGACAAATCAGCACTGCTGGGCTTTTCAGAGTGTCCTGTTGGCATGGTGTGTGCACTCGTGTCCCAGATGAGCACTGGTGGGGCAGCAGGGGCTAGTGCAGCTTGAGGTGACCTCTGTCCCTGCTGCACACCAGAAGGGTGGACTGGCTTGCCTGATCCACCCTTTGCACACCCTTGGGAGCACCCTGTGAAGAAATGGCTGAGGAAGCAGGCTCACTGGCAGGGGTCCAAATCATTCTTCAGCCCTGATGGGAGGGGAAAAAGAGTGGGGAAGTGTCTTGCCACCCAAGACACTGATTAAAAGGAGCTGCTACTGTGTGTGGTTGCACTGGGGAGCTGTGATGATACAAATATTAGCCATAGTGGTGCAGATTCTCAAGGCTGTATCTGGAAGAAGAGGTCTTGAAGCACGCTCAGGAGCATAATGCTCAGGCAGTCAGCTAGAAAGAGGGAACCAGTTTTTCCTGGTTCTAGGCATTCAGTCTTTCTGTATAGTCTCTGAAAGAGATAGAATTACTGATGGTGTCTCCATCCTTTTGCCATTTAGTATTTCTTTCTCCCTCACTCCCTATCACTGATGTATTCCAGACTTCTATTAAGCAGAAAATAATACTACCTGAATATCCCTCTCAGTCTCCTCCACTGTCAAGCAAGTGGGTGTTTTGACAAATTACTACCTAGTCATCAGCTAGAAAAATGAGTTCCTTCCGTGCTATTTTTCACTACAAATATTAACAGCTGGTAAGCCAGGGATAAAGTTGCTGAGGTAGATGGAAAGAAAGTCTTCAAAAATCCTTAATCTAGGTAACATCTCCACCAAAGATGAGTAAACAGCCTTATTTCACTGTATATTCAGCATTTCTTTGAAACAACTTAAATGTGATGGAACTTTTATGAGTTAGGACCAGGTACCAATTTGTTGCTCCAGAAGAGGAGAGTGATAGTAGGAGTCCTTAGGAGCAAGAGGACGTGAGAAGTGTTAAGAAGTCCTTCTCCAGAATAAGCAGGACAAACTAAATTACCTCTTCTTTCCGTGGGAAAAGAAAGCTAAGACAAAGATCTGGAAAAGGATCTTCCTTTTTTTTTATTGGCCCAGAAGTGTCTTAATTGTGGATCTTTCAAGCTTGCAAGGAAGTGGTAAGGGTCCCTATTTGACTGAGAGTATTAAGTCACTACCTGACTTAGTTATTTTTGTCATCAAATCTTGGGTGAATTCCTGTGGAATAGATAATTCCTTTTGTCTTCAGATATAAAGTGAATTTCTATGTGATCCCTCAGATTTGAGTTTCTCTGGACATGAGAATTTTGCCCAGTGCTGATACCTTCTTATTTGATTCTTGGCAGTTTATTAAGTATTTCCAAATATCCAGGGAATCCATGTGTGACATGATGCATTATTATATTAATTATTGTCTCAGACCAACTCAAGTGTGTGGGTGTGAGATACTGAATTCGAATCTTACAAGTTTCCTTACTTTCTAAAGTTTGCCAGTAAAAGTGTGTTATTTGACCTCCTGAGAAAATGTGTGTAGCATTTTCTCCTGTGCACTCTCTCAAGGATTAAAAGAACTGAAGTCTCTTTTAGAATATCTGGAGGGAAGGTGTTTGAGCTCATAGCTTGGAGCCTGGGGTCTTACACCATAGAATCTGTTTTTTATGCCCTAAAAGGGTTTTGTGGTTTTTTTTCTGTCTAATGAGATCTCTCATTAGAACAAAAGTCCTACAAGTTTTTCGGATATGTTTTTAGTCATATTGATACAGTAGGATTCTCAGTGTGTATACTGAGGGTTCTGCTTTCAAGCACTCTTAATTGTTGTTGTTATTATTATTTGGGGAGGGTTTTTTTTTCTACAGAGATGGAAAGAAGTAGAACAGGATCAAAATCAGGAACAGAAATGAGACCTGCATATGTTTTCTGAGGCCTTTAATAAGTGACAGTGTCAGGGGCTGAGCAGTTTGCTGCATTCTCTGTAGGAGACGGAATAAAGACTGAACGGGGCTTCCTAGACTAATCCACTAAGGGCTTTGTATCCAAGAAAACAAAGGTTTAGAGCATAGTTATCCTTTGAACTACATGTACAGTACAGTTCAGAGATATGGTTCAGAGACCACACCAGAGCTACTGTGAAGCAGAGCTTCTGAGATGCACACAGTGCACATGGATAGCTTTTGACACTGGCTGCTTTGATCTCCTAATCCACTTATAATGCATTAATGTAAATGTAACCTAGGATCACTTTTTGTAATTCAGCTCTACTCAACCTAAAAATTCCTAGTGCTTTCTAGAGTTTATGATGGGGAAAAATGGACATTTGATTTAGCATTGAGGGGACAGATTGTGTTGACAAAGAACATTGCAAGTTAATCTCTCCGTGGTACCTTCCTACATGAGAACCTCTAATCATCTGATGTGTTGAGCGAAGTGATGAATGTCGCGGGAAACTCAGTAAAAATATTTTACAGAAACTATGATTTCTTTATTTAGTTATCTGCATTTTCTATTTGGAAGTTCACTTTGTCACTGTAAGTGACAATGCAAAGTGTAGATGTTGTTGATGTACTGAATTCTCTGGGTCTTAGAGATTCAGCCAAATATCACCAAATCACTTTTAGGAGGTGACATGAGAAAATTCATAGATTTAAGAACCAGTTTTGTCCTTTGACAATGGAGCACAACCATGCTTGAAGCTACTGGATGTTGTATTTGCTGGGTGTACCTCTGTTTTGGAATGTGAGCTGAGCAAAGCCCAGCAGTGCTGGTACCTGTCAGTTAACTCCTCTCTCTTTCTTTCTAAATCTGTGAATGCAGTCTCCTGTTTGAGATAAAGCTGCTTCGGCAAAATAAATATTATATTTCCTGATAACTTTTTTTTTTTTTTTGAAAATACAAACATGGCTACACCTCCAGAGAAAGATAATCATGTTTCTTCCCTTTTCTGACAGAATTCAAAATCCATAGTGCTTCATTAGAGATGCTTAATTTTTCATTTATGCAAATTATTTCATCCAAAAGAGACCTGGACTACTTCTCAAACTGCAGACCCAATCCTTTTAATATAAATGGAAAGACTCTGACTTCACTGATCTTTGGATAAGCTCATTAAATTGTAACAATGACAAAAAAAATATTAAATGTAGATTGTAAGCATTGTCAAAAAGTTACTGTCATGCTGATCTTTTTAAAATATTTTGCCCTTAGCTAGTTAGACCCCCCACATCTATGACTTTTATCTGATCCTGGTTGCAGTGTTTAAAAAAAAAAAAAACCCTCCATAAAATATTTGAATTATACAAGAGTCTGAGAGTGATGTGAAGTACATCAGTGACCAGTTCTGGAATCTGGGAAGGAGCACAGACATCACTGAAGGTGCCCACCTTCCTGCCTGCTGACAGCTGTGGTGGCTAGACTGTGACATTCTCAGCCGGTGGCAGAATTCAAACTTCAAATACCAATTAAATGCATGGTTGTCTGCAATTCCAGGCAGGATACCATGTATCTAAGTACCTGGGTCTTGCAATGTTATTTGCATAATGTTAATGAAGCTCTTCTGTTATCTAGAGATGGCTGATTGATTCACCAGTTCAGATCTGTTTTGAAAACACACTTGGCTTTAAAAAGAGATTGAAGTAGTAAGACTTATGCATTGAAATCCTGATGCAGGTTAAATTAGAATTTATGATTCAAGTACATGTTACAATCAAAATTTATCCTTGGCTTGATTTTGGACTTGAATTATTTTGAACCCGTGCTGATGGGGATATCTAATATGTTTCTATTTGTTGTTCCTTTTTTGTTTTGCTTACTTTTGTGATTTGTTTGTTTCTTTTACTGGTTGAAACAAAGCTGTCACTGATCTACAGCACAGGCTTGCTTACTATCACACTGAAATAATGAAATCCAGACTGTAGAAATATGCAGGTCTTTTTTATATGCCTAGTAAACATATATTTAAATATTTGTAAGCATTCACAGCCACCACCATAGCTATCACTTTGCATCATTCCAGAAAGGCACTGTATCTTCTATAAATCTCTGATTGTAGTCATTGATAAATCAAGATAGGTATCTTTAGGAATCTTGCGACATTCACAGCTAGAGTTTCTGACTTCCAGTCCCTTGCCCTGATCGTTGAGTCACGTTCTTGGTAAAGAAAGACCAAATAGAATCCGATCTTGCTTCATGTGAAACAAATGGCAAAAAAATTATTTTGACAGATCAATCAATTACAAACATTTTGTGTCTGGGAAAAAAGCAGATTTTTATTTGAAGCTGCGTAAAAATTTTGTTACCTGCGGCTGTCATTTAAATTTCTTTTTGCCCTTTGTAAAAGACGAAGTCTTCTCATGTACCTTTGTAAACCTGTGCTGAACAATCAGCAGTTTGGATTTCTTCTCCAAAGACCAACTTCATTAATGTCACAAGCAGCTATATGCTGTATGTCAATGTAAGAAACCTCCCTGAACGTGTGCCAATTGAAACTTCTGCCAATTTTAAACTGCCAAGGGGAATTATAGCTAGAAAATATCTCTGTGAAAATGGCTGAGAATGCTCTATTTGTTCTTCTCTCTTAATTGTATGAAACAGACTCCAGCAACCAGGAATTTACAGCACGCTATCTATCAGCCTAAAAGCTTATTCCAGCATTTGAAACGACACAGCTATTCCTTCTGCTTTTTGTGTCACTCTGTAATAAGAATTATTCAGCCTGACTTTTGTTAATAACCTTAGTAATGATTCCTAGTGTCAGCTATCTCTTCTGGCCAAGGCCTAGCAATGAATCATATATGTAAGTGTATATGTATATATATTATATAAATAAATGCTTGATTCACCCTGTGAAACTCAGAATTTAAGCTTCCCCCAGATCATATATGGAGTCAAGAGGATGATATTTCCACTATGTCAGCCTTCTGACCATAGCAAAACTTCTTAAAGTGGGTGTTTCTCAACTTGCTATTGGGACGAAAAAAAAAAAAGTAAGAATCATAAATCAATAACTGCATGTAAAGATCCAGTTTAAAAAGCATACATTTTGGAGCCAATTTTCTTTAAGATATGAGGACAAGGTTGTCTACTGAAGTCAAAGCCATAAACTGAAATTTGAACAAATAGAATATTAATTTCCATTGACTTCAGTGGGTTCTCCAGTGATTACTTGATATGGTGGGAGTTTAGGACAGCATGGATTGATGATAATTTGGTAGTTTCTAAACCAGAGTGCACTTTGATGCTAAGATGAATAATGTGTAAAGAGGCACTGTTTGAATCCTTGCGACATTTAACCCCATAAGGGTTTTGCAGTCCTGAGTATACCCACATGCATTACAATATTTTCAAATAAAAAATCAAGCATGCACTAACACTAGCTCTAGATAGCCTGAACTTCCAACTTACTTTTTTTGAAGTTCCAAGGAAACACAATTAATTTCATGAAACTCCACACAGCAGACAAATGCTTCTGTTGGCTGTCCAATAATATTTTCATAATTTTGTATTCAAAGTATATATTGGATTCTGCTACTGGCAATGCTGATTTTTTTTTTGACTCAGTGGTCTACTGGTTGAAATGAATTTCATACCTCAAATCACAGGCTTTTTAATTGATTTACTTCAGTTTGTCTATACTTGGAAAAAATCGCTTTTTTAAAAGAATGTAGCAGTTTGGTGGGTTTGATTTATTTCTTTTTTTTTTTTTACTTGCATTGTGGCTGTCTGTGCATTGGATTCTCTCTTTCTGTTTTCTATGACTTCTTTTCCTTTCTCTTTTCCAACTCCTGTAAAACTCCCTGACACTTTAATTTCCTTTCCAGTTATCAAGGCAAACAGGCTGAGGGCCTTCATCCCAGCCGATACAGAGAATGGAAGGACTGAGCTTCCTTTGAATCTGAAAGGCCAAACAGACCAATGTGGGATGACCTTTCTCCTGCCTGGTTAAGCCAGCGTTAAGCCTGAAGGAAATTTCGCAGTAGAAAATTTACACACTTGAGAAGAAAATAAATTTTGGGAAAAGAAGAGCGAAAGCAAGAGAGTATCTAGAGGGTTGTGGACAGGCTGCTGCTGAGGATTGTAAATTGTGCCATGTGTGTAAGGGCCAATGCAAGTCTACTAGTCTTGCTAGTATTTACTCCTCTAGGGAAAGGCTGCACGTTGCTAGGGAGATGGAAGGATCAAGTTTTCACGATGGTCATGTGGGAGACTCTAGTGATGGCATATCCCAAAATGTTTATTCTTGCTTGCGGCAACCAAGAATTGTTTTGGTGTTTATTGCTTTGGGTTCGTTGGTTTCTTGGAAGGGTTATATGTGCATGTGTGTTTTAATACAGTGATTGTATTTTAGTATTTCTGTGTGGATGTGGCTGTTCTGAAGTTACAGCGTGGTATGGAGGACTTCTGCCCCTCAACGTAAATTGCATTTCCAACAGTAAATAACTACCAAACTGTAGTAGAGCAGGTTTCCAGAATCCCTAATAAGGTAAGCAAGCAAAACAAAACAAAACAAAAATGTGCTAGTCTCTTTATCCTCATTGGCTTGTCTTATATCTTGAACAGAAACAGGCTCAGTCTTTGTGTAAAGTTTCTAAATTTCAGGTCACTGAAGTTTCACCATGATTAGCTTTGGGGTTAGGGGTTAGAGCCTCTTCCTTGGCTTGTAAGAAGATCCAAATGTAAGCAAATGACCATTTCTGTTTACTTAATACGTTATTTTATTTTTATTCAAATTCCTGTAAAATTTGCCACGTTCCCTCTTTTTTAACATTGTAATTATCCTATTAGACGCATATAAGGAGAAGTAAGATGACACTGTTTTTTCCTTAGAGTCATAATTGTTTATTAAGGATTACGTCTTAGGAAAGAACTACAATGATTACATTTGAAGTGATGGCTGCAAAAGAGGGAACAGATAGTTTCTTGTCTAGACCATCCTGTTACTGTCTCTCCTTCAGTAAGAAAGTCTTTATTTTCTGGGAGAGCCTTGCAAAAAGCATCTACTTTTATATCCAAGGATAAATTGCATAGGTTTGTGTTTAGAAAACATTTTGGTATGGACCTTTTAGTATTCAAAGACTGAGGACAATGCTGGCTTTTTTGAGCTGCACTGCAAAAGGAAATAATTTTGAGACAGGGTTTTTTTCTTCCCAAAAGCTTTCACGATTTGAAGAGTTGTGTGGTAAATCTCCTTGCATGCATTTCATATGCTGTTTAATACCACAGTCAATAAGGTTAGTATTTGAAGCCAAAGTGATTCCCAGCTTGGCCATCTTTTCTGAAATTTGTAGAAGTGAGCTTTGGAATAGATATGAAAGTTCCTGGCTACTCACAGAAAACACATTACAGGCTTGGCTGCTGTGTGCCTCTGAAGCCTCACCAGTATCAGAGGAGTCCAAGAATTTTCTACAGTTTCTCTGACAAGGTAAATAAACCCCAAATCAGCTGTGTTGTTACTCTTTTAGAAGTCAGAATTTTCAGGACTTTGCGCATTTTGTTTATGGAAGAATCATGCATTCCTAGACCCTTTCCTTAAAGATGTTAAGGCCCCAGTGCAAGACACAAGGCAAAAAATCTAAGCTCTTTTTTAACCAAGAGATCAGGAGAGATAACTACAATGATTTTTATTTTTTTTCCAAATATGCATTGAAGGAAATTACACTGACTTTCAATATCTGATGGATGGGGAAGGAGAGGGGAACCTGGGACCTGATTTTTCTTTTTTTTTTCTTGAGGTAAGTGCTGTGAGGAAATAGTAGAGTCCTACCATTCAGTCTTTTTTCAGTGAGTCTCTGATTGGACCTGAGCATGGGCTCACGAGTTACTAGATCTGAAATGTCTTAGTGGATGATGGCACTTAAGTGCTCTAAAAGGAGTGAATCTGGGAATTATGATGGTACTCAGCCGAACTGGTGCTATTCTGTCCTCCATGATTTCACTGGTTAAATTTAACATTTGTGACACTAACAAAAAGTGACTGAGAGATGAGATGCAGAGAGGTTGAGGCTTTAAGAGTGCAAAGACTTATTACCCTGAAAAAAAGAGACCCAACTTGCAGCTAAAGTAATACAGGATTATAATTTTCTTTGGGAATTCAAAACTTCTGCATTTTATTTTCTTCAACTTGGAGTATGCTTGTACAATTTTAATCTCTCTGCAGATGAGCTTTTACCTCTTATCCCTTACAGTTTTAATTTCAATAAACAAAAATATTTGTCTAAGTTGTTTTTAGCTCTCCTATAACTTGCTTTTCCATGACAATTTTCAATCCTCTGTATTGCAGCAGGGTCTCAGTTTGCAGAGTTGTTCCTACAGCTAATCCTCCTTCCTTTCTTTTTCTCCTCAACTAATTGCTCATGTTTTCAAATGTTACAATATCACCACCAAAACCTAGGCATTCTTTGGAGGATAACTTGAGAAGGAACACAGACCTCAAAAATGTCATTGAGCTCAGAAGTCTCAAAGCAAAATCCTTTCTCTGCTTAAACAGGATGCTATCAAGGGATCTGGGCCAAAATTAAAAAGGAAAAATACTATCTGTATGGGGAGTTTTATGTAGTATTTTCAGTGATTATTTCCACAGCTGAAAAAAATCAACAGTAAATATTAATTTCTGCCTTTCTTGAAATCCATAAAACAAGCTAACATCCATCTCCAAAGAATCGCTTTTTCTCCTGCTTTGAGTTTCATCTTCACCACATCCATTGTTTCCCAGCACCTTGTGCTGTGTAGCAAGGCACCATGTTTTCTGAAATGTCAAATTTGACTTGTAGATGAGAGGATGATTTATATATTCTCCTTTCTTTCTGTTCTATACCATCAGCCAGTTTGCATCTATCTGTATCACTCCACTAGTGTTAACGTTGACACTGCTTTATAGGGAGTGAGGATCTGCACTCAGAAGTTTCTCTTGTGCTTCAAATAGACCCACCAAATTAAACGGGCTTGTGTGCCTTTGAAGTCGGCGCAGAAGTTTCTCTGTAAGTGCAGAGCTTCTGAGGAGGCATTAGAGCCATATGAGGCTGTTCTTCATTGAAAGACCTTTAAAATGAAAACCCAAAGTGATTTGTCATTACAGGGTTATTCCCTCTGGGAAAAGCAAGTGGAGTGCTAGAGCTCAAAATGCTAAGGTTTCACTTTGAGGAAAATGAAGAGGAAGGAAATACTATCAATGATTGTGGCAGCAGGCACAAGCATGGCAGGGCTTGAGGCAAAGCCTGGCAGGTAACAGCTTTCATACTTCTATAAACATGGAAGGCTGGCGCACTGACATGGAAAAGTGTGTCATGAGTAACATTCTGTGCCTGTTTCGTACTGATCTTGGTCACTGGCAAAAGAGCATCTCCTTCAGAGACAGCTTGTCTCTTACAGCCCAGACAGGACAGGCCTGCTATAAATCTCCTTCACATGGAATTTTCACTGAATATAGATGTGATTGCACAGATGTGCTGTTTCCCAGAAGTAATCTTCCAGGTTTGCTCATCAGCCAGTGTTATTTTAGATGAGAATTATGATACTTTTCTTGTTGCTGTGCTTGAGAAGTCTTTTTGTCATTATTATTATTATTATTTTTAAAAAAGGAAAACATTAATAGATTTATAAGAGTGGGAGATAGAAAAATAGGAGATCTGTTTTAATGTCAGATTTTGTACAAAGGAACTATATCTCTCCTGAGGCTGGTGTGATTCAACCAGCCAAAATCTGAATGTCCTTGAATACTTGTGGTCCCATATTTTCAATTTTTTGTTACAGGTACAAGTAAGGACATTAGCTTTAGCTAATACAGGCTTGGTACTATTCCTGTTGTTTAGAGTCCCCTAATGGTTTCAAAGCGCTTTCCTTCCTTTTTTCCTCTGTGGTGTTTCCTCTTACTCTTGACATCTTTCAGAGTTCTTGTGGCATTAATAAATAGTTTGTGCAGATATGCTTTCTGATACTGCAAATGAAATGGAAATCCTTCTATGCAAATGCCTGATGTTTAATAAAAGTCAAAAAATAATGTGTATCAAAGGTAAGTCTAAGTGAACTGAAAGAAGGCAAAACCTACAGCAGTAAGACCTCCAAACACACCTGCTACCTTCACTCGGCTTCTGGTTTTGAAATGAGCTGAAACCAATTTGTGCAGATTGAAAATGTGCTTTTAGAAAAATCTTTCTGAAAGCTGAGAATCAAGGCTTCTCTTTGGCCCAGACTTTCAGTAGTGGGCTAGATCAGCAGATTTCCTTAGACTGGGTCATTCTCCATTTGTAACAGATGGATTTGGGAAACTTCGGTGTCTGAGTTGTACTTTCAACAAAAGCAGACAAGAAGTAAAGCAATTACATATATTGGATCTTTGTGATTTATTTTAGACAAAAGAGTGCTTGTGAATCCCTTAAGGATTCTTTTGTCTAAAATAAATTTCTAACACACTTGTGAGTCTTCAGATTACCTAGCATCAGCCTCTATAAATTCCTTTGTCTGCAACATCTCATCTGCCAATGGAGATAATGGTACTTTAACGCCTGTGCATCCTTGCCTTTTGCCTTTCTGCAGTTCATGAACTTTGAGGAACAGTTTTCTAACTGATTGCATCTTACAGGGGTACAAAACTATTTATTTTCAGGAGATGGGGAAACAAGGAGAACAACTGATTCTACAGCGCTAGGTAGTTCACACTTTCTGAAATAATAAAATGTTAAAAGTGCTCAAATGTCCTTTATTTTCTCTTTCATTGAACTGCAGACTATTACCATGTGCTAGGAACAAAAGCCATGCCAGATACACTCAATTTTCAAACTAACATCACTTGCTCCACTTCTTCCATTGCCCATGAAATGAGGCTATCCAAATGTTGAGTGAGTGATAATTAGGGATTTGGCAAAAAATATACACTTTTGCATATTTTCACTTTTGAAAATGCACATCATCTGTTTTTGAGCTTGAGTGTCCAAATCTGAAGAGAAAAAAAGTGAATTGGGCTACCTTCTAGGCCACATCAAAATCCATTAAAGATCAGAGAACTGCCTGAAGAATAAGCAATTGAAACAAATTAATGTTGAATTCTGCTCTTTTAGACTCCTCCTTACTTTGGCTGCAGTGCAATGGGGTCATGTTTGCATGGCTTACTTGTCTGCTGCTGTAACTCAGCTCAGTTGCACCTTGCACCTCATCTTCTAGCCCTGTTCTGCATTGCTTATAGCACAGTCTTGCTCCAGGGTAGAAATTACAGGGTCTTACATCAGCATACCTTGGTTTGCATCTCAGTCTCTTTATCCTTCACTTCTTTATTGAATGGGGATGGATGATTGTTCTCATTTTTTTTGTTGTAAAATGAAGTTGCTCTGAATGTAGGCAGAAAACTGACAACAGAAAGAACACCTTCCAGTTTTGACTCACATGGTAATGAAATATGGGAGGGAATCCCAACACACAACATCTTAAATTATTTTGAAAAACGGTGACTTTTTCTAGTGTGAAGAGGAGGAACAGGGCTGGAAAGTGTGGAGAAAAAACCTCTTTGCCATTTTCCTTGAAGGTTTCTAGCAGAACGGGCCTACTTGAAAGTGTTAGTAAATATATCTTGCTGCATTTCTATTGCTTCCCGATACTGTTTCTTTTAGCAGTATTGGTGTTCTAAAGGGCATCAACCTCATTGATTTTTGCAATTTTAATCTTGAGCTGGAAATTGTTAGGGCATTTCCTATAAGAGATTCTTATTTTCAGGCCTCTGGGTTTAGGAGTGGGTAAAACAATCATTCAAATATGAATTTAATCATTCAAATTTAAACAATAATTTAAATTTAAGCATTGCTCAATTTTACAATTCTCATTCCTTCATTTAAAAAAAAAAGTAAGATTGCAAAGAAGATTCACATCTTTTTGATTAGCTAATCAAAAAGATTGAAAATTGACAAGATGTCAGTTTTCTAAAGTATTACATGGTTTTCTAGAAGACTAGATTGCTAATATAGATAAGTAAGACTATTTTATGCTTTTGAAAGAAAGCTAATATTTTTCCCTGACTGTTTTTCATTTTTATAGTGAAATCTGGTCAGAAACAGTCTGTTTTAAATGTATTGAATCCAATTATTAATAGGGCTGAAATAGACTACCATTTCTTTTGTATAGGATCATTGTAGTTTAGCTAAATGAAGATTTTTTTAATTGACTTTTTTCATATAATCATATCGTTTTGGAAAGCGCGAGGGAGACCTCCCGCTATTGATAGGGTTATTTGTTTTGTTCTGCTTTGTTCTCCGTTTTTTAGTAAATCTGTTATCAGTTTTCCTGCTGCACTGAGCTGCCTTGTAATTTCAACAAAATTCATAATTTAGGGGGAGGGAAGTAAATGAAGGAGAAGGGGGGGCTGTTTCTACTGCATCAGAGGTCACACCTCCTGGGACATATTGTCAGTAAACCAAGACGAGGATTAACTCTAAAATTTTCACCAATAACAAAGTCTTCTAAAATGAATGTATTAAAATGGGAGCGCTACAGAGTGCCTAGATGGTTATCTTATCTTTTTTTTTTTTTTTTACATTTTGTATCTTAATCCTATTTACACTAGTTCTATAGAAAAATATTTTGCAGGTGCATTTAAATTCAGTGTTTCTTGCAAACACATGTTTTGTGAAGCCTGTTATTTTTTCCCTAGCTTCTTGCTGCTGTACATGAAAAGCAGTTATTTTATCTGACTCCATTATCAAGCATTCTCATTTAGCATCAGGTCAGCATGGTGCTAATTTTTGCTAAGGGGCTTTGTGCCAAGAACAGGTTTCTCAAGAGTAGTCACTGTGAGAATTACTATGCATATTAAGTGTCAGCACTGGTGCTATGTGATCAGCAGCCTGTATATATGCTGCCCCTTGCCTAGGGAAAGTAGTTTAGTAGGTTTTTTTGAAAGTCAGAAGACTGGCTCCATCTGAACGTAAAAGATGCCAGAGGTGCTTGATACATACCTGAAACTGTAAGATAGTGATTTCTGTAACCAAATCAAGGTCAAAATCAGGAAACAGGATCCTAAACCCAGTGTTTGTTATATGGGCAAAGGTGCCCTGTATACCTACTGGCTGTGATATGTGCTCTGTGATCGGCATCCTCCAGTAAGCCATTTGGCTGTGGTCTTGCTCTTTCTCATAAGGAAGCAATCCGTGGGATCTGGGCTGTCTTCTGGCTCTGAAGTCTTAGATGTTTCTGATCTGGGTGCCTGGACTCTTCTGGAGGGGTCTCATGTGATGTGCCCTCTGTGCAACATCCTCACTGCACTTGCTGAGGCCCTGAGTACATCACAGGGCTCTTTCACAAGGTAATAAGTACTGCTGTATGTTACAAGAAAGCCTGACCAAAGAGCATGGACAAACACTTTTAATCCATCCAGTCAGCTAGTCACTTCTAAAAATACTCCGCTTCTCTGACATTTAAAATTGTGGATGATGTGCAAGCACTGTGAACCTGGCAGCTTTTGGAACATGTAGCAGAACACACTAGAAATATGTCCACACAGGTTGTGTCTGTGTCTCAGGAAACTAGCATTTAAATATCTCATTTATTTCAGTATCCCGTTTCTTTGAACAATCCATACACACTTTGATATGCCAGGGAGAAAATCTTCTGAGCAGGGAATAATTTGTGAGGCTACATATTAATAAAAAAAAGAAATAAAATTGAAGCACATAATGGTAAAATTCTCAAATGAAAAGCATTAGGGAATATAGACAGAAAGAATTGTTTCTAAAAGGAATTAGTTAACCAAAACTTTCTTAAGGGGACATGAGAGTAGGCTGTACATCGTAATCACTTTTTTTGCTTAAATTAAAAGATGGATAAAGTCCTTTCAGTTAGTCAAAACCAATAGGCAAATTATTTTTGTTCCTAAGAGTTTTGGAGGAGAATTAGGTTTTATTTACTGTGAATGTGATGGACATCAGCTTGTAAAAAGGCCTTAGCTGTAAAAAGGTCAGTTCCACGTCCCAAATTCTCCTGAGTTTAGTGTTTAACACAAGCCCATCTGTACCAGGATTTGTTTCAAAGCATACTGACATGAACAGCATCACTGCAATTTTTGAGACAGAATTCAATAATATCCCAAAGACCAAAAAATGAAAGCAGTATTTGATTTAAAAACAAACAACTTGTGCATCATGAATTACCTGGTTAATATTCAGACTTAAGTGGAGGGGTTTTTTTCCTACATCATGTGGTACTGTAACATTCCTCAGAAAAATATAAAATCAGACCTACTTTGAATTCTACTAGAACTCCAGTATCATTGAGAACACACATGACTGAGTCATGTTTTATGTCAGAGTTTTTCACAAACTTTTCACAAATTTTACATTTTCACCTGCTAAAAAAGAATTGTTTCTGCTAAGAGAAACTGTTTTTATTAAGACGAATTGCTGAGTGTTATTTTCTTTGGGGGTTTTTTTGTGATTCCCCTTGAGATTTTCTAGGAATAAAAGTAGAGATGGTCTGGGTGTTTTTTTTCTCTCAATAGTTCCAAAAGTAGTTGGAATTTCATTATGTCTGAAGCTACTGAAGACTATGAAGAGTAAGGTGTAAGGGATGATGTAGTCCCAAAAGCAGCGTGAATAAAACATTTGAATTGTGAACTCTGTTATGCATATTTGTAGACCTAAGTCATAAAGCATTGTCAAGCATTGTACCTTGAAAACAAGCCCAAACGACTACAGTGCCTTAAACCTAAGGTTTTTTTTTGTTTGTTGGGTTAGTTGGTTGGTTTGGTTTGGTTTTTTTTTCTGGAGAAATAACACTTTCAGTTTCTGACTGTTTGTGAGAGAAAACAGGTAGCTGGCTACTTGTTTGTCAGGCTGGACCAGAAAGTTTTCATTGAGTTGCAGTAAGCAGCCTTGACAGGGTATGAGGTTTTCAGTAGAAGTGTTCTACTTCCAGCAGCTATGGTGTCAGGCCTGCAATTCTTATTTTACTTTATTTTAAGAGTATTTTAATCACAGTCAAGGATATCTTTCTCTCTAGAGCACGGATGGCCAACATTTATTCAAAGAATTATGAAAAAGGAAGAGTTAGATGAATTTTGTTCTTGAAAAGAGAAGCTATTAAACTATTTCAATCTATTTAATCAGTAATAGTTTTATTTCCTGTAAGTGCTGGAATCATAATGAGGAAATGAGTATCCTAAAATGTATTTAATATTAATCTCAGTGAATAGTTTGATTCTATCAAGGAGGGCTTTCCAAAGGCCAAACCTTAATTATTTTGCTGTCATTTTGTTTCAGATAAGAACTAAAGTGTTTCTCTCATATATGTTTTCCCCCAAGGAGCATTCCTAGTAAAATCTGATTTTGATTTCATACACTGCAGAGTGACTTGCTGTTTAAAAGTATCTTTCAATGAAATTTTCAAAGCTTGTTTATTGATAGTGCAAGACTATGAGTTTCATTATACTCCATTGTGGTTTAAAAATATTACTAGATCATTTCTACAGTTGGGGAGCAAATATCACAAAAATGGTGAAGTGTTGTGATAGTCACTGCTTAATCATCTGGCTGTCTAAGAGAACGTGTAGTCCAGCATTAGGTGTGCAGCTTACCACAAATCAGAAGCAGACATTTTAGCTCACTTAAAATATAAGAATAAATTCCAACCATAGAACATTAGTTATTTAGTTAAAGAAATTGGATAGGGTTTGTTATGTTACTGGATATTTGGGAATGTTAGGTGTTTCTCCCCCCCTACTTGTGAATTGGTTTGCTCTTTAGTTTTGAGCACTCTTGTGGATTTGGATAGCTTTCTTTGAAAGAATGAAGACAAATTGCCTCTACACAAGGAAAATGAATTTCTCTTTTGTATCTTGGATTAGATCTTAGAAAAATGATTAAAATTCTGCCTCGTGTGGGTGGTTCTCTTAGACTTCTGGTGTCACTATTTTGTGTTACTTATTTAGTGAAACTGCACCACAATCCTGCTATGAACCAAGTGAGTTCTCTAAACACTGTGTAAAAGTCATGTTCATTCTCTCCTTTAGGTCAGAAAATAACTAAGCTGAGCTGAGGAAAAGAGTTTAAACAGAAGGTAGAAAGTTCTCCCTATGTACATGGGGAAAGAAGGATAACACGATCTTCTGACTCTTCCTCAGAACTATCTGGAACAAAAGCTCACTCTGTTTTGTGTGCTCTGCAAAGAGCAGCAGGATCCTGGAATATGAGTAGAAACCTCCCTATTTTATATATACTGATGGTCTTGGACACATGACAGATACAGAGCAGGCAGTTGAAGTGTTTTTGGAAGAACACAGAACTCTGAGGTTGGAGACAGGATTAGGCAGCAGCTGAGGAAAGTTTCTGGATAGATGTATATTGGATTAGCTACCTTTTGGGTAGGCAGACACAGTCAAAAGTGACTTAATATCTAACAGCAACTTCAGAAAGATGAGCCAGGATAACTCTGCACACCTCTCTGTAACTACTGATAACCCTTTAAAGATGATACTGCCCTGAGAAATGGAGCTTTTCTTTGCAGCACTTTAAGACTTGTTTCTTCAAAATATTGAGACTATGCAAAGAAACGTTTGATCAGCAGGGTTCACAGTGAATATCCCTCCATCGCTTTACAGTCGCTGTTGAGATGCATTTGAGCGCAAAAAGCCAAACTGCCCTGAGTAGTCCTTCTCTGTGTCACGAGGTGGCGGTGCAGAGTGGCTTTGCAAATCCAGCCTTAGTAATTTTAGAAGGGCAGACTTTTCCCAGGGAAGTTTGTCATTTCTGCATGACTCTTCAGATTCTAGGTTTGTCTCAGAATCAGTCTTGAGAAGTGGAAAACTTGCAAGCTGCCTACAGTCACAGCATGAAGTAACATTTTCTTGAAATTACTCTTATGCTAATCTATTTAATTAAAAATTACAGTGGGTTGTATTTTAGAGATATGTTGAAGACAGAAAAAATAATAACAGCAGAAACTCAGCAGTAACGGTAGTGGACAATCTGGCCAATATAAGCACAGGTTAAACAACAGGTCACTATTTTAATTTACTCGATTAGAGCTGTCAACAGAATGCATCTTTATTGATTCATTTCTGTGGAGCTTATGCATAATCTCAAACTGGCATTATAATGCCGGGATTTAACATCAGGGGATTAAAGCAAGAAAGATGTTGGAGAACCTGTTGTAGCTCAGTTGCCCTCAGAGATCAGATCACCTTTATAAGATGGGGAACTAGAATTGCTGCAACAAAACGTGTAAGAGAAATAGTAAAGTCTTCAGTGGATTTCAGTCTACAAGGTTACTGAACCCTGTTAGGAAAGTCCCTACTCTTCCTCAGGGGAGGGAGAAACTGACAGAGAAGGCTTTTTGCTTTGCTACAGACCTTGCTTTGTCCAAACCACTTAAAACAACAGGACCAAAGAATTAATTCAGATCCACCAGAATTAAGATTGCTGGCTGTAGTTAGGGACCACTCTGAGAGATATTTAATGCCAGGCCATTGCAGTGACTGCTTATGCTGAGCTCAGAGGTGACATCCTCTAACAGCATACTCACATTCAAAGTTTTTGGCTCCCCTCTCTGTGTGCTGTAGTTGGCAAGGCAACTTACCAACTGGAAATAATAAAGGAGAAATTATTGTATGCAGAGTGCTGCAGGAATGGGGTTCCATAGCTGCTGCCTCTCTGCAGGCCGATAACCTACCACCTGCTTCCTCTCCTCTACCCACCGTTGTGTCATGGGAGATGCAAGGCAGAATTTGCTTGCAATCTGGAGAAATAGAGTTATATATTATTCTGCCTGTTTGCTAATTTGTGAAGAGCTGTGCAACATTTAATTAGTAAAATGACTGTGTGTTGGCTAGATCTAACTACCAATTAAAAAAGGTAATATATGGGTAATTTAACATGTAATGTATGTTCCATACTAGTTTAAAAAAAATAAATTTGAAAATAATAGAAAATCCTGCTCCAGAAATGGGTGAGCTACCATCTGCCTAGCTAATGTAACGTGACAGAATAAGAAATAGAGTTAATTATTTCAAGCAAGAATGTGTCAGAGAACCCACTTAAATAATCATGGATCACTTTGTAGTCATCACTGTCTGTTTATAGATAACTTGTATGGATTTCCCTTTCACACATTCCTTTGCTTAGACCTGATGTGTGCACAGGATCCCAAGTCAAAAGGCTTTAGAATGGCTCAGCTTTAACAAAATAAACCCATCTAGAGTGTTAAGTAAAGCCTGGAAAATGCCTGTGGCTATTTGCTACATGCCCAGTTGAGTTCATCAGTTCAACATGTGTCCAACCTCTTTTCACTAAATAAGAGCAAAGTTCTCCAGTCCATTTGGTGCTGGGTTTATGATGCGCCGTCTGTCCTGTGCAGCCACAGAGTGCAATCACGACTGAGCTGTTTGACCTGGAGACACTTCCTCCAAGGGGAAAGTGTCTGGGTTCCCAGAGACAGGTGGTATGTTGGCCTGCTGTGCACAATCTAACTAAGAAACAAGCTACTCAAGCTGGCAGGGTTAACAGGGGCAGAAGAGTGGGAAGCTGTAGCAAAGCACAAGCCGAATGGCATAGGCTAAATGCCAGCTGCGCACCCTTTCTATGACTGAAATGAAAGAGAAGTTTCTCTCACTGGTGGGTCTATTTAACTTACTTGAGTGCCACTCTCTAGGGGTTAGATAATTTAGAAAGTAAGTGATGGTGAGAGTTGAGGATAGCAGTGTGTTGAGTACTAGTACCTCATAAAACTGAGCTGAAAATACAGATTGTAGGTTGATAGATTCCTTTAATCCACACCAACAACCTTATTCCTTGATTCTTTAATGTGTGTTGCAGAGTAACCAAATATTTGCCATCAAGTAAGCACCCAGAAGTCTTGTTCATTTTCTGAACTACAGCTGCATCTGCAAAACTGGGATGGAAATCTCCAGAGGACACGTTTTTAATTAGATTTTTAACATTTCCCTTTCTAGTCAGCCTGGAAAGATAAGAGCATTCTGCCCTTGCTTCTGGTCCCAGCCAGAACCAAGAAATCAGAGAAGCATGTGAAAGTGAAAAGGGTGGGTAAGAATAACGAAGTCCTTCTTACCAAATGTTAAAAACATTTGATCCTGGATTTCATGAAAGGGATGAGAAAAAGGATTGATCCTTGCTGAATTAATCTGCTGAGCTTCAGGTGTTCCTAGGACTTTGCTAACATCAACAAGGTAATCACTGGAGAGATTTGCTCTTTTCTCATCAGTGACCTTGGAAAATGCTCAAATGTTTAGACTCTTTGGCAGCAGATGGCTTCTCTTTCTAATTGCTATGTTGTCAACTGCATCTATAAATACAATAGAGATTACATACAGAGATTTGGGATTAGGGAAATCTGGGTATATTAGCACTATTTGAAAGGGGTAAGTAAACAAATTATTAACATATTCCATAGAGGCCATCCAACCAACAGAGATCTGCAACCAACTAGATGATTTGCAAGCAAAGACTTAATCTAATGTATGTACTTTCCTTAAAATGAACCAGGAAACTTCAGGTGAAAGGGGGTTTAACAATTTCTTCTTCTGACACACAACTAATACTTTATGTCAGAGCTGAGCAAACAAGCTCTGTTTGATGTAAATGAGTTGCTACTTCTAATAAGTAGACCTTGAAGGACTTTATATCCAAGTTATATTTTTTCCTTTCTTTGCATCTGACTGGCTAACACAAGGAATGGTTAACAGTTCCCTTTTTTGATTCTGTTTTCTCAACTGATGCCCACTTAATTTTCCCATTGATCCGGATACTTGGGAAACAGTCTTTTTCTCCAAGAAAAAGGCAAGTCTCTCTCTCTCGCTGTGATTCAAACAAAAAATTCTTCATTGCCCTCCCCAAGGGTGTGGGTTGATCATCTTTGGTTTGATCAGGCACAGCGCCCACCAGCACCTTTGCATGTAAAAGGCATGTGTATATTCCCCCAGCCTCTAATGAATTTTGTATTACTTGAGAAATCCTTCTAAGAGGAATAGTCTGGCATAGGAAACTGAGGGAGGAACGGCAAGAAGAGCTTCTCCTTTATAGACAGTCATAAGGGAAATCTATTCTCATGACTAAATAAACCTGAAAGCTTATGCAGGGCTTCTATTTTCTCAGTGCCAAGGACAAAAGTGAACTAAGAATTGCCTGTGTTTTGTCTGTCAGTCAAATAAATTATTGTGTTGGGTCCAAAGGTGCTACAAAAAGTAATATTTCAACTCCTAACCCTCTCCTGCAATCCTTCAGTCAGCACCCAATTTAAAGAATGAAATTCACACTGTAGTATAGATTTTGGTATTAAATATGCTCTTGTGGGGTGGTTTTGATTATCAGATTTAGCAAAGGAAAAGTCAGCTGCAAGATAAACATACTGCTGTGCACATTTACTCATGGTAAAAAGTGCTTTATTCATGTGGCAAGACAAATTATAATAAATAGCCACCTGTATCTTTATCTTATACTGCTGTTAATCCTATGCCTCTGCAGCCACTGTATGCACACTAGAGGCTTGTAAGGAGAGTCTGCAGTAGCTGAAATCAGGAAGATTAACTGGGGTATTAGTGTCATTGATTGGTAACTGCAGTGTCTGGAGTAAGTGAGGAGCTGGACTCAAGGAAGAGGGAGAGGTTTGTGTAGAATTCTCCCAGCATTGCAATTTCTGGGATACATTTTTCAGTCCTATGAAGAGGCAAATGCCTAAACCAGATTCTGTCCTTAGGAAGTGTTGGGACAGAAAGTTGATTGTGGGATATATGCACAGAATGGCCGCTTGATGAACAACCCATGCTACCAGCTGTGAGGGGCAGCTCGGGCTTCTGATGGGAGGAAAGCTTGGTTTATACTTGGCACCTGTGAACAAAGACAGTCTTCCCATGAGGATTAGCTATGATCAGCTGAGCAGGCTTCCCATGAGAATGAGATTAGTTTATAATAAACAGCTGTTTCATGTTATGGGAAGCCATAAGGGGAGCTGGAATCCAGGTGCAGAATATCAGTCCTGCACCTTGTCCAGTGGCAGAAGACACGACCTCGTGGACGGGCCGAGCTATCCAATAATGACTGTAATCTTGGACCCACGAGGGCACAAGGATGTATAAATGTGCACCATATGTTTAATAAAGTGTCACATTGTTCAACCATATTGGTTGTTCACAGTGTGTCCGTGTACCTGTCGCCAACAGTTGATTTCTGCCCAATCCAAATCTGGCTATTTGAATCAAGAAATCCGGTTGAACTACAAGGGCTAATTTTTGAGTTGCTTGGTAAAGCTTGGCTTGCTGTTTTTAAAAATGTTTTACAATATTTGTTTCTCTCTCCAGAGTTTTCCAAAATGCTTATGTGTCAGATGCAGTGTGCACATAGCATGCATGCATTAAGGCACAATATTCCATTTTAACCCCTAGGTAGCACAACTGCTGCAAGAATTATATTGTTGATGCTAAATAATGCCAGGCAGAGTAACTTTCTGAGTCTGTGAACAGACTTAATGAAAGCCAAACCAAGGAAATAATAATGAGGAAATGAGGTGAAACTGGCAGACTTTTATATTTTGCTTCAGGTGGGTTGTCAGAGAAGAGGTATCCTTCTCCCAATAAGTTTGAGATTCTATATTCTTGCACTCCTCACAAAATACCTGGTTATGCCATGCTTGGACTAAGACTTGAAAGCAGCCCAAACTAGCTCGTGTTCCTCTGTAGAAGGGAAGGTGCATCATAGTAAGTAAACCAGTCTTCAAGCATCAAGTCCTGTGCACTCTGAGCACCACATGTTGCGCACAGCTTCATGTAACAGTAAGATTAACATCTGTGGATCCTGACTTGTAAGCCAAGAGCTCAGCTTCCCAGAAATACTGTGCAATCATATCATAGGGCTGAAACAAATAAGATTACTTCACTGGCATGGGTTGGTGTAACCACAGCATACACTGTTAGGTTTCATTCTGTAGAAAAAAAAAGTTAGTTCTGAGCTAATTGTGGTCTTTGGAAGGGGAAAAAGGGAATTCAATATTATATGTTATGTTGTTTTGTGTTATTTTTGTTGTGAGGCCAAAAGTGGCTGTCATAGGTTTACTTGCTGTAAAAAAACTGAGCTGGGAATTTTTTCTTTCCCCTGCATCACTGTCAAAGAAAGATGTTGAACGAGGGAGGGGAAGGGTGGTTTGCCTTGGGTGAGGGACACACACAAGAGAACTGGCCGCAGCCTGCATTCCAGACTGGTGGCCCTCAGAAGACTGGTGGTGGGGGGGAGGTAAATCAACATATTCTATAAACCATAGCAGAAATACTGCTTTTCTACCTGAATTCCTATTTGTCTGTCTATCTGTCTGTCTGTCTACTTAGAGATAAAAGCATACGTACTCCTACCTTGTTTGGCTCTCTCTCAGAAATTATTATATACCCTGAATTTATGTGGGCAAGAAGTACCAAAGGCATAGGTGTTTTCCTGCAACTGCTCTTGCATGCTGTTTCACACAAAACACTGTGATAAGCAGGAGCTAGTGCAGTAATAAATACTACAGACTTGGTAGGATTAGCTGCAAGTATTCAGTGATCACCAGAAACTTGGTTAAAACTCAGAATTTATTTTCATTTTTATTTTAATTAGGAGAAGAATAAATTTTTCCAGCTATTTTTCTAGCTTACAAAGGTGATGTTTTCCCCTTTGATCTAGAACAATATTAGTAAGGCTAATAAGTTAGTCTCATTAGTAAGACTAATAAGTTAGTCTTACCTGCTTAAAAATGAAGAAAAATAAAAACTGCTAAGATCTTACCTTTTAATGAAAAATAATGTTTGAGCTGGCATCAGTCCAGTTTAGGACAAAAATTGAGAAAGAGCTCAGTGCCCGATTAGTTTTACAGATAATTGTCTCTACAGCGTCTATTTCCTCCTTCAGCAAAAGACCAGAGTTTTCATGCATTCAGAGAAGAAAGGCATCAAAAGGCATTAGGGGCACAATTCAGGTAAATAAGCTTATTGGTTGATCAGTTGCTCAGAGGCTCTTCGTGCAAACATCTCACAGGAGTGGTTTTCTCCACCTATCTAGCAGGTGAATGCCTTTCTTGTTTAATAGATTCTAGGTTGATTGCAGTTGAACAGCCCTGCATTTCCATGATCTCAGGAACCACAGGAACACAGTGTTTATATCTCCTGTAACAGATATTTTTTTTAATGGTTCACTCATTCCCCATAGAGGCAGTGGCATTCTTGCCATTGACTATTTTTGATGCTTGAGTGAACCTTAATGTTTTGGGCTGCTGAGTTAAAGAAATCACTGAGGGTGAACTGGAAAGCATCTTCCGTATCTGCAGGTGGACAGGACAATACCATTATCACTCTGACAGTGCAAAGCTAGCAGCTCTGAAGTGACTCGTTTGCAGAAAAAGTACTTTCTTCCTCATCTCATTTAAGAGTACAAACAAGTGCATGGACCATAAAACAGAATTATGCAAAGAGTTAACAGTTTGCCAAGATTCTGTTATTGGAAGGAAAAAATTGGAATGAACTTGCGTTTTTGTTGTTTTTAATTTTTTGTTGTTGTTGGGCTTTGGTTTTAAGACTCCCAATAGAGGTTTTAAAATTTTCTTGTAAAATGACACAACTACTATTTCAGAATCTTTAACTCATAGTGGGAAAGATTCTTAATCCAGCAGGATGGCTGCCGTAGCTGCTTTCCCCCTTCCTGCTGTGTCAAAGGACTTAAAATCCTAGCGCAAATTCCTTTATTTGCAATAATGGTCAAATTGTGGCTTGTCTCTTGAAGGCATTCTGCAAAACTCATTATTTTCTTAATATCCTTAGCTCACGATGTAAATGCCCTAGACAACTTAATGTGTTGATCCATCATTCTGTTGAGCTACAAATTCCTGTCTCCCAAAAATTTGTGTCAGTGCAACCTGGGCATATATTGAAAGAAATTGTTACTGGTATTCTCGACACTATTGCTGGCCCAGGAATGGTCAGTGAAATACAGGCAAACAGCCTATTTACAGTGTTCACTGTCTAAGCATCAGAGTGAGAGTCCTAGGACATAGATATGTACACTGTTAAATAAAAGAGAGAAGAGAGAGTTCTTGCTCTGACCCTTTGATTCCCAGTACTCCTTGGTTACTCACTCTCTTCCTGACTCTGGACCATTCCAGTTATCTCTCAAAAAGCTGTATGATGCAGTGGCTTCATCCTGCACAGGGTGGTTGGAAGACAGAAAGTGCCTCTTTGCCTTGGGCTAATCCATGATCATGCTCTATTTAGCCATTTATTTATATCCAGTGTCCCAAGAATTGACTGTAGATCCCAAAATTGACTCTAGATAAAAATTGAGATGGATTTAAATTCCCTGCTGATTGTTACAGCTTCCCTAAAGAAACAAGCATACAAAACAATAAAAAGGCAGTTCTGTCTCTATTAAACTATGACTCCCTATAAACATATTGGTTGTTATCACCTCCTGTAAAATTATGAAGAACTAATTCATCTTCTGGCATCTATATAAAAAATATGTTCTGAATTATTAAGAAATTCAGCTGACCCTGTTACCTTTTTGCTTTTTGACTAAGGACTTAAATAACTAGTTAGGATACCCAAGTTTGGTTTATGAGCAGCCAGAGTTGTAGAACAGTGCTAAATTTAAAATCTAAACCTGTTTCTTCAGGATGTCTTTTAAATAGCTTTTCAGTGAAAAGAACTGTAATGAATCTGTGGGTTGTGAGCTTAGTATATTACCTGTAACCCCAAAGTTGCATTAACTCATAATCGTTCAATATTCAAATATTACTTTCTTTAAATAAGTTCATAGGAAAGTAAATGCCTTGCAGTCACAAAGAAATTTGCTTTCAAGTAGGATTTTTGCTGGTCTGCCTCTCAGAAAGGTGCATCCTATCTCATTTCTCAACATTACTCTTGTCACCATGTTTCGTTATGCAAAGTGAATATAATGCATATGCAGTAGCTAAGTTTCATTACAATGTCAGATAATAAGATAATATGCTATTGTTTGGGGGATAAACGTTTTTTGTGTGTGCTGAAAAGTAAGTCTAGGGAGGCTCAGATGCTAGCCAAGCTGTGGACCATGAGCCTTGAATGCCACTCAAACTGTGGACTGCAAGGTGTGGCCAAGGGCCAGTCTACAGTAGATGGACACTGTGAATGGATATTGAGACACTGAGACTGGGAAGTGGGCAGTGATATTTTGACTCAGCAAACAGGATCTTCTCACTCGCTGCCTAATGCAGTCCTTCACAGAGCAAGGAATTTTTGAAGCTCCTTCCTTGGGATTTTGGGGGATTCCACAAGCTCCTTTTACTAGTATGCTCCACTTCAGGAACCTTCATGCTTGCAAAGGTACAGTGTGGCTTGTGCATCCTAACCAATAAACTGAAGCACAGCAAATGATCTCCTTGCAGGGTGGCTGTGGAAGTCAGAAGGCTTTGCTTGTTTGAAGTTTGCTGGCTTGGAACATTACAGAAGAAAAAACAGTTTATGAATACCATGCAAACTGTGTCATACAAAAGTGACTAGTAACCAGATGATTCACTGCAAATGTATTGGTAGTTTTGGTGTTTGTCTATTTTTTTTTCCAGCTGAGCTGAGAAAAGGTTTATTGTAGGAGTCTGAGAATTGCTCCCATCTGAGAGATTTTGGATCATAACTGCTTTTTCCTAGCATGTGGCTTAGCACTGGAGCGGGAGATCAGATATTTCACCTCCCAAGAGCTGTTCACTTTTCTCTCACTGTCCTCTTGTAGTTGTATCACTCTCATTTGACATGTCATCTTTCCCTATAATTACACTGACAGTGACTATCACTGGCTACACATTCACTGGGGAATAGGAGGGAAGGATAAAAAGGAGTTAAATTTTCTGTTTAACATTTCTCTGCCATACTGTTAGCAGAATACACAATTCCAGTTAGAAATCTGCTTTCTCCTGCTCCTCACCCCAGAGAAAATGTGGTTATGCATAACATTTTGGATTCTCACCCCACTGCCAGCTGTGTCTGTAGCTCCATCTCTCCTCTCTAGTAGCAGAGGAGGGAGCAGCAATCTCATCTCATCTCATAGCTGCAGTTTCCTTCCCTGGACAGTGCCACCGTCCTCTGGTTAGTGCCACCTCAGGAGGTGGCCTATCATTTGATCAGCTGATATGGGAAGAAAGATTTTTGAAAGCTGAGACTCCTGGAGAACAAAATAGCCTTGGGGAATTAAAATGAGGTTAAGGTCTCTGTAGTGCTGTGGGTTCTGATGATGCCATGTCCATCAGCCTTGTGATATGACCTGTGTGTCCAGTACGAGCCGTTGCAATGGACGAATCTCTTCTACATCATATTGAATGAATATTGAATGTCAGTGTCATGGATGACAGATGGTTAATGACAGCCCATAGAGAAGTTTTACTGGGATTTACTTAAGAACTGTCAAGATTCTTAAATAAACTTTTACTTTTAAAAAAATAAAATAAGAAATTATATGAAGAACAAAAACAAAAGCACAAAAATCTGTCACAAACTTTTGTACAAGCCTTTATCCTCCTTGATTATCTTACTCGCATGCTCCCCCCATGAGTGTTACATTTACTGGATCTCAATTTCTCTTCCCCACAGAGAGGTTGCTATTGACTAAGAAAGACTGGGCAGAAAGTCCTGGTGCTTCACGCAGTGCTGTTGCTTCCAGTTGGCAATGTTAGGTGCTACTGGCCAACTATCCTGGGCCTCCCCCAGCATTCACCTCCACACAGCTCATTGATCTCCTGGATCTTCCATCACTTCCAGGATCTTCCTCCAGATGGGATCTTCACTTTCCTCTTTCTTTCTGGACCCTCTTATCTCTAAGACCACGGTTTCTCTATGGGAACTCTTCCTTTTGGACTCCTTTCTGAAACCATAAATGCCCGACTGTTCCAATCCAAATAGTGTGAATGAAGAAGCACAATGTGTGGTCAGCATCCTAATTAGTGGTTTGTCTCAGGTCTTTTCCTTAATTGAAGGACTTGGGATGTTTAGTCCAGGTAATCTATAACAGCCTGCACTTGTTGCAGCTAGCAAATATCAGGCTTCTGCCAGAGAGTTCAGAAGTTCATTTTTGGACATTAACTCACCTAACCAAACTCAAAAATCTGCCCTCTGTTAGCATTTATAATTTAAGATTTTTTTTTAACCAATAGCAGTTATTCACTTAATCTTGTATCCAACTGTACTGCCTTGCAGCTGAAGTAATTGTAGGTGCAAAATTAGTGAAATGAGTGTGGAAAAAGATGGACAGATTCTTCATTAATATAATCCAGTTTGGCACAGGAGGACTGCAACAAACCATGCAATGCCAGAAAAGAACTGCAGAGACATGTCCTTCCTCCAGACCATGACTGATGTGTCCTAGCTTGCATCATTGCGTTTTAGAGAGATGCTAGTAAATGCAAAGAATCCAAATAGATACATGTTTTCATTAATATCTACTATCAGAGCCAATTTTCTTTTTTTGCTTTCCACCCTTTGGATTTTTCCTGTTTTCCCCTTGATGATAGAAGCTTCATCTACTAAAAACTGGTTTTCTCTGTCTCTTCCATCTGGAAGCTGTGCCTGCCTGGTAGTATGTATTGTCAAACTGCTCAGATGTTTTATTACTGCCATGTGTGGCATGAGTTAGAATCTGAACTGGGAAATTAATTTACTTTTGTATTCTTGGTGAGGTGATGGTTGGTTGTTTGGGGTTTTTTATTTGGTTAGTGGAAAATGAGTTGGTTACGAAAGCGATATTGTTGGTTGCAGTACTTAGACTGGGTCCTGGCAGCAGCTGCAGAGGAGGAAGAAATGCTTCTGAAGGAAAAAGAGAAACCCACAAAGGGAACCCTGTATAAACCCTTAGTTGCTACTGTTGTAAGCCACTGAGGTATTTAGCTGCTGGATCTGACACTGAATGTGAGTAGCATATCGCATGAAGAGTAAAGTACACCATTATCTCTTAACCATAATGGAAATCTACAAACTACAGACTTTCAGGTGGTGATGTGGTAAAACACAATTTCATTTTTGGATTAGCCTGGGGACGGCTGATGCTATGTCACCAAGGTAGCTCAGCAACATTTGCATTTTCTGAATGCCAATTAAATTTGTTAGGCCAGAGATTATTTCTTTTACGTGAAGGGCTATTTGACAGTTTCTCCATATTTGATTATGTAATTGATCAGTATTACAGTTACAGTGATCCTTCTGTCTCCTGTTTCCTCCTCTATCGAGAACCCTATTGCTTTGTCTGCTTTCTCTGACCTTTTATATTGCTTTAGTTACATAAGCTATGAAAACAAATGCCTGACTTCTAGCACTTCTGCATGAAATACATTAAAAATTCTTTCTGTGCCTTCAGTGTCAGTGGTAGTAGTACAGCTCCTACAAGGAAATTAATGGAAATGTTCCACTATGCTCTGGTCAGATTCTGTGGGTGTATACAGGAAAAACAAATCCCTGTCCCTGGTTAAGACCTGCTGCACTCAGAGTACAATAATTTCTTTGCAACTAATTGGAAAGAATTACTTTCTCTCTTTATCAACAAGCTTTTAAAGTTGTGTTTATTTCCTTAAAAACTCCCTTCAAAAAAGCATGTGGAGTAAATAATTACAATTGCAGCTTTGTAGCATGTTCCTTGAAGATGTTAGAATTAAGACGACACATGGTGATTTGTGGTGACTAGCGTATAGGTGAAGCCATAGGTATTCCACTGACCTTCAAAATGTAGTTCAAAGCAAAGTTTGACATTTTCTCATTTCCATCAAAGTCAGGACCAGCCATTGGAACTGCAGGATGCACTATTGTTAATGCAGGTTGAGAAAAACGGCCTGATCCTTAGTGGCAATGTCCTTTCGAGAATTTATGTTTCTAAAGCATTTTGAATACGTGTGATCCATAGGTTCTAACATCACAGGATTGTGAATGCCTGTGTTTCTCAGATTCTCTGCCTTGATTTCAGTGAACTTTGGATCAGCCTTTTCCAGATCATTTCAACTCAGATGTTAATTCTATTTGGTAGCTGCACCCATCCTAGTCTGCACTTCCTGCCAGGTGTTTAGTTCCTCACCCCTTTCTTATCTGGAGGAGTTGCACTGACAGTACAATAAATGTGATCTCTCTTGTATTTCTGTATAGTCTGTTTTGGATAGACTGAAGCAATAGTCTTGGCTATATTGTACATTTAATTTAGTAAGTAAAGGAACTAAGTAAAACATCTGGTTTGAAATTCTAAAGAAGAGTGATAGATCTTAGCTTTGTTTTGAAAGTGGTAGCAATATCTGTCATGCAAAAAATGACTCTCTGATAGTTATGCTGATAGTACTGAAAACTGTGGTATGTCTCAAATTCTTAGAAGTCCCTGACTGTAAACATGCTTATTTTTTTGCACAAGATTCAGTACTTTTGCTCTACAGTGTGGCATCACTAATAACTACTTTTGAGTGTGAGAAGGCTTGCATTATATATTATGTGGAAAATGCTGGAGAGAGTCAAATGGTGTGGTAGGTTTGGCTATAATGGTCTAGAAATGTGGAAATCAGAATTAAATTATAATAAATGGGACAGTGTGAGGTTTTTGGTTTAGTATTCTACACTTATTGAAAAGTTTGGGTAAGTGATCAACACTCTGAAGTATTGAACCTCTGTTGCCACAGAGATATTGTGTTTGAATGGATTCTCAGGATGCACAGCAGGCAGCCATTTTTTTTTGACCAGTTTACATTGTTATTTCCTGATAGAAGCAGATTTTGTGGCATTCAAACTACATTTCCAAGCACATCTTAAGCTGAATAGCTACTTGTTGTCTGGGGGAAACTAGTGACTCAACTGTGACGCCGTAAAGCTGCACTGGATGTTTCTTACTTTCCGTTCAGAACTCTTGCTGCAAAGTGGCAACAAGCAGCAGCAAAGAGGGCTAAAAAGTGTTTTAACTCCCTGAATATATTATTGATTCTAGAGTGACAGAAGCCACCAAACACCACACAGTGTTGTGGCTTTTCAGTTCATCCTTGGTTTTCGCACAAATCTTCAGATTAGAGAGGATACTCCTTTCACTCCATTGCTCTTACTAACAAGAAGTTGTGGGCGCAACATCTAAGAACACTTGAGTCTAGAGTTTTAATTCAAACGGGATATGAAACATGTTCTAAACTCCCATACATAATCTTTTCCTGAAAAACCTGCTCCAGTGAGCCAGGAATAAAGATATCCTAAATAAGAAGCTATCAAACCTTGTCAGTTTACAGGTTTATCACCTTCTGTTGCCTATATGCCTAAATGCTACTGCATAAGAAAAAAATATACTCAAACAGCTCGTATTTAGTTTTACTTGGATGATTTCTGCCATTGATGGTATCACTTTCACTGAGGAGTGTAACAAAGGACTCTTGTTGAAATGTTTGTGGAAATCAGACACTGGAGGCATTTTCCCTGGTGAGATAAACATATCACTTACACTGCCTTTGCAAAAACAAGCTTTGGTCTAACAGACTACTTTCTGGAGGCCACTGGAGAAAGGGAGTCTTGGAGCTGCAGCTCCAAGGAAGTGATAAACTGAGAAAGCAGGCTGGTCAGCAAAAGAATCTGCTGTCTTGAACAGTGCTTTGATACCTAAGATGGAAGGCAGGGTTTGGGGAGGATTAGAGGGAGAAGAGAACACAGAGGGTGAGGGAAGGCAACATCTTGAAGAAGTACAGACTGAGGCATGGTCCTGCTGAAACTGGTGCAAAGGACTCTCTGTGCAGTTAGATCTGAGTGGAGAGGCCTGTCTTCACCTGGGCATTCCCTGAGCAATGAAAGCCTGGCATCCACAATAATATATGCTTCACCCATGTTTGGCAATTAGGTTAGCATGTGGTTGTTTCTTTGTGGAACCACTGCTTGACCAGATAACAATGAATTACAACCAATAATATACATGCATTATTCTTACCGTCTTTGCCAGGACTGAGCTGTTTTTTCCTGCTGTTAAATCTTCAGGCATCTTCCTGACAGCTGAATGTCCCCTGTAACTTTATTTAGATCCTCAGCTATTTTGTAGGAGAAATGTGATTTACTTTAATTTTGCAGTGCTGTCATTTTAAATGAGGATGTCATTTAAACACAGAAACACAATGATTTTCTAGTCATGCTAGTTGTAAAAACCAGGCTGGTAATGAGTTGATTTTGTGTTCTTGGTACCAGTAGCCAGCTCCAATTTTTGAAATAGAGTTATATTAAGAACTTAAAAATTATTTTAGAAGAGGAGGATAGGAGGATGTAACATTTGTTACATGAGCAAATTGCAAAATATACTCGAAAAGCTGAAGAGGTGGGAGATGGAAAGGTTTCTAAACAAAAGAGAATATAAGAAACATAGAAGTTCCCATAACTAAAGCAATCCATAATTCAAGCAGTCCATAAGTACTGTTCCTCACTTACTAATTTGCTTTTAGCAACCTCTTATTATAGCTTTAGACTTTCTATTTGGATTTTCTTTTGAGAAGCTATTCCCAGCTTGATCTGCTTCAAATCTGCACTCAAAGAGCAGCACAAACTTTACTTTGCTTCGTATACAAGCATGCTCATCTTTGGTTAATAATTTCAGTGTGAGGGGGGAAAAAAGCAGAGTTTAGCATCTTTATCGATGATTTAGATGAGGAGATTGAGTCTGTCATTAGCAAATTCGCACCAAGTTGGGAGGGAGTGTCGACCTGCTGGAAGGCAGGAGGGCTCTGCAGAGGGACCTGGATAGGCTGGAGGGCTGGGCTGATTGCAACGGGATGAAGTTCAAGGCCACGTGCCGGGTCCTGCACTTTGGCCACAACAACCCCCTGCAGCGCTCCAGGCTGGGCACAGAGTGGCTGG
>JAWMRA010000041.1:67927844-68058520 GCA_035584735.1 Pseudotriccus pelzelni
GGGATGGCGGCGGCGGGGCCCGGGCGGGCGCGCCGTGACCTTGGGCAGCGCCGGGCGCAGCCGGGCCGGGGGCTGCCCGCGCCTCCCGGTGGATGCACCGCCGGGGATGCCGGCCCTGATGGCACCGCGCCGCCCGGGCACCTGATAAAAACACAGCCGTCTGACGGCGTGAAAATCGCTTCCCGAAGTGCCAGCTCGAGACCGAATTCAAATTCCGTTTATATAACGAGTTTTTCTGTTAACCGCCCATCACAGTCCGTTTCTTTTTTTTTTTTTTTTTGCCCCGGCCCCCCCCCCCCCCCCCCCCCCGCCAAAGGACGTAGGGGATTCTAGGATCTTTCAAAACTGCTATCTGAAAATGGCACCACTTCATTCAATAACCTGGATTTAATTAGTAGGTATTACCAAATAATTATTATTGCCTTTTTCAAGCGGAAGAAAAACTGTTATATGTATGCTGTGTTTTTACTCTTAAAGGTTTTTTCACATTGGAAAAAAAAAGGATTCACGTTCGCACATGTTTAGAATCTAGGCGATTGACAGAATGTAATTCTCGAGGTTATTTGGTGTGACCAGCATAAGATAAACTGAGTGCTAGCGCTGGAAGTGACTCATCTGGTGCCCACTTGCGTCTCTGCAGGGCTAGAGCTATAGATAATTGTACCCAGTGCCCACCACTGCAAAGCTGTCTACCATGAGTTTGTCAAGACTAAAACTTCTGGTACTTGGTGACTTTCAGTGTTGTTCAGAGCTTAGGAAGATAGTGGCCTTTAACTTAAGATCTTGCTGGGTTCTGATATGATGCTCTTGCAAGGAAAAACGTGCTCCTGACAACAGTGCTTTGCACCATAGCTGAGAAACTGCAGGTTGTATGAGGAGGTTTCTGTGCAGAATTACCAGTTCGGTAGTTTGTGATGCGCTGAGCTACACAGAAGCAACATTTTATTGTTTAAAGATTCTTCTGTAGCCTACAGCATTGTGCATCTAACCACTAAAGAGGTTTTGACATGTTTCTTTTGGTTTTATGTTCCATCTGGCACAGCAAGCATGATAAAACCACAGTAAAACATGCATGCTCTCTTTAAACCCGTCTTTCAGGTATTATTGCCTGAGTTAACTCTGAACAAAGGATGGAAAATAAAATATTCTATCTATGCCTATCTAAAAGTGGAAGTGAAAAAATCAGTATGATAATTAGATATCCCCTCTCGTCTCCTTGTCCTCATCTAACTCATGCTGTTTGTGTGTTAGTCGTCTTCAAGAGCTAATGTGCAGCTGTACTCAAACAGTAAGCACTTTGCAAACTTTTTTTGTTGTACTGCAGGAAATACAGATATCAAGTACTTTCCAAAATAAATGCAACATTATAATAGCTCCCCACTCTTTTTAACAAAGACATAGCCATCAGAGAGATGTATTACAGAGTGTACTATTGCTGTTGTTACTGTCTGGCACTGTTTACTTCAGACTTCCCCGCTGAGGAAACAGAACTTTCAGTGCCGTGGGAGTTCAGGCAGTTCTTGAAGGCCTTGGGAATTAGATCAGTGTGTTACGATTTTCGTCCTGCGTAGAAAATAATGCCTGAAACACTAGAATAGCTTCAAGATATGCAAATTCTTAGGAAATAGAAGAGTTCTTTTATTTCTTGTCAATAATTAAAACTGTAAAGAGAAAAATGTTTAGAACTGTTGATTTGGGTATTTTTAATTAAAAATTTGTTGCCTTTATTTAGAAGACAACTATTTTTAATTTCCCTTTAATTCTAGCTAAACTGATGTGTGTTCTTCAGTGTCCCAGAAAGGATTTGGAATAGACTCCTAAATAATTAAACAGAAAACAGTATAAAACAAGTCTTCGAAGTCTAGAAGCACATTTAGATGGTGAAAAGCTATGAGAAAAACCCAAGCAGATTTTTCTCAGAGAAAGAACTGAGAAATCTAGGAAAATGGCTAGGGATGAAAGCAGTCTGCTGCGCAGGAGCTGACCTGACTGCATGGCAATTCCTTTTGTAAAGGCTTTTCTTTTAACAGTGGTAGGATGGGTTGTGTCTAGGGCTTAAAGGGATCACTTCACATGGATCCGTCTTCACACCGCCGCCAGCTTTAACCAGCCTTACTTCTCCCTGAATGGAAATTTTTTGAGGCAAAGTCCTGTGTGCTGCTCAGCCAGTGGGAAGGGACACAAATACCTTACCAGCTCCTTCAGGCTTTGGCTGGCCTTAATGTTGTTAATTGGCTAGGCAGTGTGTATCTCCTACTTTGATAAGGATAATGAGGAATGAGTTCTACTGTGTGTGGGATCAAAATAATGCTTGTGGTTATACTTTGGCTTTATATAAACTGCAAGTAGAAATACGCATTTCTGCAGAGCCATCTGTGCCTTTTTGTTATCCTTCTGCAGACTTGGTAGGAGAAAGTGGACTTATTAGAAAACTTCTGTTAGAAAAGCTGTGCTGAAGAGTAAAATTTTGTGGATTGGGTGAAACATATCTGTTTTGGTCTCGATTTTGCCAGTTTCATAGCTCTTAAAGTACAACGTCAAAAGCAGCTTTATTTTTGAAGAGACTGTTCTGACAACAATTCACTGTTTCATTTTAGTTTTCTCCCATCTGTCCTTCTTAATTAGAACATACAGCAGCACTGAAACTGAAGGACAGCTTTTGAATTCCTTTGTCCAGTATTTTGGTGACAGCCTTGGAAGGAAGATTAAAAGAATGCCTTTAATTGAAGAAACTGTTCTGCCTGGAGACTCCCTCCTTACTCTGCCTGTAGTAATAATCGGTGAGTTTTTTTCACTGTTTTAAAGATTCTCTGTCACTGCCATTGCCTTTATAGACCTGCTGCATGTAATAATTTATCATTAAATACATAATGTTGGGCATCCTTACAGTGAGAATGTTTGTTAGAGTAATACAGCTGTTGCGATTAACAACAATAGCATAAAATTACATTAAGGGACTTGCGGGAGTATATTTGAATTCAAATTGTGCTTTGACAAGGTGAGCTGCGTTATTTGGTAGCAGATATGGGAGTCTTAATGGAATAACTGTATTGATTCTAGTGTTGATCACATAGGGTTTGATTAATGTGATATGTCTACTTCAGGATGCATGGAGGTTATTGATGGTACACCTCTAGAAATTTCTGGGGTCACGGGACAGTGAAAAGCTTTATGTGAAGTGTGTGCTGTGTGTTGGTCAGGTGCTACCCTCTCATTCGTTGCCTTTTTCTCTATTTTGTCCATCACTAATGTCTAAATATTTCCCCATCTTTTCCAAAATGAATCCGAGTCAACTCAGCCAGTTTAAAACAATAAATTGTAGTCTCGATTAAACACTTAAAGACTAGTACTTGTAAAATGTTGCTGAATGACAGGATAGCAGAGGGATCAGACTCCATAGGTACACAGCTCAATTCAGGGTGCCAGGGTGATGTGTATTGGACCAAGGTTTTTCAGCAACAGCTGGTCACTAGCTCCTTATCACCATGACTTCATGAGGGGATAAAGAGAAGATCTGGAGTAAAGAAGGTTTTCAGTAATCTAGTCCAGAGCTGCTGGGACTAGAGCAAGGACCTGCAAACAAGCAGAGATTATAGAGATTGATGTTTCAGCATAATCGTGTTCACAGTAAGTTTCCACAACTTTGAAAGACTGATGTTTGTACAATGCCTGTTCTTGAAGCTCTCTTCATGATATCTTAAAATAGTGCTCATGTAATAGACTTAAAGTGGATGTGACAGACGTGAATCACTCGATAAGTTCTGCATCATAGTTGAAGAGCAGCGGTTTCCTGGCATTTTGTCAGCCTTGGTATAGGTTTGCCATATGGTTAATGACTCAGTTTTCACTGTTTAGGTTTGCAAATCTGCTTTATGCAAATACCTGTGCCTAACACTTATTTTGTCTAGAGTGCCTTGCAAGGTGCTGTCACCAAACACAGCTGCTATTTCTTCTTGAAAAACAAATACTTGCCACAGTGCTTTTTCACAGATATATTTGAACCACTTCACAAAGCTGATCTTCTGCATTAACAGCCTATTATCACTAATTCAGTGTCTCACTAAAGAGCTTTCAAAGGGATGTAAAAATTATTTGATAATGTAATAGAAGAGAATGAAAATAGAGTTGTCGTGCCCCCCACCCCGTATACAAATGCACTGTGTAGTGGTTTAATAACTTCTGTGCAGTACCTATCTCTTGGGAAGAAGTGGCCCATTCCTTTTGAATGCATTGGGATTGAAGAATTTCATGCTGGAGCTCTAAGTTTGGAACGTGTTCTATGCTGTGCACTTTGGTCTTCTGCAGTAGTTTTGGTCATTACTATATAAACACAGTGTTGTCATTTGGCATCCAAATAACAAGCTGTTATGATACTTGGAGTTGATTATTTGCTTTGAATTTAGACACATAATGTAAACATGATTGCACTATAGTTTGCTGTTGATCAGGAGAAGCTTCTTAAATGAAGAGGGCTGTGGAGTTTGGGGGTATATTGATTGTTTATTTAAAGTTTGTATAATAGTAATACCCCTCAGGTGCAATCAGAGCTGTTATTGGAAACACTGTGTGTAAATAAAGAACAGACTCCTTGGTTGTAAATTTCTCATTTCAAAATGTTTTTTTTGTGGGTTTTTTTTTAATGTTCCCAAAGGATTTTCTGAGAAAACTATACCAAGTCTAATTGCACACCTGGCAGCTGAACCTTCATTTTTTGTGTTCTTGACAGTGTATCCTCAAGGAAATTTCTTTACCTTGGACTCGGTCTGCTCAAAGAATAGGAACTGGCTTTGGATCAGCTCTCTGGATGGTCCCAGGGAAGTTGCTAGGGAGCTCAGTGACAGTAATTCACCTTAATATAATCCCACCCTCAATAATTTCCTTGCCTTTTGCCAGGCTTTGTCTTTGCAACCTTTATTATCTGTTTGGTTTGTTTTAGTCTTCTCCAGTAGGAATAATCTTTAGCATGACATGCTTGGGTATGGAACATATTTGTCCATTGTGGACTAGCTTTGTTTACGCCCCAGTAGGAAAAAAAAAAAAGCTAGCTATACACTTGTAAAAAGGTAGAAAATGCTTTACGGTACACAACTTTATAATTCTAAAAACAGTTAAGAATTTACTCCGTCATGGGAATGCTTCTGGACTATTTGTGTGATTACAATGTTTTCATAATTTCGTATGATTTTGTTATGGGTGGTTTCACTGTATTGCTAAGGTTCTCTCACATCTCATGTGGCAGCTGAGGGGCTTGGATCTGCTGTAAGCTTTAAGTTCCTGAACTGAGGCATATCCAGCTGATCTTTTCGTGGGAGGGCAGAACAGTGTGAGAGTAAGGCAGACCTTTTTCACTTTCTTTAGATTCTTTACTGTCTTTTTTGTAAATGCCAAAATAGAAATTGGTTTGGGAAATAATGTAGGCAGTATCACCAATATTTAAACCTTCTATGACAGACTTTTGATTTAAAGTTGATTTATCTTATAGTATCCAGTGACATAAATTGACAGCTTTCCTAGACAGTCTTTTTCCAGTGCTTTATGGTCTTTGCAGTACACAGGCACTGTAATGGTTTTATTTTTGGCGCCATGTTTGGGTACGAAAACTAAACTGTTTGGTGGGAGCCACTGTGCACTTTCACATGCTCACTTAGATTCTAGGCCTTTGCAGAAAACGTGCTTATTGAAGATTTCTTATAACTTAACAGTCTCAGCCTTTGAAGAACTCATCTGTGGTGAGCCTGCTTGATTTTCTTGTAGGCCGTGGCTGTGACCAGTCTGTGCGCACTGCACTGTAATAAACCATGGGATATTCTGCCACTGGGACCAAAGGAGGCTGGTAGAGGAGGAAAAAAGAGATCCAGTGTATGAAGAAAATGAACAGGGTCTCAGCAAACTGATGGGAGATTTAGGAACTGAGGAGTCAGAAAAGGCAGAAGAGACAGGCATTGAAGAAGTGAGATTTTTAACAGGTGATGAAAATAGTGCCTGTGAAGCTGCTGGGGGACAGGAAATTAAATGTGAACTCTTGACATCAAGAGCTGAAATGGTCGGAAGTAAGAGCTAATGTCCAACAATGAGTGCTATAAAAAGCATGAATAAATTAGTAACTTAAGCCCAGCATTTGCATAGTGTGTGCTAAATACCTTGAGTGCCACTCTAGAAGGCAGAGTATTGATGAGTGCCTCATTAGGAGAACACTGCTTTTCATTCAGTTAATGAGGAAGAGGAGCTATGGAATTAACAATATATAATCAAATATTTAAATTCTCTATCATATCACATAACTTTTCTGATTTTCCTTTTATGTAGCTTTCGATATCTGACTTTGCAACATGAGTGTTACTTCTGTATTTGCATGTGATAAATATGGTCCCCTACTTTGTTTAATACTAGACAAATAAACAGAGATGTTTACTTTATGGTATTGTTTTGGCCCTATCCATTTTATACCTGTAGTAACATTTTAAAAATAAGTGTCTATTAAAATTGCAACAATGCACATGTACAGATTATAAAATGCTACAAAGAGGATAAAAATGTTTGACTTGGTATTATTGCTGAACGATGAATGTGGTCTTACATGAATTTCTTGTACTTTACCACTTACTGACTGTATCTGTCTTCACTTAGCTTTTATATTGCTGTTTTGCCATGTCTGTAACTTCTGACCTGACTTCCAGTCTTCATCTTTCTGCTCGTCTCTTTCGTCCTTTTATTTTATGGGCAGACCTGAAGAGCATATGCTCTGGATTGTCTTTCTGCTCTGCGTTGTACAGTGCCTGTGGGTTTACAGAGTTGTAAGATGGCAATAATATTCAGATATCACTGTGACTGACAGGCAGTCCGTTATCCATTGGGCCATTTCCACACAAGAATAATGCATTTGACATACTAAATTATGGGACTCCTTTATATGCATTTTGTTTTGTGATGTAAACAGTCATACAAATGTTCTTTGATATCTGGAAAAGATTTTGCTCTGTTTACTTGGAGGACAGTCCTATGTAAGACTTTATTTTACTTCCAGGTTTATAAGATGCTTTGGCTCAGGACAGTATGGCTTTATACTGCTTCAGTGTTACTTTGTTCCTGTATATTTTGTGACTTACAAACTGTATATTATTGAAATTTTTACTAAAGCAGTAACTTCTTTCTTTAATAGGAAATGGACCTTCAGGAATTTGTCTTTCTTACCTGCTCTCTGGATACAGGCCATATTTGTCTCCTGAAGCTATACACCCAAACCCCGTTCTACATACGAAATTAGAAGAAGCTCGACATCTTTCCATTGTTGATCAAGTAAGCTTTGGTTACCATCTTGTCTGGCTCTTTTCCTACCGCAAGAGGGTTATGAAACAGTGGGCTTTCTTTAATGACCTTGTTTAAAATGTTTTTGCAACTTTATTAAGTAGTGCCATAGACAAGAAAAGGCTTAATATTCCCACTCCTCAAAGAATTAGACCACAGTAAAGCTCAATAACTGTGTGGCCTCAAAAAACTTTCATCTCCTGGCCTCCTTTTTTCCTACTTGTAAAAGAAAGAGCAGTATATACCTTTGTCAATGGCTTGTAACAATTTATATGTAGAGAACTGCAGGTGAAAAGAACAGTTTACCAAAAAAATTCTGTAGATCGCATCATGAAGAACCAGCCTACTTACCTAGTCACATTTGTAATGCATTAATAAGGTATTTTGTTATTCTGTTAATGGAAATAGAATCAACTCATGACTGTTAGATACAAACCTGTGACATGTGGGTGTTTCTGTGGTGTTTTTTGGTTTTACAGTCTGCCCTTTGTTGTGTTCGTACTGCTTGACAGGAGTGTCTAAAGTTACCGCTTGGTCAGTGAGTGGCTGATGCAGGAATTCCACCTTTCATGTCCTGGGATGTTTGGGCACTGTCGCCGAAGAACACGTGCTGATAACATACTTCAAATACACATAGTTCAAGTGAAAATCTTCCCAAATACTCCCAATTCTCATTAAGATTTCAATTTTAGTAATATTAGGGTCATATACCTCCTGTAAACACAGTGTATTTTTCCTTTAGGAACAGTATGCGTCCTTCAGGATTTGTGTTGTACTCTTGTTCTGCATTTGTAACCCTTGTATACATCCAATTTGCCCGCCTGATTTGATAACAGTTAAATCTTCTCCAATATTTTTCACTCTACTTGTCATGTTATCATTGTTTTCTATTCCTGTCACTATGCTCCTGATGGATACTGACAGTGCTGTCACTAACTGTATTGCCTCCTTTGTGACTAATTTATTTGAAATACAAACATAGATTTGTGTTTATAGGGGATATGTAGGGGGTTGTTTGGCTTTGGATTTTGGAGGGTGTTTTTCTCTCAGTGCTGTGCTGTTTGCATGTAATGTTTACCTTAAGTCTCAAGGTCTTTTTTTTTTTTTTTTTTGGGCAGGAGAGTAAGTTGCCTAAGCTTTTGGCTACAGAGGTTTCATGTACTTCATCCTCCCCTGACCCCCTGATCTTTTGCCTAATTAGGGAGCCAGACTGTCCCATCTCTATCAGCAAAAATTGGCCTTATGGCAAATTTTTTCTTCAAATCTCTATTCTCTCTTCAAATATTTGCTGTTGCATCATTATTTTTTTAGAACATGGCTTGTTAATAGGTACTGAAATGTGAACATTTTACAAAGTTCTAGAAATTTTTCTCAACGTTTCCTGCTTTGTAAAATAATCCTAGTTTTAATGTTTAAAAATAATACTTACAATATCTTGATTATTTCAAAATATAGTAAAGTTAGTGTTGGAACTAGCTAAGAGCTGTCAAAGGAGCCTTTTCTACTTGATATTTAAAACTTAATGTTTTTAGTTTCCAATTTTGCTTTATCAAAATGGGGCTCCTAAAAATTTTAGCAATTCTTTGTTAAAAGCAGTCTGGTATATATAAATATAGGTGTTACTAAGTTGCTCTGATCTCTCAATATTTGTCCGTTACTTCTTGTTTTAGTGTTACTGGTTTATTAATATGTAATTTTTAAAGGAGTGAAATGTATTATTCAGAGTTACAGAAGAACTGAATAATAGCAGTTATTCCTGAAAAGTGTTTTGATTGAATCTCTACATTAAATACTTAACTCTGCTTAAAATGCAGCTTGGATTAATTGTGCTTTCTGTTTCAATTCAACTTCTGTATGCCAGAACAGCAAGGCGAACAGTAAAAGTTGCATGAACATGTCACATTTTTCCATACTTCAGGATCTGGAGTACCTGTCTGAAGGCCTCGAGGGACGCTCTTCAAACCCGGTTGCAGTGCTTTTTGATACGTTGCTTCATCCCGATGCTGACTTTGGGTACGACTACCCGCCTGTTCTGCACTGGAAGCTGGAACAACATAATTATATTCCCCATATAGTGCTTGGTAAAGGACCACCTGGTGGGGCTTGGCATGTGAGTAAAAATTTCATTTCACTTCCGGGGTAACTTGATAACTTTGTGCTTTGGGATTTTTTTTACTATCTATTTTTTTAATTGTCTTCTACTCTCTGTTTTAGATGGTAATGCCAGTTGTACTTTCAACTGCTTGTTTACCAAAGCCCAAATATGTTGCGGAAATAAGAAGGGAAGGAAAAAATTGTCTTTTATTTGGGCATATAACTGCAGTCTTATGTTATTACGGTTTTTTACTAGTTTAAATTTATTGAATTATGAAATTATAATAAAGAGTATTTTCTCTAACCTTCATTCTCTTGTCTCCATTGTTCCCAGATGATTTTATATAAAATCTGGATGTCTTTATGTGCTTCTGGTTTCATGTTTTTCTTCCTCTTTTGTATTTTAAATAACTTGCTTTTAGTTTCCCTTTCACATGCTGTTTCTTTCTTCTCTATTAGCTCATGTAGTTGCTCATTAAAACAGTATCTAACTGTAACACAAAAGTAGTTCATCAATGCTTCATGTAACGTCCTGGTCTTCTGTTGTGTTCTAGTATTTTATTGCCCTAAATGAGTACAGTGAGAAGAACTTCTTTGGTTTTTACATAAATATATGCATTTGAAATGTGTCTGGTCATGCATCCTCATTTTTTCACCACAGTCCATGGAAGGCTCTATGCTAACCATCAGTTTTGGAGACTGGATGGAATTGCCTGGCCTCAGCTTTAAGGAGTGGGCAGCTAGCAAACGCAGGTAGGGATATTGCTTAATCTATTTGGGAATCCTAGTTGCTATAAAAATCCAGATAACATTATTTGAAGAACTGGAAAACATTCAAACGTCACTGTTCACAGGAGGGTTTCTTGTTTTGTTTATTAAATTGCCTGAACGCACTGGAAATTCTTCTGGTGGTGTGCACTCTGATGGAAAAAAAATGGACAATGGTCAGGCAGAGTAATTGCTTGTGAGTGCACTGAAAGCATACATAGTAGCAGCATTTCACAAAGAGGCACTGTTACTGAAAGCAGTTCTGATCAGAGCTGAGGGAAGATGGAGGAAGGAATTTCAAATTTACAGAAGTATTGGAAGTTCCTCTTTCAACACAGATGCAACAAGTGGCTATGCACACTGGCTTTCTTGTAATTCAGGAAGTTGTATGTTTCAGTATTTGCTTTTACAGGCAAAGCTGCAGCATCTGAATGTTATGTATGAATTTTAATTTTAAGAGCATAATTCAGTATTTCACAATGTTATTTTCTGGTAGTAAGTTTCTTGAAAAAAAAAGAGAAGAAAAATTACTTCAGCTATACAGTTAGTTCATAAGGGTCTATGTCAGCAAATGAACACTAGGTAAGCTTTTTCTAAAATTTTAATTTTTCTGACTTTGTTCTATAAAAATAAATTTTTCTAGTACCATATATGGGAAAAGAAGTAGAATTACTTGGGCATATGTCTTTAAGGGTAGATCTGTTACTCATTTCAGGACACCACTTACAGTGAAGAAACTGTACCTTTGTTCTTTAATTGTTTTCTTAGATAACCAAGTAATCTTGCCTCCATACTAACTGAAATCCCATAAGATGCTTGTTATGAGAAGCTAATTTGTTTATATTTTATGGTTTTTGACAATGCTAAAACCAGAAATGCTGACCTGTTATACTACAATTAAACATATTTTAAAGAATTGATGCTAGTGAAAATTTCTAGTCATGTAGTATCCTAATTTTCTTTGTAGGAGGTGTCACACTGTCATGTTATCCTCTTCAGTAAATACTTCACGAGGGTTTTCACAGTAATAACCTGAGCATTTAAAAGTACAAATGCTATATCTAGTTAAACTATGAGAATGACTACTTATTTATAAGATTAAGTGTGACAATTCTGGTGTTCACTGTTGTTTATTTTGCCTTCTTCCTAGAGCTTGCTTCTAAAGAAGCATCCAAATTCATGCATGTGTTCCAAATAATTATACTGTCAGCTTATTTTTTATAAACGAGGATGCAATAAACGTGAGAAAAGCATAGATGTAATACCAGGGTTGCAGTGCAAAAGTGTTTTTTACTGGACACTTCAACATCACAATCCTGTTTGTATTGTTGCAGTAACTCTCTGAGCCATACTTGCTTTATTCATTCATGTGATATGGAACTACTTCATTTGGTACTTAGCAAAGGAGAGGTCTTTCCCAAACCATAATGAAAAATACTTGGCTCCAGTAAGATATTGAACCTAGAGTTTCAAAATTAGCACTTAACTATGATATTTTATTAATTACATCCTAAGTAAGTGTATTCTCACTGAGTAGAGGCTTAGCCAGTATTTTATTGTTGATAGTTGTGGTGTTAAACTGTCTTCGTAAAACATCTCCATATGGAGCTACCATGATAGTGCAGAGCTTTGTTATACCTGATTTGTTAATCACCATAACACTTTACATTGTATAAAGACTTATAACTATATACATATATATATATATAACATATATATAAAAAACCACCACCTTATGTTGTGTAGCAGGAATCAAGAGACAAATAAATCGAATGCATGGTAAGATACGGAACTCAGTGTCAGTTACACTGAGCAGACTCAATCCTCATAAATTTGACTTGTCTTGTGGCATGTCATGTATGATATTCAGATTACCAGTAAGGTCTGTATATTAACTGGAACCATTCAATTTTGTTTCAGAAATATAAAAAGTGATCGAGTAATGCCAGAAGAAATAGCTTGTTATTATAAACACTATGTTAAAGTCATGGGCCTCCAAAAGAATTTCAGAGACAATGTTTACATAACATCAGTGTCCAGACTTTACCGAGGAAAGGATGATGAAGATAGAAGTCAGCAAAATGAAGATATTTCATCACAGCATTTGGAAATGGACGATGGACAGAAATCACTTATTAAGAGAAACTGGGAAGTCAGAGGTTATCAGCGAGCAACAGATGGTTCTCACGTGCCCTTCTGCCTCTTTGCTGAGAATGTGGCTCTTGCCACAGGAACCTTTGATTCTCCTGGCCGATTACAGGTTGAAGGAGAAGACTTTCCTTTTGTCCTCCACTCCATGTCTGACTTTGGAGCTGCAATCAGCAAAGGAAAGTTACGTGGGAAGGCAGACCCTGTGTTAATTGTGGGTGCTGGACTTACAGCAGCTGATGCAGTACTCTGTGCCTATAACAACAACATCCCAGTAATCCATGTGTTTCGTAGAAGAGTTACCGATACAAGCCTAATTTTCAAACAGTTACCTAAAAAGCTTTACCCCGAATACCATAAGGTCTATCATATGATGTGTACTCAGTCCCATTCTGTGGACTCTAATCAACATTCTGCTTACACTAGTTTCCCTGAACACAACGTACTTTCCTTCAAGCCTGAAATGAAATGTGTTCTTCAGAGTGCCTCTGGACTGAAGAAAATTTTGAAGTTTTCTGTAGCCTTAGTTCTGATAGGTTCTCACCCAAATCTTTTCTTTCTAAAGGACCAAGGACGTAGCATAGGTCATCACTCTAATCAGCCCATCACATGCAAGGGGAATCCTATAGAGATTGATCCATTTACTTATGAATGCACTAAAGAAGCCAACCTCTTTGCTCTAGGTCCTCTGGTGGGAGACAACTTTGTACGGTTTTTAAAAGGAGGTGCACTGGGCATTGCACGATGCTTGGCAATAAGACAAAAGAAGAAACATGAATTGATTGAAAGTGGGGATGGAGGAGGTGATGGGGTACCATAAATGACACATTAGAAACTCTCACATCCAGGATTACAGACGTAGTCTAACAGAACACTCACTGGCAGCGAAAGTTGATAGCAGTCACATTTCTGTTGTGTACAAGTAACCTGCGCTTGTATTGCTTGGTAAAGGATGCTGATATTACAATACTTCACCCTTTCAAAATAGAAAAACTTGATCTGCTTTTCAACTTACTTCAACTGGAATTACTTCCAGATAAACAGAAAATGAGAGTAGACTAACTTACATTGACCTGCCTGTCATCTCCTGCTCAGCTGCAAGAGCAGACTTCCTCTGGGAAAAGCAATGCCTATGAGAGTGGCTTTACATTTTAGTGTCCAATGTGACAAAAGTACTCCTACCATGAAATTAAAGTAACTTGTAAAAGCAGAAAGCTTGCTTAGTACAAGGTGATTATTGGTCCCAAAGCAAATTTGGAACCTTCTGCTTGAAACAAGGATTCTATTTATTTGCCACAGTAATACTTGGAATGAACAGTTAGTAAAATGGTTTCTACTGTAAGAACGATTTCTGTAAGCAAGTATTCCTCAGTAGTTATAAATTCTCCTGATAATTGGAGTAAAAGAATAAGCATTCCCATTTAATATTTAACAATGATTTGACACAATCCATTAATGTTTCTTCACACTATGCCTACCTAGAGTTGGTGAGTGCACAAAGAGTACCGTGACATGTTCCCCTACAGTGATATGTGCATTTCTGAGAATACGCATTAACATAAACAATAATAAAGTACTGATGTAAGTGCTCTTATTACAGTGTCAATACAGTGAATATCTAGTGTACTATCAAAAGTTAAGTACATGAGAAAACTACAGATTTTTTTGCTTCCTAGCTCAGGAAGACTGAATGGGATCACTTGGCTGATGAAGGTGGGGTGGGTGATAGATATTGTCATCTCCTATTTGACCAAGGATTTTTTTCCCTTTTTTTTTTTTTCCCCTAAAGCAGCACATAATTGTAAAATATTTTAGCCTGCAGTTTTTTGAAGCTTAAAAAAGGGTTATTACCTCACAGCCAGCTAAAAAATAAACCAAACTCAAAACAAACGTGCCATAGTTTCTTCAAATCTTAGAGCTTGTCATGAAAGACAGAGACAACTTGTACCTACCTCTGAATCCAAGTTTAACCTTTCTGCTCCATATAATGTAAGACCTGGATTTCATTTGCTGGGTTTTAGAGTATTTAGTTTATCTAAACACACTCAACCATAGTGAGGTTAAGCAACAGCTAGTTAGAAAAGTGAACTTCCATAACTCTCCATAGACAACAGTGCTTGAGTTAACTGATTTATTACTAAACGTTTTAATTCAGGTCCAGTGTGATGGAATAGATGTGGCTTTTTTGTTCGGGGCTTTTTTTCGTGTTAAAGAATGTCATGTTAGTTTAAGGTATTGTATGATTAAAAATCTTCATATTCGAGCCTGGACAGATTTAAGAAAGGAAATTAGGCTTAGGCTTTGTGAAACTGCTAGTGCTTGCTGGTTTCCTGGTTTCATAAGTTGTATATACCTGTATTCAATACATCCCTGCTTTCTGTGCCTACTGAATTACAGGGTTCTGCGGCTACTGCAGGCCCTTACGCATCTGAGTAAGCTACTCAGACTTTGGACGTAGAAATTGAAAAGGTAAAGTATGCAAGGATTAAAATTACTTATTTTCAGTGAAGTCCAAAGTAATGTATGACATGATGCTACTACTAATAATTTTAATTTAAAGTCACTTAATAGCATTAAAACAAACACAAAGGAACATTTCCATCAGTTTCTGCATTTCCTGCATGGTTGGCTTTAATCATGCATTGTCAATACTAGTTATGATACTTTGTTATACTGATATTTTAGCTGGTTGTAATTATGCTAAATTCTAGGCTTATTCATAATTCAACTGAGATTCTATAATTTGCCTTCTTTGGCAGAAACTGTATATAGAAACCAATTTTAAGTGATATCTAGTAATTTTAACTGAGAATTGGTTAAGTGCAAAGTACTTGATTACAGAAGTTTATTGCAGTTATTGGGACTACATCTGCACTGTGATTAAATTCCTTCAGTTTTGTGTCAATATAAATGTCCAGATACAACATACTGTGACGTTACTGGTTTTTATGTGACATGAGACATGTAAAATGCCAGCAAAACAAAGGAAGAGTTTACTTTAAACAATTATTTTGCAAAAAGGAGAAGAAAGCTTCAAACAGCCTGATTTCTAGCTGCAGCTGTGAACAAGCTGTATATGTTGTAGTGGCAAATTTGTAGCAGAGATCTGTGACCTATTATTACAGATTATTATCTTTCACTGCAGTCTTACGGCACCTTGAGGTTTAACTGCCTTTTTCTTTTTATCAATCTTAGTATTTTTAAGATAAAAAGTTGCATGTGAGATTATTAGGTGGGCAGAGAAATTTTCTCAGTGTTCATGTTTATTAAGCCATTATAAAGCTACTTTTTTCAACCAAAGCTTTACTAAAAGATCATCCCTCTTTCTTCTAGGAATTCCTAGATTTAAAGTTGTAGCCAGATTTCTCACTTTTGTGTTTTTGATTTTGAGAGAAATTTGTGTCTCTCCTCTTTGGTATTTTGAGGGATTAAGAGATGCAAAAATTCAAGCTTTGCCTTAAGATAGTTTTACCTGAAGCATTTATTGTGAATTAGATGTTGGCACTGAGTAATTGTCTTTTGGGGAAACACCTTGTTTCTCTGATTTAAAAAAATCCACTACCACCATTTGAGCTTCCTCTGTGTTGTAATAGCTCCCAGAAGGGAGATGATTGCTTCTTTCAGCTCTTCTTTCAGTGAGAAAGATAAGCTTTTAAATGTCATGGATTTTAAAAGGATCTGTCCTACTTAAGATTTATTAATAAAATACAGACAGGAAGAATATAATTTAATTTGAATTTAGAGAATTTGTAAAGCTGTCTTAACCCATACTGTGTATTTGCTAATAGGTTAGTGGAAAAACATTTCTTACATTTGGATTTGGTTCTTAATGCTGTGACTGTGTTTGATAGTTAAATTATTGCTAAGATTATTTTAAGTAGTATCCAGCTGTTGAACTGGAACTAAGATTTGTCGTAGTAGATTTTTCCTTAACAATCTGCCTCCTTTCTGGTGCCTCTTCAGATTGAATTCTGCTTAAAACGTTTTCCAGAAAGGAGTAAGGCTAAGTTTCACTCAGATGAGTAAACACACAAATCCTTTCTGCAAGTTATCCAGAGAGGGGTGACAATAACACCAGATTTTTCTCTCTCTCAGGAAAATGCATTGCTTTGGACTAGCAGCCTGGGCTGGCCAGTGAATGCATGGAATGTGTTTGGCTATACACCAGGTAAGGGGCACCAAGTGCATCCCACAGCTCTAGGTCCCTTGTCTTCTGCTTTTTTGTTGAAGGAGGTGGCTGTAACTTCTTTCTCTTGCAGCTCAAGAACTGTGAAAAGGTTAGAGCTAGAAATGCAGAGTACTTAGAGCTGGAGGAAATCAAATTAAGACCCAAACTTGAGCAGTAGGCCTGAGCTGCATATCCAGTTGAAAGAAAAGGCCACTTTTAGGCCAACTGCTCTTGAGAAAGAGTGAAAGGGTATAAAATTTGCAAACTGCTAGTGAGTATTCACTGATGATGAGCAGTGATGAGTGAGGAATGATGGGAGGAAAGCTGCAAAGAAGCTGTGCAATCTGTAGACATGGTGGTGGTGAAGTGTGTCCACGCAGCTTTGACAGGCCGGTGGTGTCCCATCCTCCAGGGTGAGGATGTGTGCAGTGTGACTGCAGAGCTCTGCACCACTGCTGGCCATTACATGTTGCCATATGTAACTGGCTATTAACCGAAGTGCACTGAAGTGCAACATACGGACTAGAAGCAGCTGTATTTGCTCACCAAGCTGTAGGACTGATCAGTAAGGTCGTGTGCCAAGAGATGAGGCTTTGTTGCTCTGCTACCATATTTTCTACTCTCTGAGAAAGCAAGCAGGTATCTTGATGTAGTAACAGGATCTGGGCTGTACAGTGCTCCCAAACATTCCTGAATGGCAAGAGGTAATACACATATGCCTTAAATTCAATTCCATTATTGTCTATGTAGTAATGATTTAATTCTAAGTAAGTTATAGAACAAAAAAAAATGCTAAAAGGTGTATACTGTTACATTTTAATTTAGAGAATATTTTAGAGTTTTACAAGAACAATGTTCTGTCATCACTTTCCATTGTTATTTTAAGGTGAGAGCAAGTTGGGAGCACTCAACTGATGTGAGAGCTTATTGTACATACACTTCCCCCATTTCCCCTTGCCCAACCTGAAAGTCATGCTTTGTTTGAAATAACCATAATTGTTGATTCCATTTAGCAGAAACAATTGAAATTAAAAACATCTTTGACAAAGGATGGCTTTGGTGACATTAGGGGTAAAAATTTGAAGTGAGAATGTTGAATTATAAACAGTTCTTTTTCTGCAAAAGAATGTATTTTGCGGAATATGTTACACTTAGGTAGGTGTTTCACTTAATTTCTGAAACCTGAATTACAAAAGGGATTGTGCAGTCAAGGATGAATTTGGTGTAAGGAACAAGGATTATGGGGGAGAATTAATTTACAGTATAATTTAGTAGTGACAGTGAATCTAAACACTGTTTTAGAAATGGCTTTGTCTTTGTAGCCACCAGAACGTTTAATCTCAAGCAAACCTTGATCATGAGTCCATGTTATACCTGTCTGCATATTAGCTCATTTTATAACAATTTTCTACTTTCAGGGCATATTAAGCCAACTCTTAAAACTTAAGTGGTCATCAGTAGTCATCAAAACCAGGAAATTACTTGTTCTGAAGAAATTTATTCTAATTTGCACTTTCCTCCTCCATCTCTTTATTCTGAGATCATTGGCAATGTGTAAGTAGCAGCCTACAGTGGATGCTTCAATAAACTAAAATTCAGCTTCATGTTTCTGGACACCCCCTCTAGACTTACATGCCAGCATAAAAGAAATTAACAGCTAGGTTTGCTCTATATTCACAGACTATTACAACATCCTGGCATTTTTAAGTTCTTTTTAAACTACAAATATAAAGAAAAAAACAGTTGTCCACAAAGAACAAAGCTAGAGACAAGATGATGAAAGAGGTTTGATACAGTTCCAAGGGATACTCTGAGGAGAGGGAAATGGTTCATTTCTCATCACTTTGGATGCTAGGACCAGCTTCTATGTGAATGAACACAAAGTTATTGCTGTTCATGAACTGATCCTGCTACCTGACATCTCCCTGGCTCAATTTACAAAGTTAATACCCTGATCTTGCCTGTTTCTCTGTTAGTCCTGGTATGCTGGTTGTGGAATTTCAGTTCTAAATTACATGAAGGCTTATATTCATCTACCTGTATGTTTTTTGACACACAATGGATCTGGGCTTGGAAATACCATGTAAAAGTCATTTCTGTGTGTCAGTGCTTCAGTTTTCTGCTTTTGCTGGAGTGTGCTTGGGTCATGCTATTTTTGTTTAAGATGAGCAATGTAAATTGTGTACAGAACTTTTGCTGTCAGCAAAAGTTTGTGAGCAAAATCTCAGCTTTGACTGGACAACAAACATTCCTGAGGTTTGCGTGCTAAGCTTGTTTTATCTTCATATGTGAAAACTGATGGTGGATGGTGACAAAATATTAAAAGTTTCATCTAGAAGTCACTTATTTTGGTTTGAGAAGTGGGGAACTGATAAGTCAAAGGAAAGAACAAACTGGGGAGGAAGAGGCATTCATAAAGCTGCAGTGTTCAGGAAGAGGGAGAAAGTGTTGTTTGCATGGACCTGCTGCTGTAGGCAATGACAGAGATTCCAGCAGTCACGGCTGCGGCAGAGTGGTATGGGCAGAGCGCTAAAGGAAGTGGCAGGGAAAGTTCCTAGTTAGGGAGATGTGATATTGTGTAGCATTTTTTAAATTATCTCACTGGACTGTGGTGATGGCTGTCAAAAGTTTTAAGAGGAAGAGGAGGAATAATGGTAAGGAACATGGTTCATGTTTTACCACACTTGTCTTTGTGAATCAAACATCAGATATGACCAAATGTGACTAAGGATTGATACAAGAAATGCAACAGAGCAAGTGAAGAAGGCGCAAAGCTCCCTCCAGTTTTATGAGAGAGGGGAAAAAGGCAGGAAAAATAAGGACGGAGAAATCACTTGCATAATATGGACTGGAGAGAGAGGTGCGAGAGGGTTGGAATAAAGCCCCTCAGACACATAAAGAACGAAGGTACTGAAGGGGGCTTAGCACTTTAGAGGAAGTTGATGGGGACATGAGTGGATGGAGGAGACTGAAGCAAACACATTCCACATACGGGAACTGGTGCAATGACTCGGGAGAGGCCAGCCCTCTGCACCAGCCCCACCATGGGGACTGCGAGTAAGAGAAAAAGGGGCAGACTCACAGCTGTGGACAGAAATAGAAATCAAACTTCAACAGTGAGAATATCGTGGTAGTCTTGCCATAAAAAGGCAGTGGCTTCCCCAGCTGATGTAGGAAAGATGGGAAGTCAGCTGAAACCAGTGTGAGTAAGCTGAAAATTAACCATGTTGTTCCTGCAGGGATACAGCACCCATCCTTGATTTTAGTGGCACATGGAGTAACTCAATCTGCTTTAAACTGTTTTCATCAGCTAAGCTGCTGAATGCAAGACTGTATTTTAAGAGCCTTGCTAATAAAAAATATATTTAGTTTATGTATTGTGTGAATCTCCTTTCCTGTGAGCAGTGGGAACAAAGATAATGTTATAAGAAACCCAAACCAACCCTCAAACTGCGTTACACACAAAAATGCAAGAAACAAGATCTGAAGATAAGTTTCTGCTCAGATACGTTTTTAGGTGAAGAGCATAATTTTGGCAAAAAGGTGAGTATGAGTGCAGACTGACTGTGGTTTGTGGCAGATGAGAGAAACCTTAGATACCATCTCTGAGTTACTGAACTCTTTTTAACATAAAGAAAATCAACACAAGTTCTCTCTGAAAACAACCGAGTTTTGAAACCACAGGGTACAAGCTCCACAGAGTGAAAATGGAGCATACAGCAAAGCTTGCGAATTGCAGAATACAAAGTTGATTGCCCTTGCTTGTACTCACAGCTTTTGCTTTACCTATAAAACCGTATCTCAATACATGAGTTTTCCCACTTTCCCTTTTCTGCTTCTATGATTCCCCCATCCTGCTGTGGGGGAGCATGTGAGTGGCTGCATGGAGCTTGGCTGCCTACTGGGGTCAGCCCACAACAGGATGTTTTATAAAATAAAAGGAACATTGGGTGAAGTTAATGCAGTATCTCCAGGGGTAAGGCAAATATTGATGTCTGGATGTTCAGTCTCCCGAGACTTGGATCATGTAATCATGTCCTTTATCTAATCTACCTCAGAAACTTCAGTAACAGAAGGCCCAAACCAGGAAGCCAATAAGCATGTTTCCTCTAATGTCTTGACCTGAAAATTGTGACAAAAGTAACTTAAAATGGAAGAAAGACTTCAGAATTATGAATAGGACCTGAATCTGGAGTTACAATTCAAATCATGGCTAAGGGGTATAGGTTTCCAAGTTTAAGTTTTTTTTGACACAAGTGTAACTTTGTATTGAAATAGCAGAAGGCTCAAGTGTACCAATGTACAGGCTTCTCATCAACCAGACAGCAGCTGCAACTGGACTACAAACCTATGACCTACTAGGCACCCTCAAGTCAGACCCAAAACAGGAACATAAACTGGGTGTACCTTCACCCAAGTGCTGATCCCAGGCTCTTTTTTTTTTCTCAGCACTGCAGTGGAAATCCCCACAATTCCCTACTCTCTTCAGAGCACACAGCTGCCTGAGAAACACAGCAAAGAAATCTGATGTTGGAAATGTTGATGCAGAGAAGACATTTCAAACGAGATCTATAAAGAAATCTCCAAGGGTTTGTGGATGCTCCCCATCACATGGTGGGATGAGTCTATCAGTCCTGGGAGACAGTCACAGAATATTCTGAATTGGGACCCACAAGGATCATCAAGTCCAACTCTTAAATAAATAAAAAACCCAAAACACCTAAATTCAGCTGTCTGGGAAACTGTATTTGAAGAGTCCTAAATCATAAAAAGTGAACAGAAGAGTGGTCTCAGATATGCCACCAGGGTTGCCTGAACCCTAGAACACTGCAGGTCTGAGCAGCAAAGGATTTAGACTATTTTCTTGTAGAAGGCCCCTGTACATTGTATGTTTTGTCATTTCACCTTAGAAATTCTCAAGTTCTGTTTTTTGCAACTGTAAACACAACCTTTCTGAAGAATCTTGCCCACTGATATTTAGTCACAATAATGAAAAACCTCAGCAGTCTACACGAGCTGCTCCAGTGCACCAGTGGGTCTTCAACCAGAAAACCTGCAGATTCTCACTAGGACAGCAGAAAAACTCACCTGAGGGTGCAACAAACTTCAGTCAGTCATCTGCTCCAGCAAGAATTTCAACTGCTTATTAAGAACAGTCTTTTTAAAGACAATTTGGTGGACAAGATTTGACATGCCCTGATGGAAGTTACAACACCAAAACACTGTTGTGGCTGCTGCGTAACTCAGCAGTGTTGGTGTGCCTGTGTGACACTCTGGGCATCGCTGACCAGGTAATCAAAAAGATATCAAGACAGACCTGAGGAAACACTGGCTCTTGAAGACCAAATATTTTCTGCATGTTGCAACCATGTTTACTTCAGCATATCTGCTATCTTGATATACACAGGTCTTACAGATTTTCAAACCTGATGCACAATGGAGCATCTTCAAACAGCTCAGCTCACCTTGCTTGCAAGCTCCGAGCTCTTGGCAGAGGAAGTAGTTTTGTTTTCGTGTACTTAAATGCAGTTACATCAACCAGATCGCTTCTTTACGTGAAGAAGGAGATTCTCCTATCCCGCGTCTTGAAATGGATGCAATGGAGCTGCTGTTCATTTTTGTCTGTATGTGATCGCTTCATACAGCTGAGCAGAAGTCTGAAAGGGTTTCCTCACTGTACTTCCAGGGGAATTTCTCAAATTGCAAACTCTCAGGTCATTAAAATGAGCTCTCATAACCCAAGAACATGCAGATGTTTTGAAGGCCATATTTTCATACAGCGATTGCAAAAAGTAAAGGCACGAGAGAAAGAAATGGGTCAAGTAATTTAAAATCCCAAACTGGAGTGCGACAGCTCTTTAGGATTTTCTCTGGCCTGGAAGCAGGTTTTAACAAATGAACATTCACACACACAGATTTAAAGTTGCAAATGAAAATATGTTTAAACAAGAGGAGAAAAAAAGCTGGGTTTTTTTCAGTTCTCAGATCTTCTGTAACAGTAACAACAGTATTTGCTGTAAATCATGAACCACTGGAAAAGCTATCATGGTCAAGTATCAGCTGCATTTCAGTCTTTCTCAAAAGACTCCCAATTCTTGAGACAATACCCATGAAAATACCTAATTAAAAAAGCCTTTCTAAAAATAATAAAAAAACCCAGCCTGATGCTAACTTCCTTTTTTCCCCAAAACAGTACTGATTAGCAAACATTAGAAATAGCCTAAAATGAAATCCTAAGTATCTACAGTATTTTACTGAGCATTACTCTGAAGTAAGTAGTGTTAGGGTCTTGAAAATGTGCAATCCGTAAGTACCAAGCAGCGAAAGAAATTTTTCTTTTTCTTTAATAAAAACAAGACTTAAAAAACAAGTCTTACAATAATAGATAGTTCAAATGGTCATATGTAGGAACATCATACACACTGTAACCCAAGAAACCTACGGAACAGAAAGCAGGTTGTGCTAGAGAAACACTGTAAATCCGGGTCACAATTTATCTTCTCCTTTTCACATTAGGATCATATCTGCAAAAAAAAAAAAAAAGAAAATTTGTCCAAATAAGTAAAAGTTAATGATATTAAAAAAGTTAACAACATGATGTAAATAGCTTTGTTATGTATTCACAACAAGGGAATGTCCAGTGTTCAATCCTTTCCCTGACTACATTCCTGTAATTAACTACAGTTGCCACTATTTGACTGAAGGATGTGTAAGGTAGAACCTGTGCATGAACGAGAGATGACCTTTAATAAAATTTTCACTGACTTTCCAGCTACTTATGTTTAAATCTGATGCATGAACAAGTTTCTCCAAGCTTCAATGACCCAACATTAAGCTCCTTACTAAAAACATCTCACAAAAAAAAAACAGGAGGGAGGGGAAAGGGCACATCAATGTATGACATTTGGCCACAACTCATTCAGACAAAACCTTTCTGCTGCTTCCTACTCCTACATAAAACATTTCCTTGCCTTACCTTACCCTTTATACAGCTTCTGATTGTTAGAAATTTAGAGCTTCTTTCTGGATATACTAAACAGTTACCTGATTTACTGCAATTTGCTTATAGTTTGCCTCTGCTTGACACTGCTATCCCTTGGCCTTCCCTTTCCCTCCATTTGTGCTTCATCACTCACAATCCTATGTCACGTCTTTGAAATTCTGATGTGTTTTGTATTCATGCATGAATAACTTACGGACATAACTGAATGACCAGGCAGTTTTACTTCCACTAATTCTGCTCTCATTCATCAAGACTTTTTGCTTAGACAGGAAAATCTGGTAACTTGTGAGCCAAATTACATCACCACATAGCTGGAAGAGTATTAGAAGTCACTGTTGTTGCTATACAACTCAGAGTTCTGACGAAAATGAAATTAATACCCTTTGAAAGAAATGCTCTACATTAACTGTTAATTAATAGAGCAAGTTGTTAATGTTAGGATGATCCGAATGTGCTGATATGTAGTATCGTGTTTCTTTGACAGTGATTAGGAAAAAACCATCCTTCTTCACCATATATGTTTTTCTACCTAAATGCACAATTTTTAGTGTCAGTCAAATGCGTGGCAGGTGAGAAGTCAAACAGCGGTCCCTTGTTTCTTCACATAAAAAACACAGAAATTAATGAAATCTCTGCTAAACAAAATGAGATCCTTATATTAAGGATATCTCAAACCATTTATTTGAGTGTATTGCTATAGCATTGTAACATTAGTTCTAACATTTAAATGTGTTCTGGACACCAAATTCTGTGGAAGGGGGAAGGGGCAGGAACATAAGCAGATAGGAAAAGGAGATGATACATGATGGAAACCCCTTATCAGAATAACAGCAGCTTCAACCCTGTGACTGTCTACAGAGATGCTGACACAGACAGACATGAACATCTTTCCATGTTATATCCTCCACCTCACCTCCAGCCATTTTCCATGTTAAATGAAGCCTGGATAGTATTTATTTTCTGGAGGGAAAGACATCAAACAACATTATCTGAAATTGTACAGCGCCTGTGGCCTGAAATGGAAAAAGGACTACAGAGAATCCCCGACTGAGAGTGAATGCACAAACAAATGTAAGATCTTGTTAGGAACAGGGAGTGGAGGACACAAAGGGCTGTTACTGAACATAATCCATTTAACTGTTCTCTTAGCAGATAGTATAATATACTTTCCCTTCCTCCTTTGTCTCAGTATGTACCCAGAACACCTTTTCTTTCCAGCTCATCTTCTCACTGGACTACTTCATGACTCTTCCTAATGACATCTTCAAATGCAATTTTCATGGGAAATTGCAGCTGTTAACATTAGCATTATGCCAAGTAGTTTTATCTGAGATTAAGGTCAAACTTAGAAGGTTACAAACTGCTGAATGTTAAACTCTGTGGTTTAATATTTTTGACTGTAGAAACTTCATGCTTAGAATTAACTTTCATGCATGCAAATTATCTAAGTTTTCACTGCTGTGTTTCGAAAGGCAAAAATTAAGCAAGATATTTTAAGCCAGTTAATATTTCAGCACAGCAGTCTAGCTGCACCATGTTTTTATAAATGATAACTGACATATATTTAAAGGCTGTATTGCAGATGTAAAAACTGGATAAAGTGGCAAACTTGGCTTAGAACTTTTTCTAATTAGAAAGGGGTTATAAATCATTAAATTAGGATTGCAGTTGAAAGTAACTTGGATAGGAAGTTAACTGAGCAACATAATTCTCTCCTTTAAAACAGCCATTAGGGAAAGGGGTAGACAACTGAAGTGAGGGTTATTGAAAGAAAACTGTTGAAACAGACTGAGTTTTAGAGGCCAATGTAATGTGTAATGGCAAAAGGGGCAAACAGCCAAGGACAACCTGGGCCTATCAAAGAAATCTCTTAACCTCCTGTGACACAAGAACTGATTAAAGCAAAACCGATGACTCTTCTACACTGTCAAAAGTACAGCATGATCGGTTTCAAAATGCCACCTCTGTATGAAAACTGGAAAGATGGTAACATGTTGAGGGAGTTTCTAACAGTTAAAAAAATGTAAGAGCTCTTTCATTGTGAAAGGGTTTGAAAGCAGCTTAAGGTCTTGAAGACAAGGGACACAGAGGGGGCATACTGAGGGATTTACTTAGCTTTTGTTTGGTTTTTAATTATTTTTTACTTTAAATTCTGGGAATCGTTACTTCAAAGACTCAAAAAGGAAAAAGCAGTTCTGCCAATCACTTTTTCACAGAACTAGTACTCTGTTGCTTTAGCTCCCTCAAGTGACTCAGCACAGGGACAGGCAATTGCCATGGCCAGAATGAAAAAGTGGCAGAACCCATAGTTTTCTTTTCCACAATTCAGATGACTGACTTAATGGTGAGATCAAAATGCTTCATTAGGCTCTAGTACACCCTGGAACATCTTCTGGCCTTTGTGAACAATCAAGCTTGTGCATATCAACCAGGAAATTGCAACATTCCTGTTTGATAATACTCTTATTAAAAAGCTGAAGCAAGTCTGAATGAAATTGAAAGTTTAAGAAACAAGAAAATTTAAAAGAAGTTGTTGAATCACTTTAACTATATTGCCTACATGGGAATACATGGAATTTTGAAAAGAATAGTCAAAGTAGTCTATTACAAAATCAAAATTTGTCCAAAGAAAAGATGTGGTGCAAAAAATACACCTTTTTTAAGTACAAACATGAAACTCTTACCTAAAGAGATCATCAGCAAGTGATTCTTCTCTTGCATGTTGGTTCTGTACCTGAGAAAGTCAGTTTATTCAATATTTGATTGTTAAGGATGAAGCTAATGAACAATATCGCAAAACAATATATTCTTGCACTAACAGTTTTTCCTCTAAGTTAATTAGCATTATTTATTAACCAGGGATTAAAAAAATGAGATAATCCAGAAGTGTTGATGTAACTGGATACTAATCAGACTCTGAAAACAGTATATGACTCATCAGTAAGTATTCTGAAGGAAACTACTGGGAAACAGTGCTACAGAACTGCCATGTTAAAATAACATTTTTTTAGATCTTTTACATATAAGGTGAACATTTTCTGTTCTGTTCAAGAGTAGAGTATCAATTGTATTGCAGAACTATTTGAACACAGCTGACCATACAGAAGTTCCTTCTATCACCCTCTCACGTTTTACAAGTCACAATGCTTATTCTGCTCACCAACAACAGGTCATTAAGAAAAAAAAGTCATTCTCTTTTAGGTTATTGAATTTTCTTTACATCAGTATTTCTGATTATATGAATGTTACATGCAAAATGAATTCAAATAATCAGCAAAAAGATGAGCCTGACCACTGACCTCTGACTTCCAGTGACTTTCCTGAAGAACATGTTCCTGTGAGCATGCGTAGACAGCTTACTGGCTGAGGTTTTATTTAAAAATTAAAATCCTGAAGTACTTCAGCAAAAATCACAGGGTGGTATGACCACTTACATAAGTCAAATTTTTATTTGATCATCTTTAAGAAATAATTCCTTACCTCTATTTCTTGCCTAAACCACTCTTCTAGCTCTGAACTCCTTTTAGGACGGTGAGCAATCAAATCTGATCCTCCAATAATGTACGGAAGTTGTCTGGCCCCTGGATAAGCCACCTGTTGGACAATAAATTATTACAACTACAAGGCAAGCATAGTACAAGTAAAAGATCTGAGAAATTCAGAAAGTCTATTCAGATATCACAGAAGAAAGTCATCCAGTCTTTTCTTGAATAACATTCAGAGACCATATTTTAAAGCAACTGAAGTGAAAAAAGCATTTACAGAAAGCTATAACTCGCTCCTTTGATCAGAAGAAACAAACAAAAATCTGAGAAGTTAAATACGCTAAATAGATCTGATAGTACATTAAATGAAGTTTGAAATATTGGTAAAAATCAGTTTGTATTTTATAGTCAGACTGCATAAGCATCTATTACAAAACAGCAGAAAATACTATCAGAAATTTAAAATATTTTCTAAAAATGAGACCAAGCTCCCTAAAATTTAACAGTATAATATGGCATTTAAATTGTTTCTTTCTGTAGTTACTAGCAATTTATAAAAAATAAAAAATAAAAGTCTTTAACATATTTCTGCAATCTCAAGGCAACACTTTTTAGTATTTTTAAATAGTGCCATCTTGTGACCATTTCAAATATGCACTAACCTTTTTGAACTTTTTGAAATTTTTCTTTCCCCCATAGCTGGTATTTCCAGTAAGGCAACTGTTCTGTCTTGGATGGCTGACAATCAGTGATCTAAACTCAGTCAACAGAAGCCTACTAGGAAGAGTGCTGGAGTCATCTTGCAGTTTGCTGTGGTTCTTGTGTGGGAGGAAAAAGGAAGAAGCATTCAAGTGTATGAACAGATGTACAGCATATCTAAGAGTATAAACTTTGGGGAAATTATCATGAGCAGAGTTTAACAAAAATGATGATTACAAAAGGGTGAAGGGAAGCAGCAGCAGTGCTAGAAGCTAAGAACATGTATGAACTTCTCAGCTCCTTAAATACTATGGATAGAGCTGTAAACTCAGTAAATTTTCTCACATATTTAAATACTTTGAAAAGACAGGATCAGTAACAATGCTGAAGTGTACTTTCATTCCACTAGGATATTACTTCAGAATAAAACTTAAAGTAGACTTTCCCCCACACACACTTTAGCTAATACCTAAGAGTTCCTTCTCTCCTCCTCTCCACCTTGGCTCTTACCCAGACTAATTCAATCAAGCATGTTTATTCCAATGGCAACTCCAGCTAACTCCATGGAACACAAAGTTAAACATCTTCAGCTCAGTTCTAGCCTACAGATTTTTGGCCAACTCTAGGGCTGTAAGCTGAATCTGATCAACGAAGCAATTCTTTCTCGCCCATGAGAATGTTCCTATGTGAGCAAGTTTGCATGCACACTTTGCTGCCTGTGGCTACATCTCTGTGGATTAAAAATGGGGGCAGGACAAGTTCACAAGTAACACTGAACTATCCTCATGGACAGTTCCAGCCCAGATGCCGTACAGCTCTTCTACAGCGAAGTATAAACTAGAAGTCCTTTAATCTGAGCCGACCCTGCACTGCATTTCTTCTTCCTGGACTGTTCTCTGTATGTATGCAAAAGGTATTATCCTGCCCCTTGTTGACTGGCTACCCTCTACTTTTTCTCTTTAGAATTTTTCAATTTCAATTTCAGTTTCACTTCTTTTGTCTCACCTATAACAAGCTAGCATGCTATCTACTGTTAATTAGTCAAAATTACATCTATTTTCTCAATGGTCCATCTCTTCCATTCTAATTGTGGTCTCCTTAGTAAAGTTGACAAGGAGATTATGTCCTTGTCTGGTCTTTAAGCAGCAACCTAACAAAAACATGAGTACAAGCATTAACATCACTGAGGGGTTAATACAATTACATTGTTTCTGTAGTTTCAGTACCTTAAGCACCACCCAAAGGTCACTACAGAAGCACAGGGATGAAATACAGGTGTTCTGTCAATAAGCTGGACTGTGCTATTCAAATTTATGTATGATTATGTTAAGGAGTACAGTGCTCTGAACCTCCTTTATTCTGAAAGAGGATCCACAAATATTATGTTCTTAAAAGCAAAATTCTGATGTGTTTTTGAAATGCTTCTTAAAAGTTCACTGTTCAAACTTCGAATTAACTGGTTTCTTACCGAGATTGGTGGCTCTTGCTTGATCTTACTTCTCATTTCTGAAGTTACAACTGATTCAAGTTCCTCTTCTTTCTATTTGATTAAAAATTATTTTAAATATTAAAGTGAAATTAAATGGAAATTTAATTACAATAGTTTTCAGCTCTTTACAGTGCAATAAGCATTTTCGAAAAATATAAATATTTGGATAGAAGAGAAATTGCCCGGTATTTTAAAATTTTTGTGATTTTACGTATGATTTAATAATTGTTAGACTTTTTCTCTATTAAAAAAATCACTGTTATTTTCTCACTTTTTTTTTAGTTTCTTATACCAGTAGCAACTTTTGTCCTGCATAATCTTCAAAATCCTGACAGGTTCTGGAAAACCGTAAAGGCTTTTGACTATAAAAAGTAACATTTTCATTTTGATATTTGAAGTGTACATGTGTGCAGAAAGGACATTTTATTACAAGAATAACAAAGTATACTGCAGGTTGATTACCTCTTGTAGTTTAAAACCAGATTTGCCTCACATAAGTTATATTTTACATGAATAAAATAGCTCATTATTAATTAAGACTTCTTGCCAGCAAAAATGCTTAAGTATACATCAGGTAAAGTTAACAGTTTAGTTGGACATAAGAATTTCTTTTCTTCACGATCCTGACAAGAAGTTGGACAAAAAATCTTTCCAGACCACAGCAAAATTAAATAGACTATTGCAAGCAGCAATTTTAGTCTCTCAGTATAGTCACCAATTCTTTGACAGTATAAAGAGCAAGAGACAAAATTCTCTAAAATTATGCTATTTGTCTCTTAAAATTTGCCTGTTAGTAACACACATAAAAACCAGCATTAGAATGAAGTTCAAAATTCACACTTTGCCAGAAGCAAGCAGTTAAGTATCAACAAAGTGTTAAGCTAGTCTGAGCTAAGGATGCTCAGACAATTACTAATTCTCACATAATCCAAAGTAATCTTGCAAATTCCAGTTAATCATACATTCAAACTTTTAAACACTTAGACACTGCCTACACCATGTAAGAACTGGACACTTTAGGATATACATTTTACATAAACAAAAATTAGAACCTTTTCCTTCTCTCTTATTCCCTTCTTCATCATTAATAGTCTAGAGCTTTCAACATTGTTTTCCTCTACAACTCTGCTTTTGTTTCTTTTTATGAAGTGACCACTGTTTACTCAAAATCTAGTGTTTTCTTCATATCTCTTAGAAAATACCCTTAGTGTCAAAAACAAAACCAGAGCAGTATTCAAGAAAAGACAAGCTGTGGTTTGGTTTTGCTGCTGTTTTTGTTGGGTTTGGTTTTTGTTTTAAAATTTCTCATACAGGAACTTTAATAATCTTTCCCGTGGTATCTAAAGACTCTGACTTGAAATATGCTGAACATTACATGGTATTCAAGAGAAGAGATCAACTGGAAGTTTCTTCAGAAAATTAATTACATAAAAGTAATGGAGTACTGTTTTAGTATAAATGTCAACATTATGATTAACACAGCAACAAAGAATATGAGAAGTTTTTCTTGGACCAAGGATATATTCTGCTGTTCTACCTACAGTATTTCTGGTAAAAAGAGGGGACAGATTTCAGAATACAAGGAGCTTTCAATTCACAAAATAAAAATACCCTGAAGAATGAAAAAAACATTTAGGTAGGTGGAAAACTGCAACGTTCACATGTAATAGATGAATCACTATGAGCTAAAAATTGATGTATGAAATTCAAGCAAGCTTTACAAAGCCACTTTCTGTATGCAGGCAGCCTCATCCTTAAAGAAACTAACTGCATTCTTCTAACAGAGTTGCAAATTTCAAGATTAAGCATATGACAAGAATATAAAACTTACTGATATTTTATTCTCCTGTGTCTGATTTACATTTACTTCTTGAATCTTGCTTCCTTTGGCTTCCAAACATCTTTTTTTTCGTGTATTTCCTTGAGCTTCCTGGTCATGATCTGCCACTTGATCTTTCCAGTCTAGGTCTCCGCTTCCAAACACAATTTCCATTGCTTCTGTATCTTCAGATAAATCATCTAATTCTTTTCTCTTCTGTGGTGCATGATTTTCACTAGAAGTGGTTTTAGTGTCTGTTTTATCACTTGTTTCTTTGACACTTTTCCTCATGAGCTTTACACCTGTGTCTTCTAATGCAAAATTTGGGTTTGGGTCCAGGATGTTATTTTTCTTTTGATGCTGTTTTGCTTCACTGTTCCAGACCGATGAAGTTGTGGGTTCAGTGCACTTGGAAGGAGGCGATGATCTTTCCTCTGGTTTTGCTAGTTTGGGTACAGATGTTTCCCCTTCTTCAGCTCTTTCCCTTAGCCAGGAAGAAAGTACAAAAGCATTTTTGATTATGACCAACTGTATCCACAAATAACAACTTCCTCAGCTTTTATGGACTGCATTGTGAAATTTAAAGTACTCCTGAGGAAAAGCTTGCCACGCTAGGAATCTGATCTAAAACACTACCTTTTAAGTATGTTTCAAATTGAAAGCACACTGAGGTAAAATTATTTTCCAGAAACAGTACCAATGTAACAATAAGAGAAGCAATGTCAAGAACATTTCAACGTACCTTTTTCTAGCCACCGGGAAGTAGTTTGTAATTGAGTTAGACTGGTGACGTGAAGCACACTCACTGGCTTTACCAGCTTCTGAAATTTTCGATGGTGAGACAGGCTGACTTTTTAGACTCAAGCCAGATGTTCTGTTCCCTCTAAATATGGCTGTTCCTGCATTTACACTGCCACTTGTCCTAGCGATTTTCTTTACAGTGGTCGTATCCTGGAAAGCCATTTTCGGTTGTTTATCCATCTGGGGAGTATTCTCTACCTCCATACTAGATTAGAGAGAAAAAAAAATACTAAATGACACACAAGAAGTTACCAGAGACACACTAACACAATCGCTTTTTATAAAAGCTGTACCTCTACTTTACACTTACAAACAGTGTGCTAAAAACAAACCGTAAAATCTGCTATGATCAATGCATTTTTATAATTGTGAAATGGCTTGAAAATTTATACAAGTTAAGACAGTCAAATCAGATACACAGGATCTACATTTGCATGTTGGATATTAGAAAGAAGTTCTTTACAGAGAGAGTGATCAGCCATTGGAATGGGCTGCCCAGAGAGGTGGTGGATTCACCGTCCCTGGAGGTGTTTAAGATGAGGCTGGATGTGGCACTGAGTGCCATGCTCTAGTAACCATGGTGGTAGTGGATCAGGGGTTGGACTTGATGATCTCGGAGGTCTCTTCCAACCCAGTTAATTCTATGATTCTATGATTTTTATGAATGCAGTACCCATGAAAACAGAAGACTTAACTATGTTGATCTCTGCTTCCAGTGCAATGGTAGAAGCACTTGGACTTTACTTAGGGCTCATTAAGGGCAAAGAAATTAACATTCAGTTTCATGGGGGGATCTTGCTCCTTCTGTGCTTTGGTTGCTCATTTCCAGAAGAGAGATATCAGCAGTTTCCATATTACAGGGAAGCACCAAAGTAACACACAACAGTTTCAAGTAGACAGGCAGCTGAAGCTCGGGCGTGGTAAAAGTACCATGGACTGTAGGCTAGAGGAGGGCTGAGAGTAGTCAGAAGCTTCTATTTCAGTGCTTTTTTGGCTTTGCCTTACTCTGTCTTCGAATATATTGTATGGTGCTGTACCCAGCCTAGTCCTGCTCTGGGACAAAAATAACTGTGAAGATGCTACAGACCATGTCTGGACCGTATGTAATTACATGCTGACTTGGAAAGAAAAGGTTGTATTTCTCCTTCCAGGGAGTCCTCAGCTGAAGGAGCAGAAAATTAAATCTGCTCATATTCAGACTAAAATTATAGAGTGCTTTTCTTATAAAAGGAAACCTGCCTTCGCCACACTGGTTGGGAAAGGGAGTAGGAGCTCTCTATGATCAGGGCTGTTTTCAACCATCTGGCAGAGGTGTCTAAGACAAAAATATCTGAGAGCAATAACGAAGGGAAGACTGATGTGGCCTGAAAGGTAGGCCTTCACATGATGGGATGAATCAGAGGAAAAGGAAAATCGAGACTGAGTGTCAAGAAAGAGATTACAAAGAGAAATTGTGGAAATGCATCTTGCTGGAGTGATTTAATGACAGAGCAGGCTGCTGCCTGTTTTGTGGAGGCAGGAACATGGTGTGTGTCTGTAGAGGTGAGTCATGGATGGTTGATTTGCTCAACAATATTTCATGAAGGTGTACTTCAAAAGAAATAATTGTAGGTTTTTCAGTCTCTTGTTTCTAAGGATGTTATTTCAGAAAGGCATAGAGCCTAGGATGCATGGGGAAAATTTAGGACTTTAAATGTCTATTTCATGTTAAAATTTGTGTAGGTATTCTGAAGGTCATGGAAGCTATTTGGCAGCAAAGGCTTTTGCCCATCTCTCCACTCCCCTATCCCTTAACCTGCCTTACATGAACAGTGGAGCAGATCTGGGGGGAGGAGTGGAGGATTCTGCTCTTTTGGGTCTAAGATGACTCTTACCTGTCTTTTCCCGCACAGTGCCTACAAGTTCTCTCTCATCCCTGCTCAGATGGATCTTTTAGCATCACCCTGTTGATGGTATGAGGTGTACTTACTACAAGCATAAAACAACAGAGAAATTTCCTTCTTTAGCTTGACTTGAGTTGTTGATGCATGAGAGAATTACTGGAGAACATTTAGCTCTGTGTTTTCCTCCTAAATGTTTCTTTAACAACTTGAGAATGACCCAGTGTCAGGACACAGAGGGACAGAAGTTATTTTATATCCTCTGGGCTTCAAGGTTAGCTCTGAATTAACAAAGTTTGGCTTTGTGCATAGCTACAGGTAGCAATTATGTGCTTCTAGCTCTGCATGATTACTCTATCTGTTTTAGCAGCCACAGGTTATAAATAAATGGCTTAAATTGCTGTGAAACTCTTCTCTGGTAAAGTTATAGACAGAGCTTTGGAGAGCTCGTGTAAAATCCTGCTTTTCTTTCTTTTTTTTCTTTTTTTTTCCCCAAACTAGAAAATATCTGACTCCCCAGCAGTCCTTTTTCCCAAAACTATTCAAACATATTGCAAACACAATGGTACTTCAATCTTTGTGAATATGAGCTATGTGAAAAATTTGCTTGAAATACATTAGCCTTTCTTTTTTTGGTGACAAGTGGGAAACTTCCCCAATATTCTCTTTCTAACCATTAAAGTGTGTGTGTGTCTGTGTGTGTCTGCATGTGTGCATAATGTGAATATTATATATTCATATATATTTATGTATAAAAATTACATGTATCCAAAATCACTATGTAAAGCACTTGAATGTTGCTATTACTCAACAATGCTCTCTTGTTTCTCAGTGTTTCAGTTATTTATTTGTTTGTTTGTTTGTTTTAATCTGTCTGCCTTCTGAATGGAATGCATTGAAATTCACTTAGTTGACTTATTTGTGGTTATCTCTTCAGACATTTGTAATTTAGTCCCCAAACACTACCAGAGTGCAATTAAATTGTAGTACTGCAGATAATTTGTGTCCAGAAGCCAGGCTGCATTTTAGGGGAATTCAGCACAAATTAAAAGGTAAATGAGCACTGGCTTGGTCCAGAGCTGGATGGTAGAACCACCAAGGAACATTGAGGTGCTGAGGAAAGTGGTGCTGATGGTTTAATGCGCGTCTTTCTACACAGGTTGTTGCTGCAGCTCAGTGTACTAGAGATACTGCTTCTTAGTAAATGGTTTTTTTTCTGACATCAACAGCTGACAGCGTGCTTTCAGCTGAAAGAGTTTTTGGTTAGCTGAAGGCAAGCCACGGCCAAAGCAAAACAAATGGATGGTGACCTCACTGCAGCCTTCCAGTACCTCAAGGAAGCCTAAAGAAAGATGAAAAGGAACTTTTTGCGGGAGGGTATAGGGACAGGACCAAAGGGTATGGTTTCAAAGGGTATGGTTTTCAGTAGGTTTAGATTAGATATTAGTTAAAAAACATTTACTGTCAGGGTGGTGAGGCACTGGAACAGGTTGCCCAGAGAAATTGTGGATGCCCCATCCCTGGAAGTATTCAAGGTCACACTGGATAGAGCTCTGAGCAACCTGGTCTAGTTGAAAGGTTTCCCTGTCCATGGCAAGGAGGTTGGAGCTAGAGAATCCTTAAGGTCCCTTCCAACCGAGGCCATTCTATGATGCTACGAAATAAAAAAATGTATTGCTTAAGAGTCTGTATCCATACTGCCTACAAAATGATAAGGCCTTCCCTGATATTAGGGAGGCAGAATAAGAAAAACAAAGCTACAGCAGTAGTTATACAGCTACTACACTCATTATATTGATCTCTCAGGGTAGTTACTTGCAGCCTGTACAGCACTCAAACTCCTATCAGATAATTCCACTGGGTCTCTGTGAATTATATATGTGTTTTGCACTATCTGAATTCAACACCTAGTCCTCCCTGACGTTATCCTTAACTACTCTCTGCCATTTATCATACTTCACTGAAACAGCTTCACAAAAGCAAGCGAAGAGATTTGTATGTCTGAGAGAGTGTTTTGATAGCAAAAGATTGATGAGCCTGACTTCTTTTGTAGATGTGTGGCAACCTTTCATTTCACTGGGTTTGTCACTGTTTCCCACCTCTCCAGAGAATTTTGCAGACTGTCTCATTAGATAGCCTTCTTAGCAGAACTGTTTTCTGGGCTCTTTTACTGTAGAAACCATAGAGTAAAAATATGCTTGTTGAAAGAATGAGACGTAGTAAATGCACATATGTGGCATGAGTTGTGTATATGAAGAGGAAAACCCTGTTAAGGCAGCTGCCCTTTTTGAGGCTGCCAAGACAAAAAGGCAGGCTGCAGTTTGGACCAGTCATCTACACCCCTCGTCTCAATTACCAGCCCTCTGCTTTTGGGATCAGCATTGAGGCAATGCTGACCTCATTGTGGGGGCGTTGTAGAGGCTGTTTCCTGGTAAACTCCCCCACGAAGAGGTCAGCATTGCCTCAAATAGTAGAGCATCAGTGACATTGGTTTCTGTTACTCATACACACACTAGACATGAACCTTGTTGCTGTTTGGAAACTGGTGAGATGATAACCCACTGTGGCCTTTTGCTATCGTTAAATCCCCCCCACTCCTCTCTCAAAGTCACTGTGATGTAAAGCAAGTCTGCTGTTGATACTTTCCTCATTTGTCCTTTTCTGCACGTCTCCAGAACAAGTGTTTCTCCTTCTGATGCCCTCTAAGTCCATCTCAGTTTTCAATGCATATTTAAACCAGCTCAGTTGTTCAGAGATGTATTTTGTACCTTATTTTGATTTGTTTTATCTTGTGTTTGCATATTCTAGCAAGCCTTCTGCTTGGCTGGAATTATCTAAACTTATTTTTAATGCTGCCCTTACTTATCCTGATTTGTGGAGTTTGTTACAACTTGAGATAACTCCCTCTTGTTCCTAGCTGTGGAGAAAATAATCTTTGTGACCCCCCCATATCCTCTTGATTGCTCTTAGATAAGAGCCTTATGCACATTTCAATCTCATCATACAGTGACTGGCTCTGTGATGTTTGCGGTATTCCTAAGGAAATGGGTGCCCTTCTCTAATTATTAATTTGTATTATAATGCAGACCATTATCTTGTCTTCTGGGACCTGATTAAATCCAACAAAATAATTGTTAAACTCTCCTATGGTGCCTTTGAAAACAAATAATCTGGCATGCCACCAGGCTCAGACTGGTTGTCATCTCATTGAAGATCTCTAGCTTGCAGAAATTCTCCACTGCCAGGTGCACAGGGAAGCTGTTACAAACAAGAAAACCGATACAGAGGAAGGGGCTTGCAGGCGTCAAGCTGGGTCTTAGGAAAGGTAGTAGGAATGGCAACCAAACATCAATGGAATTAAGCACTACGTCGTATTTCTTTGCTCCACACGTAAGTATTCCTGGCAGTAGATTATCCAGTTTCCCTTCCACTGGGGAAGATGTCCCACACCTAGCAGTGCCTTGAGATGTGTTTCCTCACTCATACATCCAGTCTTAGTTATGGTGTGGGTCAGTAGGCTGCCATTTATCTCTCATTTGTTTGCAGGTTGAACTCATTCCCTGTGGATCCAGTTGTGTGGCTTGGCCTCTGAATTCCCCCCTCTAAGTTCTTACTGCTGAAGTCGTATGCCTGTTTAGAAAGGAGTACAATTTTTGTGGAGAGTAGCAGAGGGATCTGAGATTGTATTTCTTTCAGTAGGGTGGTAAGGGATTTAATGGCTATTCAGGAACGCTTGGAGGTAGCTATGTGTGCTTGTGCTGTGAAGAGGTTGTGGATCTCAGACATGCACCTGTATGTGGCATTTACTCTGGGCTGGCTATGGATTTTCTCACTTGGCTAGAGGGTTGGTTTTTTTTGAACTGGGGAAAGCCTTGGTTTTGGCTCAGATTTTTTCCTCAAGCTTCCACCCCCAGCTTTAACATAGTAGCATTCTGGTGTTTAACTTCAATGGACCACCAGAGAACCTTACTCAGTTTAGTTTTAAATCAGTTATTTCTTTTGTATCTTGCCAATTTTTGTTTTTAAATGTGATTCCTTCATCCCATTTCCTCCGTTGTTTTACATTTACACCGTCTGTGGAATGCTTTGTGTGTAGAGGGCTGTAGTTCCCTACTTAAGGTGCTGAAAAGTTTTTTCAGCCTGTTACAGGACCACCTGCTGTATAGGTGCCATATACTAGCACTTTGGATATCAATATCTTCCTGGAAGATAACAACTTACATTACTCCTCAAAGGAGAAGTGTGGCCCTGCTGGAATGTGTAGCGCTCTGGGCTTTGTCCACATCCGGACTGACAAGTGGATGTCACTGGGCTCAGTTCTTAAGAGAGGGAGTTCTGTTGGTCTGTAGGGTTTTGATGGTTGGCCACGGTGCTGAACACTGTGCCACTAGGTGGTAGTGCTGGTCAGACTTACTGGCTGGCAAGGACAGCTACTGGCAGGGGAGTCCCAGAAGAAAAGTGGGAATTTAAAAATTCATTAATATTTTTCCGCTGTAATCTGATCTGGCAAAGTAGAGTGATGTAATCCTGTCCTCTGGTTTGACTGTGGAAAGGAGTCCATTTAAAAGCCACTTCAGGTGTGCTTGGGGGTCCATAAAGTTTTCACCACTCTTTTGGATTTGTGTCTTACACTTTTTTTCAAACTGAGAGTATTATCTTTAATATACCAGCAATATACTGTGCTTCAGAAAAATGTGGATATATTTTTTTGCTTTACATTTTGAAAACTCTGTGAAATTTGGAAGTGATGTTCTGAATATTCAACATACATTGACAAGTCAAATGTAGGTGAATTTATCTGTAAGTTTCTTTTCTTAAGTGACATAATTTTTTAAAAGAATTATATAGAATATTATCTTGTCCCTCAATTTTAATTTCGGACTTGTTCTAAGTTAATATATCCAGGAGCTACACTGGCAAATATTCAAGTATTTGTTCAGGGAATCTGGTCGAACTATCTAAAATGAAGGGCGATCTTTCCTCTCTTTCCATTTTTGCCAATAGACTATTTCACATATTTCAGATCACATAAAATGGAAAAATTCTCTTCTTTCAGGCTGCTTTATTGACTTCTTTGGGTGCATATCAGAGATAGATTGTTTCAATGTATTCTTTGCTGAGCACCAGCAAATGTATTCTTTGCTCTGAAAGCACTCAGCAAAATGGCATGTGAGAATGTGCATGGGTTTTCTACAGTTTTTAAAAGATTTTTATAAATTAGGGAGAAAAGACAGCTCTACTTCATTTCACTTTTTTTGGCAAAAAAGGAATCTTCAGTCCGGAGACTGTTTATGAAGAAGTGTCAGTTTTCTTTTCCCCTTCATAGGCGTTGCTAGGAAGGCTTGACTATTCCCTTCTCCGCCCCCTCTTCAGTTCCCCCATGCAGTGCTCTGTTGTCTATTTTTACAAATAATATATACAGTGAAGCTTGTTTTCTTAATCTAGTCTGGTATCCTATTCTCTGAAAGTAGCAAAATTTGAATTTATACGGTCTGCTGGGCTCCACTTCTTCTGCAGAGGTTACAAGCAGAATGTTCAAGACCTTCTCCCTGGGGTTCATTCTCCTGTCTGGTTCCAGCTGTTACTTCCCAGAAAGCAGCTCCATGACCCAAACACACTGAGTCCTATGGAGCAGCCAGGGATGGCACAGCAGCTGAGATCCCAAAGGGAAAGCCATTTCAAGTTGTTCCCACAATCCAGCAAAAATGCTGTTTCTTGACTGATTACTGCTCTCCTTCTAATGCCCTTTTCTTAAGATCAGGAACTGACCTGTTAACCTTAGTCCCTCCACCATGACCATTTTATCTCCCTGACCTATTTTGTGCTACTTCAGCCATGCAAAATAATCTTCAGAGATGCTCAAATAGCTAGTGGAGAAAGCGTGGTTTAAGTTAGGAGTGTGGAAATTTTCTGACCTGGACTCCAGACTCTGCTTAATTTATGTGTTTGCTGTCTTGTGAATCCAGAAATCAGTATTAGAATCATAGAATCATAGAATTAACTGGGTTTGAAGAGACCTCCGAGATCGTCAAGTCCATTGCTCAACCTGGATCTTGATATAAAATTTAGATCTGAAAAGGATCCAATTTTGAGGGATGTTCAGACCTAGTGTTTCAGATCAGCTCATGGGAGATACATGTTCCAGCTGTAGCATTTGAAACTTTGTTTATATTCCAATTATTTCCCACAGTTTTGAACCCTTCTCTGACAATAAAAAAATTCCAGCAAAGGGATGCTGGAAAAGAAATATCATCAACTATTTCTTTAGCGACCTTGCTGCCAGATAGATATGTGCATACTTGGTACATAAAGCTTGCACTGATAGACAGCTGAAACTTGCACCAGCTCACCAAAATACGCATTGACCAATAACATATTTTTTGGCCAAATTCTGTGTGTTCAGCCCTCTGGGTCTTACTGGAGTTACACCAAGCAGAATGCTGGCCCCAGAGTCTGTTCGTTGTTGGTTTTAAATTCAAAAGAGAGAGAAAGCTGATCATGTCAGCATCTTCTTCAAGTCATAATTGTTTCTGCTGCTTCCTTTAAAAAATATTAAAGATGACACGAATTCTTGTGAATTCTGTTTAATCACACATCAAAGAATTGGCCATGCTATTCTACTGTTTTTAAAGATGTAACCATATTGGCATAGTTTTTGCTATGAGAAAAGTTCTGGGGGAAAAGCTTCCAAGTTCATAAAGATCCTTTTGGGTGAGTATTTTAAGTTCAGAATATTCTACTTTTCTTTTTTTGTTGTTGCTGTTCTAATGGTATTCTAAAATATTGTCATTGTCTGGAAATATATTTGGCAAAGCCTTCTTATGGGTAAAAGTTTGAAACTGTAGATATTTGTCACTCTTCCAGCTATAATCCAACATTTCTTTTTGAAGTTCTTAACTTTGCGGAGTGGCTCTGATCAATACCTCTAACTTGTCATCAAGTACATTTCCCATGTGTATTTAAAATAAGAGCATATGTCATTCACCCTATTTATAAAAAAACAAAACAAAATGAAAAAAAAACCACCTCAGGCTCAGAGAACTGAGGTGATTTTACCAAAATCACACAGAAGAAAAAGAAGCATGGGCTCCTGCCTCTTGAAGCTGAACACCACAATATACTGGATCTTATTTTTTATCCCCAAACATTAGATACCCTTTATTAGTGATATAAACATTTCTATTTTCACACTTACAATAGATTAAATACATGGCAGTGGTGCAGTGTCTATAATACAATTTTACGTGAGAGTCAAGGGGTTATGAAAGCAATAGCTGACCTTGAAGAGTAAGAGGAGGGGACTGTTTAACATTCTTTTACTGTCTAGCAAAATTTTCAAGGTCTTGTGTACCAAAAGGAGCTGCCAGGGTAGCTACAACACAGACTCATATTCACCACTTACCTTCACCTCTGGTGACCCAGCTCTGTGGTCGAGAAGCATGGCAGCAGACCATAATGTCTCCTATTATGGTCTCCTCAGCCCTATAATCTGGACCTACGCAAGCAGTTTCTTTTCAGTGTGCGATAACTGTGCAGTCCCAGCCTTCTAGGGTGAAGTTCCCTGGATTTTATCACAATGCAGAAAGTACGTTTCCAATAAATAATAGAAGATGTCAGAGGATGTGACTGAGGTGTACTTGAACAGGGCAAGTCAATTCCATTAATAAACTAAGGCTCAGGAATTCTGATGGGGTGGATAAGGATTGCTGTCTTTTCTCTTCAAATGCCAATGTAGACAGAAGTTTTGTAGCAGAGCCCAAAGAAGACTCCTGATCTTTCAATTCCTACATGTGTTTCTTAATATTTCTTGGTGGGTTTATACGAACTTGAAAAGAGAATAATTCCCTTCTGCTGAGGAACTGTCCCTGTAAACCATCAGTGGAGTACTTAATGTACTAAACCATTTCAGGTATGTAAATTGGGGGAAAAAAAAGAACATCGGTCATTCCTTAGGGCAAAGGAAATGATTTCTCAGACTGATGAACCTGTATCTAATTCTGTATAATTTCCAGCACTGTCAGCTGGGACAGAGGAATGTCAGCAGTTCTTGGGTGTATTTTCTGTTCTCTACTTGCTGCATTGTATCTGGGAGATTTTTCTTAGGACAGATATCCACTGAGGACAGGAAAAGAACATTGGAGCAACTCAGTGAGAAACCTACAAAGCTTAGTTTCAATATCCTATACTTAAAACTTCACTTGCCTTGCTCTCCTCACTTCACCAGTTAAGTTTGGGTTTTTTTAAATTTCAATTTTATTTGAATATGAAATCACGTTAAACCTTACACAAGGTGATCTTTTTAGGATGGTTAACTGAACTTCTTATGGACAAGCAGCAATTTTTAGAGGAGAAGAAACAAAGCTAGTGACTGGAGACAAAGGGGTTTATGTGCTTTAGGCTTTCTTATTTACCATAAATAGCTGACATTAGAAGTAAAAATATAATTTTTTTTTCTCTGTCTAGTAAACACTTTTTCTTTCAACATATGGTGCTAAGATGCTAGTTATGGAGCTACCTTTTTCTGCAGCCCTTTCTAATACAAATTCTCATTATTTTGAGAATAATGAGAACCCTTCCTAATGCAGTGGTGCAAATTTGTCTACAGTGCCATCGTAAGAAAATTCTCCAGATAAAAGGGAAGTAACAAGCAACAGTGAGATTTTTTTCTGTATAGAGGTCAACATTTGAGGTGTGCCAAGTACTACTGCTCTAACCCTGTTTGGTGTTTGTTATTGGCTCAACACTGGATGGAATATATGGAAGAGAAAGTAAATCTCTCATTGTCAAAAAACTTGATTTAAGAACTTTTCTGGTAAGTTCTTGGAAAGTATGTTTGTTGACTTGGCAAGAACGTGATTTTTTGACTGAATTGGAAGGGAGAAGATACCTACACAGTAGTGTAGAGAAAAAAACCACACAAGCCTTAAATGGTGTTAGCAGTTTGCTTATACAAGAGTGCAAGTCCGGTTAATGGACCCAAGGCAGTGTCCGATACTGGGGAAAAGCAGCTCCGTGTGAGTGGCCAAAGCCTTTGAAGCCAGCACTGGCAACGTTTGTTGTTAAACCCCATTGGAAGGATTATAAATTAACTTTCTAAAGGAATGTGATTGGTCTGAAGGAATGACTGAGCATGTAATTTTTGTGTTTATGCTCTACTGAGTATGGAAGTAGGCAGAAAGAGTATACCACTACAGGTTTTAGAGTGAAAAATGGACAGAGCTCCAGGATGGATCTGTCTTGAGATATTTGAACAGGGAAGAACAACAGTTGCACAGTCAGATAGGCTTGGTCACATCAGGTCTGGTTTTCACTGTGGCTTTTAAATGAGATGATTGATGTTCATTTTTAATCTTAGTGTCTCCAAGATGTTTGAGCTCCCAGTTTGCCAAGACTGTATAGACATTTAGCAAGATGTACTACTGAAATATGAAAAGGGGCTGAGAGTCAATAAATTGTTATCCCTTGAATACAGTTAAGGAAACAGAAGTGAGAAGTGTAAGGGCAAAGATTCAAACTCCAAAGTTCCTGAAAACATACCAGTAATTATTTTTATTAACTTCAGTAAAGTATGAAACAAGTTTTAACTAATTTGTTTAGGATCAAAAGGGGGAAGTCTGAGGCAGTCTGAAAACTGCAGTTAGTCTTGATGCAGGTCTTTAAGAAGTGAATTGATATGTATTCTAGTCCTGTCCTACTGTATATTTTTGTACTTGAAAAGAAAAATCAATTCAGAAAACTGCCTCTCAGCAGTCTTACTTATATATTCACCAGTCTTTGGGAGTTTCTGAAAATTCCCCTCACTACTACTAGAATCTGCCATTGGTACACATTCACTTCATGTAATTGGAAGCAGCTTATTCCCTTCCTGGAACTTGATAGTCACAATAATTCTGTGTTGGAAACACCATACTTTTTGTGCTTTTTGTGTTGAAAGTTCAGACTGGGTCACAGAAGCAACTGGATCAAATCCATGAAGAACCATGTGTGAAAAGCACAGCCTTTCTGCTTCTAAGTTGAAACGCGTGCTGTGGCTATAAATCAAGCTCCTTTGACAGATCAAGTGACATAAACCGTAGCTGGAGTCGTTGGTCAGCTGAGTGGGGTGGCCAAGAACATGTATCATCAAGCCACACGAAAGCCATGTGGTAATACACGTGATGATGTGCAATACCCACAGTGGTGATGTGTTGCTTCTCATAAAGCACTTGCATTAGAGAACTTTCTTTGAGATACTGTGAGCAGTAGTTGTCTGAAATCTCTTTCTAGCCCCAGGGTGATGTTCCCCTAATTCCTCCTCTGACTTAATGCCATGGGGTGCACAGTCTCAGCTGTATCAACGCAATGTGACAACATGTAATCCAAGGAGGGTAATGGAAAGGTCAGCAACAAACTTTCTCCACTCGATTCCCAAGTAAGTGCAGCAGGGGACAGAGCCTTAGGGGTCTCTATGTCATCTAAATGGAAAACAGACATTCAAACGTGTGAATGGATGTAAATGAGCTCTGGACAATATAGACGTTGTTTTCTGACTTGAGACCTGGGCTAGACAGGCAGAAAGAATAACTTTGGCACATTTCCACCTGAAATACAGTGGCCACTTTGGGAATGTGTGTACCGACCTACACACTGCTTTTTCCTCCTGGTCACTGAGAGAATACTATGAACTGTCAGCGCATTATGTTGGCTCTGACCGTTGTATTTCATTTAGCATTCCTGCAAGTTAAGTTGAATCTCATTCAACAAATCTCTAAGACCTCCTTTACCTTAAAGAAGTGATTTCAGTATGCTAAGAAAAAAAAGAACCAAGCTCACCTCAGAAACAAATACCTTAATCCTCGGATTATTACAACACAAAATAAATAATAAATTTTTTTTTTTTTTTTAAATCCCTGATGTGGTAACTACTGTTCCCTTTGCTCATTCTTAAATAGGGAAAATTATCTAGACCCATGGTTAGCAACCTCTCACCTACTTACATGAGCTGTGAGACCATGACATGGTCTGTGAACTATCTTAATAAATCAACTTGTTTTAGAAAAGGTTTATGGAGTCCTTAAGAATGCTTGAGAACAAAAGCCCTACTGATCAGAAGTTAACAGTAGAAAACTACAGAGTATACTAAATTGTGCATGAGCTCACAAAAATGGTTGGAATAGCTTCCCCAGAGATGTTTTCTTTTTAATATAGTTGAGAGAAATAGGTGTCTTAAGCAGTTATTTAGATATTTTCACTGAGCTCATCACAGTAATTTAAATTAAAATGTGGTGGGGAATGGGTTTTTTTGTAAATCACTCCAAATCACTAACTTTTTGCATCAGCAACTTTTAAGTTTTCCCTTGAAGAGGACAAAGACATTAAAACAGCCCAGAATTTGGTGGTGAGAACTCAAAACCAACACATATGCAAAATGTAGCAGAACATCATTCCTATCGTTTTATGGACATTTACAGCACCTTATAGATTTCTGTCTGCAGCCATTTCTAAAATCTCAGGAAATGTCCAAGGGCTACATGGTGTGATCTTTCAGTCTCCAGGATTTTATTTTTTTTTCCTACTGAAATCAGTTTGTGCAAATTGGAGCTCTGGTAGGTTTTACTGGAGAAAATTTTGCGAAACCAGGCTAGTAACTAACTCTTCACTTCAGAATGATGACAACCCCTAGCCCACAAGTGAAGACCCAGTGGTCAGCTAACAAAACATACCATCTTATCCATGTCTTTTTTTGCTCCTGCAGTGATAATTTATTTTTTTTTTTAAATCTTAAACTTCAGGTAACAGCTCATCCCTCTATATAAATGTCAGAGTTCCTCAGAGAGCTTCAACTAGCTTATTTCTAGGAAGCCTGAAGATATCACTCTTTCCTACTTTATTCCTATTCTAAAATAAATTTTTGTCATTCCTGATATGTTTTCTATAGAGTTATAACCTTTGAATGCTTTAACTCCACAGCAGAGAAATATTGTCCTTCACAGAAATTCCCTAGAAGTTGCAAGCTTTCCGCATTTATTGTAGTTATTTCAAATACTGAAAAACAGAGAAAAGAGGCAACAGGCAACTCATGGGTCTGTCAAGAGGTTTAATATTTGTAGAACTTATCCAACATTCCTTTGCTCTTTTCAGTTCACACAGACAAATCATTCTTTTGTTTATGGATTTCTGTTAGATATATTTTGGCATAATAAAACTATGTGTTCTTTATATTGTTAATGACACTCTCTTCTTTGGAACTGAATTCTGTTCTAAAGATGGGAAATACATCCTGCTTTCAGAATGCAAAAGTTAAATAATTTGCATTGAAGTAGATGTAAACTTCTATCCCAGGTTTGTCTGAATTGAGCTGAATGTTTACATGAATGTGGTTGAGATTGTATCTGTCCTTAGGAGATACAAGATTTTTGGATACCAAGTGTCAGTGTTCGGTGTTCTAACATAGGCTATTTGTGAGCAACTGCAGAACTACAGAAAGTAGTACAGAAATCCAAGTCAAAACTCAAAATATTCAACTGTTTCTGATTACTAATTTTGGTCAGATCATCTGTGTACCAGTGTTGGTATATGAAATCTTGCAGTTGCTTTTCAGGAAAATAGGAATTCAACCTTTATTTAGGCCATGTCCCTTTTTTGGGGGTTATTTACTGTTTCTTTTATTTGATTTTTTTTTCCTGTCAGAAGTTCCTTCTGTGTGTTCTTGATATTCCTTATAGCAATGACAGCTTTGACCAGGCTAGAGGAAACAAGATGGAGTTAATGTCACGTGTACTGACAAAGTAATTTGATAAAAACCATTAATTTTTACATTACTGATATATTCTTAGTCACTGGAACTTGCTGGATTTTGAAAGGTTCTGCAAATTCCTAATACCCCGTACATAAAATTAAAAAGGAAAAAAATGTGTAGGTTTGTTCTGTGAGGCGTAATTTGAGGTCTGTCTGCAATTTTTTTGTTATTATTCTGCATGTTAACATTTCATGGTAGGATGTAGCTACTCCTAGTGATGCAGAGTATTTCAGTCTAGTTTAGGACTGTGGACCTTGACACAACTGTCTGTATTATAATCATGAGAGGTTCCCTTATTAAAAAAAAAGAAAAAAGAAGAAAGATTTCCAACTCTTCAGAGATGCTGAGTTCACTGTTGAGAATTTCTATCCAGTGGCATTTGCAAATACTTCATTCTTGTGAGAGGATACACCCTCTTTGCCCATAAAACACCCCTGGATATCACAGTCTATTGACACCTACAATTTAAAAAACAAAACAAAACAAAAAAACAAACCAACAAACCCAAACCAGCAACTAAACAAAACTCAAAAAAACTTATTATAATACAATAACAGCAGGAAAAAAGACAAATGCTGCTTGAAGAGTCAAGTTGGAGACAAAAGAGACAGTCAGAAGGCCAAACTCCCATCAGATTCTCTGATTTATTAGACAGCCGGTACTGCCGACTTACCTCACAGTTTCCTACCAGTCTATTTCAAACTGAAAATGGAGAAGAATCCTTAAAGTGGATGAGAGACATTGGCTTTTGGAGCATTTTCTCTACATGTGGGCTACCAAGGCAGTAGACCAGGGGCTTGATCCATCCCATGCATAACCCTACTGGATTGAGGGGAGTCCTGCCCCAGGTTCTTAAAAGTGTCTTTTTCTGCTCCAAGCGGCATTAATAGCTTCCCCCTGTGGAACTGTGTTTACAGAAACCAGACTGAACTGGCCTCACACAAGCCGTCATCATCACCTCCTAGTAACCTTGCAGAGCACTGGACTACAAGTCACTGCTTTGTATTTTCATAGCCCTGAACTAATTAGTATCTGGCATCTTTAACAATGAAATAAAATGCATAACACCGGAGTTTCTAAGATGACACTGTTTTCATTATATGTTTCATTTTTCAAAGAACATAAAGGCAGATACATCAAAATGCCAAGAAGCCTTTTCTAACTAAAGACTCTATATTTTTCCTTTTCTTAAGATATGCAAATGTATTGAAGCATTACAGAGAAAGATAAAAGGAACCCCAAACCCTGTTTATACATAGCCTTTATGACTGCAGCTACTATTTTTCAGGAGACATTATTTTGACTGGAGCAAGTTATAGTGTGGTTTGACAGAACTCAAGACTACTTTGTTGTGCTCTAGAGGCAGACTGAAAGGATGCCTCATCTAGTTTTTGTGAGGCTTCACAAAGGTGAAGTTAGGTATCAAAGCATCAATCCAGCACTGAGATCCCATGCAGTGCTCTGTTGAAGGTGATGTTCTTATATTCCCACTGATGTTCACCTGTTTATGATCATGCTTTGAGTTACCTGGTGGGCCAGGTTTGGAGGAAAACGAGAGTAGATTACTCTCATGCTATGTATGATTTTTTTACCATTCATATAACGTACCTTACATACTCTTCAGAATATCCGTGCATTATCCTTGTAACATGGGAAGCAGGTGAAAATTTGTCTCTGTCCCAATCACTGGCATAAATCTCCCAGTACTTAGCCCGAGATTTTACCTCAGAAGCTTGGGATCAAGATCCACATTATTTAGCTCGCAGGACAGTGTTTGGGTGGTGTGTTTCAGTGAGGTCATTTAACAACCCTGGCACTGTAGCTTTTTTGATCAGCCTTGCGTTAGCAAGGACATTTGAATCTGGGCCTCACTGTAGATGCTGTTTGACCTCTCTATTCCAAGCCTAGCAGCCAAATAAGTTCAAATAAAATGATCCAAATGTTGCAGTGCTTACTCAGGCAAAATTCACTGTTTGTTTTCCCTAGATAAAGTTTAAATAAAAAACAAATCAGGACTTTTGGAACTGGCTGCTTAAAAGCTGGAAGGCAACACTTTGGAGACATCCAATAGAAGATCAATATATAAGAGTTCAGTACAGACCACTTTTTTTTTATTTTTTATTTTTTCTTATATATTATCTACAAGCACAAGCTTTCATATTTTTAATGTAAAAATGCATACAGATCATTATATATATATAAAATTCACCTAGACTTGTAGCAAACTGCCAGATCCAACTATCCCCAGGTTGGGGACACCTTATCTGGATCCAGGTGCAAACCCAGTGGCTGATCCTCACTTCAATCTGTAGTTGCACCAAACCCCCAGACATGAAGATTCTCAAAGTTCTAGGGAAGTCTTGGGTCCTGATCCAGATCTTGCAGCATGGGCATGACTAACTCTTCATCAATTGAAGATAAATATTTTAAAACTTCATAAATGACAATCAACTTGTAGGTAACAAGCATCCATTTCACCTTTCCTCCCCTTTTCGTTTATCATCCTTCCCATTCTTTCTCCACAGAAATGGTAGTGGGCAAAGGACAGAAACTTGATGTTGGTGTCATATACATATGCTTAAACAGCAGCTGTAGAAACAGAATTTAAGCCATTGATGTTTGCTGGAGAAAGGTTACCAAATGTGGGTTCATGCTGCATTTGGACAATTCTGAGGTCAATTTGCACATTGTAGATATATTACACATTTATAGCACTGCCAATAATACGTTGCAACATTGTGAGCAACAGAAAACCAGGTTGCATTTAATACTATGTAATGTGTATCAACAGATACGCTATAGTAGAACTGGCTTGACAATCAGCCCACGACACAAAAAGAAAAAAATTAATGAGCAATTAAATAAAGAAAATTGTGTTTGTGTGGGAGGAAAGGTCACAAAATAGCAGCCTCCTTTTTGATCAAGTGTTTATCTTGGTTGGCAGTTTCCAAATTCAGTCTTTGCAAAGGAATGTTACTATTTTAATTGTAGGTACTTTATGTGACAAGTGATATTTGCACAGTGGAACATTTTCTTTCACCAGGATCTTATAATTTCTCCACACAGACATTAAAAAGGAAGTTACAATTTGCTGAGATTCTTTTGGAAAGTATGAGGGCCTCTCCTGCCTTTCAACTCTTCTAATATGAATATGATTAATTTATTTTCTCTTGTCATTCATCTATAACCTTTTTGTATTTTAAATGCAGCTCAACTCTGAACCCAAAGGAAGGTTTTCAGTTAAAAGACTTGTTGATGTTTTCTAAGAGAGGGATGAATCAATTGCTTAGCATAACAAGACTTTCCTCTTAGATGTGTTGCCATGGGATTGCAGGTAAGGATTTTGTTTACTTCAGAGTTGTGCAACAGCACTGATTTCAAAGATAACAGAAAGACTTTGTGCTTCAACTTGCATATGCTAATTCTGGCTCCTAGTGTAACTACATTGCTTGCAAATTCAGACCCTCAGCTAAAGATTTCTGGTTTGTGAGCAGGCATTAGCTCTTCCTTTTACACTTGTATTGATTCTACATTACTAATAGGACTAAAAATGGCAAACCCTCTATTTTTTAAGTTAGAGATGTGTTGAATAGTTTGGTAACAGGTGTAACTGTCTCAGAGACAGTGATATCACCCGTTACAAGAACCCCCTGCCCAGAAGCACAAGGTAGTGTTTCCACTGCAGTGTGTCTAGATGGTGTATGGAAATATACTTGAACATGAGGACCAAAATACAGATATTGATTCCAGAAGAGAGAAATGAGTTTTCTCTATCTAGAATACAGAAACAGAGGAGACAGATAACAGTACAAATAAAATATATATCTGGATGTGATGTTCTTTGATGCTGGTTGGGTAAGAGTTTTAAAAAAAAATTACTTTGGTAAAATACCTTGAAGTAAATACTTTTGAAAGAAGTCCTAACTTGGAATTTTTCTCTGTTGAGAGGGATACAGAGATCTGACTCTTCAGCCTGTTCCACCACCTCTCTGGCTACCTATAACTGTCTGAAATGTCATTCAACTAGATATACTCATTCTCCTAAATCTGTGGCAATTTGTACGTGATAGCCTTTCGGAATTACTTCATCACAGAGGCAAATAAACATAGGAAGTACAAAGCAATGGAGAATAAAGTTGTAAGTAGTTGCTACAAGGGGGGTTTTCCTCAAAGGAGAGTACTGCTAATATTCCCATTTATCATCCCAGCCTTTGGCTGTGGTTCTACATGGTAACAGTCTGAACTGCACACCACGATGCCCAAAGGTTTTCCCACAACTGGTGGGAAACCAGGACAATCTGAATTAAAATCTTCCAGTCTTGGTTCTTACATTTTTTAGCATACAGTTAACAAACCAGCTAGACAGGAGGCAAAATTTGACAGCTGGCTTAAATCAGATGCATGAGGGAGAAGAAAAAAATGAACACTTTTTATCCCTAGCACCAGAATCTGATACAATACACTTTCACTTCAATGTGCCAGATAAAAGGCACAAAAAACTGTGCTGGTTTAAACTCCAGAGTGCTCCAAACAACATCTGGAAGTTTAAACATCTGGAAATTGATATGGTAGAGGCCATTCACATCTGATCTGCATTTGGGCATTAGGCTTTAAATATCTGCCTTTCCAAGGAGTCTGTTCTTCTTCGGTATAAGATAGACTAAGAGGAACTACTTGAATTGAAAAAAGACCAAAACAAGAAATGTAAACAAAAGCTAAAAACTACCCATAACTAAATCAATAGTAATATTTTTTTTAAAATGTTTTCTTTTATTTTTACTTCCTAACACATTTAGTCCCATTTCCCCAAGTACAGTACTGCACTTTGAGGGGAAAGAGCTGAAATGCCACTGGACTAGCTGATTATTTCTTCACGAATTCTGCAGTTTCATAGGATCTGGAAGAGCAGCTGAACTTCAGCTCTTTGAAATGTATGTCTTGCTGGCCAGAAACTCCATAAAATAGACCTTCACTATATTTTCTTTCATACCTTTCTAAGAAGATCAGCAGTCATGGGTTTGACAAAAATAACAAGGAAGTACAGTTTGGAGTAAAAGCAAACAATGCACCAACTTAAAGCTGGTTAAAGGTGTCAGGTAAACTTTCTGATACAACAGAGCAGCCTCTACACTTATTCAGTTCTGGAGAACATTAGTTGTGATGGTAGTCAATGGAGTGAAGGCTGAATCTTACTCGCCAATGGCTACTGAGCAGCTGGTTGGCTGGAAATGCTGTTTAGGCACTACTGATTTGCAGCACATTGGACTAGCCACGTAGAAGCAGAAGACTGCTGGTGCCAATTCCCACAATCATCTAGTCCTTTGGAGTTCATTTGGTGGGTTTTCATCTTGGTGTTTTTGGTTTTTTTTTTCCACATTAGCCAGAAGCAGTGTGGCTAAATACATTTCAAAACAGGAAAATAGTATGACTCTGTGTTATTCAAAAATATGGTGATGTTTGTCTTTTTTTTTTTTTTTTCATTGCAAAGCTTTGACCACTTTTAATTAAATGTGCTCTGCCTGCCTCATCCCTGCTCCAAGCTAATATGCTCTAAAATCTTATCTGGTTTAGTACAGCTCTTCTTAGCTGCTGATTTTGGTAAGCATCTTATTAATTGCCTGCTTGACATGGGTGGTGGAGCTTCGTCTCCGAGTCTTGCCTTGGACCATCTTTCGACGCCGTACCTCACGACAGAGCTCATAGAAGGCCTCCATAATGTTGCCCTCTCCAGTGCAAGCAGAACACTCATAAAAAGCACATGCTAGTTCTGTGGCCAGCTTTTCACCTTCCTCTGTGCTGACTTGCCTGGAGTGATCCAAGTCTGCTTTGTTCCCCACCAGGATCAGGGTGACATTTTTGGGCTTTTTAACTTCATCCAGCAAGTTCTTTAGTGGCAGCATTTCCTCGAAGCTGCCTCTGTCTGTGATGTCGTAAACCAGCACAAAGCCTTCACCCCATCGCACGTGTCCTTCTTTCTGAATAGCATCCTCCTGTTCCCAAAGACAGACACTATTTTTAGGAATTGGATTTACAAAACAGACACCAGACCTTCGGAGAGATGTTGGTCCTACAAAGCCATGTACAGCTGCTTTACTTTATGCTTTACAGGCATCACCTATTTTATCACATAGCACAGGAGATCTACCCAGCTGCCTCTGGACAGGCTGGTAGTGGCTGTTTGGAAGGGGGTCTCTTCTGAATGATAACCAGCACACAAGCTGCACAGCCCTATGCAGCATGAGCATGTGCCATGTTTTGAAAGGAAGGCAGACCTGACTATGACAAAACTGCTCTTCGCTTTAGTGCAAACCATGGATTGAGGCTGTAAAGCTTTATCTCTTGGCTGTAGAAATAGGCTGTGACTTTATTTGTAGTAATGACATGTTGGGTTGGCCCTGAATCAAGACATGAGAGTAATTTTAATACCAGAGTAAACCTTGACTTGTTTATTCTTCTAGGATTTGAAAACTCTAAGCAGAGTCCCTGGCATAAGGGTCTGGATGCAGAATGCTGAGCCCAGCAGCAAGCTGGTGGTGGTGATGGAGGGGGGAGCTCTGCCTAGAAGCACATCTCTGTTCCCAGAAGCAGAGCACACCCACCACCTACCACACTGCCACCACCACCACACTCCCCTTCCCTGCTGTCTATCTGAGCCAAGGTATTGGATAATAGTACATGCACCCACGTACCTGACCAGCTGTATCTAGTATCTCCATGGAAACCACTTCATCATCAATGGTAGCTTGGTGACGATATGTAGACTCTAAAATAAGAACATATTGTGAAATGTATTGAAAGAACTTTTTTTTTTTTTTAAATCTTCCTTACAGCTCTCCCAGCACAAGACCTGAAATGTGAGACATAGTTTGATTAAATTTTATTTAGTGGAGCTCTTCCAGCCATTCTGGAACACAACTCAAGTCCTTTCTACGACAGCAACACTTATATATCTCTCCACACGGCACAGCTTTTTCTTTCCCGTGTGTTAGACCTGCAAAAAGCTGTGCCTGTGGACACTGCACCCAATAGAAGGACACTTTCCTGTGGCAGAGAGCTGTGCAAAAATTTTTCATGTTTGCTCCTAGGGAAGGCTGCTGCCTATGAAAGACAAGTACTACAACTCTCAAAGTATCCAGCTCAACGGTCTGTCACTGCACAGCTTGAAGTCTCACAAGATCAAAACCAGTATGGTTGCAGATCAAGGAACCTAACCACTAAGCTCAGGCCTTATACTGTGAAAAAATTCCAGATCAGTTAGCTATTTTAGGAATGTCTGTTTTAAACATTCTGAAATCATCACATTCCCATCTTCTAGCAAGGGATCAAGCAGTGATTTCCCTGTGTATGATTTATAAGGATAACCGGTGGGCATTAAGTGTTCACACCGTGCTACAGGGAAAAAAAGGAACCTATTTACTGTGTCCCAGGTCCTGGAACCACGCAACTAATCAGAAAGCTAATGACAAAAAGGCTTGTTTTATCTTAATAAGCTGATAAGCTAAATTTGATAGCATTTGACCTAAAACTTGGAAAATTATCTGTGCTAACATTCAGATTTATTACTGTTGCTAGCTCACAGATGTCCTATATCAAAAGGCAAATGTGTATGCTATAAAAGTCTGGCCAGCAACTATGAATGCTTTGCATTGTCAGAGACATAATTCTTTCATTTGGTGCAAATCTCTTCAATAGGAATGAAGGATATTTTGTAGGAAACACAGTTTTTTAACTTGAACTTCTGAAAAGGCTCGTGTTTGGTGAATGCCTTTTTTCCTTATGTACTGAAGAATGTCAGCTCTTCAAAATCACAAATGTTTCAAGCTGTCAGTGCTGCAAACACTCTCTTCCCGAAACAAAAATGTCACTCCCTCCCTGTGCCACCTTAACTGCTGCAATAGCCCAGCTGTCTCTAATAGATACAAATGGTCAGTTTACTTAAGCAGATGGCAAGCACTCTTACTGCAGGGTTTCATGCAATGAAGACTGGGTTTTTTAAAAGGCTATAAATACCCCTTCTGTTTAGTGTTTTGAGGCTGTTGAAGGAGTTGGAGTCTACCTTTATGATCCTGAGGCCATACCTACACAGCAGAGTAAGATATATCTAAGTCTCTCAGTGCTATGTCTTATCTGTCTCTTCCACACATCCTCTTAAATGCAGTAATTTCCTCAAGGAATGCAGAAAAGGTTCTAGAAAAGAAGCTCTAGTTTGGTGTGGAAGCTGCAGTGGCACCTTCAGTGAGTTACGTCAGTGGCAAAAATGTTCAGTGCTAGGTTGGGATTCCCTGTGTAGTACTCCAAGTGGAAGGTTATTTAGGAACTTAACACTCTGTTTCTTTGGGGGAGGCTGCTAGAAGAGATGGCTTTCTGATTAAGTAATGTGGTATTAGGTCCTTACTTGTTAAGACTTTTTAGTGCTTGAATGCCTTCAACCATCTGGCCCTGCTTAACAAGTAGCTGTTGAGAATTGTTCCCCCGAACTTGAGAAAGTGCTCACACGGCCATGACTGCAACACGTCTGTGAAACATCCTTCTCAGGAGGCAGAGCAGGGTGTGCCATGCAGATCTTCCTCGTGAAATGGGAGAATAAATCTCAATGAGTAGACTCGTGCTTGCTGCAGAAAAGCAGCACGATTCTAAAATGATACTTGAGTTCTCAAAATAGGACTCTGGCAGTACTTTATGTTGCAAGTTTAACTCACTTTGGTTGCTCACGCTGGAATGGAATTTGATCTTGGATGAGTAGCATCCATTTGGGTCAGATTTGTGTAAATAAATCTTAGTAAATGTGTCTTCCTGTGCTTTGGAATGTGTGGTAGCTGGGTGAATTTCAGTGAGTGTAAAATGGTTGGACGTTGAAAGCATTTTTTGGTGTAATCAACAGACATGGCTTCTCCTTCAAGAGAACAGAAACATTTGAAGAATCTGGTTGTCTTGTAACTTATGAGCCCTGAAGATGTGAGCTCCAATCTGTTCACCTTGATCCCATGTTGCTTCACAAATGCATTGTCTTGCTTTGGTATTTATTAACATCGTTTTCCCTATGGTGCCTTTTTTTTTTTTTTTTTGAGACATGCAGCTAGAGAGAAATTACAGGACTTGAGATAACTGCTGGATTCCCAACTGAAACCCCATTGACAACACAGGTATCTGTGCTCAGTTAAGCACCCTTGACTCCTATTAGAGTTGATGAAGTAAAATAGCTGCTGGATATAGTTTGTCTGAGCTCTCTCTCAGGATAAATCACAACTCAGAAGCACTTGGAAGTCTAAAATTGGTCAGATGAATCCAGGCTCTAAATGTCTTATGCTTACATCATCATGTTTAAGTAGAAAAAGAAAAGTGTAACACTGTACCAGTGCCTCCCAAAATGACTTCAGGCAACTTTCTGAGCTTCAGATTGTCATTTGCTGCAGGTGATGCCCCCATCTTCTATCTATAGCTATATGGCTAAAACCTCATCAGTGGAAAAGAAACTGTGGAGCTGTGTTCTGCTCTCCACAGGCTTGGCATCAAATCTGCCAGCTTCAAAGCAGAGTTAGGGAGCTGCTGTGTTGACTGAGCTGTGGTTTGCCTGAAGATGGTAGTGCTGTGGAAATAGTAAAATTTAGTGGGTTGCTCTGTTTCAATATAAATAAGTAAATCTGACCTGTTTCTTGTTGGTCTGGGGGTGTGCTATGCTTCTAGTCATATTCTCAATAACAAGCTCAAAGGAGCTGGCAAGTGTGGCTTTGAAAGATGATGCCAGATTTCAGAGTCCCTCTTGGTTATAAAGCTGCAGTACCCCATCACTCCTGCTGTGCAAAGTACTCTTGGTTCTCATAGTCCTATTGTTTGAAAAATTGAAGTTCATTTCAAAAATATTTAGAGCTGTCAAAAGGCCTGACAAGCATGTTGGAAAGTGATAGCAGTTGGCTTGGTTTTAAGCCACAATAATTTGATAATAGGAACTGAATAAATCTTTCAAATTTCCACAGCTGCTGAATGATTATGGAAATGGTGATTTTGGTTGGGGAAAAAAAAAAACAACAACAAACCTTCCCTGGGGGCTCTCAGTGTTTACAAGCACGTTACAAATCTCCCTATTCTTCTTAGAAATAGGATTTTTAAAAATACAGGGAAAAAACCCTGCTAATATAGAGAAAACTTTGAAGCTCATGACTGTCTATGGATGCAACATTCAGTCATAGCTTGACCACATCACATCCTTGCACTATATTTAATATGAACTATATTTAATACAGTTTTGGCCTGTAAGACTTAGCTGGTCATCTATCAAACCTGTTTGTCCAGGAGTATCCTGATTTATTAAACATATTTGTTCCAGAATATTACATTTTCTAGGGAAAAACTATCTGAAAAGTAATTTGAGTTCTTGGTTTATATTTGTAGTAATGTAAAAAGTTGTTTTCAACAATTATTTTGAACTGGCAATATATATCAGTGTATGGCACAGCTCTGGAAGGAAATATTTGCATGGAAGGGCTTACTGGTTTTAGGAAAGCACTTGTAGTAGGAGTAGCTAAACCAGCTGAGAAGAAGCAATGACATGACACACACCATTTTCCATTCAAATTTAAGGAGCAGCCTAGTCTTGTTTACTTTTAAGTACAAAAGGACACAAACTCTGTTTCTATATAGAATTTAGTCCATTTTTGTCAAGAAAGGTTAATAGAGCAAGGATATATAAAAATGCTTTAAGAAACTTTGGTCTCATGGTGGTTTTCAGCCAGCTGGACCCAGGAAATGCAAGGGATCTGGAGAAAGAGTTTTTGTGTAATGATTATAGCTGAGTTTTCAGACCAAAAAGCTTCAGTTAATGGGCATGAACTTCAACGTTATGGTTAAAGTCTTCTTGGACAGCAGCGCAGCAGAATGTTTAAAATACTACAATTCCCCATAGTTAGCTATGTTATCATAAGGGTTCCTGTTGTTCTGGTTTTTTTTTTTGTTGTTAACTCCGTGCTCATTTAGACTCCCTCTGTCTTTGACATGCATCAGATGGCATCTATGTATCACATTTGAGAACAATTACTTTGACAACTGGTCTTGTTTGACATCTTCTCCGGATCCTCCGTGGAGCCCGCCTTTGTGAAATCTGTCCCCCTCTACATTTCCTTGCTGCTTCTGGAACTTTCCACCTTTTAGAAAGCCCCTGTGAGCTGAATGTACCTTCCTGACTCAGAAAGTCTCTCCTGCCTTCTTCCTTCCTCAACCCCAGCTTTTTTCAAACCACGGCTGAATGTACTTTTTCTTGCTTACACCTGCCTGTTACATATTTCCTCTGTTATTCACCTTACAGGAGGGCTTTTATTTTGCAACCAGCAGTGGTTTTACAGTAAGCACAGTACCACCCTCGTATATTTAAAACATATTTCTAAAGCTAAGGCGGTGTAACCTCACGTAACTCTCTATTCATTGATACCACAGACCCCAAAATTAGCATAGTTGGGTTATTTATCAATAACCATCAAATAACATGCCATGCATGGTCATTGCCTATTATTCTCATGTGTAAAAGCAAAGGTAGTAAAAGTAAAGTTTCTGGAAGGAAACTTTGTGGCTGACAGTCCTGATAATTGGACTCAGAGTCTTCAGTGTTTTGCTTCTGCATGTGTAACCTCTAAGAATCAGGAAATACAGAAGGGAAAGTTCCAGGAGGTTGTACACACATCAGAGGTATGATGTGCCCTTTACGTACAACTATCAACTACACAAAAATTCATGTCAAGCTATGAATTTAAACCAAAACATGTATGAAAGAAGAACATGTTAGTTTGCAGAGATTTAATCCAACTCTAGGGTCTCTAGTCTGCTTCACACGCAGTCTGCTGTTGTGAATGCTGCTTTTGCAATTGATACGGTGATGTGCAAACTAGTTTATTTTCTAACTTCATTTTTGGCTGCCCTCTACAAGGCGACATTTGCTGTAAAGAGAGTTGTGACTGCAGTATTGCAGGTGTTCCCAAACTAGTCCGATTAAACCTGAGCACAACAAAAGTCATGTGGGAGGCACTGCAGGCAGCAAGTGTGCCTCAGATTGCTGAGCTGCTTTTACTTGCCATTTTTGCTGTCTGCTGAGCTACCATAAAAAAGCAGTATTTTTATAGCTGACATCAAGAATACCTTCATCTTGAGACTCATAAGAAAGAAAACAAACCACATTTTCAGATAACCGCTTCCCATGTTATTGTAAGCATCTTCCTCTGCTGGTCTCAATTACAATTTCATCATTTCAAGTCTTTGTTGAGCATTTTAGAAGCCAGTGTTGGTGTTTTAAGGTGCTCTAGGCCATGAGTGTCCATTTCCTTAGAAACACCTCAGAGAAATTGGGAATACTTTCACAGCTCATTGCTATAATATACATTCAGTATAAATTCCTCCTGCTGAAGAGTACGGTAAAAATGATGCAACATATTAAATGTATATCAAGTTAAATAATGTTTCTCCTTTTTTGATGAAGGAAAAATAGAAGCCTGGGGAGATGCCTAGGAAGGCACAATCTGGACTATTGAGAACTGAATCCCTTAAGCACTGAGGCAGAAGGAACGAGTAATTTTGTCAATAAAAATCAAGGATACTAATAGCTAGAGTCTGGCTTGAAAATAACGCTGTTGCACAGTGATTTATTAAATGTCTACACATTTGTCATGGTACTCCCTGAAACACAGGTTGGCAGCCATTCATTCCTTCTAGCCCCAAATGGTTGGTTACCATTACATCTCACTTTGGCTGAAAGCCTGTAGCACAGCATATGTGTTATTCCTTGCTGTGCTTGGATAAGCTGTAGTTGTCAACATGGGTGTTCAGAAGAAATATGCAGCAGGTAAAGTTCTGCAAGATGATGGCAGAACTCTCTCCTCTTTTGCTAACTACAGAAAAATGGTTATTTTTAATTATGAGCGTGTTATAGCACTGTGTAGACTGCAGGCAGTTAAACTTTCAGGAGTGTTAAGAAAAACTTGCTAAGTAAGCCGCAAGTCAAGATAACTAAAAATCTACAGTATACAAAGTATACAAAGACATGTTTCCTCAATTTGTGATCAGCAGGGGATCAAGAGTTTGTTACTCAGACATTATTCCAGCTGTCCAGTCAGTGTGTTAGTTCAATAAAGCAGAGAGCAAAGACAGTCCTTGAAAACTATATTTGGACCCAAGCTCTTTCTCATGGCTTCATTGGCACAAAATTATCTCAACAAGATAGTTCTTGCATCTTCTCTTGCCAGTGTAAATTATAATATATAATAAATAATATTAAATCCTTACACTTCGTAATCAGGTCTTGGTTCCCCCTGCGAAGCTGTTTCTGATTATCAACAATTTTCATGCAAGCTAGTTTGGATATATTCCTACTCTGCTCTGTTGTTTATGATGTTCGTAAATACCTGTATTTATCAAGGGCAGAAAAGAAACCCAGGCCAGCATTATTTGCTACTGTTGTCATGTATGGCATCTGCAAACTTCTCATGTGATCCCTGAATGATACTATTTTGCTAACAGAACCCCCAGCTACCGATGTAGGCAACACTACTCTTCTAATGTAAAAATAATCATCCTTGCAATAAGTTTTCCAATGGGAAAAGCCTTGTTGCTAATGTAATCAGTATCTTCACAAATTGATTTCCGCTATTCTTGCCACAGCAGTGAAATTTGGCAGTCTTGAGCTGGTCTGTAGGAGATGAAGTTCTGTGCTGTGATGGGACTAACTAGAGGTGTCTGTCTAACAGACTAACAGAGATATCTGTCTCCTTCCCTGAAGCACTTGTTTATGTAGTGTGTACCTTTCTGCAGTCCCATGTTCTGCTGGAGAAGAAGGGTGCAATCAAGGGCCTTTCATAATCAAGCTAGTGGGACAGCAATTTGTAATATTTTATACTCCTAGATAGGAGATTTACTGACACCTCTACATTTTACCCATTTTACAAACGTTTGGTGTCTTATGGGCTGTCTGTATATTGCATTAGATAGGACTTCACAGGAACACCAGCTTGTTTTTTTATTTGCCCAGTAGAAAAAGAGTGAATAAAAACCTGTAAAGAAATTGTGACACAGTTGGAAGAAACAGTCTTTAAAAATATCACTATTAATCTAGCAAAATTATAATTTTTCCTAAGACACGTATTTCTTTACAGTTACCTCTGTTCCTTTAAAGTCCTTCAAAGAACAGTCTTTTCTCTATCCCATTCAAATTAAATAAACCCCTTTGCTTTGTCTCTCTTTGCCCTTCATAGACAGGCCAGTCTGTCTTGCCCTGTTCTACTGATTATCTGTTCAGAGACAGTTTTCCTTTCAGAAATTGGCAAAGTTATGGGAGCAGATAGAGAAAGACATCTAGGAATACTGTGAGAAAGCAAAGATATTTTTAGAAAGATCAGGAAAAATATTGTCTCCCTGTTTGCTGGTATAAGTAGACTTTTGTTTAAAATCCAGTCTTTTGAAAAGTGATTGGTGTTTCTGGGCACCTTTGATACGTGAGCCTTAACTCTGAGTAGTAGTTATTTAAAGGATTTACAATCCTTCCATGAGTGATTTTATAGGTGAGGAAGCAGAGACTGCAGGCAACAGATCGGTGATAGAAATAGAAAAGAATAGAAAAGAGCCTGTCTCCTGCACTTACCTGGGGTTTTATTTCTTTGGTTTTGTCCTTATATGGCAAAAAATGACCTTTAAGTCCCCAGCCTCAGAAACCACCTGATTCTCCCAACTGTATGGAAAAATGCTGATTCTGAAAAATGAAAAAACCTATTTCATAATCCCCTAACCTTTTTTTTTTCTTTCTTTTTTTTTTTTTTTTAAATTCTTGGATATCCCAACTCTGTTTCTAGTAAAGCAAATTGTTCCAGTTATGGTGGAACAACAAACGTGTTCTCAGAGAAATACTGCAAAATTTAGTTTTAAAAGCGCTCAGCACTCAGCCATAGCAATGATGAATTTTCTTCTCTCATTATTTGATCCAGGAGATTCTCCCTGCATGTCATGGCTTATGGAGGCAGAAAATTAGCTGCCACCCATGGCCTCTGCAGGCCATCTGTTTGTCTACTGCTGTGATGGCTCTTTGGGCTTCCTCCTGCTTTTATGCCTCCCAGGAAGAAATAGATTTAGCAGTTCCCTTGATGACTGACTCCAGTTTTAAAATCAGTTAAATAGCAAACCACAATACCTCTCTATCTCTGAGCTCAGGTGAAGGCACCCAAAGTTCCGGGCACTGCCACTAGCTCATGGGGGAAATTGTCCAGATGCAGACTTACCACAATTTACTGGCAATGAGGAGACCAGCTACTTACAGAACCTTGAGAGTCATGGTGAGAAATTCTATGGCACTGAGGTCCATGAGAGTCCTACATTCATGATAAAAGTTTACCCACAGAGGGCAGGTGGCCAAAAAAGGCCCTTCCACCTTGACACTCAACCCACAGAGTGTGTCCATCCCTGAGATGATGCCAGCTGGCAAGTGTTACACATTTATACACTTCTGGTTTTGTGGCAGCAGTGAGGTGGTAGAGATTCACGAGGACCCCCTGAAGCGGTGCTGCTGCCAGGGTGGCTGCTTGCAGGCTGCAAACTCTGCCTTGGTGCCAGCAAATTGTCAGCCTGCTGCCACCCCATTCCCGGCAAGCGCTGCCAAAATGGTACACAGGAATGCTCGTTTTCATGATGCTTCTGTGAATCTCTTAATAGACCCACACTGAAATAGAGCACAAATTTCCAGTTCTGTCATAAATCCAGGGCAGATAGGTTGCTGATGTTTGTGAAGTGCTTTTAGGCTGTGGCTTAAGTAGTGCCTTAATCAGGCCAAGTGCTTTGAAGCCTTCTACATCATACCAAATTTGCTTATTCATTTTCAAGTTGTGTTCTATTTTAAAACACAGTAGTGAATTTTGGTGAAATCCATGTGGTAACCCAATCTCCTTTTTCAGTACATATTTAACAAGCTAAAGAAAGGTAATTTAATGCTGAATTCATATATTTACTGTTTTAGAGAACAACTGCATGTATTTTTTGAAATGTGCAGTTCCAGCCCCTTTCTACATGGATCTCTTTCACTGAACCACCTAATTCTGTTGCAAACATGAGATAGCTGTGTAATTTACTATAAATGTGGAAACTTATTCACCTTGATAATGCCAGGTAACCACTTAGCCTGAGGAATTCAGCACCTTTTTCAAGCAAACAAAAAACCCATGCCAAGTGACAGTGACTTGCCAGTTAAACAGAAATTATGCAGAAATCAAAGCTGATGGTTAACACTCCCCAGAAAACGAGCTTTACTGTAGTTGTTACCCCTTGGCTGGGAACAGTAAAATAAAAAGCTCAGAGGGATGTACTTTTGCAAAGATCCAGCATGATGCACAAAACTAAAAGAGGAATAGGGTTTTTAAAACCTGATGTTTAGTTTAGGATAATGTTGAATTTCCATCAGGCCTTGGACAGCTTGGTGAAAGCTTTCCTAAAAATAGGAATTATCTGGGGATTCCTTGCATCAGAGGACTAATGGGTGGTTGAAAACTTGACATAAGAAGTAAACTATAAATATGAAATTTTTTTCACAGCACCAGTGGTTTTTGGCAAAATTTCCTGTTGCTTAGGAGCTGGACAGTTTGCGTCTGTTTTACTCATGTCCTTTCAGAATTACTTGACAAAGCTGCTTATTTCTCCTTGTAGAGCAAAAGAGTCTCACTGACACAACTTCAATATTTTATATCGATTGAACATGTAAAGATCCCTCTTTCCACCCAACTGTCAGTCCATGACTGCTAAGAAGAAATAAATGTTTTCTGCCAAAACTTTTCAGTGGATTCAGCTTGGTGATCTTTGCAGGTAAGTAGACACCAAATCACCTCAGGATAACCATGCTAAAGACAGAAATGTATTCTTTCAAGCACTGTTTCTCAAAGCTTTTGAAGGTACAGTTAATTTCTGACTGATCCTGAAGACCTGGGTAGTGGTTACAATTTCAGGAATTTTTTTATTTCTAACACTTTCAAAACCTTCTTTGAATCCCATTCTGATTCTTAGTTTGAAAAAATAATACTTTAAAAAACAATCTCTGGTGGGCAGCTTTCACCAAAGATCACTGTGATCAAGAAATAACTTACTGACAATCATTTATTAGTTTTTTAATTTCTCAAACCTTTTCCTCCAAGCAATTTAAAGCACTTAGCATCACTGTAATACATAATTTTTAAGCTGTTATTCTTTAAGCTGAATGAGAATGCAGAATTCAGTAAGCCGTGAGAGATTTTATTTTTGGTTTATTGAGATACGACTGTTGTCTGCACGAAAGCTTTGTGTTGCAACCATTATATTCCTGAGGGGCACAGTAATTTGCAATTCTATTCATTTGTAAAACAGAAACAAATGCCAAGCCTAGTTCTGCAAAAAGGGCACGGGTCCTTCATAATAGGGAAAAATAATAAACCTTGCAGCTTGCTAATAACTTTGTTTGTGTACTTAATTAAGGCAAGAAGGATGCTTTTGCATGCAGTGTCCCTGTAAGAAGATAATGAACTTGGACTACACTGATAGAGAGCACATCTTGTCAAGTTCTTAAAATGATGTAATAGTAACAGAGATGTGAAGTACTAAAACTAATAATACTAATAGAATGTTCTACTGAACATCCCCCTGTGCAGCACAGTGCAGGGGACACATAATTCACTGATGAATATATACTGATAGTAGCAGATAAAAGAATGTACTGGAGTTCAGATTGTTCTGAGATTTATTTTCCCAAGATGAAGTTTCTGATATCTGTCATCTGTTCATCTTGTCAGATAAAAATACTAGTATGATGCTGGATACTTTGCTTTTTTCAAAGGGCTACCTGGGTTCTGTAATAGAAGATATTATACTTTGTTTTTGCTGTGCAAGTTAATGGCATTCTCTATTTCCTTAGTTGGACTTCTTAGAGAAAGAACATTAATAAAGAAATAGATATTTAACTGTATGATCTGCATTGGAGCCTGCAAAGAAAGGTTGGGAAGGAGACAGAAACACGTTGTTGAAGCAAATAGGAATCTCCCAGCCCTGTACTTCGTGAAGGCCTCAACTTGCACTTCTTGGTCCAGAACTGTTCTGGTGCAGAGCGTTTAAATATACACTAACTTAAGAAACACGAAGAAATTTGACCATGGCAAAAATTTTATGTCAGGCCTCTAATTCAGCAGAACTGTTGGACGTGTTTTTTGAGATATCTGAGGCACCTTCTTGAAAGTGCCAGACTCAACAGAGCTAAGTGGGAGCAGTGTAAGAGAGATGTGGATGCTCTTTTGATGACTGGTGTTCCTATCTGGTCACCCCAAAACTGAGACGCAACATGTGTTCAAAAGTGAGGACAAAAAACTTACTTAAGTCTACGTATAGTGACAGTAAGAACCTACAATTTTTTTCCCCCTGAATTTTTAAGGTCTGTATTCCAGCCATCTTATTCTCTAGCAGATGACGTTCGGGTTATTCAAAAGCAGAAAACCGATCGCACACTAAATAATTTGCAGAGTGAAATGCAAGCACAATTGATTTCAATGGCAAAATTCCCACAGACTTGCGTGGGCAGAAACATGCTTTTGAGTGTGTTACTGCTCTATTCTGCTATCTTAGGTAACAATTTGTTCCAGCTTAAAATGCTTTGTACAGCAAATTTAAAGGTTGACTACGGCTTGCAACTTTAACTCAGTGAATTTCCATTATTTCAGCCGTGTTATTAAATATAGGGTACGATGCTTACAGAATCAAACAAACCTACCTAGTGTTGGGTCGTACTCCCAGATGAACCGTTTGGTCAGGAAGCGTACAACAAGAGCTGGAGAGACAAAGATTTCAGGTGAGAAACACAAGACATCAACTCAACAGATTTTTATTTTTTTTTTAAGCTTTCCCAGCAATTTTCCAAGCAAAGGGACATGGAGCAGCTTCCCTGAACTGTCAGCAGAATTCAGTGTTGCTTATTGTAGCAGTTGAGAATTTTTCACTGTTTGTGGCCCACCTTACACTTTAGGAGGGGGGAAACAAAATGAAAATAAAGCCAAAGCTCTTTATAGCATTCATCATTTACCCATGTAATAATGCAAAGCAAAGAATACCAGAAGGTTTTGATGGTACTCTCTAATTTTTTCCACTTTTCCTTTTTTTTTTTTTTTTTTTTTTTTTTTTTTGGACACAGTAATTTCTATTATTAAGGAACCAAAACAACCCCATTTACGATGCTATGAGCAGATGACCTTTGGATGCTTTAGGTTTTCTACAAGCAGTAGAAAAAGAACTGCTAGTTTTTGAGCCAGGATGCTTCGATGCTTCAAAAACGAGCGTTGTTCAAAATTTCATTCTTGAAAACTTCCTCTTTAGATTGTAAATCTTCTAAGGCAGAAATAATTGGTTAAATAGCTTCCTTCTCTATTTTGGCATGCCTTCCTTGTAACAATTTAACTTCTATGTTTTGCCTACTTGTCACTTAAAGCAAACAGCTATAATATTTTAAACCAGTGGTCAACAAATGCTATTAATCAATTTGCAGAAATAGAGAAAACAGTTAAGATTTTGGAGCACTGGACAACTAGTTCCTAGTTTCAGTTTATAGGCTAAGATTTTGCTACTTATGTTCTTATATTTCATTTTTTTCTATCCTTCCACCCTTTTTAAAACCAACTTATATGGACTTTGATTATGTTCAAATTTAAAACTAAGCAGTGCTTTGAATTTGTAGTGAAATTCCAGTTAATTCCATTTCTAGTAAATGGATTGTTTACTACTCCCAACTATTCAAAATCCTTTCTGCACTTCCAAGCTGAAGCCAGCGATATCACTTGCACTAGCTATGATTGCAGCCATTACAGCTGTAGAAAAAGTTTTCCTTGTCATCAGCCCTGTAGGATTGTTCATTCTTTTGGTTGCAGATGGACAGTAAAAGGTGACAGCTAAGCTCAGTTCTAACCCTTTTCAAAATTACAGCTGTGAGAATGCCCTACATCCCAGATTTCTGTGCCCAAGAGTAGGAGAAGGCAACAGTCTGAAGAATAAATCTAATGACTTATGACTGGCTTAATCAGACAAACAGAACATTAGTTTTCAGAAGATTAACTGTGCCTCATACTTGGAGGGGTAATAAGAAGGTGATTCTAAGGAAATGAGATCACCACACAAGAAGCAGTTTTAAATTGGTGTTATTTTAAGTTTCTATTTTCCTTAGGAAATACACCTTTTTTTTTTCTTTTTCTTTTTTTAAAGCCTTGGCAGAAATGCTCTCCTTGTCCCTCAGAGTAGATGTGGCAATTCTTAGCTGAAGTAATTTTTCACATCATAGTCCTTAACACGAGTGCCATTACAATACAAGATGACCCTCTGTGTAGCTTATTTTCCATCTGTGATGATGTTGCACTAGGACTTTTTTTCCCGCACTTTCTCTCTTAGATTGAATAGTTTAAACACTGTGATGTTCTGAAAGCTGGTTCGTGATTCCTCTCTAATTGCTAGTTACAGTTTCTTTCTCACCATCTTCTTTATTGAGAATAGATTTTAAAAATGCTTTCTTCTTTCACAGCCAGGCTGTGCAGGAGAAGCAGTGATGTGCTCACCTGTCTTGCAGTGCCTGAGTCTGTGTCTGGACTTGGAGTAGCTACCAAAGAGTGAAGAAAGGCAGAAGAGAGTAGGGAACCTGTCCACCTATTTTTATATTTAAACATGGTCCACTTAGTTGTGATAACTTTATACTTACAGATGGAAATTGTTGGAGAGGAGGGTCAAAATGCTGAACAGGACTGGAAGAAAGTCTCTCATGCATTAATGTCTAGAGCAAGTGACAGAGAGCAGCAGCTCTGAAGAAGAAGAGGGAGAAGAGCTGATTTTGGAGGTAGCCCAACAGAAGGAAGTGAGAATGTGACAAGCAATGAGAAGGAGAAGTAGAACTGGACTGCAGCTCCCGAGATGAGCCTGGGAGGAGAAAGGTACAGCTATGTACAGAGGATGAAATGGTACAGGTGTGGAGTGCTGCAAAGGCAAAGAATCACAGATATAAGCTTTGGTGAGAAGGGAAAAACCAAGTTGTATCTCACATATGCAGGAGAGAGCTGAAGTAAAGAAATGAAGGATGGGAGGTGGCTGCCATGCACAGGGCCAGATGGCAATTAAGTCTCCCTGCTGGCAGGTCTCAGAAGGGAGCACAAAAAGCTCAGTGAGTGTACTGGGCACTGACAGTAATAAAGTACTTGTGTAAGGCTTGCTTGGGCCTGGTGAAGGGAAGAAAAAAACACCTTAGTACAACCCCAGGAGAGTGGGGAAGTGTCAGCTTCAGAGTCATGTACCCTGTTCCAGTTTTGTGGGCGTGCACTTCAGGGCTGTGCAGAGCTGCTGCTCCTGCGGGGCTGGCTCTGCTCAGTCTCCCCTCTTCTGACCCAGCCAATTACTTCAAAATACTTCTGCTCTCTTTCATGGCAGTGATCACAGCCCATCCTATAAAGCTTTTCACTTCTACACATTTTTATGAGGTTGAGTATTAGCAGCTAGCTGCATTTCACAGCTAGCTGCTGGTGGGGAATGTGAGATATTCTTTACCTGGAGTCTTTTCAGTTTGTAAGTATTGCAATCTATGTTGGGCATGAAATCGCTTTTGCCTTGTTTAGGGTGCTTAGCAGATGGGCCTCTGACCTCCAGTTGAGTATTAAAACAATGTATGTGACTGCTGCCTGATTTGACTGAAAACAGTCAATGATGGGAGAGCTGGGAAGGGCATCCAAGTGCTTGGGCTGTCACTCTGCAGACCAGCTTGCTGCCTGCCCTAGCAATGATCCCCTAGAGCAGGGGTATTACTGTGGAGTCATGTTGTTTATGTTGAGCTCACTTACTGCCAGATTACATCACTTTTCAGTAAAATAACTCTCCCAGCAGAAGAATCAAAAGTGAGGACATTAGCAATTCACTACACTTAGAGCTGTAGTGCTCAAATTTCTGCTGCTGGTATAAATGATGCTTCAGGCAAAGCACTAAAACTTCCCCCTGCCCTTAGCAACACTGAATAGAAAGAGTTGAGACGGGCATTACTTCCTTCTTACCTCAGAAAAATTGGGTGTACCCTGTGACCCGTTAGTCTTATTTAATATAAGGCTAATACTAATACTGACCCAAAAATAGCCCAACAGACTAAAAAAAAAAATAATCCAAACGCTAGGTTTTGATTCAAAATAACATTGAGGTTGAGACTGTCTGAAACACATTACCTTCTGCCTAAATTAACTAGCTAATTCCAATATTCATATTAAAATGGCCATTTCCAGTGTTTATCCTCAAATGCATTTTGAAGCAGCCAAGACTAGGACTGATGCAGTAGTTAATAGGAGTGAATTTCATAGCCCTCCACTGAGACTAGTCCAGGTCCTTCCCCAAACACTTACTGCTTGTGAAATACTAGAACTTGCAGGCTTAGAAGGAAAGAATCTCCAACAAACTGCATTTTGGATTCCCACTATGTTTTTCAGAGACATGACCATTACCTTTGGGAATTGATGTAATATCCCAGCAAAGGAAGAACAGACTCATGTCTCTTTTTGCCTTTCCTTACATCCTCACTTCCAAGTCAGCTGTTTTGTACATGGTATAAATTAGGGTAGAACTTGGCACAGGACTTTCATTCACTCATGTTTAAACCTTCTGCCTTAGAAGTTATTCTTGGAGAAGAAACATGACTATCTGTCAAATACATCTGCAGTGCAACTCCACTGAAGACAATGAATTCATATCAGGAATTAACTTGGCATATAAACTGAGATTATCAACCACACAATTAATTCTTTCAAACTTGTGTGGCTGAGACTCTTATTCAGCTTTAAAAATCTCAGTCCATACCTTTTGGAACTTTTTTTGTGTGTGTGTGATATTTTTCTCTGTGTGATATTTTGCGTCTTGCTTTAGTTCTTTGTTTGGATTAGTAACATAAAGCTCTTGCTAAATTTACAATCTGCCTGAATACACGTCTTCACAAATTTGGTATTGTTCCAGCTAATACAAGCTGAGGTTTTGGGGAAGAAGAGAAGCAGGGTTTTATTTGAAAAACATCCCCCTTCCCAAATAGCTACAGAGTTTAAAGTTATTCTAAGAAAAATAACAGTTCAGCAGTGAAATAACTGTATGATGACTCTTCTATGCCACGGGAATTTTTAGCTGTAAAAAACTCTGAAGGTAGTCTCCTTATTTAATTTTTGAACAAATCCACTCCTGGTGCCACGATGATATGTCATCAGTAAACCATACTTGGCAGGAGACACCACAGTCGTTAAAACCAAAGGTTATAATGATCAAAAGGCACTTCACAAATGAAGCATTTAGGGGTTTTTAAGTATATATTTTTGTTAGAGTTCATCCCCCATTACCCTTCTCATAGGCCTTTCGTATATTGGAATTTCAGTCCCTTTGGAGCGTCATGTGGTAAGTTCTAGTCTACAGGATGGCAGTGCCACTGGACTCTGGCATGCAATGTACTGCCTTCTTAGGCAGCTCTGTGTCCAGTTTAGGGAAGAAATGGGTTGTTTTAAAAATAAAACCATGAAAATTTAATTTGCTCCTGAAAATGCAGGTCACTTGGGGCTCTGTGTGTGTGTGTGTATGTGTAAAATACGAGCTTATAATACAGACTTCTTTTCTCATCCTGGTACGTGATGGATATAAACATGTGGTCGTTACTTCTGGCTCTGCATCTGTGGCCCTGGGTTTGACCCAGCTTTGACAGTATCTCTGGCAATGCAGTGATGTGGGTATATGAGAGGTGAGCGAGACATTAACAGGAGGATTTCTCTGTGTTCGCTTCCTCTCTTGGACCTCACTGTGGTCACTTCTGACGTTCAGATCTGATGTAGTAAACTAGAAGTTTACTACAGTAAATTTAATGGAGTAAAATGAGATCAGTGAAGAGAAAGGAAAGGAAGAACTGTGCCAAGTATAAAATATTCTGATTTATACTGTCTTGCTGTCTCAAACTCTTCATATTTTATGCAGTTTGTAGTCACTGTCTTAAGCAGTGAACTGTTCAGAAAAAAATACTGCCTATGCTTTTGTTTTTCTCTGTAAGTGTACAGGGAGGTCCTCCACTAACTGACAGTATAAATACAAAGGCTATATATACTTTAATATAAAAAGATCAATTAAATATAAATAACAAAAGTATATATTGTTTTATATATATATAAACTGTACAGCAATTTATATATAACAGTGTGTGTGTGTATATATATATATATATATACTGTGCTATAGCAAATACAGACTAGGATTAAACAGCTGTGTGATGAAATGCGTTTCTCTTGCCCTTCAGGAGATTAAATTGCTTAGTGTAATGTAAGCCTTTCTTCTTCAGTGGTGATGGTGTGGGCTTCAATTCTGTGGACTCAAATCTGACCACCAAAAACAGTTCAAATGTCTTTTTGTTCTGGTGGGGTGTAAAGGGATGGGAATACCTGTCTCAAATATCTATCTTAATCCCCACAGCAGGGTCATGGACTAAACCAACATTCCATGTTCAAGTATACTTCAAAACCACTAACATACTTTGAAATGTAAAAAATTAAACACTATGTATTGAATTTATATTTCCAGGAAATAATACTTTACATGCTGAATGTGCACATAGCAGGACTCCAAAGACTGCTCCAAATACTAATTCACTACACTGTTCACTTAGATGTCAATAACTCACCTTCTTCTGACAAGCTGTTTGGAAAGACTGTCCTATTATGGAAGATACAGAGGCCATAGTCATACTCATCTGTGATTTTTAGCAGTCTTCATCCTTTGACCTGATCAAATGTCAGTGTATTTAGCGTCACTGTAATTTTTTTTAATTTCTGCAAGGTTTTGTGGAGTACTTCTTTTGTCAGCAGCGATTTCAGTTTATCTCAGATGTAACTGCATTTTACTGCTGTGGGAAATATGTGATTTTAGAAACTTTTACTGGAAAGGTCTTGAGGAAAAGTAACCTGTTTCAAAGAGCTGATCTGAAATTCTGCCAGTCCACAGCACGGTGTATTTACAAATTCATCTCAACTGTCTTAATAGCAGACTGGAAGGAAGCACCACATCAGACTATTTTACAAGCTTAGGGGTGCTATCTGCCTTCACATGTTTGGGCACAGGGTCGTGTGAGTGCTCCAGCTCTTCTGCAGCATCTAGCTCTGCCTGGTCCTGCTTTCGTAGGCTTGCAGCTTTCACACAAACCAAGTCCAATTTTAAGGAATTGCCAGCATCTCCCTTCACTGATAGAGATGTCTGGACCCCAGGTTAAAATCAAAATTTGTCACTACTCAGAGACTGGGGAGAAACCAGCCTTGGCACGAGCCTGTTAGTGAAATGAAGGGCACTTTCTTTATTCAGGACTGCACAGGGAAAACACAGGAGTCGTTTATCAAAATCTTTGATTATAACCACATGCTAATGTTAATAGCAGGAAGTGACTCTTTTCTTGCTTCTGGTATGCTAATTTCACAGTAAAAGAATCTCTCCATACATTCATCTGGATAGTCTACTGAGATATTCACAAAATACACTGATTAGTAGTCATTCATCCCATCGCCACTGAACAGGAGTATTTTTGTACTTATGTTCTGCCTATTGCTTCCAGTGCTGGAGGCATTTTTTTACAATAGTTGCTGCATATGGAATATAAGCAGGAGGCTTAATTTATATTACGTTATTCCATTCCATAACAAATCATTCCAATATAAAGTTGGGGGTTTTTTTCACAGGTCTCCTTCATAAAATATAAACAATCAGACTGGTGTGTCTAATAGTTTTGATCATTTTAGGATCACAGTGTGTAATATCCATACTTCTACTATTTCTCATCTCTTGACTTCATTGTATAACTTATGCCACCCCTTTTCTGAAGACTAAACTTTCTGGTTTGTTATTACTAACACATATGGTTTTCCAAAACACAGTTAATGGTAACACCTCCAGATGCGTGTCTGAGAGTATATTTGTGATGGGGTTGTAGAGAAAGCCATACGGATGAAATCACACAAATGACCATTCCTTTTCTAGATAACTCACACAGGTAAGGTTTGAATTTCCATGCTGTTTTGAAAGACACTGGGCAAAGTAAATTAGAATAGGATTCTCAGTATAAAACTTTTACATAAACCCCACCCCCCATCCCAAGATTAAAACCAAAAAAGTTAAGATTTGAGGGGGGAAGGGGGGAAGAAAGAATGGGTGGAAAACTTTTTTCTTTAAATATCCAGTTCATTAAGATAATGGCAAGATGCCAAAATTTTCAGGGGGCTGTAGCTTTTTTATATTTTATTTTCCTTAAATTTCTTCCAGTGTTGACTTTAGAAAACATCCCACTCTCTTTTTATGGTCAAGTTAGTTTGTCATCTTTAAAAGGAAAAAGAAAGAAAGGAAATGAAGGAGGGAATTCCATAATGCTTTCCATGGCAAGATAATCTTCTGGTTACGGTCAAAGCATTTTTGCATGAGTGAATTTTTGTTGGAAAATTTTGAACGTAAAGGCCAGTTTTTGGAAGGAAGCTAGGTTTTTAGATTTCTCTTTCAAAGGAAATGACTGAAGACCTCACAATTTGTCTGCAAAGAATGCGCATAATTAAAACAAACAAACAGACCCAGCTTTACTAGCTTCTTTATTCTTTTACTCACTGTTGTTTTATATTACACTGGAGAAATTCGTGGAACTAAATGGTGTCTTTTTATGCAGATGTCATTTTACAGGGAGATAGCACGGATGCACTTTCTTGGCTGTAGCCTACACCAGCTACTGGGCTTCAGATGATTTGTATGTATCAAAAAGCTTCAAAGTTGATTTTGCTCTGTCAGTGCTGAGCATGACCCAAGGTACAGGCAACATGAGGCACTTGAGTGACAGTCCTGAAAGGAAGAGGGCTGTCTGACTGCTTTAGAGACGCCTTGAACAGCTCCTAGGACAGTGTGGAGCTGCTGCCTCACCCCTGCCAGGGCAAAAGGGGGAACATACATGAGCACCAGAAGGAGTGGCCATACATGGCCAGGGCTGAAGTGGGGAGTTTTGTTGCTGTCCTGTTATTTTGGTTTTGGGTTTTTGTAGGCTTTTTTGCATTTGGTCTGATTCCTGCTCTGTCCCCCTTCCCATGCTCAAAAGGCAAGAGAACAGGAGGAACTGGGAGAAAGGAGAGGGAAGTGCAAATGCCTTATTTGAGAAGGTCTGCATGTCCTGGGAGGCCTGTGGACCACTTTCTCAGGGAGTGAGGGAGGGGGTGCAGTCTCATGACAAAAGGAGATGCAATTTTTCTAACAAATTGAAAAGACAATTCTGTGTGAGTCCTTGGTCGGGTAGGGACTGGTCTGCAAGGCCCAGCTGTCCTGTGAGAGCATCCTGGCTGCTGGCAGCAACCTGGCCATAAATCCTTAGTCCTGCTTGAGGGGGAGCCTGATGGTAAGGAGCTGAAGGAACCAATTTGCCTCCTGTTGGGGTTAACGCTTGGTAGTTCTGTGGGTTGGCTAGTGTTTCATCATCCTGCTGAGTGCTGTTCTTGCTAGTAGCAAAAGACATTTTGTTTCACGTGGTATGTTCTACTATGACAAACCCATTCTGAAATGGCACAACATACTCCTTGCTGCTAGGATGAAGATTTAGAGTAACTAAATGCTTAAGGCCCCTGGCATTCATGCTGGATCACTGCCTGGTCTTGTAACTTTCACAGTAACAAAAACTATCTTTGTCAAAGTGCCTACAACTTTGCTACTGTTTCACTAGGTCCGTATAAATCAGTACAAATGGTAACTAAAAATGGCATAAAGTGTACCTTCTCTCACTTGCCTCAGAAACTCAGTGATGGAAAGGCATGCAGAACTCCGTATTTCATTTTGATACACAACACTGGGTGTTTCTGTGTGGTCAGAGTCTGAAGACTAGCTGTCACTCTCTTCTCCTAAGCCTGACTGTAATAATTCTCTTGTCTTATTTATGGTCTATATATACTATATCAAATGAAACTACAGCTTGTATCAAATTAAAAACAAGCTGCTCCCTGGCTTTTTCTGTGATATACTTAATTTCTTTTACATGCACACCTTGGCTTTCTGGATTTGGCCCCATGGAAAGGTTAGATAACCTGGAAAACCTTTGCATTGCAATTACAATCCAGCTAGAGTAGATTATACAGGAAGATCTTGAAAGATCATATGTCCTGTGAAATTTCCATCTTTCTTTGACAAAAGAGCTTAATTGAACACTAGAAGTTCATATTAGCCCTACTGATTGATGTGCCACAAATCAGTTGATAGATACATGCCTGTAAGGTGCCTTTGTCACAGGGAGATGAAGAATCAAGGCAACACAATATATTGAAAACTGACTCATGGATTTTTCATGATCCTCTTTTTTTTTTTTTTTTTTTTTTAATAAGCCAGATGACACAAGCATTGATAAATGTTACATCTTTTTAGTACAGTGCCCAATAGAATATTTATGGGGACCCATTTTTTTTTTCAAAATCAGCTATTAGCTGATTTTGTATCACAGCTCCTTGGCTACTTGGAATTTAGGGAAGAGGGTAAGGAATTGTTTTCCTTCTGACAAGCTCATTGCCAAGTACCTGAAGCAAACACGTGGAGAAATTCCCAGAAGAATGGGTGAAAGGCATGGGAGAACAAAGACAGTGACCCACAATGGTTTTCAGGCTTGCGTGATTATTTATTAGCAACATAGTGAATGACTTCTGGCTGCCTCTAGCATCTCATGAAAAGTGGTAGCAAATGTCCTGATAATGTCTGTTCTCATGTTTTAGCTATTTTGGTTTGTTACCCTCCCTCCTTTTCTGTGTTGTAATGATATCTGCTCCTGTTATTTATGTGCCACCTGGAATCTCAAACTTTTGTTTGGACCAGCAATTTATTTTTTATTACAGCAAATAGCTTTGCCATTACACATGGAGAATTAAGAGCAGGGGAGCAGGAGCAGGAAAGGTCTTTAAGAGGTATCATGTCCACAGTAGGGTTTGTGATACTGGAGAAAAATAAAAGTGAACGATAGAATGGCTGTGATTAACAACTGAAGTAAAATGTAAGGTAAACACTATGGACCATGCATTTCTTCCTCACAGTAAAAAGAACTGTGTTGCGAAGTGGAGAAATGATTAGCTGAAGAAGAAAGCTTAGTCTGAATAAAGGTTTTCTGACATACTGTAGAGATGCTCATTCCTAGAGGCAAAAAAGTGACCCTTTGGGAGATGGGACTGGTAGCTACCTAAAAGTATCTTACAGTATCACCCCAGCATCACCTCTTTTCTTTTGTGGAGCAGGCTGGAGGAGCAGGTGTGAAGAGCAACATTTTCATGAATCACTAGTGACCAGAGCCTATTTATGACTGAAGCCTACCCGGTGATCTGCCTGATCTCCCATCACTGCTCATCCCATACAATCTCTGTCAGTAGGAAGATTAATTAATCCCAGAACCTGGAAGTAGTGATCAGAGCATGTTATGATAGGCGAAGATAAATACTGCTTAGTAGTCCAGCCAGTATACTACAGTTTGGTGTGCTTGCTTCCCAGTATTAGTAACAGCATTAAATGAATTTAAACTAATTCATTCTTTTGATAAACAACTATCATCTCCTATCTCTGGCTGCAACTACAGTTTTACGAGCACCCATTTGGTGCCTATAATAATGTAGGGGTTATTATTAGCCTTCTGCTTGGAATCTGGACACACAATCCTGGGAACTGTTCAGAGTAAACTTTAAAATTATGTGTGTGTGTGACAGGGGGAAAGAATGATCTAAATTTAAATGGTAAATTTCTGCTTTCATTTTCAATGCTTAAGGGCATTCAGCTAATAAATATCACATGTCTTCAAACAAAGTAAAGACACAGTAGTAGATAATGGATGTTGTAAAATCTCTGACTTATCTCAAGTCTGCAGTTTGAGAGATTAACATAACTTAGTTTATGATGTTCAACACAGCCACCAGGAGACCTGGCCCTGCCTCCCACAAGTGCAAGAGCTACAGGAAGTGCTCTTCTGGTCTCAGCTGGCTAATTAACTATACTTAGTTAAAAATCTATATAAAGCGGAAGCCCTGCTACGTTCATCAATGCTGAATAATGAGTTATACTCCCAAAAATCTGAGGTGCTATCTGTGTGAGATTCTCTTGTCCACAGAAATTACACAGGTAGGAAAGATAACTGGTCAGATATTCAAGACTCTTTCAATTATCTCATTCAGTGGTTTATCCAGTTTGAAGTGATCTTAGTGATGGATTTTCTTCATTCCTATTACATGAGACTGCAAACACCAAGTTCCTGTTTGTTCTTGAGGGACTTAAATCCCACGGCAGTTTTGCAAGTGGATTGTCATCTTTCTCTTCATATTTTCCTTCATCCTGAGGTTGAGTAGGTACATGCTACCTCAGTGGATAAGTGTCACGGCTTCAAAGATCCCCCAGGACTAAAGAAGCTTGAAACTAGCTTCTATTATTTTCTCAGGCCAGCATGATAAACCTTTCATTGCTAAGTTTTTCTTTTAATGCTTTGCTTTAAGAACACTTCCTCAGTTTCACCCCATGTTCTTTTTAGAGCGAGTAGAGAGAATATAAACAATTCCCTTTCTCTGCCAGCATTTGAATAAGACAGTATACATTTATTTTTCCTGTTACTGACTTGCAGAGTGCCATACACCAATTGCAGTAATCTGCATTTGCTTTGCAGTTCCAAATGACATCATAAGAGCCATGAGGAAACACGGACCTGGGAATCTACAATTTGACAAGTAAGAAAACCTCCAATTGCTAGTAACGAAAGCTGATGCAGCTGCTAAGGGAGCCAGTCGAAGAAGTGGTTTACATTCCTTACTTTGCCATGCTTTTTGTTTAGCTTTGCCTAGAAAAATGGGTGATTACATTTTCAAAGCTATTAGTGCCTGGCAGAACAGAGAGATAGCCATCATGATGCCCAATAGCATTTAAATAGTGTTGGTCTCTAAGGACTGCCTTTCCCCAGTGTAATCCCATCCATTCCTGCCCACCAAGTCTTGTCACTCCCCAGTCTGTAGCTCTCCAACTCCACCCACTCAGCCATGCTGATTCAGTTGTGTGTGAGGGTGGACTCTATGCAGAATTCATGAAGTTATCGTGATCCAACCCCAAAACTGGTTCATTGGGTTTGTTTTGTTGTTGTTGTTTTTGTTGGTTTGTTGTGGGTTGGGTGTTTGTGCCTGGGTTGTTTGGTTTTTTTGGGTGGGGTTTTTTGTTTGTTTGTTTTGGGGGTTTTTGTCCTTACTTTGGTTTGGTTTTATTACTATTATTTGGGGTTTTATTAACTCTAACCATTCTACTTATCCCAAAAAAGGCACTGTGCCTCCAACAGCCAAAATGGGCAAAGTGAGAACAGAAGGTGGTCTTGTAAGAAAGGTGGGGAATGCTTAAAAGGGCTTTGCTGCTAGAGAAAACACACCCCACACCTGGTTATTTCATCTACACTAGGACATTTCTAGAAATTTCTTTTGAGACCTAGCTTCCTCTTTTGGCCCCAGAGCAGCTGTTGAAAAATTTGGGCTTTAGTTTCTCTGTACATTCCTCGATTTCATCTGGAGCCTGGGTGTAATGCTATTGCTGCTGGGATAAATGGCCTATCACTGCTAACAGACTAATGCTGACAAAGCAGAAGTGTTTTAGAAATAGAAGTAGTACTTGCATCTGACACAATGCTTTCACAAATGTACCTTTAGAAGCTGCACTTTCAATGAGCTGCTTACAGGCCACAAGAATAGTCTATAACCGTTGGTTCCTTACTGCTTTTAAAATGGGAGGCAAATTTAGCTGGCATTTTTAACTTTCCCAATGCACCCTGATTTAGCCTCCCCAGGAGATAAAGCTGAGTCCTGTGGTCTCACAAGTGACTGTGCTATGAGGTGGGGTGAACTCTTCAGCTCTAGCTGAGTTCAGCCAAAGCTGAAAGCTTTGCTTTCCTTACAAGAGCAGGGTGTTTTTTGTTGTTTTTTTTTTTTGTTTGTTTGTTTGTTTTGGTTTGTTTTTTTTTTTTTAAGTAGTCTTAAATCTTCTCTTTATTGTTTTGCTTTCATATAGAAGAAAATACAGGATCTTTAAACTCTGCTTACATGTACTGTCCTGCCCTGTCCTGCTCTTTAGATGGTAGAGCAGCTGGGAGGGCTGTGGCACCTCCTGCTCATCCACCTAAGGCAGATGTGATGAAGGCTCAGTGGCATGGAGCTCTAGGGGGAACAGTAAAAACCAGTCATCCTGCTCCTGCCCGCTAGCAGCATTGCTCTGTCATTCTCCCACTCCAGCCAGGCTTAACTACTTATCTGCTCTACCTGTTGTCCTGGAGGATGAGCAGTCAAAACAGCAATTCCTGCTCTCACCACTGGTATCAGAGCTCAAGGAGGAATTTTGTTATTCCATCTCATTCTCCGAATTCCCTTCCCTCCCATTCTTCAGGGTTTAGCCCAAGAGAAGTGGCAAAGAGAGCTGAATAATTCAGTACTCTAAAGGAATGAGAAGTGTCTGGTTCAAAAAAGGTGGAAACAATATAAGCTCATTTTAATTAGATAAAGTACAACATTTAAAGATATGTCACTCATTGATACAGCAGATAAGGCCAGGATTATGTATTTGGAAAAGCAGAGAAGCAGCAGGCCCATTGTGACCCATTGTCAGATAAGCCACTGAGACAGAAAGCATTGGCTGGAGAAAAAAAGAAAAAACATTGCTGGAAATCAAGCTGACAATGAAAGGGCATAAAACTCACATGCCATTGAAATTATTCTTAGAGGAACATGCATCAGAAGGCTATTTTCGATTGGGCTGTTAAATTGTTCCACAGCTGGGAAGTGCTCTGCCATTGCTTAAGGTAGCCAGATATATTTCTGGGAGACTGCAGCCTGAGGCACAACCTACTGGAGTCATCAACAGGTTTGCCTTTCTTTGTGTAGGTTGAAGCTCATGCCCCTGGGGAGTTGTTTAGGTGCAATGAGATAAGTAATGTTCTCAAATTGATACCAGCAGCTGACCCAACCCTACTAGAAAGAAATATAAGACTGAAATCCCTGTCCCTGCAATAGCTGGAAACAAGGAGGCTTAGGTTACATTCCTGAACCATAGAGTGGTCTCCTAAAGAGACAGCTTCTCCTCTCTCAAATATCTGCTGTGTGAGGGTTCTTGCAAACATTTTGCTAATTTTTCAAGTGCTTCCTTTGCTATTCATGGCTTGAAAAAGCTTGCCTGTGTCTGGAAAATCATCTCGCATGTAAATTAAAGTACAACTGCTATGTGTCAACAGCTCTCCTGTGGATAGGCTGACTCCTGGTATTTCTCTTATGAAACCTGGTTAAACAACAGCACTTCCAAAATCACTGGGAAAAGGAGTGCTAGGCCAAATTCTGACCTATTGGGTAGAAAATGCCTCAAAAAACTGGCTGTTTACCTTTCCTCCCTAGTCTTTAATTGCTCACCTGCTTGTCTGGGCCTTCCACAACTGTCTAGGTAGTGCTGTGGGGAGCATCGCAGCCCCTCACCAGTTACTGCTAGAGTGGGGGTTAGGCATTTGCTGTGGATTGTGTTGGCACTTGGAAGTGCTTTATAAGTGTCCAATCCTTGCCAAAGGCATCACTACAAGTGCTTACCTGTCGCTTCATGCCATTCTCACTAAGCCAAAGCCCTCATCTCTATTCCCAGCAGATCTTTCTTCAAGCTAAACTAATTTACTGAAGTAAGCACTTAGCTTAACAGAGGAGGAAAACAACATCCCACAGATGTCCATAAACAGAGAGCTAATGAAACATGGACAATAACTGCTAGCTAGGATTAGACTCAGCTGTGGCTTCATTATGGTCTTGCCCCACCAGACCTGAGCTTGCTTCCCACTAGCTGTGACCAGAGCATATAACAAGTGCCATATGGACATGCTGCAAACCACAGCAGGCAGCTAATGAATCCAAAGGGGCACACAGGGATGGGTGCCAAAGGTGTCATGGTAAAAACACTGGTTTAGTACAATCACTGGCAGAGGGGGAGTGGACAAGACAGGGCAGTTAAGTTTATGTAAGGGAAGTAGAGGAAATATGTAGAGGAAAATGAGTGTCATTATGACTACCATAGCCCTTGTCAGTAGGGTATTGATTGGAACTTTTTTCATCAAAATGTTGCCACTTTAGGTTATTGCCCCTTCAATGACCCCTCCCACTTTGTGAAAGAAAACCTGAAATACTTCAGATGTAGGTAAAATTTCATGGCAGGATTCCCCATCATTCTGCTTGTTCTATTCTTCTTCTTCTGCCCTTCTAAGAAGAACCTTTTTTCTTCTCCATTAGAAAGTCCTTAACACAGAAAAATATGATAACTTTTCTGCTAACTAAGGTTTGAACTAGTTCTTAGTAATGATGTTCTCATACGCTTTTTTCCCCTTACTCATCCAAGTAGTGTCGGCCCAATTTCCCACGGATCTTTAGATTTCTGTATCAGTGCCTTGATTCTCCAGTACAGACAAGTAAGTTGTGATCCACCCATACAGAGGAAAAGTCTATGACTTAAGCCAAATTAAATTTACTTTATTCCATTTGAAAAGATTATGTACTATATAAATTTTTCTTATGCTTCTCTCCCATAGGACTTGAATTGCAGCAAGTATGCATTTTTTTTTTCTCCTCTGGTCAGTAAAGTATCATAAAAAGGAGCTTGATAAGTAACTGGTCACTCCATAGACTTGGTGCATAGCTACACAGCCCACGGGTCTTTTCCACACAGTCTTGGCAAAATAGTTTTCCTATTGCTCTGTAAGATCGTAAGGTCTATTTGTCTCCAAAAGCCCAATGTGACCAAATTCCTATAATATCATGTGGTCTATGGTTGTCAAAATTTTGGATGACACCACCTTAAAAGATTAGGAAATCATTAAAAGGCATTTGAAAGATTTCCCAATCACTTCAGTGAGGTTACTTTTTTATTCAAAGGCCTAGTTCCAACATCAGCCTCTGTTGAAAATTCTCAGTTACCATAAGCGTAAGTATATTTAAGCTTTTCAGATGCAAATAGGGACAGACTTAATAAAATTTTTGGCCCTCAGTCCCTGTTTATAACTTGAAATTTCTGTCATTTTTATTATTTCCAAGAAGAGGTACAGCCCTCACTAGCTTTGCAAGTATTAATGCACCCATGCCAGTTTTGACTTTCATTATATATTATATAGCAATATATATAATTATTCCTATAACTTCTATTTAAAATAATTAGAAGTTTTGTCCATTAATATGGAATTTGATGAAAAATGCTATGTTATATGAGACAGTAAAGCAGAAGTGAAAAAACACAGAAATAAATCGAGAGCAAGTACAAAAGTGTTAAAAGGCTTTTGTTTCCTCAGAGGTAATTATGCTAACAATGTTTTCCTGTGAGAAAAAAGAAGTATAGTTTTCAACGGCAAATTGTACTAGCAGTACTCAAAGATAACTAAGAGGGGCAATTCAGAGACTGAGAAATTATTAGGAAGCTTCAAACAATCTTGAATTAGGATCTTAAACCTAAACAAATTGGTGCCCAAGCTCTTGGAACCAACTTACTTAGCAGACATGAAAGTAGAGTTGGTCACTTGCACAATCAGCTAAATGTGAGAAAACTTGGAAGCTTAGGCTAATATCTAAGATGTGTAAGGGATCTACTTCCTACAGCTGGCTTTGGCCTCAGAAGACCAATTTCTCTAAAATTTTTCTGTCTGTTTGATAGATTAGGCTCCTGCATTGGATTAAAATCTGGAGGACCCCATCTCTGTCCCCTGGATAAAGAGCTGCAGGGAGCTAATGCCCACATTTAAGAGTATTCTCCCTGCTTTTCCCATCATATATATTCAGCTTTCAATAAGGTTAAGGATATTTGGGTTCCTTGTGAATGCAGGGTCCTTTTGGCATACTGTAGGAAGGTTAGGGACAGATCAAGGCTCTCGGTGAGTAAATGTGGTTCTTTCACAGTGAACTCTTAAGAAAACTTGTCTTCTTTTCTGAGTAAGAGATGACAGAAGGGAGGGCCCAAAACAATCAGCACCAACCGACCAGGTTTGACTTGTGTTTGAACTGCAGAGTGAGTGGTTTACCAGCCTAAATAAAAGCTGAATTTAGGCTTGACCTATTTGATTCAAGTAAAAAGTAGTTAAGTCTGAGCTTTCCTGTGTGTTAAAAGTAAACAGCTGCATGGAACCAGAGGTAGCTTACTGTGAGCAGGATGAAGAGAGGTGAAAGAAGCAAGAAATGTCAGTAGGAAAGGGCAGCAAACGCTGCCACAGACAAATGCAACCACAATTCCAGCCAACTGACATAACAGAAAAAGCAAAAAAGCCCAATAGAGCTGCGAGATTCACCTTTCTGCAGAACTCCTATTTTGCCGTTTAAGTCCATATATAAAGTAGATGAGACAGGGAGAGGGAGGAGTGACCATTAAGCACCAGCCAGAGACTCTAAATCTTGGGTCTACAGCAAAGAAACAGTGAATGAGACCCAAGCAAATGACTCCTCTGATCTTCAGAGGCACTACTGGGTGCAGGCTATATCTGACACACAAATGAAAGCAGAGCAGAGAGTCACTCACACAGATAGTGAAGGCGGTCTCCTGGGCACACTGCCTTTTCTTCCATTCTAGCCATGCTTTTATGCATTAATTTTGGTAAGGTGAGTTACTGTAGAGGCCTTCAGACCAGAGCATTGGCAGTAGAAGATCCCCATTTCTCTGGAAACCTTTTTTTTTTCCAGCAGGATGACAGGCTACTTACTGTCAGCAAATCACACAAAAATGGCTATGGCACGTAATTAGATGAAGCCCAGGGATTCCAGAGGGCTTTGCACAGTATCTCTGCTTTGCACTCAATCATCACAGCCTGCTGAGCAGATCTGCTGCTGTTTAATTAGAGCGTCTGGGTCCACCTCCTGTTCCTCTGTAATAACATTAGTCAGAAGTGAATTGTCTGGTTCCTGCCTCTCCTAGACTAGCGTGAGCTACTGATGTAGAGCTGGCCAGATTGGTTAATTGCAACCCTGACTTTTAAAGGTCAGGTCTTACAGAATCTAATAACACTCAGAAGATTTCCAAAACAAGGTAGATTGGATAGAAGAGCCTGGATTCCTCCCATGAGACGCTGCCTATTGAGCTCTGGGACAAAGCAGCCACCCTGCAGCATCCCTCGGCGGAGCAGCTGGCTGAGCCCAGCCACCATGACCAGATGGTAAAAAGCACCTTCAGGAGCAGCAGCTTTCTCTTGGGTTTTGAGCAGCTGGTTGGAACTGTGCACTTCAGGAGAGAGGAAGGGTAACGGAAAAGTATACCTGAAAGAAAGCTATAAAAACAAGTGACTACTCAGCTGATTTGCCCTTATGTAAGGGAGTGCATCATATCCTAGAAACTCTTGATCCTTGACTAATCCTAACAGGAAAACTGAATGGTTGCTCGAGCAATATTTGTTACGTAGAAAACCTCAGAAACCTGAAAACTGTCTTGGGAAGAATAAGATGTTTCAGTAAAGGACACGTGTCCTCAGTTTCATGCATGCTCTAACTGTCCTAGTGAGGAAAGCAGTAGGTCTGCTGAGAGGGACCTAACTCAGATGTACAGTTTATATGGTTTATTCATTGAAGCTAATAACCTCTATACTTGAAAAGGAAATTCTCTTCTGTTTTACCCTCCTTCATAGGAGCAAGCCCAGCAACTGGCACTGTAAGCACCTCTCTCTTGGCAGAAGAGGGGAGACAGCTGAAGACAATTGCTGCGCTTTTTCCTTCCCAGAGCTCCCTGGCAGGAAGGAAGGGAGATCCTCAGCTGGGGCACGTCTTCTTCCCCCGGATATATAATTTTCCTCATGCAAAACACTTGAATTAAACAGCTGCAAATCCTAAAAATCTCCAGTCCTTCCACTGTTCCTAATCCAGCCTGCCTTGAGCCAGGTGGCCTTCATCGCAAGAGCCACTGAAATGGGAAAGTTTTGGGAGACATCAAAGAGGAGCTTTTGTTCTGCTGCTTCCAGAGGAAGAAGAGTCTATCTGTTTAATTACAGACGGGATTTCCATTCCTCTTCTTGGCAGACAGCCTTGTCTAAAATCTTTCATTTGCCAACTCACAATTGAGTTTATACAAGATGAGTAGATTTTTTTTTTTTGTCTTTCTGTGGTTGAGAGTTTTCTAACATTGTTTAGCAAGTAAAAAGTTTGAACAATTGCATTTACGTTTTCCTTGATTTTCTTCATCCTTTTTTTGCCCCTTCTTATTGAGTTTCTAAGGGCCTTTTCCTTGAATTTTTGCCTGGTTTTGCACGTGCTTATTTTAAACTGATTTGCATGTAAACGATGTTCAACCGCAAATGCAGTTTGGGTAAGATGTTTACAAACTGATATTAAAACACTCTGCTTGTTTGCACAAAACAGTAATTGAATAAACACCAGTTATTAGTTTACTTGCATATTTGCTTTGCAGTCTTTCACTTGGTTTCCACAAATAACAGTGATATTTGTTCTATAATTAATAACATTTAGAATACTCTAAAATAAATAAATAAAATTCTTGGTGTGTTCCCTATATAAGAATATAGTTTTTGTAAGAGTAAGACTTAGAGAGTAGCTTTAGTTTTTCTTACTACTGCTGTCTTCCTGATTGTTAATAACCTTTAAATTTTTGGTTACATATTCACCCACTGAGCCCGTGTCTTCTTTTTTCTCCAGTTTCCTCCAGTATACTCACTTTGCCTACAGCATGCCATGAAATTAATCAAAGAAAGCCTGGCACACATGTATTTATGTTTTAGGTACTGAAACAAATGTTATACTTCAGATTTTTGTTACATTCTTTCTACATCAATAAGAACTTTAATTCACAAAAAACCCAAGGGTATGCTGCTGTTCTTAGCAATCACATAATTTTACAACTTTTTGATTTGTTTGTACTTCAGTTACAGCTTCTGGGTCCCTTTTGGCATTACTCTTTTCTGCGTTTTTCACCTAGTGTCTGTATCTCATTCCTCCTGCTATTACCCTGACTTTATATAAGTTAAATTTTGGATTCCTAAATCCTGCATATGTATCTAACAGCCTTCAAAATATTTTGCCTGTCCTGCCAGTTTATTGCTGATAAACAATTGACGTTTCCTGTTTTCCAGTTAATGATTCACAATTAGAAGCTACTTGCAAGTAGCTTCTATCCATGTAATGTTTTCAGATATATAAGCAAATTGATATAAATATTTGGTATGAGGTGTTACATAAGTCTATTTTCACCCACAGTTCTGCAAGATGACTTATTCACTAGAAGAACATATTTCACCACTTTTTGATAAACACAAGTGGTATGGATATGGCATAACAAGCTGAAAGCCACCCTGAAAAGCGGATGTAGAAAGAAATCTCCAATTCTGGACTCCATCAGGTAATGCTACTATGTGACATTTTGCTGTGTAGGCTGAATTTTTTGTAAAGTTAAGACTTTATTACCTATTATTTTTTCATAAAATATAAAGTATATTACATCCACTAAGTATATTTTTATGAGGAAAAACAGCATTCAGAGTTATTTTGAATATCATCTTTCTGTTTTACATCTTTCATCCAAACTAATCTGTTTGTTTCTGTTACTTGAAGCTTCTCTGTAAACTTAAATTGCTCAGCATTTCTTTTGAAGTTTGAAATAACTCCCTTCACTTACTTTTCCCATTATTTTTTCATGTATTTCTGTTCTGGTTGGCTTTGAGTGAGATCAGGAGAAAAATAATGAAACTTCCTCACAGAAAGTTCTCTTAAGATTCTGATATTAGTTGTGAAACCAGAGGTAGGTTGCAACAAAGCGTCAAGACATTCTGCACATGCACCCACAGTCCTGAGTTCTTTTGGCACCTACATGCAGCACTAAATAGCCTACAATGTGCAGGCTCAGGAAGAGCAGCTGCACTGTGTAAATGCTGTAATTTGACAAGCCCTCCAAACATTGCAGAAGTTCAAAGCAGGCATTGATTAGATTGAATGTTCCTTCAGTTTGCTATCAACTCACTCTCTTTTAGCATTGGTATTCACTTAGAGCAACAAACAATGCAAGGTGTATGACAACAAGGGTATGCCAAAAATTCAGAGGGCACGTGGGGGGAAAAATGGTAGGCTCATAATACTGTGCCTGCAATGATTTATCTAGAGGTTGCATGTATCTTTTTGTAGATTCTTACCTTACCTTAAAATTTACTTATATATTCTGATATGTATTTGAATATATATAGAGATTTTTAGCAAAATTGAAGTCACGCACATGATTCATACCTGTGCATATGGATAACATAGAATAGGGAGCACATACAGTTAAATGGTCACAAAGTCCCAAACTGACTCTTGATTCTTTAAGCTATGAGCTGCAAAGAAGAGATGCCAGAGAAAAATGTGCATTTACTATGATTGTGGTCTAGGTGGCTGGACTACCCAGGAAAACTGAAAATCTTTCTAGAGCTTTATGCAACAGAGCTGACAGAGCTCAGACAGTAAGAGGGTTCCCATGCTGAGAATCTGGGTTCCCTGGTTCTTTCCTCATTGCTGACAATCTTAGTCTCATGAGCATTTGAAAAACTCAGTTGTGCCCAATATTCAAATGTAACTGGAGTAGTTTTCTTCCAAACTCTCAGTTATGAGTCCTAGAATTGCGGTGACAATCCAAGAGCAGTCTGGGTGCCACTCTGCTCCACTTGTCTACAAAGGAGTTACAAGGAGGGAGTGGCCATTCTGGTTGCTTCATTCCTGGGTCCTGAAAGCACTGATGAGAGGAGGTCAGAGATCTCACTGGATCTAAGCAGAGGGAAAATGGCCAGTGAAGCAAGACCTGCACGAACTACAATGAGCAGGAGGCAAACCTTCTATGCAGACCCAAACAATCTGACTGAAAATAAGAGATGTGTTTGAGCTTCATTTGAGGTTCAGTCCGACCAATCATGTTAAATTTACAACAGCTGAAGACTTGGTCCAGTAGCACTGGCTTGACTGCAGTGTAAAAAGAAAGTGTTGCCAAAAAGAAAGATTTCCTAGGGGTAATTTTTTTTTAACTGAACAAGAATTTAAGCCGGGGAGTGAGGGGTGAACGTTTGAGAACTGGTGAGGTTCAAGGTGGCTGTAATCTCAAACCAGAGACAGTCTGTTACTATTCTGCCACAAGATGCTCATTTTATTTCTAGATGAAATTTGTTCAAAGTGCTTTCCAGATTAGGATCCGTATATTACCCAATCTTTATGTATCTGTTTAGGAGTAAATCTTTTCTTGATCTTGTAAATTCTGGCATGCTTGATTACTGCCTTCTATTGCTTAACACTCCTGACTACCCATCAGTGTAGACCTCAAGTTTACTTTTTTATGCTGTGGACCCTGATCCTTCTGGTCAGTCATGGATTAGACATTCCTGGTAGTGTGAGCCCGGCATTTATATTCACAATAAAACAGAACTCCGGTCTGGCAGCTCCTCTAAAGGTCTAAATCATGAGTCTTTCATAATGCCCTCAATAACCTATCATCTATAATTAGAGATATTTATTGAAGACCATAAACTGTTTCAACATTTTGACAATGAAAATGATGCTCTGGATGTGCAATGCACAGGTTAAACAGCTGCTGTTTGAAGTATTACTTCCTCTTACTTTGCTCTAAACTAAATGTACCAGCTATTAATCTTTCCAGAGAGTAATTTCCTTACATTGCAGCATTAGAGAAACAGGACAAAGTGACTACATTTCACCCTTCCCTTCATAATTGCATGTTCTCTTAATTTCCCTCTGTACTGAATTTTTATCCCATACTCTGTAAATTCTGGTGTGAACTCTACTTTTCTGAAGTGCCCTCCTCTGAATTTTTTAAAGCTCAATTTTTGATTGTGGTATAGCTGAAGCAACCTAGAGTTTAGTAGTTAGGAATGTGAATTATTTATTATGCAGTACAGTTTTATTGTAGAAGTTTTTGTTAGACCCCTAGACCTGTCTAATGTACCTATTGAACAGCATTTCATTTCCATTTACCCTGGAATCAAAATACTGTGGCACAAGTGGCTATTTCCCTTCAAATGTAGGAAGGTTTGAAGAGAATGAACTCTCTGCCCATCTTGCTTGATGTTGCTTCTCCTGCTACGGGCTTCAGCTCTCATTAGATTACATACTTGAGTTAGAAACTGAAGCTTGAGAAGTTGCACTGCAGGAAAATCATCACAGGGAGGCTGATGCTGCTGCTCATGGGAGTGGAAGACTGGAAGCTCCTACAGTAAAGAATTGTATTTTCTTGTGCAGTAGATCTGGAGGGTTTGCTGGAAAGTTATGGCTATTTCTATTGCACCTTCATGCCAGGGGTCATGTGTAACTAATAAAGTCTTTCAGGCAGAGAGTTTTTGCTTCTGAATATTGGTCCTAGGACCTGAACAGGGCAAGGAAAGAGCGAAGACTGTAGGAAGACATCCCTGTCAAGGCTGTAGCTAAGTGTGAGACTGCTCTAGAAAACCAGTGCAACTGATGAAGCTTGACAATTTAATTTTCTTGTTTGCAGAACTAAATTACGTTATGAAGGACAATGTTCAGTGGCTGTGATTAAAAGTTTGAAATGTGCCATGTATCCTTAGACATGTGCTAAGGGGAGTGTACTCTAAAAGTGCTAGGTTTGAATCAGCTGTTAGCAAAAAAAGGAGCCAGGAAAAAAAGTGAAATTGTCAAAACCAAATCAAAATTATATTTCTGCTCCAGACTGTCCCCTGAAGAGCTACTGTGTTAGAATTTGGTTTCCAAATCATTAATTTGTGATGATGTACCTGTAATGCTGGAGTCTCTAGTAGTACTTCTATAATGGTATCTCTATGCTGTATTTGACTGGCATCACAGCAATGAGTAGTTTAAGTGGAAATTCAGTGAGTTCAAAGGAGCATGTATGTGTTCTTAAGCTCTTTCTAGCTCTGCTAGGACTAAGATCCCTGAATTTGTTTTGCTAAAAAAAAATAAAAATCTCCAGGATGATGCAGCCCCCTACCTAAAAGATTCTTGGTATTTTCCTATTTAAATTCATAACCCTCTGCCAGGAAAGAACACGTAACACCCAAGTAACTCTGAGCATAGATAAACAGCCAAGTGTTATTACAGTGCAAAATTTCCCTGTGGTTTTATTTCCCCCTTGGAACACAATTGCTATAGAAGTGTCTGTGGGAAACTGTACTAAAACTGTCCCTTTGAATGTATTAATTAGAATCTGTCAGGCATATTTTGACTGGAAACAGTTCAGGACACAATGAACATATTTTTGGCCTTAAAAGGCTACTAAGACATGAACAACAACAAAACTCACTTAATACTTGCTATATATTTTTGGTATTCAAGTCAGACAGCATAATCGTCATCGGGGACTACTCTTGATCTACGTGGTCTACCTTGTAATATGAAATTCAACAAAACAGCAAAGCTTTTAATTCCCAATTGCAGGCTTGGGTTGTTTTAGGCTGAGTGTTTACTATCTAGAGACCTGAATTCGTCAACCACACATGAATATGGCCTTCTGTTGAGCAAAGAGGTGCCGGATATTTATGGTCCCACACTGTTGTAGGATGAATGAGTCACATATTTACTTGCAAGATTAGACTCCAGGGATGTGCTGCACGGCAAACAACCAATGCCTGTAGATTCTGAAGCACTGTGAGGTTGTAAAGCACTAGAATAATGATGCTGTTTCTCCTGAGTAATGTCAAAAATGTCTTTGCTATTCAAATACAGCCTTCAATGTTATCTAAAAGAATCTCTGTGTAAGGCAAAGGGAACTAAAGACAGGAATAGACAGGCAAGTCAGCTGGCTAGCTGTCATAGTTCGACATCTCAGGATATCAAATTGTTTTCTAGACCTTGAGCTGGACTCACTCTCCCTACAGAGAACTTTAAATGTTACTAGAGTCTGCCAGAGAAGATTTAGATTTAAAACACCTTTAAAAGTTTAAGAAGACAGGTTAAGAGAAGGGCACAGAGATACCCTGTTTTCCCTCTACTTTGGGGCAATTGCAGGGAGGAATTGTTTTTTCTGACTGAGAAATTCTACTCTTCTGATAAAGAGAATCTGCTCTGTTCACTCAGTTCTTTGGTGACCAGTGCCAGTTACTTCCCAGGCTATACTTGCTGCTTGGCTGTCTGCATAAGGAGCAGTAGAGAGACTTGGGGCTCACTTCAGATGCCTCAATGCAGGTAAAAAGTGGCATTAGAAATTCTCCACAGGCCCTTACATGGCTCTAGCAGCCCTTTGACAGCTCCTGTCTCACACCAGCCGGGTCCTGTCTAACACCAGCCAGCCTCCTTCCTGTAGCTGTTTCAGATGGCACCAGGTGACTCTGAAGCAACTTCATAGAGCCCTGGCTATACATGGACACTGTAGATCCTTCACTCCCATGTAAATATCAACATGCAGGCATGTTGGACTCGAGTACTTGAAACCAAGCCCCAGTGTTAAGTCTCCCTCAACATTTCCTCCATATGAGACTTTCTATAGGACTTGACACCTAAATTTGCATTCACAGGATGTCAAACAGCCTTGGAGTAAATATGGCCCAATAATAATCCTCAACTGATCCTGTAAAAGTGATGATGTAATCCCAAAATATTGGGATTTCTACTTTTTTTCCTTCTTCTAGCAGATGTATATGAGTTGCTTCCTACTAATACCTTTCACTTGCATTTGTAAGGATTTTCCTCCTTACAAGAATGCAAATGCCAAGAGAGTCAGAGCCCACTTAGGAGAACAGCCACCTGTGATAGTGGTTTACAAATTCATAATCTTATCATAGGATCCAAACTAAATGATTTCTGTGGATATTGCTACAGGAAAGCTCATAAAGCCACCAGAACAAGGTTGTAATAGCAGCTTGGGACGACCTCTGACAGGCTAATACCCACAGTTTATCTCATCTTAAATTGCTCCCACAGGCAAAACATCAGTTTTGCTTTTTAAGCAACCGGTGGGAAAGCAACTCTGTTGTGAAAAACAAAGATGTACTGTTTTGTCAAGGGCGTTTCTTATGTTTGTTATCTCTGACTGGGAGAGGCAAGACGTTTACACTCAGAACAAGGTTACTGTGTCACAGAACTATGTGAGAATTAAGAAGGGAGAAGGTAAGAGTTTATTTAATAAATGCTTTCCAAGCAGTGGATGGGAAAATTAGATGCCATTGCCCTCTGCTTTGGCAAGATACCTTTTTTTTTCCTCCTAAAGGAAGACGAAGCCAACCTCAGAATAGCCTCTGTCTTACAGGAAATATAAGGAATTGCTAAATCTTACTCCACACATACAACTTCCCCCTTCTTGCTGCCCAGTTACAATCCTGCTTTGTGCAAAACTAATGAATCGAGTAACTGGAAAGGCCCTGATGAAAATAACATACACAGGCAAGATCAAACAGAAACTTTTACTGCAAGAGATCAATATCAACATCTGTGACACTACATAAACCACAGTACAGAAAGACAAGTCCTACCCCTTAAAGTCAAAATTGACATAAAACAGAGCAGGTCAGACAGGGAACAGGAAAAACTACACAAATATTTTGGGGTTATCCCTATCATTGGTTGACTCTAGTACTATCCATTCATACTTGCTCACTAACATTAGTTTGGTGGAAGAGGGGGAAAAGTTACACAGTATAAAATCTTCAGTGTTTTGTAATTGATTTACAATTTAATTCCATTTTGGATTATGTATTGTGCAAGAACTGGAGACCTTCACCTCTAATGCTGTTCAAGTCATACAGTTAAACAGTTTTTGTGACCCCTCAAGTAGGACTGTGTTCTTACTTATGCTACAGCTCTTTATATTGGAAAAACAGATTTAAAAGTTTGCACTAATTCAGGACACATTCCTTGTTTGTGTTTGGAACAAGAACGAAAACAATTATTCTGGATTCTGAGAATTACTTGCACATCATGGACAAATAAAATACAGTGGCTGATTTCCATAATCATCATAAACTCACCCTGGAGTGAGTTGCTTGCTTTCGTTGCCTAAGGTAGGGTGGTTGAGAAAGTGAAATATTCAGTCATTTCATGCTTGATTCTATAAGACTGCATCTCTTCTGCCTTAATTTTCATTGGAGCTTCGTTCCAAGGATGCTGCTGTGTTCTGGACTAGGTAAGACTTCATGCTTTTAGTCTCTACGTGCTCACACATTTAAGTGTGTGCTGGTTCAAAATGCCATCTGCAATTACCTGACCAGTGCCTGCTACTTAATATAACACCAGTGCTGCTGCCTGTACTCAGATCTGCATTTTACGTACCCTGCAGTTTCGAGCAGTGTCTTTGGTTTGAGCCAAAGACCGCAGGTTCCCTCTTATCTTGCTTTTCCCGTGTGCACTCGGGCTTAGAGACTGAAAGGGAAGGCTCTCTTTAACCTGGGGTTCCCAAAGACAGGCCTTAAATTGCAGGAAGACAGACCTTTGAAAAGATTAGGAAAAGGTGGCTGATAAATACAACTAAAGGGACTGCAAAATGAAGCTCCAAAGAAGTGAAATCTTTCATTTGCATCCCTTGTAGTCACTCATGACCATTTTATTAATGAATGACATTTTTGCAACCAGTCTATCAGTGACACTTGCCCTCCTTTCAGAAATATGTTGTGATCCTTATCATCTTGCTGCTCTTTGTGATAGCAAAATGGCCTAAAGGAAACACTGAGCTCATGTCATTTGGCGTAACTCCATGGAAATCACTGAAGCTATGAATGCTTCTCCAGGGACAGCGTGAACTCAGAGTGTATATGTATCCATTTTTTTAGGAACATATTTTCATTTTTGAACACTTCAAACATGCAATTGTGACTTAAAAATTATTTTAACTTTCCCCATCTCTCCAAGGACTCGAAAGGCACTTGCCATTTGGTTGCAAAAGAACTCCTGACCAATTTCAGTCTCAAAGGTTACTTATTTATAAGCCGTGAAGAACCAAAAATAGCTGTGTAGGTAGAGGAGAATGGGCCTTTTATCCAGGCTCTGCATTCAGTAGTTGTGATTTCATGAGCTGTGGCCAAAACCAGGAAATGGGCAGATCAAATTTCTCACGCTGTTAGTGCAGTTGATATTACCTCAGGGAAGTAATTATTTCCTCAAAGTTTGTTTTAATACACTGAACACAAACAATTTAAAACCACTGTGTACTGCATTCTCTTCTGATTCTCACAAACCAGCAAGGGACTTGTCCCTTCTTGACGGTGCTGGTAGATCTGTATTCCCATGGACCTGACATGCCAGGGACAGCAGTACCACAAACAACCCAACTTGCAGAGCCGTGACTCTAGTCTTATCTTCACAATAGATTTAAGCACAATCAGAGTGCCTGATCACCACCTTAAAGCTTTTCAAGAACTCAAGTGAGGCTTCAAGCTGGAAGAAAATGGCTTGCCACTGGGCTGGAACTTTATTCTGCAGGCGATTGATCTAGCGATGGAGCCAGGACATAGAGACAGCTCTGCTGGACACGGTCTCACTGCTAGTCCCATTGCTTAAACACCCTGATTGCATCAAGCAAACAAGAGAACATACTACTCTCTATGCTCAAATGAGCGGCACAAATCCCAGATGAATCAAGCTCGGATGTGATGTAGACAGCAGCAAGCTGTAATGACTCTCCAGTATCCTGGCTTATCTCCAGATGCATTTGGATGGGAAAAGACTTTTGACCAACAGCCATGTGGGATAGATCGGAACCAAGGATGAAAAGGAACATAATCTTGTTGCTGCTTTCCCACATACCATTTGTTACCTCCTAGCATGAAATTTTCTGTTCACTTTTAGCTGAAAGTCTGACAAGGTAGAAAATAGCACTAGTCATTGCCTCAAGCAATGCTATCTCCTGGGAATCCAAAATGTATTTAGTAGCTCCTCTTTATGAGCATTTTCTTGATTTCCCAGCTAGCAGCAAAATACTCCAAAGATGAATTTCACTCTGTTCTATGCAGGCGATGTACATAAGTAGCTCCCCGGGGCATAATGAGGTATGCAGTGGAAATGCATTTCTATGAAAAAGTATTTTCTGTATTTTCAGATTTCATGGAGCTGTTTTATTATTAGGTTCCTCCAATTCTACACTAGTGTATCCCCCCTTTGATAATGTGTATTTTCTCTCATTCCAGTTTCCCACTGAAGTACTTAATTTTTTTACTGGACTTTCTTCTTCCTTACCAACCTGCAAGCGCAAAGATACGGTTCACTTTTATTTTGCTCCATTACCAATTATTTATTATACAGAATGGTTTACAGTGTTCAGTAGCGTTCAGAAAACATCTGTCACAATTTTTAGTTCATTTCAGCCAAGTCAATTTTTCAGCTCTATTTTGTGTTAGATTATGGTATCATTTTTATCTGAGGAATGTTTTCTATACAGAGGAATTAACCACAGGGTAAAAGTGAGCACTCAGACAGAATGTACAAGTTAAAACATACTCTATCCTCACTGTGATACGTCTCAGATGGTTTCCCCATGCGAGGGTGATCATTACTCTTGAAGATGCTTCCTCAGTGCAAAGGTTTTGCCATCACTAGTGTGCAGTGATATGCGAATGGAGAAAATTTATATTAGTGTTACTACCGCAGTGTTACTATAACTGCTCTCACTGTCACCCATATTTAGATTACAAAACAAATCAAGATTTATGAATAGCAATTAGCACAGTCTCAAGATGGAAAAGTGGCCTCTGACCTAAGGCACATTTTCTCTTTGCCTCTGCCACACTGTGGGTGGGGTACAGTGTCTGTGTCTCCATTTCCTCATTTGCTAATATTGTAAGATCTTTATTATTTAGTGGTAAAGCATTAGCAAAACTTTAGGCCTTCTGATGTTCATGCAGGGGTCCATATGGTCTTTAGACAGCTGCTGGAAAAGTAATAAGCAGCAGAATTCGGCTTAATGAGCTTTCCCAGATAACTGAGTGGGAGTGGGTTCTTCTGCCCCGGTTAAATGTCGTGGCAGGGGGGATATATCTTCAAACTTCTAAAATATTCAGGGAAAAGCTGACTCTTTGTGTTCTGCAATATTTTATTATTACATAATAACTCATCCCTTCAGCCAGTGGCTCATCTATCTTCCATGGCTTCGTTTCTTAAGGAAAACTTTCCAAATTCAGAGAAGATGGACTTAATGCTTTTTTTAAGCCGTGACAGACTGACCCACAGAACTGATTTCTCCTCTATCTTTTTATGCCATATATTATTACAAGCCTTTCATTTAAGAAAAATAATGGACTTGGCAGTTGTGCAGAACCTTTGCAAGAGTGAAAACTAATTCAGAAAGAAATGAGACATGCTGCTTTTACTACCAAAATAGTGGAATAAGGATACGTTTCTCAGCTAGTCTAATGCTCTATTTAAGCTAACAACTGATTTATGTTTGGTCTGTGTTTGGCCCTGCTTTCTCCTGCTGTCCTGTGTGGTCTGTAGAACAAACACCCTACATACGAAGCAAGATCTTTAGGATAATATTTCAGTTTAAAAAATATTTTTTAAATTAAAACTTTGTTTTCCACAGAATTGTTTTCCTTCAAATGTAAAATGTTGGGGAACATTTTCGGGGCCTGTTCTGTCTAATATTGTTATCCAGTGATCTAGACAAGGGGATTGCATGTACCCTCAGTCAGTTTGCAGATGTCACTAAGTTGAGCAGGAGTGGTGATCTGCTGAAGGGTAGGAAGGCTTTGTAGAGGGATTTGGACAGGCTGGATTGATGGGCTGACACAAATTGTGTGAGGTTCTGGGTCCTCCACTTGGGTTACAACAACCTCATTCAACCATAATGTGCTGGAGCGTGCTGAAGGAAGGGCAACGAAACTGGTAGAGTCTGGAGCACAAGTCTTATGAGAGGCAGCTGAGAGCGCTGGTTTTTTTCAGCCTGGAGAAAAAGAGGCTCAGGGGGACCTTAGCACTCTCTACAACTAACTGAAAGGAGGTGGCGTTGAGGTGGGGGTTGATCTCTTCTCCCAGGTAACAAGTGGCAGGATAAGAGGAAATGGCTTCAAGTTGCACCAGGGAGTTTTAGACTGGATATTAGGAAAAATGTTTTCATGGAAAGGGTTGTTGATCAGTGGAACAGGCTGCCCAGGGAAGTGGTTGAGTCGCCATCCCTGGAGGTATTTAAAAGATGTGTAGATGTGGCACTTAGGGACATGGTTTAGTGGTGGACTTGGCAGTGCTGGATTAATGGTTGGACTCAATGATCTTAAAGGTCTTTCCCAACCTAAATGATTTGATGATTTTTGTCTGTTTCTGTACCAGCACAGAAAAAAAAAAAAAGCAGGTCTGTGGGTTTTGCGTAGCTTTTCTTTCACTGACAATTTTAATTAGCTACAGAATAGTATGAACTTTTACCTAACACGTTCATTTTCCATTAAGAAGTAAAATATCTTCATTTTCCAATACTAACCATCATAAAAATAATAAGAAAAGAGCAAAAGAATTAAAAATGTGAACAGTCATGTGTTTTCTCAGATTTCTCATGGGGCAAAATTAATAGTACCATCTAATAATAGTACCATCTAAGATCTCTTGGAATCTTCCTAGTTTCGACAGCATAAACTACTGCTTTTGGTAATAATATTCACTATTTCTTTCATACTATATCAGCCTGTTCCAAAATCTCACTGATTTATTCTCTCACACAGCCAAATTAGGATAAAATTGAAATTAAGAATCTTGTCTTCTCCTGATGTGTGGTCATTGTGCATTTTACTGTTGTTGTTAAACACTGACATTACCTATTAATCGTCATTACAGACTAACTGTTTTATCTTTGAGACCCCTGTGTGGTCTTTGTTCTGTGCACAGCCAAAAGGTGCAGCTTGTCTCTTGAACATCTGTAACACTGACGGAGAAAGAAGGCTTCTGAAATGACACCTAGTGACTTGTAACCACTGAATCGATGGTTTATTGCTTTATGTCATAAGTGTGTAACTTTTTGGTCTCCCAAAAAGTTAATTTTATTACCTGTGGCACAGTGATGTGAAGAGAGACCGAAATGAATGGGCAGCAAAATATAGTGAAGCCTGTGTAAAGAAAAACTGCAGAGATTCATAATACAGCCACTTAAATTACCAATCAGACTACATTTATGCATGATGAGAAGTAGCTTGTTAAAATAGCTAAACATAATTATCTAATCTCTAAACTAGACAGGTCTGACTGTCCTTGTACAAAAGCCAGCGTGTCACCTCATCTTTGATGTCCGTAATCATAAGCTTTTTCCAATCTGCCCAACAAGAATTTTAGTATGTAGAAACTAAGTCCACCTACTTCTTTCAGTTTATCAATAGAAATAACTGATTCCATAAAACTCTGGTTTAACTTCCTTGTTTGAGCACTCTGACTGATACTTTCTGGACTTCTCGTGGTATCAATCAGTCCTATTTGTAAAGAGTTCTTTACTTTTAACACTAGTTCTAGACAACCCAGTTTGGGTGCATCTCTCTGAGAGACAGGGTACCATGTACCCTGTTAACGGCATCTCCCTGGGGAAACTGCCCTGATCAGTGTTTTAAAGTGGGTCACGCTCCCACCACACAGGCTTAATTCTACTTAGAATCAACAAGCTGCTTTCAGACCACCCAGTACTTAGTCCTGATCCCCTACAGACCCCCCATGGCTGTTTCTTTCTTGCAGTTTTTCACGTAGAGGTGCCTGTGCTCATGTAGACTTTATGACAGCCTGAAAAAGAGTGGCATTTCTATAGCCCAGGAAGATGAATGGTTATTGCACACTATGGGAGAGTGCTTAGGGGTCTTTGAGAGTGCAGGGCTGATGGGGAGGTGCTGGAGAACGTGCTTTGCTCTTCATTCCCACTGCTATAGGAACAGTTCAGAGGAAACTACTCCCAGAGTCACAGTTGGAGGGGAGTGGAAGAATACAGTTGTTTTATTCCATCCCATGCAGACAACGAAAGGACCAGATCTGGGAGCAATGCATGCACAGAAGTTGTTTATTACACAGTGTGGACATCTCTGAACTGATTTTTTTGCACCTTGAAGATGACCTTATGTATACAAATACAAGCATGAATTCTCATCTGTTTGGCTCAGTTTCTTTTACCACTTCATTTTATTTGTCTACAATTCAACAGCTTTGTAGCTTCAGAACCAAACACACAAAGTTTAAGAGAGTTTTTTATTGACTTTTCCCCTTACTTATCCCAAAACTGGCTATTTATTTTACAGCTTCTAAGGTGCTCCTCATTATCTACCTCTACCCCTTTAGTTGAAAAGTTACTCAGATATTACAGTGCAAATTGTTATACATTCCTTTCAGGCATATTTAGAAAGATGCGTCAGCCATAAAGATTGTAACCAGATCTCAGTTTGTCTGAAAGGCTACTTATGTTTGGATCCGGTTGTTCTGGTTTATATACATTACTTGGAATGTTTAGCTACCATTTAACTACAAATTATGTAGTATGTGTATCTGATGTAATTTCTTCTGCTATAAGTGACATTTAAAGTTTTGTTCTCAAGGAATTAGGGTAGAGATCCCCAAAGCACTTAAATCACTTGAGCATACTGGAAAATTTCAGGTATTGCAAGCTGCAAATCTTAGCTTCTGCCATTGTGTTGATAACATTTCTTTAAAAAGTCTGATGACAAATACCTAAACCCATCATAACTTTAAAAAAAATCCAAAAGAGCACCACCTCCCTGCCCCCAAAATTTCAGCAGACCACTAACTTTGATCATAGGGGCAAGAGATGTGAGTCCACCAATTGTAGTTTCCTAAGGCTGTTTGTAATACTTTAGCCTCCTTTTGAGATATTTCTGATCTGAATTCTGTTGTTCTTACTAAATGATGGCAAACTCACTGCAGAGGACTTCACTCTGAATAGGAGCTCTGGGAACATGGTGGGAATCCTAAAGCAGGCACCCTGACTGCACTGTACAATCCCTGCCTATGCTTTCTTCTTCCCTTCTATTCCCTGTTTCCCTCCAGCTGCTGCTCTAAGCTGGGGTTGGAGCAGTGCTACAGCTGTAGCTGCTCCAAGGAGTCCAGTTGCTTACAGGACCAGGATTCTGGTGGTGTTCTCCAGCTCAGCTCTTTACACAACTGAGTGTCTTCAAACGGCTTCAGGCAGCTTCAAAGGAAAACACACGCAAATGTGCTTCTCTCTTTCTGTTCTAACTTACTGTACCTATTTTTTCATGATGCTGCTTCCATTCAAAGGGAGCCTAGAGCAGTTCCATCAAAGGAACTCTTCTAAGGAGGGACTCCAGCACGAGTTAGAAAGGATCTGTTAAGCAGAACAGAGAAACTAAAAAAATCAAAAGGAAAATATTTACCCAACTGTAACTACTCTCTAAACCCACATTTATAGTTCATCAGCTTCAGATGGAATTATTACTTAGGTTTGCTGATACAGCACACACAAAAAAAATCTCCTAACAACAGCTTCAGGTGCATTGTAAATAATACTTAATTAAAACCTCATAAGCAAATGTCAGCAGTATCCTCCAAAGCTCTGACCTAAAAAAAAAAATCTTTACAGCTGCCTCTTCAGTAAAGGATAGTGAATTAATCTAATACTTTCTGAAAGGTTTACTGTAATAGTTTTATTATTCAGAAAAATGAGCATGTTCAACTACTCCACATATTTTCGGAAGAGATCAAATGTAGATGAAAGCTCCCACTTCAAACTTTATTGTTGCTTAATGAGATAGTTTTGCAGAGCTGCTGTACCTCCTCTTATCAGCAGCCTCCTGAATCTCCTGGATTGCTAATGGCTTCTGTGAAGCAAATCAGATCAGCATCTGGTGTCTTGTAAAAACCAACATAGCAACACATACCGATGCCTGAACAAAAGCTGATTTTGAGGTCTTAATGACACAAAAATTTCCCACTTAAACAGCTGCAAATATTTTGTTTCTCTTTTTCTCTTTACTCCCCTCATCAGTTTAGTTGGAACCCACAGATTCAGAAAACTGAGTTTTCTAATATGTTGCTCTCGCATTTTGCCATGAGGAGGGGCCTGGAGTGAGGAATGTCCTAGGATGTGGCTGCTGCCCTCAGCTGCAGGGCTGTTGCCTTTAGCATTCCCTCCACCCACCTTTTCTGCTTCAAAGTCGTAAGCAGCCAGGAGCAGATCATGATGGATGTGCCTTCAGCACAGCCAGAAGTGTCTGGACATCCACCCTAACATTCCTCTCAAATCATCTGACTACCTGGCTCGGAGGAAGATGAGAAGTCGGTGTGCATTTTCATGCTCTGTACAGGCCGGCAGCTAAAAGCCACTGTCTTAGTGTATTTTTCCCCTTGGTCAGGACACAGTAATCAGCTCCAGAAGCCTTGCAAATGTGAAGACAAGTTGGTTAGCTGCTGCCTGTAGTTCTGTACACCAGCCACATATGCCATGTCCTGTGAGTGTCCTGTGTTGAGCCTTTTGCAGCTCCACTGAAGGAAAGCAGCTCCTGGCTGAGGGGCAGCTCGTGCAGGCTCTATTGCTGTGCTGTGTCTGACAGTTGTCTCAAAAAACCCTCCCTTAATCAATGGGGAAATAAGTGTACAAGTTGGTGGGGGAAGGATAGGAAGCCTCTTCTCACCTATGGTAACAACTTAGCTAGGTTTTCTTTCTCTCCATAGAACAGAGCAGTTTCCCACAGCTGGATGGAGATGGACTGGATGAAGCAACTTGCTGCAGAAACAAGTCCAGAGACAGGAGAGGAGGTAGAGAAGGAAGGAGGTTTGCAAACCAAATAATAATAAAAGGAAAATGCAGCTTTAGGGAGACTGAAACCATTTGTCAAATCAGCAAGCAGTCTGGTCTGAAAGAAGGGAGAAAATTATTTCAGAAAAAGCAGAGATTTTGCCTTGGACATCGCTTTTTGACTGCTGGTTTGATGTCATTCTGTAAAAAGTATAAACATAAGGGCTTTACTAACCTGCAGAAATGAATTGTGATGTTTCATTTTGAACTGGACAAAATGCCCCATATGCACTCTTTGTTTCAGCTTGGGCACCCTACCTCCGTTTCTGGTGGCAGCAGAGTACTGTGACCCATGTCTGAGCTCTCTAAGGGCATTTCAACTCCCTTCCTGCCATGTCCTGTTCCCACGCATCGGCCTGACTCCTGTCACTCCTAAGGGAAGGGATCTGCAAAGTGCCAGTCAAAGTGCTGAAGCACTTATGGTACAAATAAAAGCACACAGAAACACCAAGACAGCAGCAATTGCTGGAGCAAAGCACTGTGTTTTCATAACCTTCCTGTTGAACTGCGTTTGTATGTTTACATTGTTACCTGCATGAAACAAAACAGATATATCCCATTATGTAGTATAAGCTTAGTAAAGGAATGAGAACACCACTACTGGTTTGCCTAAATTACTGCCAGTAATACCTTCTCTTTACATCTGTTTTTCTTTTTCAACCTATGCTTTCTACTAGGATTTAGCATATTGAACTGGAAACTATAATCTAGAAGTTTAATGTATCAAGGTCACGGATGGCGATTTATGGGAAAAAAAAAAAGGTGCAACTGTGAGTCACCCCCAAACTACTGCATTTTGGATGGAGAGTGTTTTGCAGCTGTAACTAAATTGTCCTACCCGATTTTGGGCTGTGGGTGTTGTGTGGGAATATGCATGTGCAGAGCTGATAGTATGCATATGAAGCAGATACTTAGGTGCACTGAAAACTGCATACATAGTGCAACGCCTGAATAATTATCACCTGAATAATTAACCCCCAAACGTGTTTTTTTTTAAGCTATTTACTCTGTAGGTACAAAAGCTACATGACTAAATGGCAGCCTATGAACAGAATTGTCTACTTCCTCTGACAGCATTAATTGTAGTCCATGGGGATAAATGTGCCATGTCAACTTCCCTTTGTGAATACTTGACACATGTGTGATGGCCATATTCTCACATGCTTTCATCCATTCTTTTCCAGACAAAATACCTCTGAAAATCCACAAGCACATGGCTGTGTATTCAGTAAGAGTGAGTCAACGAGAAAATATTTATTTGCAAAGGCAGCTTGATTCAGTGTTCATCAGACAACACTCAGGTATCCAAGATATAACAATACTCCTAAAATACCTTATGCTTTATTTAATTTACACTGTTATACCTTAAAAATGCTATGACAAACACATGGGAAGAGTTGAAGCAACCTTCTTCCTCTGTGTGCCTGTATCTCCACTCCACTATTTATAAAAAGCTTTATATATAAAAGCTTTATTTACATGAAATATAATCTAAATATTTAAGTGGATAAAATAAATGGCGCAACCATTTTTTAATATTAACTGTCATAGACACCTAGTTTTTATTTTTTTTTTTTGTTATTAATATGCTTGTTAAGTTTGTAAAAAACAAGCTTTAAGTATTTAGCATTCAGGTTGTCCATTATATCTTAATTTAATTACTTCGTATCTATTATACAATCTTTAGATGAATCATCATGTATTATTTTTTCAAGACCTCAGTCTTGAAGACCTGATCATTTATTATTTTTTCAAGACCTCAGTACCTTTATGTACCGTATGGTGGGTGGAAGGCAGATCCTTGATATTGAATAAGTTTCTGAACACTGGAGACCTGTCTCATTGATTCCAGAAGGTGGACACAGTGCAATTTAGTTTTGGATCTGATTCTGTAAATGTCTATGTGAGGAAAATGGTCTTAAAATCTATGATGTTACAGTAGTGAATATGTTTAGTAAAATAAAAGTCTTTACTTCCCACCTAAGAATTCTTTATAGTTATGGACCACAGTTGGTTATAAACTTGTCATCAAAATCATTCTTTACCTATAAACTGACTTTTGATTAGCCATAATTTGTATTAAATATTCCTCTAACTCATATAATTCCTCTAAGTTCATATAATGAAAGAAATGATACAGTAAAACTTCAGTTTTCCAGCTTCATCTAAGAGAATTAGCTCTTAACTCCTACTGGAGTCACGACTAGGATATGGACAAATACGAACATATTGTTCTTTAGTTTTTACTCTCTTCCACTTAATCTATTGACCTTTCAAATGAAACACTTCAGAATACAGATCCCATGTTTAATAAAAAAATAATTAAATACAGCCTCCAAGAAGAGAGTATAATTGCAAAGCTCATCCAAATATCCTGTTATATGCATACTCCTTGTTTAGTTTTACTAATATTATGAAGGCCTTTGGTAACTGTTAATAACATAGCAAATTTGTTGAGTTGATTAACATTTTGATCTTTGCTTTCAAGCTGTAGTGGCTAAATTGTATTAATAGATGCTTTACTCTGGGCTTTTTTTTAGGCTTATGAGGAGAGAATTGTATTTCCTAGTATTACAGGAATAGCAAAATATCTTTCAAAGTGCAAAACATAACATTTTCAGAAGTCTTACTAAGTCTGATAAACCCCCCAACTAAGATACTACCAAGTACCTTTTTTGACTTAAATAAATAATTTTTTCCCATAATGTTGTGATTCCTCTTTAAAAGATATTAAAGGCTAAATTTAGTTTCCTGAAAGAGGATAAATCCAAATATATTGGTATTTTCCTCCTAAGCTTTTTAGGGATGGGACTGTGATTCTTTCACATTTGTATACAGCAAAGAACCAGTTCTGAGTCATTTATAACACCAACAAAATAATGGTAACAATGCATAATGACTAGAAAGGGAGAAAGAATCATTCCAGATTTTACAGAAAAAGGCACACAAAATGCCCAAAGCAAACAGAAAAGGGAATTTACATTAAAACCGTAAAAGCTTTATTAGTGATAAACATAAGAAAACATTCTGTGATTCTACATAGGACCGACCATATAAATAGTAGAACAGATGCTGTACTCCTTACTGACTGTGAAATTCCTTTATGTGCCTTGGTTTCCTCTTTGGGCTGGAAGATTTCAAGAGGTCAAATCTAATTTGAACTGATGATACATGTACCTGGAGTCTGATACTTCCTATTTTAAGAGTGTTCATTTCGTACTTACTGGATCAAATTCTGCTTTCAGTTACATAGGTAACTACGGAATAATTTTATTGATTTCTTTGAAATCACTTTGACCTCATTTCAACTAGAAGTTGGCCTAATGTCATTATTCTAAATAGAGGGAAACATGAAGAAACAATAACTACACTAAACACTAGAATGATTCAAGGGTTGAGACTTGATAATCTCAGAGGTCCTTTCCAATCCATCTGATTCTGTGATTCTGTGATTCCTTTATTAAGAAACTAGTAAATCATTGATATTATTAAAGCAGATTAGGGTTTGTTTGGGGTTTTTTCGTCGTTATTGCTTGTATCTCTTGACATAAGCAGCATTGTATTTGTTTGGGATCCTTTGTAAAATAGAAAAATAGTTGTGTTCCTTCAGGCTGTATAAGCACATTGAGGTTGATTTCCTTCAGGTGGAGTATTCCAGGACAAGGAAAAGGTATAATTTTGTTCTGCCGTACATTGTGCAATTAATGCCTAAAATGTAAACAAAACCCTCACAGCAGAAGGAAGGCAAGCAGAAAGTTTTGCCCAGCTCAAAGTGGAGGTTTAAGGTCTTCGTCGTGCTTAGACCCACACTCTGACACTCATTTTTCAAAAGAAGATTTATATAACCCTATGTATATCAAAAGGATCTAGGTTCTTAGCAAAAGGAATTCAGAGTAGGCAATCATAATTTATTTTGAGCAATTAGTCATTGCCCTGTCAATGCCAGCAGGGTTCAGTGGGAGTTTCATGTGTACAAAAATGGTCTTCATCTTATTTAAGCACTAAGGATTGCTAACAGTAGTATGAACAACAGTTCTGCTGTAATACTTTAATTTCAAATGCGCCCAGATTTTCTAAACCCAGACTTAATCTCTGCTCCACTACATCAGATTTAGAGTGAGATAAACTGGTAAAATCTTAATTGGAACAAAACTGCTGTGGCAGAGTAGAGAACCTAGTCGGAGACCACCTCTTTTCATCTCTTTGTCATTTGCTACTTCACAATAGCATGAAAAGCCTGCCTCCATGCTCTAAAAGTAATGAAATCATATGCAGTAAGGACTGCAGGATGGTTGTTCACCTTCAGGGTCTCCCAGTCACATATTTAACCAGGGCATGTCATGAACTCAGTGCTAATTCAAACCCAACTATTCCCAAAGTTGTACCATAACATTCCAGATTTTTAAACTTTGTGCTGCAGTTGAGATATAAATCTTTGAATGCATTCACTAGCATTCAATTGCCATGGAAATCTTCGAGACTGGAAAAATAGGAAAGATCAGACTTTCTCCTAAGTTTTCACATTCTCCTTGGTTCCTGCCAAATCCAAACTGTCATAGGAGCAGTCTCTCCTGAGGAATTTTGCTGTCTCTGTTTCTAGTTGACATCAAGAAGTGTTGAAGTATGTGTAAAAGTTAACATTCCCCCTCCCCCAAACCTCAAATAGCACGCAAAATTCAAATGCAGTCACAGTCAGACGTTGGTTGTAAGTTTTCTATGTCCTTGCTACAGATATTTCATTTCTAAAAGCAGCCTGTTAATGTCAAACATTTCCATTCTGGCATCCAGAGATTATGAGTTTATTGCAGCAGCTGTAATCTTCATGTATTTCAAGAGAAATATATTAAGAGACATTTTAAATGTGTTTTCCTCTATTAACAAAAATCTTGGCATCTTAGGTAATAAAGTCAAATAACAGGGCATAAATTAAAGCAAAAGTCCTGAAACAATAAAGAAATCCTAAAGGAAAAATAAAACTAAATTAAGATTTCAGGTTTAAAATTTTGTGTGGGAATGCAGTTCCTCACACCAGGTAGTCCTTCTGTCATCAGCACACAAAAGCTGAGGTACTAATAATGGGACACAAAACTTTGCACCAGAAGGCTTAATCCCTTAGCTCCACAGTGTGTGGAAAATATGAATCTCTGCTGTCTGGCTGCTTCTTGGTGGCTTCTGCAGATCAAGTTCCATGGAGACATTAGAAAAGGCTGGACTCTCCTTGCATCTGAATTTCAAGTTTTTTCCTCTTTTAGACTAGCTATAATCTAGGTTGCTGACGCCCCAGTTCAACCTAAACAGCTCTAGAAAGTTTCCCAGCAAGGAAAGGGACATGGGCAATGCACCTCCATGTACTGTGGGTTTATAGCTGCCAAAACAGCCCACAGGGACCCTTGGCAACCTGTATACTTCACCAGCATAAGCTGGCAAAGCATAAAACCAACTGCAATCAACGCACAAACTGCAATACCACTCCAATCCTCCCCCTCGAGATGAGTTTAGCTGCCATCCTCCATAGCAGCAGCCCCAGGCTCTGACTCAGCCAGCCATCCTTGCTGCACCTCCAGCATACTTCCACCTAGGCCACTGACAAAATCCCCCGTGGGGAGCATAAAACACCAGGTGTGGGAGGCAAGGCAGCGATCCTAGGGCAGGGAATAAGCTATGGAGAGGGACCTCCTGTCACTGACACACATCCCCTGCGGCTGCAACAGGGCAGTTTGGCTGCAAAAGTTCTCACACTGGATGTACACTCTGGGTAGCAGCACCTCACACGCTCAGCAGCTGCCAGCAGCGCTCAGTGCACCCTGGAAAGAAATATCTGGTGCTCTTTTCTCTTCTGACGCACATGCGAGAGCTGCTGGTGGCATCTGAATGTGCTGGATGCCTACACAGGGTTGTGGCTGAGTCAACATCTGGGAGAACATACACACCACTAAGGTGGGAGTGGTGGATCCACTGAGAGTTTGAAGGTAAGCTGCTCTGAAGGTAAGGTGTTCGAGTACCCTGAATGGCATACTGTTTAAACTCTGCACAGACGATAGTGCAGCAGGAGAAAACAGAGATGGTAATTGATAAGAATTCAGCTAAATATTTTGGGTAATCCCTTCAATTAAAGTCCCCAAATTTGCATTTTACATTTAATTAGATTCTTTTAATGCCTTAATAACATAATTCGGGCTTGTAGGGACTTACTTATGTAAACTTAGTTTCATTGCTGTGAGACTATAAATGATCTATTGCATACTTGATTATTTCAGATGCTCTAGTTTACATGACCTTGCTTCTAGTTGCTTAGCTAAACCGAACAGAGGCTATTGTTGGAAATGTGACTACTGCACATGGGGGACAAACCTGAGTACCCACAGTCTAACTGGTTGAGAGTCTAGGTTGTGGTATCCTTATACCAGCTTTGGGTAAGTGAAAACTGGCTCTGGCCTGTCCCAGGAGAGTTTCACCTCCCCATACAACACTGTGTATCTGTTCCCAGACCTGCCACTTTGCTCTCCAGAAAACAACCTTCTTGCTTACATTAAGATGATTTCAGAGATGATCTTCTCATTTTTCCAGCTTGATATGTACTGAATTATGTCTCTGTCTTAGATTAGAAAGCTCAGCCCCATAGCGGAACTGAAACCACAATGCCAGGAAGAAGCAATCTTTCTCCATGGCACAGCTCTACAAAGGAGTCCTTTTAAATGGCATCCTAAATACAGGTATGTACAGACACTCTAACCTTCACGCCTCCACGTCTTGTGCAAATGGTCAGTGTTTCTTTTGTCTTCTGCTTGTTAAACCTATATCCCTGCTAGCTGAATAGACACCTTTTCCTGGGAAAATAAGCCCATGGGAAGGCAATTAAAACACAAGAGACAGTAAAGGTGACCACAAATTTCTCTCCCTGGGTTTCTTAGTTTGATGCTAAGAAGATGCTACGAGCTTCATTTCAAATAGAAGTTTCTATGCAACCTTAATCCCAATCTTCCCCTTTTTTGCCACAGTTTTTTTCACCCGTTCAACTACTTTGATTTGATGCTTATCTCTGTTTAGGAACCAATCTAGTGTTTTATTTATTGAGTATACAGTTTCCAAATGGAAATAAGAAACAAGGGAATTTCAGAAGAAAGACATTACTTTGGGAATCGCTGCGTATGTGCTGAGGTCAATGTAGTGAAGCTCTTGATACAGTAGCAAATTCAGTAACATTTTTTTCTGACAACTTTGTGTACATGTCAAAGTAACCTCCCACTCTCCCAGAACTTTCTCAAGCTCTTAGACAGAAAGCTGAAAACTAAAACGAAAATAGAGTTTCAGGGGTTGTACACACCCTGTGCCTGAAAATGCTCTGGTTTTGATTCCCATTATCTCTTTCTTTTGGCTTGTTCAAGTGTATTTTTGAAGTGTTTTCTTCTATGCATAGCATTTTATAAGGAGCCAAGTTAGAATGAGGTCTGCAGTCGGTAAGGACTGAAGCTCTAGGTAACCATGTTAGCTTCTATGGCAGGCTCCAGGAAGAAGTAAGGTAGGTGGGATGTGAGACTTCTCTCACAGATATTAAATAAGAATCCTGCTAGAAGCCCAAACATGACCGAGGTACTTTCCTGTAGCAGCCCTTTACACCATTCAGGAATAAAAAAGGGAGAGGGGAGGCATGAAGGGGTTTTTCTCTGGGCCAGGCAGCTGCATCCTTGTGTGTACTGTAAAACCCAAAGGAGTTGATCTCTGAATACTTATGTTTATGTGGACTTATGCAGCCCAAGCTACACCATCATCCACGCTGGAAGCAAGTGGTGGGCAGTGACCCTACCACTGCCTCTTTGCTGAGCATCTTGTGACAAGGGACTCTGAAGCCACAACACATCATACAGGCTGAGTCAACAGCTTCATCACACTTCTCTCCTTGCCCTTGTACTGTTTCTGCTGCCTTATGCACTAAACAGCTGCTGTCACCGCCAGAACCAGTTAGTACAAAAAGGGATACGCTTTGCCCACGCTTAAGAAATGGTGATGGTATGGTATTGTATTGAGTTCTTCCTCTTTTATATAGGCTTTATCAACAAACTGTTGGAAGTAAGGACCCTAATGTCACCAAATCTGCCCTGTGAAAGTTCAGCTACAGCTACTCTTGACAGATGTTTATCTTGTGGGTATATGCCTTCTGTGAATCTCCAACTTTCCCCAATCTGTTCCAGGGGTCCATTATTCTTGCTGTCAGATGTCTCAAAGTCTAACTGAACCCTTACCACTGCAAATTTAAGAGCCTTGGTTTTTTTGAATGCTATTTGTTGCTTTCTCAGTCTTAAGCAGCTCCAAGAAGAGGGGAGTGATTGCTACAGAGGATATTCTGTTTTAAAAATACGGGTATAATATTTTCCCTATTTGCCACAGGCTGATTTGACTTGTGGTCATAGCTTCTGATTAATTATAACCCTCATGTCCTTGCTGGATAAAGTGATACTCAGCCTCGAGCCTCTGTTTATAAACAATCATTAACTTCTTCAGCTTTGGCGCAACACTTTCCACTTCTCTGTGTTGCACCACAACCTTTTCCTAAATAGAAGTGGTCTTTTTCTTTAATGAATAGTCATCTTACAGCACTTCTCCAAATCACAAGGATCATTTTGAATTCTTATTCTGTTCTCTGACACACTTGTTGTCCATCCCAGAATAGTACTGTAGTATATTCTCCAACCCATCGTGAAAATTATCAATTAATAAACGACCCTGTGCCTGTCAGAGGCTTACAAAGAGTATTTGCAAATTGACCCATTGTCTCTCCACCACTGTTTCTCTTCTCTGCTCAGTTCTTTTCCTCAGTCGTTTTCCAGGCAGGTCCTTTTGAGGCTTCCCTGTGCGTGCAGTTTTCTTATAAATAGTTAATAACTGAACTAAGAAGACTGACTCTTTATTACTTACTCAAGGCTGTGTTTAAATTGTTGAAAAATAGTCCTTGATCTCACTGCAAAACACCAAAGTACTAAAACTCACTTGCTTTAGAAAAAACACTGAGCTGTTAAAAACTTTTTGTTATTTCAGATTAAAATACAGCTGTGATTTGAAGTTTAAAGTTTAAATAACTTCTGCTTTTTCATTTTTCTAAGCATCTTGGTGCACGATGCACTCAGTCATGTCCAGCACCTGACTTAGCTATATCTTACTTTTATTTCTACCTGCTTCTTCTGATCACAAAAATAAGCCTGGCCAACAGAAAGGAAGCCCTCATCCTTAGCAAAGACTGGGGAAAGAATGATTATAGTACACAAATCTAACGAAGTTTTGCAAATAAGACTTGCAGAGGCTATTATACTTGAGTACCTTAGTGATGGATTTAAGTTGAGATGCAACTTTCTCATAATGTGCACTGGGCTGAACCAGAATGGGTTATCCTTGGAATCCTCTTGCACCTGAAAACTAATTTCTAAATTCTCTCATTTTTTCAATTCCAGTGAAAACCATCTTTTACTTGTAACTTTGTCTCTTGGAGTGATGTGTCGTCTCTATTTTTACTACTAAGTCAGAAATTTATGACTCTTGGTGTAAAGATGAGAGAGAAATGTAGCCAAACACAGTACAAAGACTCAAAAATACAAATCTGAAATATAAGTGATGCTTTTTTTTTTTCTTTTTAATTTACAAACCCAGTTCCATCAGCTTGTGAAGAAATCCCTTAATTTGAGGTGAAATATAGGTCATGATTTTTGAGTTCTTGGGCTTGGCAGCACAATTTTTGGCCTGTAGCTCAAAATGGAGCCTGTCATCTGAACTTTGGGGATCCATTACTGTTGTCAGAATCACACAGTGTAATATAGCAACTGCCCAAAGCAAAACAAAATCAAACAAAAATACTTCAAGATACTATACTTATTATATCCGTCTTGCTATTTATAAACTAGTTAGCTGAGGTACTCCACACATTCTGGAGGCTATACCTTGCCATTCTTGTTTATTTTTGCAAGTGTCTTTGAACCACGTAAGAAATTAGCAAAATAGCACAGGGTTGAGAAGGGGAGAACTTGTTTGTTGCACAGAGTGAAACAGAAGGTCCTTTTCTCAAAGGCTGAAAAGAGATCTATCAACTGCACTGAAAACTTTCTGCAGTTGGTTCAATTCATTTGACACTTCAGGGAGTACTAATTGAGCATTCAACAGCTCTCTCAAACGTATTGTTCCTGTATGTCAAAGGCAATCCCAAGAGCTTTTATCTTTCCTGACACATTCCAGAAATCATTTAATTTTCTCAGTTTGGGTTTTTTTTTAATTGGCAGAAGCAGGCATGAAAGTATCACAAGAGCAAAAGAGAAAGCTTAAGCTTATAAAAGAAATGCTGAGAAGAGAGGCAATACAGCTAATAAAAAGCAAAAATGCCGAACCTGCAGGTTTTCCACTGCCCTTGGAATGCTATGCTGTCTCCATGTATATGTGCATGTACAAATAACTAGTATATCTGCAAAAAGATTATTTACTTGACTGCCCTGTCTGCTGATATGACGTAGCTCTGTTGAACTCATCAGAATTATGTCTTTGTTACATTGTGGCTGTTTAGCTCACTACAGAATAGAGATGTCCTTGGAACATGAAGCTAACCTGCTGAAGTGTGACTGCTCTACACAGTGGAGATGTGCCAGATGTAGCCTTTAGCTGTGTTTGAGAAAATATCAGGAAATAAAAGAACTACACTAGAAGTAAGACCCTTTCTATTTCTCGTTGGAAAAACCTCCCCCAAAACAAGGTTATATGCATGTCCCTGAGAGGATAAGCGTAGTCCCTTGTTAGCAACAAGCACTTTTCACTAAGCAGGTGTTACACCAGTGAACAAACAAACAACAGGCATCTCCAAGATGCACTTCTCTTCCTTTCATATGGAGTAACTGGCAAAAAGAAAAACACACAATTATTGTATTTGCACAATTCTTTTACAAAACTAGTTCTCAGCAGTTTCAAAGACCCTGTTTCATCCTCTTCCCATTCCCTTCAGGGATATTAGTGTCATCTGGAAAATGACACTGAAATTTCCATCTGAAAACAAATATTCTGGTGAAGCTAACAGCAACGGCTTTCAAATATTCTTTGCGCTTCCTGGTTAGGGAGTCAGGATTAAAAATTTACTGTGTGTTTCTCCACTTCATTAAAAGCCTACATTTGTGTGCCAATAGTAACACAACTGTCATTGGCAACAGTACTCATTCTACCAGTGGTAGAGTTCAGCTATGGGAGAACCTACTGTGGTTCTCCCTGTGTTGTGGCAGGCTCTCAGTGGGTCATCATTTCTCGCCTCCGACATATTCTCCCTGAAATTTCAACACATACAACTCTTCCTCACTCCTTGACAAAGTTTACCAGGCCTGTCAACGCTGTAATCCCACGATCTCACATTAATTAATTTATCCTCACAGCACCCCTTTGTTAGATGCCAGATTTTTCAGAGAGCTCAGACTCAAATTTTTGAGTGCTCAACACCTAAACTGGATCCAGATTTTCAGAAAAGCTGGGTTCTCCTTTATGTTCTTAAAGTAGGTGCAAATCTTCCAAAGTTCCCAACAACGCTCACAGCAGTGTCTGCTGCACAGATCGTGTGAGAAGTTGAGGACACAATGTGCTAAAATTCTTTTCTACCTATAAACATTACATTTTGGTGCCTAAAGTGGAGGTGATTTCCTTGTAAAGTCTGGCTGTCAGAGTGGGAGGCTGAGTTCTTTTGAAAATCTGGATTGCTATTGTAAGGTTATCACTACTTTGCAGAAGACAAATAGACAGAGTGAGACCTCAGTGCAATGGCACATTTGCACAATGGGTGGAAATGAAATCAGAATTCAGGCTTTCAAGTCACCCATTTCTGTCCACATATGTAGTCACGAATCAGCCTGTGGTATGGTTGGCTTGTAATAGCTTATGTGCTCATCTCCAGTGAGAACTGCATGTCAGCAGTGTGTGACGTGGGCACTGCTAAAACACGAGCTGAACAGCATCCTGCACGATGACAGAGATGCTGTATGAGACACAGGGAACAAGAAGGAATTAAGCAAGTTCCTGGAAAGCAGCAATATGGCACTTTGTCTGCCCTCCTCCTACTCAGAGGAACTGAGAACAGGCATACTGACTATCTGTGCTTGCATCTCAGAATCAAAGCAATCTTAGGGGAAAAAAAAGGGTTGGGTTTTTTTTCTCCGCATTAATTACTATCTTTTACTAACTCTGGTTTATAGCTTGATGTAGATTCATCCATTGCAAAGGCTCCTGCTCAGGTCAGCCTCAGAAAGAAAGAAGCCCGCAGGACTGAGTGAACTTTTAAGTCTACACAGCACAAGTATGTAACACTGAATGACACAGGGACAGAAGGCAAGACTGGGCATTTGCCTCAGTCATTCACACTGCTTACTCCTCAGGTTGCCCTGGCTTTTTTTCAGACCATGCTAAGTAGCTCCCTCTGAGAAAAATCTGCCTCAAATGGAGTTAGCTCTGAGCTCTCCAGGCTCTGGGAACTGGTCTGTAAGTCTATTAACCACTAAGCCCAAAAAAACCAGTCTTGCCAACATAAAAGGCTAATTACTCCGAGCACGCATGCATCTCAGCCAGTTGTTTCACTTCTCTTTCCCTAGGGACCATATTTAGTGATCACTTGTTGAGATCTGAACTTAATGTTTCACATGGAGTAGTAGCCATGCCTAAGGCTGACATCCCACAATAGCACTGCCCAAAGCAATGGTAAAGCTCAGTCACGTAGGCAGTTCCATACAATATCTTACACTTTAAAAATATTTCCAAACAGGCTGTGTGAGTGTTACAGATGGGAATGCTCTGCCAGCTCCCTTCTGATGAAACATTTATAAGGTGGTGTATGGCTTCAGAAAGCAACAAATTAGGAAACTGGGAGGGTGGGTTTCAGAGGGAGGAGCTTTCTTATTTTAATTTCAAGCAGCAGGAGCACGAGTCGAGTGAATCAGCTTTTCAGTGAATCCCAACAGCAAATAACAAAATGGAATGTGGAGAAAGATGGATTAAGCAGCTAGAGCAAACAATGCTCTTAATCATTGCAGACCTAGATGGCGATTTTTTTCGCAAAATGCCCAGGGAATGGGATGAGATGCTACAGAGGAAGGTAAACCATTGTTTACGTTCATTAATTCAGCAGATGACTTGGGACATGCTGAATACTGAGTGTGTGAGCAGCTGCAGTGATGGGTTCCAGCACAGCTGAGGGGCCATGGCTCATGTTTGCAGTCCTTCAGGGAGAGGGGGAGGAAAGGTGTGCAGCTAGCACAGGAGAGCTGATTTCTTCAGAGCTGGATGGGATGTTCAGAAAGTTTAGAAACTGGGAACACTAATTACCATCACACTGAGTACAAAGGGTGGGTGGGGAAGATATTTCTAGTTTTCCTCACACCCCCTCCTGGCAATATCACTAACATGAGTACTCCCATAATGCGCAGTGTAATGGTATCCCAGCAACCATGCTGAAATAATACTGTTTTGTACTGTATGTATAGAGCAGTACCTGTGCAAAACTCAAACCCCTTTACAAAGACGACAACCATAATTATCCTAAGGGCTAATTTTATAAATTAGAGTGGCAATTGAACACCAGTGATGTTTTTGCCAATCAAATGGGAACAGATGTGCATTTTTCCTGAAGACATTATTTATTTGTTTTGGTAAAAAGCAGGTCCCCTTCTGGATGGCTTTACCATAAAATCAACCTTGTTTACCTGCATGGCAAAATATAGTTTAGCTCATAAAGAAGCACTATCTTTCTGCGTTTCATTACATGATGTTATTCTGAGATCTAGAACTCTTTTGGTTTCTGTGGTCCAATATACCTTTAATCTACTCTTCATTCTGCCACTGTCAGATTGCACAGCTGGACAGCAGGGTATGCTTTCCTATTTGCTTAGCTGGAGCCATTGCACTTCAATATTTACTAGCACTGCTGAGAAAAATTCTAGCAGAGTTGGGTTCGGGGTTTTTTTTTTCCCCTCTTTTTTTCCACTAGCATTTGCTTATTTTTCAAAATTTAAACATTTTGAAGAGATGGTTTCTTTGGACAGCTTTCCTTCACAACCCAGGAAGCTTTGGGATCAGTCAGCACAAAGGCTGGGTTTCTTAGGGCTCTTGGCATTGCACTGTCTGTGGGGAAGGGAGCCAAGATGACTGCTTCAAAGTCCTAGTACCATGGCTTTTTCTTTTTATAGAGAATTTAAAAATATGTCTCTTGTCAGAATAATACCAAATTTCAAACTATCTTAATTCTCTCTTAAGCAGAATCACTTTTCACTGCAGAACTGCAATATTTATGGACTTAACACCACTGCCAGAGGCACAAAAGTACAAAACAGTCCTATTTGGAATATTATCCAACATTTACTTGTATTGCAAACAATAACGTAGTGTCTTTCTAGAGCACATGAGAAATAGAAAGTCTCCTCTCATTGATTCATTGCCACTCAGATGACAAAGTCTAACTGGAAATAAATGTGTCTTGTTAGATCTTGGATAGATCCCAGATGTTTCTCACTGGCTTTTCCAATCCAAATTCTCTCCAAATTTTAACAGCCTTTGTATTTTTAGACCTCTCTAGCATCTTCCATCTTAGAGCTTTGTAGGCCTTGGAAGTAGAGGAAGCACTGCAAGCCCCCATTTTGTAAATGAGAAGACTGAAAGCAGGAGTTTGCCAGAGATCACAGTGTGGATTCCAAGGCAGAGCAGGGAGATCGGGACAGATTGGGACCTTGCAGGAGAGAGGAGAGTGTTATTTCTGGCACATCCATTCTGCCAGCCTCCACTCTAGAAGCTGGGATGGCTAAGGAAGCCCTTCATTTTCTGTCCAGAAAAGTCACAGCTACTTTGTGCTATGAAAACTAACCCACAATTTTCCTTTAAGAAGGATGCATTTCAGCAGTAAGTGAAACAACCTGCTTGGCAAATGTGCCAAAAGGGGAACATTTTCCTGGCAAAACGCTAACAACCCTAACTGTGCTAACAGTGAGCAAACAACCTCCCATCCCTCTCTCCCCAGCTTCAACGTCCTTAAATGCAGGGGGCTTGTAAGCAGCTTCTGCCTCGGTTGGCTCTTGGGGATGTGAGCAGCACCAACACTAGGAGACAATGCAGAACCATGCTGAGAGCAGAGCTTTGTGCTTCAGCTGTGCCCCACAGGGATTTAGAGAGTAAATATTTCATTTCTTCTGCAGAAAGGACTATGATGTTTTCTCGGGAGGTTGATATTGTGCAATGGCATTCCTCTTGCAGAGTACAGAGAATTCCAGCATCCTAGGTTGTAACCATTTATAGCATTTTGAGAATCAATGATACGCGCTGTCTGCGTATCGTCTGTTACCATGGCCTGGAAGCATTCATTTCCAGAAAGAAGAACAGCTGTAGTAAAGTAAAAGTTGTAGTAAATACACAGCATATAGCTGCACACTACATCAGAACTGCTATGAAAAGGAAATCAACCACATGCATTTCTTCCAAAACCTCCTGCCATCTGCATGCTAAACAACAACCTAATTTTGGTGGTGGCCTGTCAGGACTTATTACTCTCAATTGGTGGGGCTGCACCTGCTTACTCAGTGCTGGTGAATTGAACTTACAAGCATAAAATTACCTTTGCAGGTCTGTTTTCATTGCAGTTCATGGACTATGAATAATTAACTACAGTCATCTGCAACAGAGACATCTGCTTTGGCATACAAATTCAGGTTTTGCGCTGCAGTTGAATTCAGCTCTTGAAAATCCTTTCAAAGAAAGTCTTCTAATTTTCCCTTTGGTTCATTTTGGGAATATAAGAAATGATGCGCTTAAACTTGTCCTTTAAGTGCAGTTCTTCGTCACTTCTTCTTGTATAACCAGTATGAATCAATGTGGGAATGGCAAGCAACGCCTTCTGTCGCTCTACTAATTCTTGTGGATGATAAGTCTGTTTAGATCAAAACCATTCTTTTTTATATAAGTATTTCCTCCTGCCTTCCCATTTATAGTTTCTAGCTCTCTTTGATATGGTCTTTAATGTACCTATGTATACCTAACTGGTATTCTATGCAGTGGACATATAGCAGGGACAAATGTTGCTCATAAAATGTGTACATTAATATTACAATAGAGACTAAACAAAACTATATTCCCATCTCAAGCCAAACCTGTATCAGGCTCAGTAAACCCTGCTTGAACTTTGTTTTGTTTCCCCTCTATGCTCCAGTTTAAGCAGAAGCAGAGCCCCAAAAACCTCATTATAAAGTGTAATCTTGCAAGACTTCCAAACTATTTTAGGATGTTCTGAAACTTTTCATAAATACAATCAAAATAGATTTTTTGTGTTCCTTTCTAATCAAGTTATATCAAAGTTTGTGATATGTTTTTAACAGTAAAATCTCTTACACAAGAAAATAGTTTTATAATACGATTAGTTGCAAAACAGTTCCCTTTTAATTCTTTTGTTTCAAAGAAACGCGCTCTCTCTGAGATTTATAAGTCATCTCCTTCCCTGGCATTTCAAAAGGTGGTATTTTGCTTATACACAGTGGAGCATTTTAAGGCCACATTTTCACCACAATTTCTAGTGTAATGATATAGGGCATAAACATTGCAGAACCCATTTGTTGACCCTTTGTACAAGGCTGTATGTTGAAATACCAAATCTAATAGAAAAACAGCCAAAGTAGAGATGGGAAGACTACTTCATTTCTATCTTGGAAAGGTTCCATCATTCCTATCTGCAAAGAGGAAATGCAGGAACGAAACCATGAAGGTTTATGAAAAACTGAAGCAAAATACTAGCAAGTTTTCAGTATATGAGCTACCTCTGAAATCTGCAGCCCATTGGGAATACTGCATAATAGGCTGATAGTGCCCACATCCTGAGATAACTTGCACGGTGTTTTCTGCACAAGCAGAAAGGATTCCTCTTTTTTCTGTTGAAGGGCACCATTTGATAAACTCTCCTTGATAAACTCTCCTTCATCTATTAAAAGCTGAAATACTGGACTTTTTGCTGGGTAACTCATAGGTTGTACAGACAAAAACATCACATCATTAGCAAGGCCAGTATCAAATGCAGCTGTAAATCATCAAAATACAGCTTTTACTCATGGATCATGCCTTGTAATTTTGAAATTTTATGTTTAGATAAATAACTTTCCTCATCAAGAGTCACAGCTTTAAAACCTGTACTTTAGCCCCGTAGTTATTTCTTGGCATGCTGACATTCTCAGGATGTAGGAATGTACTTTGGGCTCTGGCTGAGCACCCAGGCATATTATTCTCAATGTCAGTAGCTGGAACCAGGCAATCCACTCTTGTACATGTCAAGACTATACGTACAGCTAATAGTCTCTCCCAAATTCTTCCATACTCAGGTTTGCTGGTATTTACTTCCTAACTATTTTAATGGGCTTAGATTGTGAAGTGTGATGCAGGTTTGCAGCGTAGCAGCCGCTCTCTCCATCAGCTTCATTCCAGAGTAACCTGTCAAGGAAAGAGAGTTGCCAAGGGGTTTGCAGAGACCCGGCTGAAAGCTCTGTCACTATAGCTGCCCTTCATTGGCACTAGCTGGCCCCAGGGCAGCTGTTTCTCCATCATCCCCTCCACCAGGGTGGTTGGGAGTAGCACAGGACAAAGCTCTGATAAGAAATGCAGTCTGCAGCTGTGGGGAAATAGGAGATAAGGTGATGGAGATCAGCTGATTGCAGCACTCCTTTAAATTGGGCTGCTTAGGACACTCTAAGTTTGGAGGGCATGCTCTTGGGTGAGTGGGAAAACTGCTCAGAAATTTGTGAGGCACAGATTCTGTGAAGAAATTCAATATCTAGAGATGAAGTAGGAAGCATGATGAAAGAGCCTAGACTGCTATGAGGTTGCTGAGGAGCTGTGGCCCTTGTCTAGCACTGCCACTCCTCTAACTTCTCCTGGCAGAGCCAAGTATATCCCACTGCCACACTCCTTATTCCACAAGGGAAAAAACTTTCAGCTTGTAAAGACAAGGACTGAAATGAGAGCAGCTGCCTGCCTGAGGGAGGACAATGACTGTAGAGCCCTGTGAAAGTGATAGAAGACCTGCCCTGTAGCATTTGTCCAGGGATTGATTCACCCCTGAAAGAGTGGAATTCTGCTTTGGCTGGAAACGGATGTACATCGCAATTACCACCACGGGGATAAAAGGTCAGTGAGCTGGGAAGGAGTCATGTGATTCTGCACAGAAACTAGTAACATGCTGGTTCTGTGCCTGGGTATGGGATAGGGCTTGTTGTGTCTTCCCCACACGTCAGTTCTGTTAATGTAATATGTGTGTAGATTTATGATAGCGTAAAGCAACGAAAGAAGCAATGAGAGCTATTTTAAAGTATATATTATTGCAGGAGGGAACTCAGGGAATGCTCTATCTTCTGGCCAGAGTTAAAAGAGTAAAGCAGAATCCCTTCAGGAATTCAAACGGGACTGGCTGGGGCAATTTTCCTGCTTTGTGTTTCTTGTGTGGAGAGCTGCTTGAAAAATTTCCTGCCTTTTTTTTTTTCCACTGGAAAATGCCAATTCATGAAAATTGGGTTTCATGGGAATATGCTGATTTTTTTTTTAATATATTTTCATTGCACAGAAAAGTAAAAAGTGAATAGTGATGACAAGGTCAGGGAATGTTTTGATATTTCATTTCAAGCTTGTCAGTTTTAACATTTTATCTTGTACAAGATTTTAAACAGAGGCAAAAACGAACCATGACTTATTTAAATAAGAAAATGACTTTATGGTTAACTTTTGTAAATGCATGGAGTTGGAAACAGGGTGTGCTGAAAATAAGATCCTTTGTGAGACTCCAAAATCTACTGCTGTTCGTTTCTTCTGGGGAGTTGTTTCCTGGGTCAAGGAGCTTGAAATGGGAGTGGTTAGGGCTGTGAATGCCCACTAGTTGTCCACTTAAGGAATCAAGATTCTGATGTTAGTGATGAGTTTAAAAGAGGACACTGGATCATTGTGTATTTCTAAGCATGGAACTATATCTTGTTGGTAATGCTTTTCTTTAATGCTGTGTTATACAAGCCTTGGGATAAGATGCTTTATGTCTGGAAAATTTCTTCTAAAGCTTTAATTCTCACCTATCCCTTTCAAATACTGATACTGGATTACTTGTATCCATCTTATCTTGTAGGAGTGTGACTTTAATATATCCTTAACTATGGCCACTGAGGTTCCAAGCCCATTCTTGTGAAGAGTTGTACATTCATCTAGCCTTCTAATGTGACCAGATATAAAAGTACTATATAACCAATCTTGGTTTTGATTAGTGGTCGCCGCTCAGGAATAGGATTAAGCAAGTTCAGGTGCTCTAGCTGCTCTCTCGGGAAGGTTTTTTGGGTTTTTTTGGTGTGGAGCAGGAGTGAGTGGTGTTACAGGGATTGAATATTTTTGATTTTTAAACTGGCAACAAATGTTAGAAAATCTGCTTGTCTTTGAGAACAGAATATATCCGAACATGAAACACTTCTAGAGAATAAAGTGATTTTTATTAATTTAGATATATATGATTAACTTCCGGGCTAAAAGTATTTCTTTTTCTGGAGTTAATCTAACTGAAGCAAAGGAATCCATTTAAACTCAGTTTAATGAAAACCTGGTCTTCAAATATGGCTTTTATGCAGAAAATGTCAATTTTGTAATACAACTATATGTGGACTACTTCCCATATGCAAACTGTACCTACATTTAGGCCAGAAGTGTTAGATTCAGCATATGCCTCTTGTCTGATGATGGAAGAAGAGGAACTCAGAGCACCTTGTGAGGCTGTGTGTTGAAACTGGCAGCCAGATGCCCCCTCTGATCCCTCTTGGGAAGCATTTATACACACTCTTTTACATTACAGTAGACAAGACTGATGTGAATACCTGTTTGAACAGCATGGGATCAGACCTTGAGAGTTTTTTAGAAATCCCACTTCAAAGGCTCCTCCCATCACATAAGTCAGGCATTTCTATTATTTATCTAGCTCTGCTCCTAACTTATTTTATTCATACCCAAGGCTCCAAATAGTCTCTTTTATAACTTGTTTTCCAATGCCTTTTCTACATGCTTTGGAGAACAAGAACAATCCAATCTATGTTCGTGTTCATTCTCACCATTTAAAGGGAAATATAGCCACGTAGGTGTCAAGCTGCTGCTTTAGAAAACACTGAATAGTGAATGTAGAAACAAAATCAAACACTGAATGCCATCAAGCCTGTCAAATGGGCACCTCCCCTCTAACAACCTTAATTCAGACTCCGGCCCTGAAAAGACTGAAGTTAAGCTGTTGCCCCACCTGCAAGTCAGAAGTCCTGTCCATGATTTCTCCTCTTTCATCCCAGGCTGACCCTGCTCTCTGCTGAATCAAAGAATATTCTGAGTTGGAAGGGGGACACACAAGGATCATTGAGTCCAACTCTTAAGTGAATTGGCCCATACAGGGATCAATCCCACGACCTTGGTGTCATTAGCACCAACCAAGGTAATCTCAGGGTCAATCTTCATGGAGCATTGGGCTGGCAGGCTTGCTGACTGCACATGCTGTTTAGATGCCAGTCTGCTTTGGGTGCAAACTCTGGATACCTCCAGAGCACCGTGACTAGACTATTTGAGTTCACTTTATTTCCTAGCCCAGAGATCAGGTGTGCCTCCACGTGTCCTACAGATCTGCTGCAGATTCAAAGTGCTTTGCCAGAGTGCTTCCCCTGGAGGGTTCCTTGCTTTGAGAAAGGACTTGTGCAGAAATCATAAACTGTGTAGCAAACCACATAAGCAGCTTCATCCTAGGACCCACAGTGCAAGGAACTAGGTTTTTGGTGTACAGTTCCCCAGGCATGAGGGATGCAGTGCTAACTAAAGGCAGTGGTTTTCTTTCCCCCTCTCTGGGGCTAACTGGGCTGTACCATCTGTTCCTCTGTGTGCTGCACGTTGCACAGGGAAGTGTCAAGCAGAGAAATGTGGTCTTGAAAACTGAGAGGTGAGGGTGAATGAAAAGGAGGCTTCCAGCAGGGACCAGTGAGACCAGAAAACGGTGAGCAGAAAGTGAAATATGCAGGAGTGGGTAAACAGTTGTGTCCTACCTGTCTTTGCATTGGCTGTGCCTAGCCTGATGTTACTTTCATTACAGTGTCAGTGGTAGGTCCAATAATAAGGGAGCTCAGGAGAGAACTGAAGTTAGGAACTGAAGAGAAGGCTGAGGAGAGAGCAGTGAGCAAGGGAAGGTATGCAAGGGGACTCCCAGGTAAAGAGATGCAGCCCTTACTACAGACTGGCCTTTGCTTGTCTGACCTTAACAACATGCAGATCCTAGGAAAGACTGTGTTTTCAAGGGATGTGAATGATCTGATGCAATGAAAACAGAGGTGGTGCCTGGCTACAGTCAATGGAAAGCACTGAGAAACCTTCCTAGGTAGAAAATGTTCTCTACTGAAGGCTTAGTATTTGGGTCTGAACTAGTCAGTGAGTTTTTTGCTGTTTTTCCAGACTTTTGGCTTGACTCCTTTATGAGTGGCCCTTCTCCAAAAAAAATGTTATGCTGTTTCTATGGGATACACAACAAGTCAAAGTTTTTTCAGGATTTGATAATCCTACTCTCCTTGTACGCCAGTGTACTCTACTATGTGATCCAGTAATTATCTGTTAGCTGCTGGTACTATATTTTGATCCAGCAGCCATCAAAAACACATGCATATAAACACTACATGCTATCTAGAAAATGTGGAGAACCTTTAGAGTTTAGCAGCACATGAATTCCCTAAAGATGCAAAATCTGTCTCAGTAACACAGCTGGTATGCTATGTATAGCTTCAGTCATACATGTGCTAGAGAAGGGAAGACCTAAAGGGTGGTACAAGATGCAAGTTGGTGTGAGGGGTCTGAAAGATCAATATTCCTTTGTCTTGCTTCTGATACAATACCATCTCTCACCAGGTTCAGCGAAGAAACTGGCTCTTCTACTGAGCTCAGTCTCAACACATCTCAGTGTCCAACATGACAGTCTCAGTGACATTACCTGAAGTAATGATGAAGTGTAATCCTACTGTCTTGAACTCTAGCTAAAGAAAACTTCATCTCATTATCTTGAACCACCCCTGCAAATCTTGTTGCAGAACCTGTAAGAAAAAATTGCATAAGGCATTGAAGCCCCTTTAGGCAGGGAGTACGATCATTGTGGCTTATAAACCAGGATGCAAAACTTTGATTTGACACTTCCATGAGTCATTTGATACCCTACAGACAATACTGGAAGCTTGTGCTTTATTTCTGAATCCCTGATATGGGAAATGAAAGATATACAGTTTGAGCTCTTGGAACTGTATTTTGAGCTAAGACAAATACCTGAAAAGGAATTTAACTAAATCATAAACGAGTAGGTTTAAAATCAGGAGAGTTGTACAGACAAATATTCTAGAATAGTCGTTATGCTCCAAATTTGCACTATCTCTTCTTATTTCAGAGCAATTTCCTTGTCTTCTGAGAACGCCAAGACAGTTCTTTGCAGGATGTGCTCATCTCAGAGTTGCCTGCCATTGCAGTGTGCTGAAGATGAATTAGGTTTAATTTACTTCTAAGGTTGTGCTAAATCATCTTTGTCCATTAGTGGAACAAATTCTGCACATCTTCCTTGACATACCTATAACTGCAAAGTCCCTATGTATGCTGGCAGAAATACTGGAGGAAAGTCCTTCGGCATGGGCAGCATATTTAAATTTGTCATCTGTCTTAAGCTATCTCGTGGAGCAGGGGGTGTGTATATAGTATTTGTTACTAGTAAATCTTCACATGTAAGGAAAAAGCATTCCCACGTTTATTGCAACTCTTTGCTTTGTAGTGATTTCTGACTGGGTTTCAGTGGGTCTTGAAAGGAAGCATTCTTAATTCTTACTGCACTCTGATGCTTACAGGCAGGTTTAATGTCTCAACCCACCTGCCTGTCATAGGAAAAAGGCATCAGGTATACATTTAGGGGCTAATAATACCACTGGGATATTGTATGAAGATGTTTTCTCAACCACATCGCTCTCTAGGACAGAAGTTTCTACAGGGGAGAGCTATTTCAGATAAGTGCTTCACTGCCAATGGGAAAAACATAGGGAGAGAGTTTAAAATGGACTAAGAGGAAAAACATTTTCTTTAAACCAACTTGCTGAGTGTCCTACATTCCATTAAGAAACATTTTCTAACCTCCAGTCTTTTTAAAGCAAGCATGTGAGCCTGCCCCTCGCCTCACAGAGAGCAGAATGTTCTTCTACTTCTAATAGAAGCCCATGTGCTTCGTGCCCTTCAGAAGGGTCCTGGTGTATTCCTGGGTCAGGTACCAAATGTGTTGATCCCCTGCTTCATGGCAGTGTGAACTGGTGTTACTGGCATTTTGTCTTGCTAAACCCCAGTGCAAATTACCGATTTAGCAGTAACAAAAACCTGTACTATAGACAGCTGTATACTATGCAGACTGTTTGCACAGGGATCCGTGGATGCTGACCTTTTCTCTAACACAAACATGCTTAAATTAGGAACACAGATATGCCATATCCCACTGAGGCTAAAAAGATACTGTGTGGTTATCATTCAGCTGGGACCCCAGTGATAACTCTTTCTCTTCTAGAAACTGTTGTCTTCAAAAACATGATGGTCCCATCCTCTGAATTGCACAGACCTCTTAGCAGCAAAGGTCCCTGTAATTTTTTCTGTTTGTGCTTGTGGTATTTGACTAGACTGTTCTCTGAACATGCTCAGTGAAGGTACCTCAAGCCAGCATGTCCTAGACACATATGGGCTTGTGTGCCTAATGACTTGGGGGAGACGGGGGAAGAGGGAGTTAAAATGCCTTAGCAGTGAGGTGGGAGGAGATGCAGGAGCACAAGGATATGTTCTCTAGGACATAGTGAAGGCATCTGAGTAGTGGACTCTGGTTGGTCCAAACAGGAGCACTCAGAAGGATGCTTGGATCCTACTGCCTTTGAGATTCCTTATGGAGAACGTGCTCTGTTGGGTGCCCCGTGAATGGACAGGACACTGGACTTCGAGGATACTGCTAGAGATGTTTTGACAAAATGGTTAAGGTACAGGTGAAGATACAACCTCTTTAGTTCAAAATGTTCTAACTGATGGTTTTTTCTCCCCTAGGAAACAGGCATTTCCCACATTCACACCTCCAAACATTTTTCTTATAGATGATCTTTATGGTCCCTTTCTTTTACAGGAAAATCATTTTGATATTAAAATACTTTACGAGAAAACTAACTGGAGGCCAAGGAGGTAAACAGCAGGAAAACAAATCTAATCTACTTTTTTTCCCAGTAAATTAATTACCTCAGCAACCCTAAATACACTGTGACATATAATGATATATCTTTTATTTCCTCCAAACCATTTTTACACAATTATAACACAAGCTGATATGCTTACATGTGGAGTCACACACTGATGTGATAATCAACTAGATAAAGGTCTAAAAGCATTTATTATTCCCAGGCTTTTTTGAAATGAACATCTAGTCTAACAGTCACAGTTGAAGTGACTGACCTAAGGTTGTACAAGACCTCTCTGACAGATGTGAAACTTGGGTTCAAATCACTACTTTTCAAAGTAAGACATCTATTCCTTAATAACAACTACATCATGAGACATAAGAAAAACTAATTCAGGCAGACACTACATCATTCCATTTACTTTCACTAGCTGCTGTTTCCACAGTCTTTCCCAAATAAAGAAGGAAGTTCACCTCCCATTAAGGCTAAATTGCATCTCCCACACAGTTTCTTGCAGATAAAAAAGTGGGAGAACCAAACTGTTCAGCTGGGCTGACATTAAGCCCTTCATTTGGTCTTGAAGGCAACTGAGATAGCAAACCTCTCCCCAAAATCAGTGGCCCATAACATTAGAACAGACAAATGGCTTTCTGCCAACATATTAAATCTAATCTATAGAAGCATGGAAACTCTACAAATGGTTTCTAAGAAAGGTGACAGCAAAAACTTCTCACAGAAAGTACATTCAGAGAATGCTCTTTAATTTTAAGGACAAACATTCCCGAGTCACAACTACATTAAACTTCCATATGTTAGAGAAGGAGGAGGTTGTGGCGTAAAGGAAATGGGATGTTCCTCTAGTAAAAATTTCAGATGAGCAGTTGCTTCTTCAGGCATCTGCTCGTAGGAACATGCCAGATGAAAACTTTGAATCCATATGGTGCGCTGCAAACAAGGCACTCGTTCGTATACAAACATCAGCTGATTTTTGCAGAACTTTTGTTTTATAGCAAACAGCAGAGAAAATCCTCTAGTCTCTGCTGGGGCTTGTTGGTTCCTACTATAATTAAAGAGGAAGCAAAAAATTAAAAGTTACTATATTCTTCAGGGGCTGGGAGAAGCTGAGGTAGCGAACAACTGTGACCTTCCAAGACCACACAAGGTGTGAGATTAAACCCTCTGGCTCCTATTTCCTAGTCTACAGTCCTCATTAGGAGATATGGGACTTTTGCTTTAAAACTCTACATAAAACATCAATGAAACTTGGAAACTGGATCACGGCACACCCATTGGATGTCCAGATAACCTCCTGGCTTCCTTATATGCTCCTTACAGCACATGGGGACTTAGGCAAAGAATGGCTTACAGCCCCAACCACCCCGTGCTTGGGCACAAGTAGGCTATATACTTTCTTGCTTTAGTGACTGAATTGTAGTCCTCTTAACTGAGGGACTTAAAATTATCAAGACTGCATGTTCAGGTTGATAGAGCTCTTTTGAAGAACACTGTAGTCCTACAGGGTTTTTGATCAAGATTTTAAAACACAGCAGTATAGCTGAAGTATATGTTTATAATGAGGCGAACCTTTTTTCTGCTTGGCTACAGACAGATTTGGGGTTTAGGAATTACTCCTAGAAATCTGGGTAACTGTTAAAAAAAAGGAAATCAAAACAACACAAAAAATTCCAAAGAGAAAAAAAAAAAGAAACAACAAAGCCAAACAAAACCCATAAATCTGCAACACTTTGAATAGCTCTAACTTGAGATTTTGTTGGACTTCCGAATAAGCATTTTTGTGTGTTCTCTTCAAGTGCTGCCTATGCTTCCAGATAAAGTGCCCTTGCACAACAAAGGAGACAGGCAGAAGGAGAATAAAATATAAGGCAGCAACTTAAGATTTGTATTAAACTGAAATGCAATTAGTCAGATTCTGCTCTCCCTTTCACTGGCATTGGTTTGTGTGGTCAACCTATTGGCAGAAGTTTCTAGAGAACAGACACAATTCATCTGCTCAGCCTTAAGAAGAAACACCCCATCCTGCTGTTACTGTGCTTAAAGGGGTCCTCTGTCAGGGAAATAGTCTTTTTGTGCCTTTTTTTTAAATACCTGTGCTGAGACTTAATATTCCACATGTAATGGTTGTTTTTCTTTGATACAGACATTTGAAAGAGATTAATTTCAGAAATATTTTTTATTTGTGGAGCTGAGTGCATATGAAATCATCTAGATGATTGACAGTCAGCTGCAATCTTGTTTAGTCACAGAAGTATTGCCTTTCGTGATTCAACTTTATTTTTTGAACATTTTCTGCCTTTACTGCAGCCCTGACTGATGCCAGCAGACGTTGCTAGAATCTCAGTTGAAAGCCCATGGAAATGTGTGTTCTGTCACCCTGATAATGCTGAGGAGTTTGAAAATGTTATGCAGGTGTGTCCTGAAACGTCACACACAAATAAAGGGATCATAGCAGTTGAAATGGGAATTTAAAAAGAAAAAGAAACTTCCTTTCTACAGGTGGGCAGTAGTAGCGTACATTCAGGGACGTCGTTATCCCTGACCTGATGATATTTAGAAGTCTGGAGCTAATAAGGAAAGGGTATCTCACAGGAGAAACATCAGCACGTGAAGTTACTGCACTGTGTGATTTGTTCCCAGTAGCACAGGAGCATATGAAACGGATTGGCAGTCCATCTTAGCCAAGTGCTTTATCTCCAACAGTGGCAACAGGAGATACTGATTTGGGAGAGCATCAGTGTCCAGCTGCTTTCTGTGGTCCACTCCTTGAGAATCAGAGTATTAAGCACATTACAGGGCACATCCCTGCTCTCTGCTTTCAAAATCCATTTGTAGATCTGATATGAGCGACCTTGTGTAAATCCTTCTTGAACTTGCTGATTCTGCCTGTGTTTTAAAACTCTAGCAAACAGCTTCAGGATTTCAGTACCCATTCCATAAAAAATGGAATGGAATGCTTGTATCTCCTTTAAGCCAATCTTACATTAGTTTCATCAAGTGACCTTATATTCAGTGAACTCTATATTTTGCTTTCTAGTTGTAGAGTCCCATTTTATCCGATCTCTCATTACATCCCCTTAATTTCTCATTTTCTTCTAACCAGCTCAACTGCAAAGCAAATTCGGTCACAAATGAGCATCTCTGACTCTATACGGGTTTCTGACAGCCACAGATCCTGTAGAAGCACTTGCAGAGCTATGCATCACAGGAATGGAGGAACTCTCGTCCACCTTCCCCTTCTCTTACTCTATTCCCAGCCAATTTTCTTTATCGTCCCCTCTTCGCACTTGTACAGCTCCTTCTAGTCAATGACTTCAGGCATTTCTCTGAGATTAATAAAGCCTTCACCTTGGATCTCAGCATAATATGGTGAGCAAGGAAATCCAAAATTATGGAAGTTTTCTCAAGTTTATGTAATAAATAGCAGCAGAATTAAGAACAGAGGCTAGAAAACGAGGACCAAAGTCTCTTGCTGTCAACAACAAATTGAGATGCAATTTCTGGATAACGTGTAATATGATGTTACTTCAGGTCTTTACAACAACCTGACTTCAAGGTTAAATATTGAAATGTATGTATTTTTTTCTGGCTGCCCATTAACTATTGGTGTAGACACACTTGGACTTTAGAACTGTCATTCACTTGCTATGTGCAGGTAAATGTGATCCTTGCACTTTTATTTATATTAAAACTGTTTTCTTTAGCAGTTAAAATTCACTGAGAGTACCTTTGAACACTCATGTGAGCTTGTATGAATGACACTGCAAGTCAGATTGTGATTCTCTAGGAGGTGCAAAAAAGTAGGGACATGCTGCCTTCCTATCTCATAGGAAGGAAATTACTAAATTCTCTATCAAACTAGTAGAGCAACTAACTTTTTTCCTTTCTAAGCAGATATTAAGCCTACTGCTCAAGCAGGTTCAAGCTCTTCTCAAAATCACCTTATCTTCTTTATATAAAAAAATATAGAATTCTGGATCTGTAAATGTCTCCTGATCTTTGCTAAAGATCAGACTTCTATCACTTACTGTAGTTGCCAAATTTGTATTTGTCAGATTAATATATACTGGTTTCATACCCCTGCAAGTCACAGTCAAAACAGTGAATAAATACAGCTTTCAGAAAGCTCTGAACGAAGCAAAGGCCTAAGCAGGAAAAGTCTGACACAAAAGCATCCATTGTGGGAGGATGTGTCCCCCAGAAAGGCAGCAGAGCTGTATGACCCCCTTTCTCCTGTCCTTCAGCAAAGGGACATCTTGGAGGGAACAGAGTTAAAAAAAAAAAAGATGGTAAAGGGAGGCAGTAGAAATGCACTGAAAAACCAGTGTGTACAAAGCCTAGGCAATACCTAGGGAATTGCAGACCCTTAAATTCCTATGTACAGGGACAAGTGCTGGAGGGGAATTTTGCTTCTCCTAGCAAATACACTCAGCAACAGTCAGAATGACTAACTTAAGACTTCCATAGGCCAATGACACTGCCCTGTAAGTAGAACTTAACTAGATTTTTCAGTTCCATGTCCTTAGGGCTTAAGCAAAGGTACAGTTTAAATAAGGTGTCATGGCAGATAGGATGAAAAACTACATACCAAACTATGCCTTTTCTTTTTTTCTGGTTTTCCCTGAGTAATGAACAAACACAATTCCAAATCTGGATATACTCCCAGAGTTTTAGGGTTTTGTCAAAAAAATTATTTGATTTTTCAAGAGTCTGCAAAATCGGTCTTATTCTCACTGGGATAACAGATTTTTTCCTCACAGCAGTTTTGGACAAAGCAGCAAATGCCATTCACATAGCTTGCTTTGGTATTGCAGCACCAAAGCAGAGAGTGGAGGGAACTGAAGGGAAGGGGAGAAATTACTTTTAAAAGAAATTGCATTAAACTCACTTTTTGAGCGACCATGAAATTGAAGTTGCCCTTAAATGAATTATTTTCCCCACAGCTTGTTTCAGCATTAGGTGAACTCCAGCACACTGATTTCATTTGTTATGTTTGGGGGAAACACACAGCGGAAGAGATGACAATCTAGTTGTGTATAAGGCTCTGACTTGGGCTAGGTAATCCCAAATATAAACCCAGGTCAGTGTTGTTTACTGCGTGCATTTAATGCTCATTTGTGATTATCTCCACACAGTGCAGGCATTCTTTTAACATAAATTTCCTAGTTCAAACTGCACTACTGGTGTCTATGTTGGCGGTAAATGTGTTAAGCGTACTCAGATTAGGGGTGTGTCCTAGTTAGAACAACTGGGACCAATTCATGGGTGTAACCCAATCTATGTATTCTATAGCCCTCCATGCCA
>JAWMRA010000041.1:68058620-68077446 GCA_035584735.1 Pseudotriccus pelzelni
AATTGTTATTCTGACTTATAATCTCTCTTTTGAGTTGAGTTCAATTCCCCTGCTGGTTAACTTTTTAAACCAGCACAGGGTGAAACGTAAGGTGCCAGCAAATCCATCAGATAAGATTCATCACACTGCTGTTCTCGTTGCAGTAAAACAGGCCATAAAATTCCACCAAAGCTGAAGAGCTGTGCTGGTGTGAATGTCAGTGCATGGAGTGCCCTGCACTCATCACTTGGGGCAGCCTAAACTGGAGTCTCAGGATAAACAAAAACTTCCTCACTGCTGTGCAAGTGCTAAATTCTGAGGAAGGCATTTGAATCACTAGGTTTTTTAAGACCCTCATAGGCATTTAACTAAGACAAATATCTATAAGTAAGGTGAACACCTAGCATTAGTTTAATGCACTGACAGTGGTATCTGGGGCTACTGCTGCATGGTATTTACTCAGGGTATTAGAACTTCCTCCCAAGCTGCTCTCACTGTCCTCACTTGAACATGGTATTCCAGCCCTCCACTAAAAAGCCTAAAAAGAAAAATCACTCAAGGCCACAAAGAATTGATGAAAAAATAACTGTTCTGGAATGGCTTCTATCTAGGACACTAGACAAAACAGAAAATTAAATGATACCCTGCTGTTCCTTCAGTGGCCTGTGTTTGAGGTCTTACAGAGGCAGGCTTTTCTCTTTTAGCAGCACTGTAGTTTCTTAAATTCATACACAGCCCATATAAACTGCTTGTTTTGTTTGAAGACTAGATATTTTGCAGGATTGCAAGCTCTTCCCAGGCTACTCAAAGGCAGCCATAACCCCCTGCTGCCAGCAGATAACTGGAGAGAGACATATTCGTGTGTGTGCATGTATATCCATTTCCCTATACGTTTATACTTATTGTACTTAAGTTAAATTTCCTCCTGAACCTGTGAGGTATAAACCAAAGCAAACGATTGAGGCTTTTTTGTGCTGTTGAGAGGTACTGGTTGGCTTGACACCCACTGAGACAGGGGATCTCCATTTATCCATAGGGTAACAGCCAACAGGCAGTAGCAGGAGGGAGATTTCCCTTTGCCAACATTTTGCAACAGTACCCCGTCAGGAAGATTTTTTAGTTGGCTGAGGGAAGCATCTCTAAATGTGTGAGTTGGATTAATTCTTTATTTCTAGTTGCACTGGATGTAAAAAGATACAGAGTGTAAAAAGCTCCATCAAAGACTGAAGAGAGAAAGGTTCACACGATGTGCAGAGACTTGGATGTCAGATGAGGTCAATATTTTGCTACTGATCTCTGAGGCTGGGAGCTGCATTTTTTAGTTTCTCTAGAAGTGCTTCCTGAGACAAATCTGTTTCACATAAACTAATGGAAAGGCAATCTTAATCCTAAATTGCTGTTTGCTCTTCATCTCTTTGGACTTTGGTCTCCCATGCACTTCATTACTTCTTCAGAGCACCTCTGTGCGAGCAAAAAGGAAAATGCAATGCCAGTGTGCCCGCCTTTATGCCTTACACAGCTCTCGGAAAATAAAGTATCCTGTATCCAGAGATGGAATGTTTTCCATAAGGATAAACTTGTGAGGAAAATTTAACTTCCAGCTCCAACATGTAAAACACAACTCAGGATTTCCAGAGGCATTGGCTTGCTACCAAGCACAAGTATACTTTCAGAAGCACAGGAAAAGCATACCCTTGCTGACTTACTACCCTCCCTCTTGTCACATTTTATGTTCTTGTTTTGGGGAATGATAATACTGTAACACCTGGGTAAAGTAGCTGCAAGAATATTTTTTTAACACAGACACAGCCTATCTTTTTTTCCTAACCTTGCTCTTAGAAATGTCTGTATTGGTTCTGCAGACATGTTCCAGACGTCCTGAAGCAAACACTGAACATGGAAATATCCAGCCTAAATAGTTAAACCTAGGCAATGTCCTAAGAAACTCAGAAGGGCCCTGGTACTACCCTACCACTATTTAAGGCTACTTTGGGTAGTTTTGCTTGCAGCTCCATCTGTCAAACTGAAAACTGAGGCTTAGCCTTACAAATGACACTTATTCTTGTGAGAGAAAGAAATGCAGGAGCCACGCTCTCTTTGCATTCACAAGTCAGCAGTTTGAGGCAGCACAGTTAAATAGCTCCTGTTACTGAACCCGGGATCCTGATATGTTGTGTGCTAGTTGCTAGCACTGACTCCTCATTATTTTAATTGACAAAGCTTTTAACAAACCACCTCTATTTTTCTTTTTTCTTTTTTTTTTTGGCTCCTCTGAGCAGCCTGAGCCAGGCTCCTGTAGAAATACCACATTGCTGTTGAACAGAAAATCTCTGTAATTGTGAGAATGTCTTTATTGTCCTGTGATAAAGAGCACTCTGCTAGGTCCTTGTATCCAGGAGATGAAGACAGAAGGTTATAGTAAATCTGTATTATGTGACTGAAAAATCTAACATGCTTAGTAGCAGTTCAAACCATGCTGACAGCACGAAGAGAGCCCTTGGTCCAAGAAGTCATGGTGTAAACTGAGATGGAGTGGGCTGGGTTAGTCTCCTGGAACATCTACCATCTTGGTATGTTACTTTGTGTTTTTGTCCAGTGTGAGAAATACATGCTACTGCAAGGGTAAGTTAGTGCAGGGCTATAAGCAGTCTAGTGTTGTTGCAAGCCAGGGTGGAAAAGAAGTCTGAACTATAACTTTTTCACCTGATGTGGTTTAAAGAATTTGCAGGAAGTGCTCCAGGTTCTGAAGGCAAAACAGTGCAGCACCTATGACTGAGGAAATAGCACACCACACTTTTGCTGGTTTTGCCCTTGCAATGCTTGCTTTCAAATTGTATTTTGCCTTTCAATTCGTTACATTACTTTCTGAGAGTCTGGCAGCACTGAGTGCGGGGACACCTCAGACCTCCTGCCTTCCTCCCTGGGCGGAAATGTCCCACAGAGGGACAGTGGGCACAGCTCATGTCATAACTGACCCTGCTCTTGATGGCCCTGCTCAAAAATCCACAGAAACAAACACAGGCTTTTTCATTTATTGCCAGACTTCAGACTGATCTCCAGATGTCTGTCAATGCTTCTTACTGCGGAAACACTGCTAAGGAAACTAAGTAATGATGGCAGTGCAAAAGAGACCCAAGACAGGCTTTTTCTGGAGAACTGGAGAAAGAAAGCTCTTGCTGCATATCACTGTGTGGATTTTCCAAAATTGGTTCTGTTCAAGTCCCTAGAGTTCTAATGCTGATGAAATGTACTCTTAATTTAAATATTTAAAAAAAAATATCCCCAAACATCTGCCTTCTCACACTTCCTTCAGTGAGTGTTCTGAAGCCACTGCTTTTCCAGTTTTCTAAAGCTGTGTCTGAATAGAGAGAATCTCTTTTAAACTGGGACCTTCCTAGGAGATTATCACCTCTAAGGATGAGAAAACAGTGCAAAAATAGTGGTACCAACTAGCTGCAATTCAGATTGTTTGAAATAAAATATTATCTGTGTATCAACCTCCTATCTGTGAGGGCCACAAGCATTTGTTCAGGTTATTTAGTCTAGCATTTAGTACAAGGTTATTTAGTCTAGCATTTTGTGGAGCCTTGAATTAATTTACCTAATAATATTTAATTTTTCATAACTAATGTTCTTCAGCTTTGGAAATAATCCTGTGAATTTTTCCTCTACTTTTGAAGAGTTGTAACTAAAGCTCACCTTTCTGTGACTTTTCCTTTTTATCTTCTGAGAGTGTTAATTTAGATTTTTCTCTCTAAAACTAATTTCTAGATTTTCTTCACAATATGTGCAGGGTCTCCTCTGTGCAAGCTCTTAGTTTCTTTGCCAGTGTGTTTTCAAATCTTATACCCTGGTCAGAGGCAAAAATATTCATGTTACTATGGGTCAGCAGAAACCCTGAATTCTTGTTTTGATCTCCATATGAATTTACAGAAGAAATTGCATCGGTATTCTGCTATGCAACATGCTCCTGTTAATCCCTATTCTTGTAAATAAACTACAGTTGCACAAACTGTGCCGTTAATTTTAATGAGTTCAAATGCATAAAGCTTGTAATTTCTCATTAATGCCCCTGTAGCACAGTCCGAATATTGACTTGGCTAATGTTTTCAACTTAGTGCCATAAAGTTGTAAGTTAAAAAAACAAATGCAAAAAGCTGCTTTTTTCTCCCCCTAAATACTTAATATTCTTAGAAGGGATTTCATAACAGTATTATGAAAATCATCTCTTTCATAAAATAAAGATGGGGCTCCATGTGCAGGAACAAGCAGATATATAGAATACAAACTCTACTAAGAAACAGGAAAGTTCAAGTGGCCCAGAGGAAAGAATCATGACTAATAGCAGTGTTTTAGCTCAAGGTGGGGGGGGGGGGGGAAGGCAACTAAGTACCAGGGTAAAATTCTCAATTTAATATACTCATGGTCAACAAGATAATATTTTTCAAGTCATGAAGGGTTACTGCAGTCATCTACTCTGACCCCCTTGAAATTAAGGACATAAAATATTTGTCACTGGGGGAAATTATTTTAATAAGGAATAAAATCCTAGAGGGTTCATGAGTTACCTAAAATTGGACAAGTTCTGCACTGCTGAGAGTAACAGGGTAGAGAACTCTTATGCCTTATGGTAGAGATAGTCCATGCATGTATCTCACATTAATGCCATTCAGCTTCTTCAGCGTTATTTATTATTGAAGTATGGTATCAAAAGCACTACTTGTGTGACAATATTTAGGCAACAGTGTTTTGTTTCAAGTGCATGGGTTGAAGGAGCTGCTATGACTCAGCTTCTGGAGACGCAGATGGTGCAAGTCTTCCTCCTGCAAGGTGGTAAATAACCCTTGCTTTAATGGTACAATATTTCTTTTAGAAGCAGTGTCTCTGATGTTGTGTTAAGGTAACAAAATTTTCTGGTCACATTTTGGTACTTCATCAAAGTCCTTGAGTCATATGAGGAGTTTACACGTTGGTGTTATTGCCTTCACTGCACATTCCTGCTCTGTGCTAAAGGGTGTCCCAAACCCGTAAGGCTTTTTTCAGTACTGGCTATAAGAAAGACGAGAATAAACTTTTTGGCAGGGCCTGTTACGATATGATGAGCGGTAATGGTTATAAACAAGAGGGTTCATTTAGATTAGGTATAAGGCAGAAATTTTTTATAAAGAGGGTGGTGAAACACTGGAACAGGCTGTCCAGAGAGGTGGTAGATGCTGTTGTCCCTGCAAACATTCAAGGCCAGGTTGCAACCTGGTCTTGAGCAACCTGACCGAGCTCAAGGTGTCCCTGCTAATTGCACAGTGGTTGAACTAGGTGACCTATAAACATCCCTTCCAAAGCAAAGTATTCTATGATTCTATCCCTCCTATGAGATGTAGAGGGATAAACCATAGAGGTGCAACTGGACTACGCCTTACAAAGTGACCCAGGTGCAAAACTACTCTCACTGGTTTAGTACTCTAGGAGGCACACTGAGCATCCTCTGTTCATTATCGGCCTGTAAACCTTTCTCTGAAAAAAACAGTTTGAGATGAGAGCACTTCTGCCCTCAGCAGGTTTGGAGCTTTCTGAAATGTCACATGAAATATGCTTCTACAATGACAAAAGAGTGTAGAGCTATGGTAGTTCAGCTATCTCCTGTGTAGAAACTAAAGGTAGGATCTAAGGTGGCAGTGTACTGTTTAAACTTGGCTGTGAAGGTCATTCTCTTCTGTTGAGTCCCCTGCTTCTATTTGCAGCCAGTCCCTGTCTGTGCTGTGGCACTGGGAACAGAAAGTAGTATTTGCAGCACTCTACTGTGCAACAAAGTTCATCAAACTTGATGGTATTAACATTTTCACAGTTCATTAGAAAGCACCATTCAGTAAATGTTTGGCAATTGAAGAAATACTATAAAATGAACCATGCAAAATTACTTTAGGTGATTAAAAAGTCTTTCAGGAACAGACCTAATGTGAGGTGAGATATGATAGATATACATGATACAAACAAACATTAAATTAGTCTTAATGATACTGAAACTTTGTCCAGCTGGATCTGAAGACCTGCAGGCAACTCATGATACTTTTCATACCTGTAAAATATTAGAACTTAAGAAATTGCTCTAAGGTTCTTCTGCATTTTCGTGGACTATCTCTTGCCTCATTTTTACAGGGATGCCAGACTCCAGAACTGATGGTTATTGTACCATGCAGATCAGTAACTGCACATGATTTTACAGATACTTTGTAGGTGCTAGAACTACTTAGGAAATGGGCAACTTTACTGAGTCTTCTTCATGAAAATAAAACAGAACAAAGGAATTACTGTATGTTTTTGTGGTTTATTCTGCAGAGGGAGACTAGGAAAACAGAACCGGCAAAGCTTCTTTCTTAGTTCTGAATCCAATGTGCCTGCCTTTTCAAGCAGGAAAGAGTGGAAATAGAGCATGATCGTTTCTGTGGAGTTCTAGAAGTCTGCAGCACTATACATAAGACCTGTCTAAGTACAAGTATTTCTTATATTACAGGTTCCCAAACTCCCCCAAACACAAACTGAGCACTATGTGAATTTCCACCATAGTGGGTGCTGAGTTTAATCTCAGGGCCCTCTTTCATGCTAAATCCTAAACAGAAAATTAATGAAGAAAACAGTCATACTGAGTATGTTTAAAATAGAGGTAGTCTGTTTTTCATGAGAGAGGCTTGGTTATTTCAGATGCCAGGTCGGAAACTGCAAACAAAATTCACCAGGAAATTACCACAGTAATACTGAGCATGCATGGTGGTGGCTGATGAGAAAATAGACTGGATTAATTACACGAAACACTAAAAAAAGAGTATTCTTGCATGAGATATAGTTGAGATTGTGACACTGAAGATTAATCAAAAGCAGTATTTTGATTTCTTGCCTCAGCCTGTGCTTGCTTTTATTTCAGTGAGACAGAATCAGTTTTAAGGAGAAGGGTGGTTAGGTGGTGCTTCCAGGACCAGTATGCCTCTTTCTCCAAATGGGTCTGAAAAATCCATTTGGGTCAGTCTATTCCTTTCAGGCAAAAAATGAGCCTGTATTGTTTTTTGTCATTTTCTTATGCATCATTCACTTTTCATGTGTTACTGGCACAGCTCATAAACCAATCCTTCTTCCACTGACACTTGAAGGGGAGAATTTACATTTTTCACTCTTCAGTTATCAAAAGCATGTGTCTCTTCCTGCTCAGTTTGGATTGTTATCTGTCTGTGGCCAACCTATGTCTGCTAGTCTCTAGCTGGATTATTCACAGTCCTATGCCCCAGCCCATTTCTTTAGTCACAAAGTTGTCAATAGGACAAGTATATGAATGTTTGATTATCCAGGACACAGCTTACTGTATTAAGTTGCCTGTCTCTTGTTGTCTTCAACCTTTCTGCTTACCCCTTCAGAGGCAGGGTTTATTCCTTCAGGACTGTGCGTAGTTATGAGAAAATTGCTGTGCTTTCTGTTCTTGTCATTTGATCAGCAAGGTAAACATAAATAAACAAAAGGAGCGGACTTAAGGGCCGCATCTGCAGTTGCTCTTGCTAGGTATGAATTACAAGAGGTCTCGATCCTCTTGCTTTAGTGAATTTGTTGACTGTGGTGAGGAAACAAGGCAATTTTCTCAGCTCCCTCCTGTAGCAAGGGGAGAGGTGAGTGTGTGAGCACCTCACAGCAGCTGGAGGCAGGCAGCCCACTCCCAGCTTTGTAAAGAAGCTCAGTGGGAGTAAACAGGCACCCACTGACAGAACAGGTGCAAGACCCCATGTCCCTGAGGGATACTTTTCTAAATAAATAGGCGAACAAGAACACCGATATACCTCTCCCCTCCTTGATAATCTCAAGACCTACCATGCTCACCGTAGATAAAAGTCAAATTTTCTTAACTGGAGATGAATTTTTTGGAAACTTTGCCTGGAAATAGATCTAAGAGGCAAACTCATGTTGTGGATCACTATTAAATTATTTCATGTTGGAATTCAGCCTGGAGCAGAACCAACTCCAGCACACGTAACCACAAAAATCCAGTTGGGTTAAGCAGCAGTGCTTGGCTTCACAGATACTGCCACTGAGGTTGGTTAACACAAGGTGTTTGTTTTGGCATTCATACTCCCATGCCCCACATTTTGCAGAGCATGAGGTTTGATGGGGATTTTTTGTTTGGTTTTTTTTCTTCCTGCTACCCATGGGTCTAATACTGCGTTCTTCTGTGGTGACTCTTCAACATATTTCAATATATTCTGCAGTGAAGAAATAAATAGCCCACTCTGATTTTTTGGCTTCTAATTCTTTCTTGCACTTTCCTGCTTTGAAAGTCAGATTTGAAGTTCTCCCTTGCTTGCAAAGCTCCTCAAGGGCACAGGTCCTGCTGGGTAGGTCAGGAAAAGATCATGGTTGACAGCTTCTGCGATGGTAGGCAGTGGGATTTTTGTTTGCCAGAGCAGGTGCAGAGATAAGCCACTGACAAAAGCACCTCTCTAGAGCAAGGTTGTGCAAATATATGATGGATTATATTATAGTTAGACTGAAAGTTGGATGGTAAATACGGTCACATGAAGGGGAGAAAGGAAGTAAAGACCTTTCGTGCTTGTGGTCCTGTGGGTCAAAAGGAAATTAAGCCCTACTCAGTAAGCAGTGAAAGACAGGATTGGCAAATATATTATTAATGAAAATAAATGTTACTTCTGTGCTTTATTTTGCTGCCAATAATTAATGTCAGTGCACGAGCCCTAAAGGGTCCTAAGGATCCCACAGGGCCAGCAGGGGTTGGGTCTCAAATGCCGGGTAACTGCTGCCAGCCTGGGAGCAATCCATCAGCATCTCAGCAGCCCTGGCCCTGAAGGGAAATCATGGAAAGGAGCTTTTGTGCCTGAGTCACAATTCCCTTGGTGACTTGAGACTATTAGACTCTTCCTTCCTTCACCTCAGTTTCCATCCTGGCTACTTGGGGACAGTCACAGTGGCAACCTCGCAGCAGGGTGATGGTGGTAGCCACTGTCCCCTCAGCCCTTTGGAAAGCTACAGCGCTGTTCAAGCACTAAAGAAATTCCCTCGCTGGAAGAGTGTATTCTGTGCATTGTCCAGCTGCATCCTTCCAGCTTGAAAACTTTTCAAGCTACATATCTAAACAGTTCCCACGTGGTAATGTATTGCTGCCTCAGGGCTCTGCTCTTGCTCCTCTGCAGCTTCTTTTCTACGGACCCCAGAGCGGCAGCAGCAAAACAACCTGTGAACGTCGGCAGCTTCGCGTGCTTTCAGAACCAGACTTGATGTTTTCAACTTATTCTCTCATTTTCCTGTGTGCAAACTACTGTCTAACATTTCTGGAAAAGCAGCTGGAAACTCCAGCCACTTTCTGTGACACTTTAAAGCAGCACATATGTTTAGTGTATCTACTAATTCCTTCCCCAGAGTTTCACGCTTGTCTTGCCATTCATCTTTTCATCCTGTGTGCATAGGATATGAGTTATCTACAGTGTCACTACCATAATTTATGGTATTTCCCAACACCTACATGGCAAATTCATTAGAAACTGCAACAGCTGCAGGCTGACTCCAGCAGCATAAATGCTCTACCTGGTGGGAAACATTCACAAAAAGGGCTTTTCCCATTCAGAATTATGAAAAGGCAATAGAAAAAGATTCACCTTCCTTCTCAGTTATTTTTCTGCCTCCAGGAAGAGGTACGAGTCAATGAAAATAGAAGGGGCTGTGAATGGAAAGACATGTGGGTTCAAACAGCAGGCCAGGTTGAGAGCTGCTGGGGTGGGAGTCCTGTAACTACTGGAATGGCAACGGGAAGTGCTCTGGCACTGCCCTGAAAACTGTGTGTGGAGAGGTGAGGAAAGCTGAGGGGCACCTTCACCCAAAGTTTTAACTGCCTCTGCAGCACAGGGTATATAAAAGACTGTCAGTAATGCCAAACAAGAACAGACTTGGAATAAAAGCAGCAAATGGATGAGGATGCCACAATTTCCCTGCTCACTGCTATCTTATAGCAATTCCTCTGCTCTCCTGCTCACCACAGTGTTGGGAATGCCTGCCAGGCATGTGGTGAGAGGGTACAAACACCTTCAGTCAACAGCAGCTATTCAGTCCTGTAACCAGTGCTCAGCTGAAATTAAAGCACTTCATTGATCCTCCTACTTCAAGACGGCGTTAGTTTTTCCTATACCTAAGAATTTTTGGGTGCTGTAAATGTAAAAGGCACAACGACAAATGCAGAGAAAGTAAGTCTGCTTGAGAAATACAGTCATAACTTGTTTCTCCTGCTCTGCCACAAAGTCAAGAAAGGTAATGATCAAGGCTAGCTCTGTAAAGATAGACACTGCTTCCCATTTTTAACCTGTGTGAAGCTCTCTTCACACAGTGAGTGCCTGGAGCAGTCAAAGCTTGGAAAATCCTCAAAGTCCAAGCCCAGAGTGGATTCCAGGACAGTAGGAACCACTTCAGAGTGACTGTTCTTTGCTGCATCACATCACTGCTGCCAGGATTAGCTCATCTGGATCTTGTGCACTGAGCCTTTAATGATGCACGATGCATTCACAATGTGGACAGAGAGTAACGAAGGAGCTGGAGATGAGAAACAGAGACAGGAGGAAGCAAAAAGTGAGGAGGCTGGGAAGGCAACTGTAAATACAAAGTTCCTACGTAAATTACAAAGCCCTTTCACCATATGCAGGCTTTAGGCAACATTTACTAAACAGGCAGGGGGAAAGGCAAGGGTGACAGTTGAGCCTAAAGAAGGCAAAAAAAGTATATGCAAGGCAAGGGGTAGGCAGGGACTCCAGATAAACAAAAAGTTTGTGGAAGAATAAAAAGATTGGTGTTTTTTAAAAGGACCTGTTAAGGTCATCAGCCTGGCATAACAGTGCCCTGGCAGGGAACAGCAGACTGACCAAAACACTGCAAGGATTCCTGGGACTCCACCAGGAAGCTTTACAGTTGTGTTTTGCAAAATTACATGAGACAGAAGTGAGCAGGATGGTTATCTTATCAAGGCAAGAGCTGCAGGGGGTGGCTAGGCACAGGCCTAGAGAAAAATTTGTGCTGCAGACATAAATCTTGAATCCTGGCATTCCTTTCCCAGTAATCAAACAGCAGGCTATATTTAGCCCAACCTAAACAGAAACAAAGAACAGCAGGACTAGTCTTAGCTCTAACAGCTGCCACCAGCTGCTCAGAGGGGACGCAGGTAGAGCTGATGTCACATGTAGTTAAATGAGATGGAACAGGGGAGGCAGCTATGCTTGAATGAACAATGTTGCCATTTGGTTAGAGAGATTCTGCATTTTATTATTTCATGGTTAGACAGAAGGCAGATCTAACATTCAGCAGAGCATAAATGCTTTCTACACCAAAGGCAAGGCTATAGTGAACCATGGACAGGCAAACAAGCAGAGGAAAGGAAGAAGGTAACAGATACAAGCAGACGGTGTTGCCACTCAGAGCAAACGGTTATATGTTTAGCCCAAGTTCCTGGTGTTCCTTCTTTTTAGTTCTAGCATGACAAGAATCAACAAATGGAGTTTGAGAAAGTCCAGGAAAGACTGCTGACTAAAAACCTTGTGTCTGTGGGGTAAGGACAGTGGGGCTTTTTCAAGCAGAATGCGAGGGGGGCCAACAGCTACTGCTGATCACAGTAGGGCCCTGTGCTTGATTACGTACACCCTGCTTGGCCCCAAAACTGCAAGTCTTGGGGCCACTACATCAGTAGCCCCTCTCCTTGCCAGCATGGAGACATATTTGTGGGTGACAGTAATTTATTTCACTGACCCATAAACCCAAGGGTCAGTCTCTATATAGGAATCAGCATCATCCACTGCACAGGAGCATGGAAAGGTCGTGTTAATGCAACTGGTTGCTTGGAATATTAACTGCTCCAGTGGGACATATTTGCATTCTTGCTGATGAAGAAGTCTCAAATTAGTCTCAAAATTAGTGAACTAATTACAGTTATATTTCTACTAGTACATGTACATATACACACGCAGAGCACCTTCAAAAACCTGTAGCTGGTTGAAGAGTGTAAAACCAGAGGATGCAAAACGTGGGAGTGTTTAATGAGTACTTTACTAGCAAAATAATACAGGACAATTAATATAGTGGGTGTTAAACCTGATCACTGAATAATCACTTAAGCATCTGGTTGTCACTGCCATTCTTAAGAACAAAGGAAAAAAAGGCTACTGATCTATTCCATTAGTGTAAGGAAAAAAATCCAAAATGCTCAACAGAAAATCCAGAGTCTCTTTCCAGCCACATTTCTGGATTTCTGAGGCACCTTATTACAGCAATTCTCCCTCGATACATCAACTGGTATAGCACAGACTTTGAAGCTCATGTGGTAGCTTTCCTTGCCTTACTAGCAGAGTTGTTTGATAATTAATCACTCCTTAATAACTCATGTTTCCTCCCCAAAAGTACCTGAAATTAAATCAGTTGGGGAAAATATATGAGCAGGGATTTGTGAAGTAGTAAAATTGCTTTGGGCTTCTTTCCCAGTAATCCACACAATTTTTTGAATGAGGGTGGGGTGATGCTGAATTCAGTTCTATTCCCCACGTGCCCAGACCTTTCAATTGGGAAGTGATCCCTGGTAGTACATCTCAGACATGTCATCAAATAACAAAAACAAAACACAGTTTTGTTGAAGGCCTCTCTGGCTTGGATCCTGCTTGAATTTGTTTGGTAGGAACTTTCAAAACTTTCATGCTGGGTTAGACAGGGAAAACAGCATAAACCAACAGATACAAATATATGTTTGCTCACAACTTTCCCAACTGTGACACTAAAACGACTGGAATTGGTGAGATCTTAATATCTGTGATGGGACCGGCTCTTTGCCCTATAATAATTACTAAAGCCCCTTTACTGGTCACCCTTTCACCCAAATGCAAGCATCTGAGCTATTGGCAGGATAGAAAGGTGACAACAGCCCTGTGTCTCATGTATCTGACTGCACAAACAAATGATCCGCATAGTTGCCTAGAACCTGACACATTTACTGGGGGAAGCCTGTGGGATCTTTATTATCTTCCTTGTTGCTCAAACACCAGTAGAGCTCGCACAAACTTCCATGTCCCGTACCACATCTGTAGCTGCGTGGCCCATCCAGACACAGGAGAACTGCATTTGCCTATGGCTGGGCAAACCATACATGCTAATGCAGAAACCTGGAGTAGTCAGCCTGGCACACACAGAGCAAAAAGGCAAGTTGGTCAGCCCATGCTGCAGCTGGATGTTGTCTCTTTTTTGGCTAAAATATAAAGGCTCTTAAGCAGATGTATTTTGAGCATTCATAGTCAACTGAGTTATGAGGTGGAAAAGCATCAGCAACGCAGTGTTATCCAGTATATGCCCTATTTTTCTCCTCCTGGTTCCTACATTTTCACTCCTCTTTAGCTTTCTGGGCACGTACAGTACCTTGTAATAACATGGAAGAACAAGGGCTTCGAGTCTTTATTAATAGCTACTACTGTAATTTTAAAAGGAGCTATTTAGGAAATTCTAATTTTGTTACCATAGGAATGAAGCTGTAGGATTCTGCAGAAGAACAATTTAAACAGCAATGTTTAAGTAATTAACTTCAACTTTAATTCTCTGCTCCATCCAAGCTCCTCTTGGGCATAAAGAAAAAGACTTTGAAAGCTCTCTTCTCCTTAGTGCCGTTTGACTCTAGCCCAAATTAGGAGGTACAGCCCTGTTATCTATAGCAGGGCTTAGCAATGTACCTTCCCACCCACAGAGCATTTCCTCCTCTTCCCAAGCAAAGCAGCTGCAAAATCCTCCTTGGCTCAGGCAGAGCTCCTCATCTGCTTTTTTTCAGCTAGTTTAAAACAATGTTTATGCAACTTTTATACATTAAGAACTGGGTGAATGGAGGAGCATCTAGGTTGGGATGCTCATACCTGATGAGTTTGCCCATTACTCAGTATAACTAGATAGGGGCACTCTTGTGTGCCCCTTTCTGAGCTGGTTTGCTCCTCTTTTTCTGTTTGAAAGGTTTAGGTCTACATTAAGTAAAAAAAACAAAACAGGACAGGTGGTTGATTAGCCGTTCTGCTGGCCTTCCCCAGCAGGCAAGAGGAGACAAGGCAAGGAAGGAGCACAGTGAAAAGCTGACACTCACACTTGCCATTGCCCCCTGTTTCTTTTTTAAACCTTTGAACTGTGGAAACTTGTGAGCAGGAAGAAAATGCAGAAAAGTTTATCGTCCCTGGCTTTAACTCTTTTGAGATCCTATTACTATTCAGATTTGTGAAGAGTGTTCTGGTTTCTCACCCCATGATTGAGAGAGTCTTGGAAGGGACTACTTTGTAGAACAAGGAATCTCGCATCCCTTTAAAAAGATGTCTATCATTAATGAGATTAGGATGTTCCTCAGCTCTCAGTAATGGTAACAGGTCGAATGACTTTCATAGTGTATGAGGGACAGCTTTAATTCTCCACATGTCCTGAAGTACAACATTTCTTTCTTCATGGATGCTTTGACTCTCTCATCCTAAGTCTCAGTCAGTAAGTGAAAAAAGAGCTGTGTCTGTAACTTCACAGATGCTGTCAGGTGGTGAAGCCACTTACAGATTAAGAACCTAATGCGGGGCTCTTCCTCAGCAAACGAAGATAAGCCAAGAAAGCAAGCCAGTGACCATATTTTGGCATGATTTTCTGGCAATTATAGTGGCCTTATTTATCACCCAACATCTCCTGTTCATTGCATGAATCTAGTATGCTCCAGTATTCTGCCTCACGTTCTTCCTTCTAGAGTCTGGCTTATCTTTCAGCTGTCTGGCCAAGTCTATTCCAGTAAGCTATGGTCACAGGATCCTGTCTCAGCAACACATTACAAACTGGTCACAGGGATAGAGAACTACACAATTACACTAAAAAAAGAAGACAGTATCAATACTAATCTAGCAGGGTATTGCCAATTAGACCCAGCTATCTGGAGATTACTTTGTGTTTTTAGCAAAGGTTTAATGGCACTTTCATAGCTCCCACTACCGTTACTGTTGGCTACAGGCAAATAGGTATTTTCAGACACCGCCCCCCTCACACACACACAGAGATACAGACACACACACACACTTATTTCTCTGGAGTTGGCTGAGCTCTTGAAACTGGATCCTTTTATGGGAATGTACAAGAGGGGTTTTCATAAGCAAGCTGGAGAATCTGGGAGGCAGAGCTGGCACTCTGTCATGGTAGCTGATAGCGCTCCACCCCCTTAAATTCACCTTGTTCTGCCCATTTATTTGCGCCTTCATTTCCACACAGATTCACATATGTGGTCACAGTCAAAGGAGGGGACCTTAGTCATATTTTATGTAATATTTCCTTGCGTGTCAAGTGGAAAAAAAGGAAAGAGGAGGAGGATTCTGAAGGACTAGGATGTTTTTATTGGCTTTTCATTTCTTTCATCTCCCACCCAGTTCCAGGACTACAGGAAAACATTTTAACCACAAAATCCTAGTATACTGAAATCTACAAAAAGGATACAACAGGTAAAAAATGGCTCTGGTTGATCCTGTGCTGGCATAGCTCTTTAACAGAGCACTTAACAGGTAGTTTTGTATTTTTTCAAAGATAAGTTCTGAAACTATTAGGAATACCAGGGTGAGGGGACTCTTTTTTTATTGTTTCAAGTTTCCTGCAAATACTTCAACATTCTTTTGCATTATTTTCAATCCAGTCAAAAGACTGGACAACCACAGAAACCATCAACAAAATGTAAGATAAACCAAAAGGAGAACCACTGAAGTTATTTACGAAACTTATGCGTGACAGTGAAATGCGAATACAAAAGAGGGGTGGGGTGAGCATAGCAGGGAAGAAGGAACAGTTTAAATTTATCCCAGTATGTTATCAGAATTCCCTTAGGTAGAATTTAATCTGCATTGTCTTTGAATAAGCAATTTAGTCTCCAAGAACTTCTGCCTCACATATGCCTTTTTTTGTGAAGGCTGACAGAGCTACTTCACTGACAGTGTTCTGGTAAAATACCTTCTGGGTAAATGTGCTTTTATAAACAACTCATTCTGAAGTTAGTGAAACAATAATACATTTATGGGACAGAACCTTGGCACGTCTAATATAAAGTCACTTTGGGGAACTGGAGCTGGCTGACAGCAGCTGAGCCTAGCCTAATGCTCTTCCCAGAATATCCTATCTCCTGGCTTCTCTTGTGCAGATTTTTTCTAGAATTAACAGTACCTTACAGTTCCCAAACTGGCATAAGAGCATTATTAGACTAAGTTTCCTTATTTCTTCATCCCTGTGGGGCAGGGACATGTTAGAGTGGTCACGGAGCTGTCAAGTTAATGCAACACCACCAAAATACCTGAGGGAGCTTGCAACTCTCATATTACACTCCTTATCTCATCGAAGGAAAGGCTGCCTGTAGAAATGGATTTTTAACATTTATGCCTCCCCCTTGTGTTTCTACCACATGAACTCACCAGACTATGTTTATTTCTCAAAAGATCTCTACAAATGCAAACTTTACACATCGCATTTTCTTGGCTTCCTGGTAAATACATAAAACCAGGAGAGCACCGAGAACAAAAATTCTTTGAGTTGTTGAGGTCTAAAATTCCTGTGGAAATCAACCAGAATTACAACTATTACAGAAGTAATGTAATATTTCTTTTTAAAAAAGGGATCTTAGGGGAGAGGGAGCATAATATAAATGCCTTCATCTAGCACAAGCTATGGAGAGACAAACTGAGTCTTACTAATTCTGTTCCACCGGATAAGAGGAATATTGCCACTTACTTCATGAGAAGTGGGTTTGATTTGGGTTGGGAACTTTGTTGCGCTTTCTCTTAAAAAGTGATAAAAGTATTTTTATTCTGGAGAACCTGGAGAAAATTATAGCATAAACAGCCAAGGAAGAGAGAATTCCTGGCCTCATGCTGACCGCCCTAACTAGAATAAGGTCACAGATCCACAGATATCCTTTTGTACAAAGAGTTTGTCTGCACAGAGGGAGGAAAAGGTTGCCTGTTGACAAGCAAAAGAAAAAAAGTAGAAAACAAACATACCTGACTTGCCCACACCGGCCCGACCAAAGATCGCCAACTTCACTTCTGCACTCTTAGCCATGCTGGAAGGAATAGAGTGGTGGCAAACTCACTCAATTATCAAAGTGAAGCAGAAGAACTGTTCCCAGCTCCTGTGTTTGGCTTCACTGTGTCATTGTGACGTCAATGCAGAGCCTGGGGAAGAATACCACAAGGATGGAACTGCAAGGAGCCAGGCTCTCCCTTTCCCCCATCCCCCTCCCTTTTGTCTTTTTTTAAATAGTCATGATAATCGATGCTCCGTTCCTGCTTTAAAGATTGCAGTAACACCACTGACATATTTGGCACTGTTTGTGCAAAACCTACCTTCAGCTTTCTGGCTATTGCTGTTTGCTTCATGCTGGCACTGGAATACTGCAAAAGGTACTCAACAAGGCAGAGTGCCTGCCCTACAAGGTTCCTTATCCTTTCTTTCTCTTTCAGTTGCAATTGCGTATATTTACTGTATTTGACTCAACTGCAATGAATTACTTTTGGTAGAATATTATTTAATAGCTGTGAGCATTCACTAGTAGGGCCTGCAGATAGCTAGTCTTTCCTCGAGCTCTCCAGTTTGGAAAAGGTTTCAATTACTCAGCTGCAGTTGCTTAAAAACCTCTAAGCACTTGTACCTTGCCCATTGTACTAAGCAAATCTGTATCCAGAAAGTTCACTGCTGCCTCAGCTCATACATAAACATTCAGCAAAGCATGGGGTTAGCAAAACAATGCCAGAATTGTTGGTAATGTACTTTTAACAGGCTGTATGGGAATTATCTATGTTCAAGGTTTCGCTACATTACCTTGAGCAAGTCACCTGACACCTCATCTTTTTGATTTGATTTCTCCAATCTGGGCAGTAAAATATATAACCATACCTGGCACTGTAGAATGTTTTAAGATCTTGAGGGGAAAAAATGGCAGCTCAGATGATGATGATGATGATCCTTAGCCTTGACTTAAACATCAAAAAATCACTTTTAAAACAGGGCAGAACTTTACCTGTGACTGTGTTATCAAGGTTTGCTGTTGTGCTGAAGTACCCACTTTAGCCATAAATTCTAACAGTGATGTAGGAAGCTCACTATGTCAGCAATACTTGCTCTCCAGCAAAATACATTTCAAACGTATTTCTTGAAATAAAAGCCTGAGGCTTTTTCCTATTCAAAAAAAAAGCTTGTAAACAGAAAGAGTAAAGACACCTTACACCGAGAAGGGTCCCGATTCATGTCTGACGTCTTAGTGCTCCTGATTCCTTTTGCCTAAGTATCAGATCACTCTTATTCTGCATGGACAGTTAGAAGCACGAACTGTTTCAGGTCGTAGCGGGATGGGCGAAGGGAAGAGATAGGGACACTGGTGTTTGCCTCCTCCGGTCGCCCGCCGGTCCCTAACCCCGCACCGTCGCCTGCGGCACGACCTGCTGCCCCGCGCCGCCACCGCTGCGCGCCCGCAGGTCCGATTCACATCTCTGTGCAGATACGGACTCATCGCTGCCTGCCCCGTAACTCCGACCGGGCGCTGCTCCCCGGCTGGTCCCGGCAGGTGCCGCCCGCCCGGCGCAGGGAGGCTCCCGCGGCTGCGGCCAGCGGCACTGCCCGGCACGCCCAGCTCCGCGATCCCTGCGGGCACCGTGCCACCCTCCCATCCCCCGGCGCCGCATCTTCCCTCTTCGCGGTCCTCCTCGCGTCCCCCTCGTGGGTCCTCCCTTCTCCCCGCACCCGCGGAAAAGCCCCGCGGGCGCGCACCGCTCCGCCCGCCCGCCCGGCGCTCACCTCCTTGCGCGCTGCCGGC
>JAWMRA010000041.1:68080516-68176382 GCA_035584735.1 Pseudotriccus pelzelni
CTCGGCCTTGGCCAGTGGCAGGAAGCCCATCCTGGGTCTGGCTGACATTGACCAGACAGGGCAGCTTCTAACAGAAGACACCCCGTAGCACTCCCTGCTACCAAAACCCAGCCACAGAAACCCACTATACTGGCTTAGCTTCTCTATTATCAACTCGAAATGTTGATGAAGCTACGTATTCTTAAATCAAAGCAGAATGCTGTTTCATGATTGATTAACACAGGTCCACCCAAGCAGTCCCAAATTACAGAAGTATTCTAGAAAGACTCACAATTTCAATCAGCACTAAATAATATTTTACTGTCTTAATAAGATACATCTAAGTGCTACCAAAGTCCAGAGTGTTCTTTCTCTGTGATCTGGAGGAGCTACTTGTTTAAAGTCAAACTTCTATTGGCTTCTTTTTTTCATTCTGGGTGCTTATGGTGTGTTTGCTGGAGGTGTTACTGTTGTGAAAGCCAATGCCATTTGATTCCTGAAATGGCAGAGGAGAGAGGACTGGTAGGAGAGAGGACTGGTGGGACACTGCAAGCCTGACAGCCAACATGTGAAGAAGACATATGAGCAAGAAAGGAATGCTTTGTGGTTTGTTTGGTTTTTCTCTTTCGAAGCTGGAAATCCCATTATAGATGACAATTCTGCAGGTTTCAACAACTCCAAAACAAGATTTGGGCATGAGGATTGTGAAAACTCATGAGAGAATAAAAGATGACAGATTTCAGATGGTCATTTAGGACTTTGAATCCGATGGAACTGAGTGACGTTTCACCTTCTGAGAACCTCTGTGCAACTGAGTCCAAGTTTCTACAAACTGTAGAGCAGATCATACCACTGATGACATGGACAAGGACACAGATTCCTCTGTTCAATTCCTGCAGTAAGGGAAGGGTTATTGAACTCTTGGCTGTTACCTTTGCCACTGTTGTAGAAGAGCAGCCCAGACCTGCAGTGTGAATTGCTCAAGAACAGAGCACACCTGGTCAGAGCTGGATCCTTGCTTCAAAAAGCAAACCATCAGTGACTTGGTTTAGTTTTTCACCCTTCCATCCAGCACTCTAGTTAGAGCTGAGATGATACTTCAAAACTAGTAGAAAAACTACCAAATAAATAGCATGTTAGCACAAATATTTGTAGCTATTACTAAAGGTTCACAGGGAAACATTTAGATTGTTTCCTTAATTTTCACAGAATACGTTCCAAATGTTTTTGTGTTGGCTCTCGGTAATGTACATAAATCTGTTCAATTATGTGAAAAAAATTGCAACTTTGTCATTAAATTGTGAATGAACTTTACTGTTAATTTGGTTTATAGTCAATATGAAGTATTGCTCTTTTAAATTAATATTTCATTTTCTTGTATTTTTCCCTTTAGCTTATAAAACACTGAGTTTATTGTGATGAGTTTTGTTGAGTGTAAGCCAAGGATTTATAACTTCTTTTTCTCTCAATTTTTCTCTCAATATATACAAGAAAAATCAAATAAGTATTTCTAAGATGCAGGGTTTATTCTTAATAAGCGTTTATGTGTAATGGAGTAAATAAGACCACAATCCTGCAAATATTTGTGTTTAGCCTCACATGGACAGGCTTAATGGAGTGGCCAAGGCAGCTGCAGCTTCCCCATTAGTTCCACTTGACGGTGCCTGCATAATCCAGGCTTCAACATTCTGTACCATTTGGGTCCATGAGGTGCCAAAAAAGGCCACAGTGGACAAACAGGGCACATCCCCAAAACAGGGGATGCTCTCCACAGCATCTTCTGGATCTCAGACATGGAAATGCCTCTATGCTATGCCCTAATGCAGACCTTCTGTCTTGGTAGGCGTTTGGCACATTTGTGCAGAGATGTGTGAGCTTGTTTACAGTAGCAAGACTTCTATCAGGTGTATTTAGCTGTGATAAATGTGCAAAGCTGAGGCACACAGCTCAGTAGGAACTATTGCCAAGTACAGTAGCAAGATATTAGCTTACAGTTTACATATATATATATATAAACATATGGCTAATACTTTTCCTGTTGCACAAGTTAAAATAAATAAATTTTGCTAATTTTTGTTTCTTCTCATGATTGACTAGGTTGTATCCTGACAGTCCGTCCTTAAAAATGGGCAAACTGTGAGTCCACACTCACAGGAATACAGCTGTGACTGCTCTGATTCCATCACAGCCTGGTATATTATTATTGGGTTTGCTCTTTGTTTAGGGTTTGCTTTTCTGGTATTATTTTTCCCTCCACACTTACTCAGAACAGGTTTTTGATACTGTAAAATTAATTGATGTATTATCAAAAAGAAAGTAGGGTGGCTGTAACTCTTTTGTACCTATTTTTAATGGTTAAGTATCTACTTGCTTTAAACCTGAAGAAATTCGATTTCTTCACCAAAGTAAGACTGGACTAAAAATAAATCATTTAAAGAATAGTCTGCAAATTAGCTAGTACTCTCCTGCCAGAGAGATTTGTGTTATGGTTTTAATAACATACACTTAGAGAATTAAAAACCACTGGTAACAGTTGCGACAAATTTTGCAACAAATGTGCAATACCAGACTTTATTAAGGAATGAGTTACAGTGCTGTGTCATCTTAATTTCTTACAGATGTATTCATGTTCTTTGAAAGAACCAGTAGAAATGGTCATAAATTCATTTACTATTCACAATAATGAATGCTAACCCTTATTCTTCCTCAGTGGTATTATGATTGCAATCTGGATTGCTGTAGGGGTCCCACTGTAATTCATCATTGCTTCAGTGTTCAAATTCTCTGGTGGAACTAGATATTGGTGTCGACAACATCTGGAGTTTTACATCTCTCGTCTTTTTTCTACCTCCTTCTTTCTGTTTAATCAGGAGAATGAGAAGGGGAAATTGCTGCCATTGTTAATATCTTCAAGATGCTGAATGACTGCTAGGACTTTGGAGAATATTTAGACCTAGAACTTTGAAGGAGACACAGGCCTGTTCAGAGGTGAGACTGAGGAACATCTGCTTTTGACATACTGTAGTGCCAGTTGTCATAGCATGCCTCGGAAGGTGGGAGGCCACTCTCCTATCTTCCATTCTGAAGCCAAGCTGTGGATTTGACATTTCTTTCTTCTCCAGAACATCCACAACATCCTCCAGGATTTCTGTGGGAGACAGCCTAGAATGGAATTAGAAGTGCTCTTCCTCCTACCACTTCTTACTCTCACACTCCTGGATCCTTTTTTCTGTTTCCAACTCGAAGCCGGTGGGTTATGTGACATCCTTCACAGGTCCCATAACTCCCTTTCACAGGAGAGTGTCTTGGCAACCACATACCCCATTTCTTTTATCGGGGCCGTTTCATGTTGTAGTTCTGTACAGTTCTCTCTCTTGTATCAAGGAGAGACATGTTAATGTGGATTTTAAGTAGGAATCTTTATCCATGCCTGATTAAATCCTGACTTGCTTCCCACCCAAGTAATTCAGATGTAAATCCATTCTCAGAGGCAGGGTTTAAGGGAGCTCAGGGATACACTGCAAGGTAAACCTTAAGTGTGGGCTGTTCCTTTGCATAGAGTAAGTCTGCTTGTCTTACAGCATATGACAATAGACTGCTTTGTGGAAATGTGACCATGGTACAACAGACACATCAAATACACGCATCAACCTCTGTCCTTCCTTAAAGGGCCTGATAACATATGCAGCAAGGTGCTGTTATTACTGGGCATGGCCAGGTAGCAGGATGGGGACACACAGTGCTGTCAGAGAACATCCATAGACATCACTAAATGGGCTCACCCTGCAGTCCTATGGCTAAGGCAAAGACAAATGTAGCAGTTCCTGCCATAAAGAATATTTAGTTATATTTATGAAGACTTTGGTGTCATAAAATGATAGCATCCTGACTCTAAATAGTGTAGTATTTATGGATAGTGTAGTCTTGTGAGTTTGGAGGGGGATGGAATCAGAACTCTTCAGCAAAAGACAAAATTCAAGCCTGGCATCATATACAAAGCACTGGCTAAAGGAAGGGTAAAGATAAAAGGGGGAAAAGGGAAGAAATTGTCACCATGCAAATAATTTTCTTGACTTTTTTGTCTAAGTTATCCAGAACTGAAATGCTTCTTTTTATGTTAGCCGGACCACTATATTAACAGAAAATGAGATTTGTTTGTTTGTTTAAAGAGAAACAGACTTTTATGCTTTTCTTGTTTTCTCACTGTGTATAAGAGACAGCAGTTTTGTTTATAAAACCCAGTAATGTTTATAAATTCTCCAGAAACATGCTCTTGTGCTTTCTTCTGTCCTGTCTGCTGTGCTTGGGAGAGGACCACATCCACATCATCCACATTCAAATATAGCCCTTAAAATTGCTAACATCCACTTGAGGAACATTTGTCCACAGATATGTTACGACCACTGCTTATCATGCTAAGTAATATTTTTACAACCTTTGTCCTTCACCTGTCCAAATCCATCAGTTGTGTTCCAGGACTGTGAGCGTGCCGTGCTAGAGAACCAATCTTTGTGTACCCAAACACTCTGCAACTGGAATGGTCTCTGCACAGTTCATGGCATCTTGTGAACATCTTGAAGGAAAAATAGTAAGTACATTTTTCAGTCAAGGGCTGAATGATCTGCTGTCCATCAGTCTTGCAAACTCAAATATGATTGACCTATCCAGGGCTGTTAGGAGCTGAATTATTTCTTCTCTCATTCATCTCATCATCCATCATGTGTGCTTAGATTATGTAATTTTGCCATGAAGTGTACCTGTGTATTGTTTCTCTTTGGTGCTGTTTTAGAGAATGATTCTCTGGAATTTATATTGCCACTTTTCTCCACAATATTTGGGGATCAGTTCTGGAGGGGAAAAAACTCACCAACTACTTAAATGCTTGACTCTTACGACATTTTAGCGTCATCTAAATACTTTTTTGGAATTATCCCTGAATTCATTATGCGTAAAACAACGAAGAGATTCAAGCAACCTTGGACTCTTCTCTGTTCAGGGCACAGCTGGTCAAGGAAATGAGCTCTTCCAGCATTATAGGAAATAGTTAGAGCTTGTAACAGATGCTGAGCATTTCTGTTCTGCTCTGTGACTGTAGGATGTGAGGTGATGGCACTAGTGAAAAATCTGTCCTCATCTGGAAATCATTATTGCTAACCAATCTAGCTTTGGCATACTAATTACTGTCGTGATGTTGCTTATCAAAGTTTCTGTGAGCTGGTTTCTGGGGCTGTGTGTGCAGTAAAAGTTTCAGGGATCGACAAAGAATTTTAGGCACCATTTGTAAATGAGTAATTAATGAGCCAGCATAAAAGTTCATTAGGACAGAATAAGAGAAGCAGTCAGAGATACTCTCCAAAGAAAAAGAAAGAAACATTAATGAACGGATGTTACAAAACCGAATTTCTCAGCATGTTTCCTGTGAGGTGGAGAAAACTCTGTAAGGACTAATTTTAAAAAGCAATTAGTAATACCACAAGTTCATAAAACTTTTATGCACACCTCAAATTCCTATAGATTCCCTGTTCAACTGATGACAAAGCTTGAAGGGTTCAATAAGAAGCAGTAATTAAAATAGCAGAAAAAGAATACCTGAGATTAAGTCTAGTTTTTTAACCAGGGTTCCCATCTCCATATAAACACAAATCCCATGGAAAACAGTGTAACATTTTTATGGAGATAACTAACTAAATAGTAGCTAGCTTATTTAAAGTGTTCATTATTTCAGTATCCACTGATAGTAGGATAGCAGGAATACAATTAAGAATACTCTATAAGTAATGCTATTCTCTAATGTCTACACTACACCCTTAATTAGCATGGTATTATCCATAATAATAATGTTTTTTTAAAAATTCATTAAATGTTTGGCATGCTAGTCAGACAAAAGACTAAAAGAGCAAATGATTCATTTTTAAGTACTTACAGCTAATACTTAAAATTAGTTTAACTTCTTTTTTCTTTTGGCTTTATCTAGAAAACATTCCTACAGAAAACCCATAATTTAGAGCAATGAATATAGCTGCAATATCCTTGCATGATTAAAGAACATCCTGTACAATGGTACATTGTGTTTTTCTCATTTGTTGCTTGGGTGTTCTGCCTCAGGAATGAAATAGAATGTTTTCTCTAATGTCACAAATGATTGCAGTTCAGCCACTTCATACATGCAGTTGCAGTACAAATGAGCACTGAGAAAGAATATATTAAGTGAAATAGCTTAGTTATAAGAATTTTAAAACACTTTGGCTGGTGTGGGTTAAATTTATTCTAAACTTTGAAATTGTAAACAAAAATACCAGTAGTTTTACCACAGTCAAGATGATTTCTATTTACAGATTCTATTTACGTCTGGTTAGGGACAGAGTTAATCTGAAGTCCTTGTAGCAAAGAATGAAAGATTAAGACTTTTCTTTTGTGTTCCAGGCTGAAACATCAAGACAACAGCTCATTGGTGCCCTTGAAGCAAAACAAGGAGACACCAACGTATTTGAAAGTGTTGTGCGTAAAGCAGAGAATGCAGAGTATCTCTTTTTGGTAAAGTAACACTGATGAATGGAGCATAAATGGTTTTAAGTATCACTACTAATATAAAAGGTCATCAGTTGCTTACCTAAAAGTTTTGGCAAAAAATGTTAGAAGATAGTTGTGTTTCAAATTTGATCATGTCTGTTTGGGAAGTCTTTAAGAAGTCATGATAATAATGAAGATTTCCCAAGCACACTTTCTGAGTTTTCTGTTGCTCTGAACACACCAACTCTTGTCTAAAATTACTGTTAATTGAATCAGTATTCATCTTTTGAGTGATTTAATTAATGAATGTGGAATCTGACATGTCTCATACCAATCTGATGTCCAGATAACAGAGATTCAGTATTTTGTAAATACTAGTTCTGTTCTAGATCTTTTCAAGGGGGCAGCCAAAATGAGGGAGCCCATACCACCCATCTTGCTAGGATATGAATGTTTCTCTGTGTATAGGTTACTCTATATTGTGACCTCTCCTGATTCAGTCAGAAAATGGGCTGAGATTTCAGCCTGAGTACCACATGATCATATGTGGAGAGTGCCTGTAACTAGTGTCTCCTTTCTCAGTGTTACTGTTAATGGAATCCTGGTAAAAACAGCTAGGGGTGAGTGAGTGATTTCACCCACTTTTAGCCATTTAAGACACATCTAGTCTAAGCTACTGATCTAACTTGCTGCAGTCCATGGAGTTACCTCTAATAGGCACTTCATCTCCTCTCTCTCTGAAGGCATCTTGGAGGCTCCAGTGTTTCAGTACAACCTAGCAATTTACTGCTGATATAATCTACCTTCAACTTCTCACCTGGCTGAAGACTGGTCACAGGCATGCTACCTCCTTTTAGAGTCAGGCACCTATTTCGGTGAGATGCATCAAGTTTATCACACTCATCTTTTTTTTTTTTTTCCCCCATTGACTTTGAAATTATTTAATAAAGTAGCTCAGATGGAGCCACGTACTATTGGTCAATGAAGGCCTATTTCCACCAGAAGTCTTGAAGTTTAGTTCTCAAGGTCCATCCCCATTTCTGAAGAAGTGACTGTCCTGCAGCTGGAGGTGTAGGACTTCTCTCCAGGAGTTAAAAATTTGGCATTCATATTCTATGCAATATGACACACCAGGCAATTTTGTGGCTTTCATTCTTGTTTTTACAGAAGAGAAATCTATAAAAAAGTAATGCATTTATGGTACAATTTTGTATATAATTTTGGTCTATGGACAACTTTTTGTTTTCCAGACCACAGAAGAAGTATTCTGGAAAGCTTCATGTACGTAATTCATGAGAGCTTTTCACCCAAGAAACTTTGCTCTTAGCTCGTGGTTTTGTCTTCCTCCAACCTTTACAATCAAAAAGCTTATACAGACACTTTAATGGTGACCTGAAACCTGTCTGCCTTTATTATAACATCTGAACCAGTCACTGTTATCACCTGCAGCTAAATAAAGGGCTTGATTGTGCCTTCTCTTGAGCCTTAATGGGGTAGACAGTTTGGTTTTATGGAAGTCCACTATGGTTCTCAGTGCTAATTTCAGTTACTCCCCTGGCAACCCCAAGCATTTCAAGTAAAATGACCACCTCCAGATGCACACAGCTATTTAACATGGGCTTCAGGGTAGTACCTCTTAAAAGGCACAAACTAGCAATCTGTATATAGAAGTTGGAATTCCTAGGCTGAATTTCAAATGAAACAAAGATATTTTCCCCTTTTAGGTTTTCTGGGGATGCCATGGTGAGAGGAATGCGTTTTATGTTGTGTTTTTTTAAGGCAGGCTGCGTGTGCATTCCATGGCCCTGTGCCATCTGCATCATTAAGCCACCTTCTTCCATGATTTATATAAATCTTGCGAGCACCAAAACTCTGCTAACTATCCAGCCAAACTAAAAATAACCTCTGAAAATAATCCAATGTAAAAATTTGCCTTCCAAGAGAAAAAGCAGTCTGTTCTCTATAGCCCTTCAACTGTGTTAAAACACTGATGAAGTTACTGTTTACTGATGATACCAAGAAATCTAAAGCAACTAATTTCTTGTAAGCTGCTTCTGTGTGATAGTTAGAGAAACCTGGTGTAGGTGCTGATTTAAACTATTAAAATGCTGTTAGATTAATGCTATACAAGAAATATATTGAGCTCTTAAGATTACACATGCTCTGAAATTTCCCTAATGGGGTGCAAATTTATTCCTCTTTTTTTTTTAATTGTGTCACTATTGAACACTCATGCTATATTTTTCAACATTTTCCTGATTGTGTTCCTTTTTCACAAGACTAATTGGAAGATTGTATTAATGAACAAAAATTTGCAGAGCAAAACCAACACTATCAGAAGGGCTGTTCATTAAATCATGCTTTCTGTGTATACCAGCTTAAAACAACCCTAATATTTTAACTACTCTGTAAACAACCAGAAGCTGGGGATGTGGTTTCATAATTTCTAGGGGCCTTTATTTTAGGAAGGGACATTCAGCTATTTGAGTGCTGCTCTGTTGTCAGTGTAGAAAAGGACGGATTCCTCCAGGTAACTGGGGACACCTGCAGAACTTGATTTCTGGTTCGTGTAACTCTTGACAGCAGCATCTCCTGATCACTGCTTACAAAAAGGGACTGAAAATGTTTAGCCTCCCTATATAAAATTAATTCCTTGGTGTCCTAGTTAGAGCATCCAGGACCAGTTCATCACTGTGTGGGTGTAACCCACATTCTAAACCCTCTATGTCATTTCCCAGAACCTGTTAACAATAGATCACTTGCAGCAGCTGCCCAGAGCACACCTGATCTCTCAGATTATAAACTGGGTGTTAAGAGGCCTGTGAGATAGGAGGATGTTTCTGTCCTCATACCCACAACTCACAATCACCAGTTGTAGAACTCCTTGCCCTGGGGAAGGTGCTGGGCATTCCTACCTGAACCTGAGTGTTGATAATCTTGGGGTGTTGGGACTTCTGGTACTGCTTGTGGGATACAGAGGAGGGCCAGAACCTCGACCAGACTGCGACCATCACCCGCACCAACAGGTTTTTCCTCTCCTTGTATTTTCGAACCTAGGGGGCCCACGTAGGGCTCAGCGCGGGGGTCAAAGCACACCATTCTGTTCGTGCCTCAGGGTGCCAGGTTATAATCTGTCCTTTTGTGGGTTAAAACCAATTGTTCATCTGTATAACTGTATTTATTATATTATTTTTATTAAATTGTAATTCTGATTTACAATCTGTTTTGAGTTGGGTTAATTTCTCCTGGTGGTTTGCCTTTAAACCAGCACACTTGGAATTAATCTCTTTGCCTCCTAAGACTCACAGCTCTCTTAGGTATCTTCCCGCTCCTGTGTCAGGTAAGGGAATGGTATGTAGGGATGTAGACTCCTAGAAATACTTCTTAATGACTACACCAGCCACAAATGGTTGTTACATGTGGCCTCTGAATTTATTGGAAAAGGTTCATTGCATACTACATGTGGTGTAAGGCTTTGAAACGTGATAGCCAGCCATCTCCTGCCACAGAGAGAAAAATTTCTAGACAGGGACCTTATCAAAACTCTGAATATTTTCATTTAATATATAAGAAAAACAGAATAATAACAACAACAACAAAAACCCAAAACAAAACCGAAAACCACCAGACCATTGATGGCTACTTTGTAATGTGTTGGGTTTCAAACTGCTGAGAGTGAAGCAGAGCAGCATTGGAGCTCTGTAGCCAAATTCATAACAAGAAATGCTTTCTCTCTGTTACCAGGATAGTAACATTGTCTGAATGAGCATTCCCAAAAAGAAGTGGGGTGGAGAAGCTTCAGTTCTTATGTCTGCCTGGTTTAATAGCTGAACTCTGAAAAGCTTTGTCAATCCCATGCAATGAATCGGGAGTATCTGAAAAAAGTGTTGGAAACGTTTGTTAACAGTAGGGTTTCAGTGATTATATTTAAACTATATTTACTGAAGGCCTATCTCTGATGCTATTGGTCTCAGACAGCTGCACTTACATTTAAGCACCACCTTTAAACCCAAGTTCCTACATCTCCTGATGTGCGGGGATTTTTGTTTGTTTGTTTTTCTTTCTTGTTTGTTTTGTTTTTTTGTTTCAATGACTGTAACAAGCACTGCAGTGTAGAAAGTATGCTTTTATTTCTAGCCTATCTAATCTATTTTATGATATGGTGTTTTAGGATGTAATGGTAATTTTATCCCCTGGTAAGGCACACTAATTGTTAGTCCATGACTGGGGGATGCAGAGCAGAGAAGTTGACTGTGTTGGTTGTGGCTCATTTTAGTATACATATTCTGAACTTGGAAGATTGTACAGATTAGCACAGCCCTGTGCATGGATGACGCACAAATTTGAGTTTTTTCACATCATGTCATGTGGTCATATGTCCCTGGACACACTTGAGCTTGTCTGTCCTTGAAGCTCAGCAGGGTTAGACTCCAAAAGCCAATATTGGTTGCAGGCTTCCAGCTTAACAGAAAGGGGAAAAATGTCACCCTGAGGACAATCAGACCTTGGAAAAGGCTACCCAGAGAGGCTGAGGACTCTGTTCTTGCTTAAAACCCAGCTCAAGAAAGCCACGGGCAAGCAAGTCTGAAATCAGTGTGGAACCTGCTTTCAGCAGGAGGCTGGGGTAGAGAACCTGCTGAGGTAGCATCCAACCTGAGTTATTCTAGAATTCTGTGGTCTGAGGTTGAATTTTATGTATTTTAATGCCTTTATGTAATTTTTGTTGATAAAGTTGCATGCTTACATGAGTTGTCTGTAGTGATAACATTCAATAATTATGATAACTGTATCATAAGAAAGAGGTCATACTTTGGCAGGAATAGAGAAAAAGAATTTTTAATAGATTTCTAAAGATAGCACTAATTGCCATAAGGCTTACACTGTTTATGCATAGGAAAATTTTTCACCAATTGCTAATGACAGACTAAGATAACAGTCTATAAATGGAGTAAATAGTTAAAAATAGTAATAATAATAGTAAATCGTTAAAAATAATTGCAGTACAGTTTCTTAGGGTAAAAGCCTTTTTTATTCTCCTCTTTAAGAAGTATAAATGACCAAAACCAGGGGTATGTTTGTGATAGAAGCAGAATAGGCTGCAGTATTCTAAACTCACAGAAATTACATGATTCAGATATCACATGAAAGTTTTGCTTTCCAGCATTCACCCACAACTAAGCTTCTTGTTTATTTAACAATATACTAGTTTTTCTTTCAGATGGAAGAACAATTACTAGGTATTTTGAAAGCGCATGTTTTTGGTTTTGGTCATTTATCCTTCAAAATATGCAATTACTTATACGTGTCCAAAGATGTCTATTTCTTCATTGTTGAAAAAGAACTAATTCATTGTCCCTTTGGCTATTTCGAAGACCAGGATGGCAGTGTTGAAGGGTTTAAAAATGTGAGAAGTCTGACATTTTCCAAATATTAGAATATACTTTTGTACATTGCAAAAAGGATTGACTGTTTCAGGGAAGGGAAGGTGTGTGAGCACACACACAGGCTGGCTTTGAGGAGAGAGGGGCTGAATTTTGGCCTTGATTTAGGTATTTTTCAGCTGTGATGCTCCTTAGTGGAGCCTGTCAGTTAGAGCTCACTTTTGCTCGGGCTATGAAATCCAGTCCTAGCGCAGTGGTCTTTGCCAGTAGGCATGTTTTGCTGGTTACTTTTAACTGTAATTAGTCCTAATGTCTTCAGGAATGTGTTGTTGGGAGGAAGGTGTTTGTTATATGGACTACATGCAACAATGGCAAAGTCCTTTAGGGGGAAGCTTGGCGAAAAAGGCTGCGTTTCGGGAAAATAATCATTTGCATCATATAATTAAGAAATGTCTCACTAAGTATACACACAGTGAAGGTAAATTATGAAGGCTTTTGGACAGATTAAATCTGGAATTTCATATTGTGTGCATTCTTTTTGTGATTTTTTTTCTATGTAATATATTTAAATGACACACAAAGTGCATATTTGATCTGAAATTATACAGAAAAGACTAGTAACACAATACCTGACAAGCAGAGAGACAATTCAAATAACTTTGGGAGCTGCAGCTGCTATGAAAGGTGGCAGCTTTCTTTGTTGGAGTTTCATGTGGTAAAGATGCTACAGCACTGTTCTGTAACCTGTAGGAAGGAATATGAAGACAAACAGATATTTAATTACAGTTCTTAAAAGAACATGAATAGAAATTTAGATTTCTGAATACCTTTTTGAACCTGTTCTTCACTTTCTGCTTAAATTAGGCTACACTCAGACTCCAGAACCTGGGAATAGTCTTTAGATTTCCAGGCTGTGTGCATGTCTAGATGTATTTTGATGCAAGTCAAGACAAGACCCCAGCATGACCCAGCAGTTGTAATCTGCCTTGCCTCTACCAAAAGGCAGCTGGAAGCCATCTGGCAGTAACAAAAAATGCATCTTCTCATATTTCCACAAATCAGTATAAATGTGGGCAGCTTATCTGGGCCCTGGCTCTATCAGGACAGTGGAACTGATCATATTATTCAGGATACCACAGATCCGTTGATGTTCTCAACATATTTCACTAATTCTTAACATCCGCCTATTCTAGGACCAGCTCAGCTTGCTTTTCTTGCTGAGGGCTGCCCCACTGCATGTTTTTGTCAAAACACACCAAAGGAAAAACATGCACAAGATTATATTAATATTAACAGTAAAGAATTAACATGCATCATATCACTGACTTCTAGCAAAGCAGATTTTGTTTGAGGGATCGTGTGTGAAAGTCCTTAATTATAGTAAGTTTAGCCAGAAGCATTCTTAGCTCACAGAAATATGTACCTAGATACACTTGCTTAATAACCATCTGGTTTTTTGTAGGATAGTCAAGTAACACTCCTTTGAAAAAGAGCAACTAAGTGCTCAACATATTAAAGAAAATCAGGATTAATTAATTGTTTACTACATTATAAGAAATTTGCATTTATAATAAAAATACTAAATATTTAAAATTCTAGCACTCTTATCGAGATGCAAGTAGGAACAATCTGCTTAGAGTCATTTGTCTTAAAGTTAACTTCAGCTGGTATTGTTGCTTACTAGATTAGGCAAGATGTATTTCAGCTGATAAATAAAGAATGGAGGTTTTGCTAGATGCTGCATTCTCCTTAAATCACAATTGACTTTGAAAGGATTTGCTTTGCTTCTTATGTAGTTTTTCTGTTATACGGAGTGTCTGAGATGAGCTTTGACCAGCTTTGCAATGAGATGTGATTACTTTCTACTGCTCTATTTAACTGCAAAAATTGCTGTGATCTGCAAATCCGCTCACATGCTGAAGTTCAGACTGAGCTATTGTTAGAGCTATGGAGGGACATGGAAGTCAAGAGATGGTGTTCTGCCTGCTTTTGAGAAGGCAAAGAGCAGATTTTGTCCATCAATGTGCAATATGATGGTGTCAAGTATAGTAGCCTTTGAAAATTATAAGGTTTTCACAAAATTTTATCAAATAATTTCAAACAGAAAAACATGGTAAAATTGCTTGGGAGTTGAAGTCTAGAGCAGTGTGAAGGGCTGACTTTAATATGTTTTAAATTCAACTAGAATAAAGGAAAACCAAATTTATCAGTGCCTCACAGGTGAATGAGAATTTAGTCCCTAGCATACCACGGATTTCTACCTCAGTGATTTTTGCCAGAAATATTGTGAATTTGTTTTTGTAAGACTTGCTACATCTACAAGTTAATCATCTCCCACAAACATGCAGGCCTCTAAAGCTTATTGAAGTATAGTAATGCATTTTAATTTCCTTTTTCTCTTCTTTGTTTAAGTCCTCTTGGTTTATGCTTGTTATCAGGAAGAGATTTTTGGCAGAGAAACCTGTGTTTTTTCCCTTCTCATCACAAAGAGGAGGAAAATTATACTTTAGTACAGTTTTGTGCAACTGTACAGCAGGATCTATGGAGGGAAAGACTTTTTTTCCTAGTGACCAGCTGCCTGAAACCAGCAGTGCATGAACACATTCATTCACCCAGATAATAATTTCCCAGATTTGATTTAAGACACTTCATTGAAGTTATTATGTTAATGTAAAAGAGCAACAATATATGAGTGAATCAGGCCTTAGGCCTTGATTTTCATCCAAAAGATAAAAGCAAATGAAGAAATTCAGAGAACAAAACAATGGGTAAAGAACTGGAACTGAACCATTTCTGGAGGGAGATTTAGGACTTAATCCTGCAAAGAAAAATCTTCTCTGGCCCTGATCCAAAACCAGTACTCAAGTCTTAACTCTAATTCCATCAGCAGTTTCACTGAAGCCAAATATCTGTCTGAGTGCTTTGTAAACTGGGGCCAGAATATCAATGATTTGCAGGACTAAGCCCTCAAAGAAATGATCTTGGTCAAGTGATAAAGACTGGTAATGACCTGAACTTGTAAGAGAGATAGAAGGATCTAGTCAGGGCATATCAATGGGTTGTCAAGTCAAGTGAGTATCTGGGAAGTTGCAGCAAAACCTACTGAAAGAAAACAGCTTTAGTATTATTTAACCTTTTTTAACTTCTTTTTTTTTCCCAAATAAAATAAGTTCTAAATAGATTTTGAAATAATACAATGTTTTTGAGAACTGATAATTTTTGTTGTGGAAATTTTTTTTTTCCCTCAAACTTTCTATCCAAATTTGTTAGGTTATAAATTAGAACCAGAATTTAAGCATATGAGAATGCCTCCACATTTGTTCTCTGAGTGTAGAGGTTGTTTCCTGGCTTTCTTCTGAAATAAATACTTCTGGTGTCCATTCTTGTTACTGAAGCAGTATATATCACTCTTCTTTTTGCAGTTTAGTGGTACATGTATATAAATGGTATATGTAATATATTCTTATTATTTGCCATCAGCATACTGATGCAGCCTATATCATAACCCATGCCTTGCAGATTGCTGTTGCTTGAGCTGAAATCTTTATTAAACCACTTACACTGTTTGTTCCATGGTTCCTACTCTTTTCCAGTAGACAGGAGAGAAGTATTTAGGCTGTGGGGGTAATGGGCAGTATCTGAATGGTGAATTTCTTTTCATAAGGCAAGTATGCCTGTGGCAACGTCAGTGGAGATGGAAGTAGATACTGGATAACTACTTGACACTGAATGTAGGTTTGGTAAGAGCATTCCATGCTGAGAGCAGCCCAGAGCACTCAGAGACTGCGCAAAGCTGGCCAGTCTGCCTCAAGGAGTGACACCAAGGACTGGTTTTGGGGAGTCGGGATCTGCCTATGGTCTCTCCCCTCTAAGGTCAGGTTGTGTTTCAGCAAAGGGATCACACTCCCTGACCCTCCCAGCCCAGGGACCCGCATGCTGGCAGAGTCTGCCTCCTGGAGTGGGAGAGTCACCCTGCCACTTCCTCCCATAGCTGGGCTTTGTGTGGTTTCAAGTCCTGCAGGGCCAGTTATATCTGGCGTCTAGGACTGCTGCATTTTGAGTTCTGCATATTCCTTTCCAAACCAACTGTGATAAAAATTTAATTTATAAGCAGTGATTTGTCCAAATAACCCAGGAATCCGTAGCTCGTATGTGGCTCAGAGTTCAGCTTCAATTTTGAGCTCACGCTTATTTTCTTACAGCAAGTTCATTTAGAACTCCTCACACTTCCCAGGATTTGCATTAACATCCAGTGTTGTTTGTTTTGGGATTTTTCTTGGATATTTCAGTCTTGGACTATGATTTGTGCCATTTGAGACAGGATATTTGGTTCCAGACATAAAGTTTACATGTAGATTTAATCTGAGCTGTCTCTAGTTATGAGTACATTCAGCGGAAGAGAAATGGGGAGAAAAGAAGGTGACTAAATTCCTCAGTGTGTTCATGTTCAGTTTCATTTGTATTTGGACAGAGATTTGAAACGATTTTCAAGTTATTTAAACAGACTGCCTCCTTATGTCTTAATTTAAACTGGACATCTTTCTAAATAGATGTTTTTAAAAGCCCTTCTATAAACTAATAATTAATTACTGATGCGATGCAGGAATTCCTAATTCAGAATCAATGGCTTATGTATTTTACTGTTTCCCTGGATGATATACTGGTTACTCATTAAGATGATTAAGAGGAAGACATGAATGAAAGTAACTGCAGATGGTTCTTAAACTGCTGGAGTGCTACATCCAGATTTCGGATAGAACTCCAGCTGTTTATGTTCTCAGTATGCAAAGCAGAGGTTGCCCCACAATTAACTTTTACTGCAAGCCCCCAGCCAAGACTTTGACTACCCAAATGCTTACTAGGAAAATTTCTACAGTCTACCACTTCATTTTCATTTTTGCCACACTTCATTATATGTGGTTAAGCGTTAGATAGCAAACTACCAACAAGGGTCCTTTTGTCTACTACCCTATGTGGGAATCATCTCTCCTTAGTAGGGAAGATGTGCTTTTGCAGTTCAACCAAGCTGGTAGTAGTCTTTCTGTATTTGCTTTTCCTTAAGAAAATGCAGTTCATGCCCTTTCCCACTGAATAAATGGTTCTAATTATCTGAAACATCTCACTTTTTTTCCAGTGTTTAATCACGGGCTTCCAAAAAGCCCGAACTTGGAACAGAGCCTTGAAATTCTGCATGACCACAACAGTTGCTCTTATCTGACTTAATCTTGCCCACCTCAGGGATAATTTAGAGCTATTTGATCTGCTGTGCAAAACACATCCAAGGATATTGACCTATAGCCTCCTGCAATCCCACTTGCTCACACAGGATAGTCCAGGGTTGCTTTGGTTCAATTGAGAAATAATATTTTCTAAAAGTAGCCTCAGTGAAACTTGTGGGGCTGGCTACTTGTTTAGGAAGTGTGTGAAAGTACCTAAGTCTAACCTGGGATAATGCTGCTTTCTTAATAAAGACACTTGCCAGGGTGGTAGAAAATAAAACAATTAAAAAACCAAAACAGTCTATATCATTAACAACATTCCTGAAAAAAGGAACCTACATTTAACTGAAAGTCTGTGGGTTTTTCTAGTGCCTAAGAAGACTGAAGTATTCACTTAGACCATTCTACAACTTTACCTGTTACTTGTTCAGGGTGGGGGAGGATCCTTAAACAAACACTTGCGTACAATGTTTGTTGTGCTCTGGAAGTGGCTGCCTCTCAGTACTCTGATGGCTTCAGGCAAACTGGGGTTAATCATATACTCTGCAGAAAGTGGAAAACTAGTGGCCTCTTGGGTGTTTAGATTTGAAACTACTATTCACTCTGCATAAGACAAAAAAGAAGTGTTATCCCAGGGAGCAATCCTTTTTGTTGTTGCTTTCTGCTGCTAGCTGAATGACTTGATATTCTGAGAAAGTTAACTCAGATGGACTTCCGAAGATGAATGTGTAATTAGGGGTATAATCCAGCTCCATATCTGAGAAACTGTGTAAAAGCAGTGAGAAGGAGCTGTATAGCAACAGTCACATGTGCTCCTTAAGCCCGATGCTGATAGTGACTCCTTGGCTGGTACCGTGTGACCTTTTAAAGGCTTGTAATGGAAAGAGGAAGAAATGTCTCCTGGCGGTAAAAATCTAGTTTACCCTTTCATTTAGGATAAATTAACTGCTTTGTTGAAGTGACAGTTTACCCTGTTGGAATGCCAACAAAGGCAAAAAAATGTGAGCATGCCTGCCTGGCACAAAGCATGGAAGTAAGTCACATGCCTCTATGCACCTCTGGTTTACTGTGCCAAGGCTAAATTCACAGAAACTCAGAACTTGAAATATATGTGAGAATGTACTGGATGCAGCATCAAAGCCCTGACTTGATCACTGTCATCCATTCACAGTCTTGCAGAGTATAGTAATGCATATTTTCTTGCTTATTCTTAGATCTGTAGTTTGACCCATGAGAATTATTTTAACTCTCACTGAGGTCGGGGAAGTAGACAGGCTGCACTAGACCTTTGATGTATTAGCTGATTAGAGCTTCTGGCAGCCTTCAGGATGGGGTTTCTCAGCAGCAAGTTCTCCAGAGGATTTCTGAGGGTGGGATTACTGTTAAGTTTTTTTTCTTGATCACAGTCCTGCTCCTAATAGAGTGTTTGAAACAAAGGTTCAAATGTTGGCATATTCTCCTATGGCATAGCAGTATTCACAGTAGATAATTTCCCTATCTGAAATAAGCTACACAATTTTATTTTTTTTCCTGATCAATGGTGTATTCAGATGAAGCATTACCTGTGATTACAAGTATAGTTATTAGTGTTTCTGTACTACTTTTCCCAAGTTCATGCAAGTTAATGTAAAAAGAAAAAAAATCATAGAAGTTATGTGATTTCTTTTTCTTTAAAAACAGGGTATCAAGTATTGAGAAATCAGGACTTCCTGATATCTCAGATGCCTAGGTTAGAAGTATAGTCATTGTTCAGCTCTGATACAGTCTTTGTAGAAAGTTTAACATCTGAATTTCCCCCCAAAATGCTAATTCTCTCCAATGACTATAGAAGAATCTTGCTGTACCTAGGTTCTTAAATTTGATACTTAAATTTGGATGAGATTAGTTCCCCTCACAACTGCTAGCACCTTCCATGGCTTACTTCTACTTCTCAAAAGCTTTGAGATCTTTGACAGAAATATAACTGCAGTTTCTTCTTTCCTTTTTTTTTCCACTCCTTTTTGTGACTGGATATGGACCTTATTGGGGTACACTGATAAACCACTGGGAGATTATCAAGAAATAGTATCCTTCAGACAGTTTAAAATAGATTCGAAGTAACCAAAATGCAGAAGATGCAGTGTATCCTTTCACCAGTCCCACAACATGTGCAGGTTAATCGAGCCGTGTAAAATAATGCTCTTCATTGCATGTGTAATTTTAGGTTTAAGGAAATTTTAAGAGTCGAGGAGATTTTAAAATAATCTTTTGCTCCCTTCAGTAGTTAATCACAAGCTGTTAGTGCTGTTTTCCCTCCAGTGCTTCTACTACAGAAGGTGAAAAATTTCTTTCTCTCGTCCAGCTAAGTAAGAGAGCTGGGATCCTGAGGTGTGTAAGATCTCTTTGGCTTCCAGTACAGATGCTACAACTGAGCAAAAGTTCCTTTCCACCTCCGGGCTGTATCTCCTTATTACAATATGTTGCCAACATTAATGCAGGAATTCACACTGTTGTCATCTTCTCTTGCTGCTGTTCTCAGAGTCCCACCTACAGACTTTTAGAGGAAGAAACTTTTCCATTCCACCTTCTTTTATGCCCCTTTAACAATTGGGTCCCTGCCACAGGCATGGCTGAATTGTTTACACCTGCCTTCCCAGCCCTTTGAGCCACATCCAAGCTCCATCCCATGCAGCTGCCACTTTATCACCCATCCCTGATACACCAGAGTATCAAGCCACAGGAGAGGCTGCTGCCTTGTACTTCCCAATTACTCTCTTAACTGTATTTTTTGTGTGGTTAGGAGGGAGAAGAAGGAGGAGTAGCCCAGACAAGATGACCTTAGTGCTTCCTCTGCCCTTTTCTGTGGGTTCGAAAGGCTCTGGACTCCCTGGATGAGGATCAGCTGGTATGGTGTGATAAAGTGTGTACACGGCTATGTTGCTGTATTTGTCATTTAATTTCTGTACCTTTGATTGTCATGATGATATAGAGGGCTAAACCCATATGCAGCTCATGCTATATTATAGGTTGATGAGGTCTAGGGGGAATTAGTATCCTCCAGCTGCTCATTTGTGGAGAAAAAAGGAAAACAAGAGAAATTATGAATACTCTCTCTGACTTGTAGCAATACTTGAAACATTGAGGCTTCTGGAATAAATCCTTTGCCCAAAGGAGCCTTAAGTGTACTGAGCCTGGAATGTCTATTTGCACCTCCTTCGAGCTTGTCAAGGTTGGCCAAGTACAGGCCACAGAAAGTATCAAGCAGAGAATATAGTGAAATCTAATTATTCCAAAAATTTTATCAGTCTAGAAAACACATTTAGGAAACCTGTAAATGGGCTGCAATTAAACACAAGTATCAACAAACAAGTTAATTCAACGCTGGAAAGCATCTTACGGCAAATGCCCAGTGTAGGTTGAAAATGAACAAGTGATTTTTGAAATGGAAAATACGAGTAAAAAGAAGATGACTGTGTTACATCTTCAGGCCCCTATGTGTAACCCAATCCTTAAAAACCGATCCAACATTGCCACCTGGAGGTCTGGTTGGTGAGGCGCCTGCCCGGTGACGGGGACACACGGGCACAAGCCTGAAAGTGGGATGGCAGCGTGCCCTGTTCAGCCCCAGGGGCGGCGAGTCTTTGGGCAGGGCATTAGCCAGCACAAATGCGTGATTATATTCATCAAACGGAAAATGTAGCGCTGTTTTGAGGCACTGATAATTAAAACACTCTTCTTCTTGTAAAATACCCATTTCACTGATTTAAGAGAGAGGAATCGTTAATCGTGGAATCATTGAATCAGTTAGGCTGGAAAAGACCTTTAGGATCATTGAGTCCAACCATTAGCCAGCAGTGACAAGCCCACCACTAAGCTGTGTCGCCAAATGCCATATCTAAATGGTTTTTAAATCCCTCCAGGGATGGTGACTCCACCACTTCCACGGGCAGCCTGTTCCAGGGCTTGACAATCTTTTCCATGAAGGAATTTTTCCTAATATCCAATCTAAACCTCCTCGGGCACAACTTGAGGCTATTTCCTTCTGTCCTTGGGACAAAAGACTTGTTGCTTGGGAGAAGAGACTGACCTCCACCTTTCAGGTAGTTGTAGAGAGCAATAAGGTCTCCTCTGAGCCTCCTTTTGTCTCTTCAGTTCTCTCCTTCGGTCAGGTAACAGTCTTGGTGATCCAGCTAAATTTCTCTTTGGGATTTCAACTACTTAGAGTCACACACTACTCTTTTGCAGTGTATGTTTTCAGTAGCTTCATTGACTTCCCTGGTTTACACTTGCAGGGAATTTTTGCCTCAGGTGAGTTATACCAGAAGAAAATTTGCCAATTATTGGCAGGTCTCTGGTTGAGTGCAGTCACTGATCATTTTAAAAATTATGTTCAAGGTGAACCTATATTTCAGCAAAGAGTGAGTTTAACTGATATATATGTTTATTCAATGATATTGTATTTAAATGCAGATTTTAAATAATAATTTCTGTTTCTTCGTAGTTTCTATCTTGGAAGGCTGTGTTGTGCTCATATCCTAGTTACATCACCATAAGCCAAGGCGAAGCAAATGAGGCCATGCTGTTGCTTCAGCCTCTGCTTTAGAGTTTTTTTTCTGCTGCATTCTGTGAACTGTGATGTGTAAACTTCTGTTGGCCATAAATCCCCAATCCTGTCAGAATGAATACAGATCATAAAAGGGGAAGGAAGGGTAGGATGCATATTAATGTTTTTAAGCTTTGCTGAAGACATCTGGCCTGCGGTGATTTGCTTAGAAGAGGATGAATTGTAATGCAAACTCAGGAAGAATGGGGATCCTTTAATGACAAGTGTCAAGTATACAGGAAATGTATTATTTATAAGAGCCAGTGGGATCAAAACAAATTATAAAACCCTTCTGGGATATCCCTGATGCTTCAAAATGCTTTAGAGAAATCTATTATATTTGGAGAATTTCCCCAGCAGGAATTCTTCATGTAATAGAGTTTTTCCTGCAATGTGTTCTGTTTGAATAAAGAACTTCTTTGAAATACAAAGTTACAGCAAATTAAGTGAAGATCACACTGTGTTGTTTTGTCAGTAAATAGACTAGACTGTGTTAAATGAGAGTGTTTGTGCCATGTAATGGAAGTTTCACTTTCCAACTTTTTGTTGCAGATGGACATTGTTATGAACCCATAACTTTATTCCTGTGGACGAACAGCTACAGCCCTACAGCCTTATTACCTGAGGAGGGACTCACTAACCCCAGGCATCTACCTGGTGAGCTGGAGGTTGGTACAGAGATATCCAAACTAGCAGACCTTACAGCCAGTACGAACTTCAAACACGGCTCTGAATGCAGCCCAGCTATTTTTTGGAAGTACGGTGCTCAGAATAACACCCCTGCCTCAAAACAGTCTTTGGCAATGGGTCCTGCAAATGTACCTGTGGACAGGTTGGTAAAGTGAACCAGACCTGTGATGTGTTTTCTGAAGGGTAACAGTGGACCAACTGAATATTCTAATAACAACAGCACTTGCTCATTTTGAAAATAAAATACTGAGAATGGAAAATTGCTGATTGCAGAATATGTGGAGGTCAACTATTACAGTCTTTGTATGAAATACATATTGGATACTAATAAATAAGTGATGTTAGACTCAAAAATGTTAGAAGACTTTGGCTTTTTGTTCTGAGAACATGCTTTTGTAGAGCATCAGATAGGAAGGCTATGGCATATGTTTTAAAAGAAGGCTTTGTTTTTCCCCATTCCAGCAAGAAATTTTTTGGGAATCTGAGATTAAATGCCAAGGCTCTCAGGAAAGTAGCTGTGTGGTTGGGAGTGCCAAGGAGAGTCCAGTCCGGCAGCAGGAGCTGTATTTTCTAAAAGTCTTTTTCTGAAGGAGATTCAGGACAGCTGAGTCCTTTATTTTTTTCATCTCTTTAACTAACTCCTTGTGAGACCTAGAGCCATAAAACAAATAAAATTTTCAGTTCCATAAGTCAAAATCCCCAAAAGGCAGAAGAAGAGGGATCAAAAGTTTTCTACTTAGTAGTAGTGTTTTTGGATTGTTTGCTGCTTTCGATTTAGGCTTGCTTCTGAACAAAACATAAATGTAAGACAGCAAAAGAGAAGATTGAAATAGTAAAAACTTTTCAACAATTTGACATATTTTTTCAGGGAATTGTATGAATTTACTACAAATTTGTGAATCACATCAGCTGATAAAATGTATACCTCTGATAAAATATTTTAACTGAATCTACTGTGACCTTTCCAAGTCACTTCAGTTTTTGCCATCTCCTTTCATGTTTTCATAGAAGAAGCACGACCAAATATTCCAGCTTAAAAGAGGGACTCATGCAGTGTTTGTGTGTGATAAAAGTATTTCATGCTTTGCCTGCTGTTCTGACAACCTTTCACTCCTTTCGTGTTTTGTGCCACATGTATGTCTAGAGAAACAAGTTGTTCCCACCAGAGAAGGAACATTTGCCTCTCTGGGGCCAGGACCCACTCCAGAAAAGAGCCAAATGGTACCCAGACTGGGGTAGCCCTTTACAGCCACCACATGTGGATGCCCAGTCCAGCAGTGCTGGCTGGTGAATAGAAATAATAATCACTTACTCAAAACAAGTGCATCCTTCTCACCCTTCTGCACAGGGACTTTGTCCGGGCAGAACTAATTCGTAACTTTATTACCCCATATATACACAGAATAGGGGGCCGAGCTATCAAGCCAGGCCAGGTGTTTCTTATTCTAGCACATACCACACACACCCATGAGACTGCTTTCAGTCACAAAGAACACTCATGCCTCCAGCAGCTTTCCAGCTTGACTTTGTGATTCTTTTCACACATGCTAATCTTAGCTCTGGTCCTTGCTCAGGACCACAGTATTTTTGCTTTAGTATTTTCTTCTTCCATCATCCAGGTGGCCAGTGCTGTCTGTCTCCGACACCCTTTTGGCTGTGCTTAAGACTGGGTGAAAAGATCTAAATCTCTCCTTGTAAGGGATATTTTTCATCATGTTTCTTTAAAGCCTCCCTTCCACAATCAGCTAATTACAATTAAAAGTAATGGGAAGGGTCACTCTCAGCAGTTGCTAACTGCAGCTAATCCATTACAGAAGGGGAAGTAAATAAGTATCTCATCCAACTGATACAGGAAAGAGCTTTTAAAGAGTTAGATCATATTGCCCAGACAAGAACTTGGCTATGATGGTGCATTTAGCACCCCTAATCTTAATGGATGAGCTATGGAATCTTCAGTAATCATGTGAGTAGTTAGGAAATTGGTTCTATGTCTCATCCGAAAGAAGTTTTTTAAAAAAAAAAGGAAAAGGAAGGAAGATGTGGGTACTTGCCCATGTATGACTAAATCAGTTTTATCCATTGCATGTTTTCTCACTTTTTTGGGAGTACCTGCTCAGGATTCTTTTCATGGTCACAACTTTTCTACTGACCAAGTTGCAGAATTATTATCAGCACACTTGCAGGTGCTTACTTGAAAGTGGTTGATAAATCCCAAGCAGAGATTTAATTGGACATCTGGATAGCACAGCCCTTCTGTTCATCACCTGTATTTATTACCTTGATTACAACGGTATTGAGACCCACTTCCAAACAAGAATCTTTTGCTGGATGCAGTGGGGATTTCTGGGTGCTGCTAGTCTTCCATGAAGGAGGGTCTGACCAGTGTTTGGGAGCAAGAAACTTCTGTTAGACCTGTGTATGCATGTGTCCTTGAAGGCTGATCCCATGAGCAGCCTCCCATAGGCACCTGGCTGGGCTGAGCCATATGGTCTTCAGTGCATTGAAGACTCCCATGTGCCCTGAGAAAGGCCCACCCCCAAAACACCTTGCACAGAGACAGCCCCTACCGAAAGTATCTAGAGTTGCAGTGAAGCAGAAGGGCCTGCAAGAGAAAGGTGGCAGGGGAAGCAGAAAGAAACAGTAAGCACCTCTACGGCTGGGGCAGCCCCTGCATTAACCATGATGCACCTGAACTTCCACTGTTTGTCTGCCTTCAGGCTTCTCACATTTACTGATGAATACAGGTACCAGTCTTTTCCACTTTCTGTGAGTTTTTCCTAGGCTGCTTATGTTCAACTGCATTTGGGGTTTCTTTGAAGGATGGAAAAGCATTGTTGTTTACTGGGAAGGGCTGAGAGAGGATCTCATCATCCTCACTGCTTGAAATCTTACCAGGTCCCTTTCCATAGTCATGGTTTATTTTTTCTAACCCATAGACAGCATTACATTATAATAATATTAAGACTGAGTGCTGATGCAGGCTGAAATCAGGAATCAAAGAAGTTAAAGCTGTGTATGCTGACATAATGCTGCTTCTTTGTGTATAGTTTTGGTTACATAGCCTGATAGCATTTCTGTTTTGCCTCTGTCTCCCAGGTAATCAATAAGCTCTCTACTGCCTTGAATAATTGCAATTAATTGTTCAAATCCTCAGAAAGGGAGGTGGGAGAAATTTCTCCTCTGCTGTATGCAGTGGTGCAGCTGCACAGAGGCTGGGTCAGCAGAAGCTGATGCTTTACCAACTCCACCCCTTGTGTAGCCCAACAGCATTTTAGCCAAAATTTAACCATTGTGGCTTAACGGCCAATCGGAGCCCCGGCACTTTTTCTCATTTGCTTTCCTCAGATGGGGCTAAAAGCAGGTAGCAATTTAATTTTGAGTGGCCCATTTATGCTGATGGGTTAATTGCAGGCATCAGAGGCAAGGAGAATGAGGGAGCAAGCACCCATCTGTAAGCACCACTGCCTTTCTAGGGTCCTACAGTTTGTTTATGGTCCAAGGCAAGGTGGCCTCGCTCAATCTCACAGCCTTGTCCTGGTGAGTCTGACTTATGTTAGTGACGTGCTATTTCATTTATTTTAGAGAAATGTGTGTTAATGACTGTGAACTCTGCTGTTAAAGAGGAAAGCCACACCTTAGGGGTTATCTAGATTTATATGGTTTTTAACTTTCATGTGACTGAGCACCTCAACCCAGGAAGCATTGTGGATGTTGTTTGTGTATTTTGTGGTACTTATGCTGTATGATATATCTGGCAGGATAAGGAACAGAAATGACTTTTGAAATGTCACAAGCAGCTAAAAATGATACTGAACTAATTTCCTTTCTCACTTAGTACTTCTACAAAATAAGGAGAATTTGTTTAAACCCAATGGCCCAGTCCTACTATGTATTCTGACACACATTTATCTCTGAATGGGAGACTTGATTTTCTTCTTATAAATTTAGATTTAAGCAAGTCAAATAATAGGCTAGGTTAAAAATGCCAACTGTTTTCCAATGAAAATTTCTCTGCCTGCAGCAGAAAAAATTACCTTTTTAACTTCTAGTGTAAGACAACCAAAATACCTTGATGGGTAATTTACATTTAAATTATTTTTCTTGTATAAAAAGTGTGACTAGTTCTTTGTATTTTGACAAAACACATAACATGAAAGCAACTAAGTAATCTGCAAGTATCCCTCTCTTTACTTGTCTTTGTAACAGCAAGGTAATTTCAAAAGCTCTATAGTATCTTTAGTTCTCCTCTTTCCAGCTTTTGAAGGTTATATAACTTATTTTCACACTGCTACAGCTTTTCCTGTTTACTTTGCTATCTGCCATGTCAAACAGCATGAAATCCAGTGTTTGCCTGCTATATGTGGGGTTGGGCTTTGGGCCTCTGTGGACAGTTTCTCTAGTACCTCAGAGATTCAATTACTTTTTCTTACTCTTGAGAAATCAGCAAAACGTTTCTTTGAATGAACAATGCATTTACAATGTTAGATAAATATATGAATATTCTGCGACTTTCCTCATGCTGGAAATTTATATTCTATTATATTTCATTTATATTCTTAAGACATACAGAGTGTTACTATGTAGGGAGGGGAGAGGGAAGGTTATTTTACTTCTGGAAAAAAAAAGGCTAAATAGGGTTCGTTTGGGTTTTTAATTATTTTTTTCCTGTGTGTGCTTGTAGGGCACATTATTGTCATGAGAAATAGTTAATGTGTTCCTCTCTGAGCCTAAATCAGTAGCAACTCCATTTGAGTCAGCACTACTATCTGAATTTAAAAGGAATTAAAAAGAGTCCCACAAACAGCAGAGCGAAACAAACCCAAACCTCCTTTCTTCTGATTTTTAAAAGAAGTTGCTGATTTTAGTGTGATTTCAATTCCAAAACTCAAAGGCGCTTCAGAAACTGCGGGCTTCACGGCCCCCTAACCTGTGTGTGTTGGAGCTTTTTGTAGGCTTTATTCTGTGTGTGTATGGGGCTGGAGATGGTGTGGTTTTTTGGTGTGGTTTTGGTGTTTTGGGTTTGTTTGTTGGTTGGTTTTTTATTCCTGTAATAGTGGCACTAGTGGGAGTAGATGCTACAATTTTCTATGGAATTTAAAATCTGCACTAAAATCTTTGTCAGTATATCAGTAAAACTTTAAAAATATTCTCCCTCCTTAGCATGTCTCCTTAGACATGTGGATAAACCTTCCTTGACAGTGAGGTGGTTAACCCTCTCTGATTAGTACAGGATGAATCACAGGCTCAGGGTGAAGGGACTGAAAGGGCTCCATGCTGTCAGTAGAGTGCTTGCCCCACACAAGAGCCCCTCCATGACAGCTTACTAAAATCTGATAAGCCTTAATTAATAAAAAAGTAAAATGTAAATGGATGTGCCTGCCTGCAGTGAGACACACAGTAATATACTCTGCTGTCCACAACGAGGTGTTGGTAAACTCTGCCTGCCTTACCTCTGAGTGTGCCTGGCGAAAGTCACATGAATAATAATAATAATTAAAAATCTGCCTTGCTTGCCCTCAATCAAGAGTGTAAAATGACCACTTAATCTTTGGGATTTATACTTACTAAGATGCTTAAAAATGTCAATTCATAAGTTTTGATAGTATAGTATTGGTGTAATGCACACTTGTGTAATGCTTAATTTTAAAATATTGCAGTAACTGGTCTCAGTGATGTTACTACAGTGTCTGAAGGTTACTGTGGTTTTGGTGTACCTGGGTTTTTAGTGGTACTTATACTGCATTGGAGTTTTTTGATGGTGTTTTGTTTCTGTTTGTTGGTTTGTCTTTTTGTGTTTGTGTTTTGGTTTTTTGTTGTTGTTGTTTGTTTGTTTGTTTTTATTGGAGCTATTTCTTTGCCAGAAATCTTGCTCTTTTTGACATTACCTGCCATTAAAGTTAAGAGCGGATTTACAGCAATAGAAAACTGTCTAACTGTTGAATAGAAAACTGAGTGTCTTATACTTCCAATTGCCACACCGTGGCAATGTTTCAGAGAATTTAGCTCAAGTTTGCTGACAATGCTGTTGAGTGGAGCATTTCCCTGTAACCCTCTGTACTCTGTTGGAGTTATCTTTTCCTGGATCTGGTCCCTTTTCCTTTTTCTTTTGTTTAATCTTGAGGTGGAGCCCTGGGGCTCAGCAAACACACTTGCCCTGGCTGGATGCTCTCCATCAGCTAAAACTACTGAATACACAGTGGTCAGGACCCTGGGCTAACTAGATAATTTCTCAGCTATGAAACTGAGCACTAAAGAGAGATTAATAAAGTGTGCAGGTCCTGAGCACACCTCTGCCTACAGGAGTACTTGCTTATGCAGTTTATCCCCTGCAGAACTGATGTGGAGTAACACATCAGTTTGGTATGAACAAGAGTTGCTGTGAAGCTGCTGCAGTGCTTCTGCCTATAAAAGAAGTAAGAACAAAGTTTAAGATTTTTTTTCTGGCCATATCTCTCCACTTCTTTACCCCAAGAAATAAAGGATTAAAGGCCTTCAAAGTTGTTGTCTGTGGTGTGGTGTGGTGTGAAAGATTATCCTCAATGTTCAGCTATCTTTTCACCCATAAACAAGGTCCAGGGGGACATTATGGCTGCTGCTGTGAGAAGATTTATACTGTCAATGTCAATTTATATTGTATATCCATACCCTGGTGTATTTGTGTTCCTTCTGTATCAAGTAGTCTAATGTATCTCCTTGCCCCATCCCTCTAATTTTGAAGGCATATCTCTGAAGGTCCCTCTCAACTCATGGAATAACCTGAGCAATAGGAATTAATAGATGTTTCCCACCAAAACATAAAAGATACTCTTTTGAAATATTGCCAAGTTTGCACAGGCATACTTTAGCAGCTATTAGTTTCCAATGACATTCGTGTACCTGAGGGGATCTTAAAGTCATTAAAGGGTTTTCCTTAAACACTGTAAGATATTAAGCAATAGGGGTATCTTTGATACCAATTTAATTAATTTTGCTGCAAGACTCTAATGTATTCAGAAGGCTACCACAGATATTACACGTGTGCGGTATTTCTTACAGCTAGTCTAATTTAGTGTGCTGCTTGTATTGATTTTTGCTGTGGCAAAATAGAGTCAGACAATAATGCATGGATTTGGAAAAGCTTTATAGTTCATAAACATTGGCACATTCATATTTGACTTTGTCAGCAAAGGAAAAGTAGTTCAAACAAGGTGCAATGATGCATTCACTGCTTTGGGAGGCTCTAGTTCAGAACTTGACATTGATAAACTGTTATAATTAATTCTTTCCATTTAATGAGATGGCTTACACTGTCAGCAAATGCAAGCTTTGATGTCAACATATTATATTGACCATCTTCCTATATTAATTAGAACATGCCTTGATGGAGTCTTTCTGTATAGAAGACCAGAAAAGAAATGCAGTGAAATTTGGTTTTGTGCCCAGCCAGCTACAGATATTGAGGCAGTTCGTGCATGCTTACCCAGAGTCAGAGAATGTTTCTTGGTGATAAAGCAGAAGGAATTGGGAAAGTGGACTTTTTGGCTCTATTCCTGGATTTGTCATTTAGTCAGGCAAGTCATTAGACACAGTTTGACTCCAGCTTACCTATCTGTTTAATGGAGATAGTAAGATTTTCCTGTTAGGGAGAGGGATTTTAAGGCTTAATTAATTAATATTGTGAAGCTCTTTGCCACACTAAAATGAAAGTCAAAATATTGCTCAGTGTAGGTTAAAGTGTATGAAAACAAAGTGTGATCTGATAGTGCTTTAATTTTATGCATTTTTTACTGAAAATTAAAGTAACTTGATTACATTGATGCTAACATTCAAATATTTTAGAGTTTTTGGAGAGCTTGTAGTGAAAATGAATACCATAACAGTTTACAGATTTGCATGTAAAGGACTAAGAATAGCTGGTTACCAATGCTGTTCTCCTCTGCTGATTTTACTTTGCTTTACAAGTGCAGAGAAAGTGCCAGAAAAAGAAAGAATTGTAGGATGTTTTGACATTAACAGACACTAATAAGTGATACTCAGTGGAGCTGCAAAGTGATTAAGTAGGTCAGTTTACTTAAAGAATATGGAGTAAAAATAAGCTAAAACAAATGTGTAAATAAGTAGAAAGCATAAAATCCATAGAAGACACCAATATTTGTAAAGATAATGCACTGGTGACCACAAAAGAGAAGCACTGTTAATACAAAATAGACAGTCTGGCAAAAGAGGGTATTTGAAATATGTTTATTGGATTCCTACGATACTGTTGATGGGGAGGAGGGGCAAAAGCAAGTACTTCAGCAGCTGACAGTGACTGACCTCAGCCTCAAACTGCTATGCCTGGTGCCACATCAGGCTACTGCAGCACCTGTGTCTCATATGAAATCTGGAGGATCTGAATGTGTTGCTACCAGACAAGGGTTTTGCTTACTCCTGAGACTACCTGTCAGACTCTTGCCTGATCGTGTTTTTTGGATGAGGATTTTCTCAGAGTGAGCGTGACCTTAAATGTCCATCTGTATATATTCTGCATGGGTAATGATCTTACCAGTAAATTTTCAATTGACTTTCACTTCCATTACTGTTTGATTCTCTTTTCTTAAAAATGTTTTTCAACTTTATTAATTCCATTCCAGTGATCAGAACAAGTCTATCTGTGTTTCTTTGTTTATTCTGCTCATGAAATTCTTGGAAGAAAACAAGCATTTTCAGGCTCAGTCGAGCCTTTGTGGCTACTCAGTCCTGCAAAAGTTTTTTCCCACCATTCCAAGGATGAACATGTTCCCCACACAGTAACCAGCTTCACCTTTCTGGTTACTGTCATGTTGACTACTTGAATCAATATCGCACCTTGAAATTATAGAATACTTGATTCAGGTTGGATGGATCAGTGCCATGATAATGATTGACAGAAATCTTGCAGATAAGTCTCTGAGGCTTAGAATGCACTGAAAATTATCCTGAAAATCTGTGTTTTCATCTCTATGTTGTCTGTCATTTTAGTTTCATCCTCTTTTCTACAGGAATTTCAGTTGACCTCAATATGTTGTGTTGTTTTTTCTAGCACAGTCTGATTTTTATAATAAAGTGTGTTGCCATATATAACAGGATCCCATTTCTCATTTCTGTCAAATGTAAGTACTTTGATGGCAATACATTCAAATCCACCTTGATATTAGAACATTACTTGTTTTGCTCAGTGGTGGGACAGAAACTGAGCAAATGGGAGGTTTTTTACATGTATCCTTTCACAAGGGCTTTCAGGGTCAAACATTTGCAACAAGGGTACTTAAATCTGTGTCTTGGTATTCTTGACCTCAGCATGTATCTCTGCCTTTCTGCTAAGTATTCATGTGTGCTACTGAAATAATAGAATCCTCTTAATTTCCAGCCATCCAAAGTCAGCAAGCTCCCCAAGTTAGAAGCAGACCTGAGTGAAATTCCTGGGAGCAAATATATAATGAGACTTGGAAAGCAGGTTGTGTTGTGTCACCCACATCAGGATGGGTTGAAAAGGGATATGAACCGCTAAGCCAAAGTATTCTTGCCATATATTTGAATTATTTTCAGCTTGTGAATTCCATGGACCAAGTTCTTAACCCTTTTACACTGAATAAGTGTTATTTTCTTCTATAAAGTGATCCATTGACGTACGTGGATGTTTGTTACATGAATGGGTTGCTCTAACAGAGAAAGCTGTTGTCAGAATGCAGTTACAGCACTTCTCCCCTTTTCAGATGGGGAATTCGACATTTTCACTTCCTTTGCTGAATAGAAATGTAGGGAACATCCAATCTCATGATCAGCACCCTTTATTAGTTGCTTCTGGCTACACTAAAATTTTGAGAATTACTGTACCAAAGTGTCCTTGTTTTTGGTGCTTTTTAGCCCTCTGCATGTATTTGGGTCATGTCAGCTAGCAGTCTACTTCAGAGGGGCTGTTGTCATGCACAGCCTGACTAAAGCTCTGCGTTTAATTATTGCAGCTGAAGCTATTATGCTTGGAAACACATTACCTCTCTCAAAGTCCCCATAATGTCATTCTGATGTTTTCTACGCTATTGATCTACCTCCCACTCTGTGCAGATTTCCTAAGCTGACAGAAAATGTCAGAGCTGTCTTATCCAAAAGCACTGGACCACTCCAGCCATTTTGTAGCTGCCTCCGGTTTTACAGGGCGTTCGGCATGTACTCAAACAGCTCTGTAGATGCCTGTTTGATGTGTAATGTGCAGCCTCCCAGGGCTCCAGAATTTTACCCCAAGCTAATGCCAAGGTTCTACTCTATGATATGGAAATGCCAAGGTAATTTCATGCTTTGTAAAGCTCTATGAATATTTTTAATTATGACAAAAATGCCATGGAAATGAAGATTGTTCTGGGTTTTATTGTTGCATGTAGTTCTGTATGACTCTAATTTCATAGCAATTTAGTTCATTTGGCACTTTGAGATTTGTGAGTTGTCTGGAAGCATAAGAAAGTGAACCCCATATTTGTCATGGATTTGATAACCTTGGCTAAACTAATGTAGGGACTTTTCTGCACAGTGCTGGTGGTGAGGTGGGGTTTTTTTTCTTGCCACCCCGTTTGGAGACTGGTAGTCTCAAGGCTCTGAAATGCCTCTGAAGTACGTTATTTCCCCACACTATTTCAGTAGACTTCAGTCCTACCCTGTAAGGACCACGTTGGTCAGGGCAGGAGACAATACGTTAGTCTGTCAGCTAAAACTTTAGTTTCTCTTCAGATTCGGTGTGAGTTATTCTTTGCAAAGCCCTTTCTGCCTACTCAGAACATCAAGTGGTTTCCTTTAGGACACAGGAACTCCATAACTGAATAAAACCCCCAAATTCACCAGGTTGATACCCTCACTGGATTTGGGCAATATGTGTCTTCTTATCTATTATCCCACTTGAGCCATTGGGTGGGCATAGCTTTTGGTGTGTTGCCACTGGGAGTGGGTAAGGACAGCAGCAGGAGTGTGCTTCACGGGTAGAGGGCAGCCACTTGGCTTCTGCCTCAGCTGTCCCAGTCTGACCCAGGTCCATGTCACTGCAACCAGCTCTCATCCTCTGTCCCCCTCCAGCATTAGGCAAATAGGTTGATTGAAAACACATATGGTTTTAGGTCGTGGTAAAGCAACTAACAGCCCAGGCAGAAAGAGCTGTCACCCATCATCGCCTTGGTGTTGCTCAGTGGATGGTGATGGACACAAACATGCCTGGCATCCTGCTGGTGGGGCTGGGTGGAGAGTGAACACCTGTACAGGCAGGGACTTCTGGCCCAAGGGGCCCGAGAGTTGCAGATGTGCTCAGGGGACTCATGCTCACCCCACCTGAGGCTTCACTCTGTTGGAGAAAGAGACGCTGGTGCTGATTTCAGCTGAAGACAGCAACTAAAGGCTCAGCTTCTCCTAATTCACCCTGACAGCACAGCTACCCGCCTGACTCACTCAGGTCTGCTATCTTTCTTCTGATTTAAGGGGTTGTTCAGGATGTCAGGGGAGGGACAGCAAACCACAGTCTTAGCGTTTTTTCACACCCAGTTCTTTCTATATGAACTGTGAGGGAGTATTCCTGGAGGTGAAAATCGTGTCAGGAAAAAACAGTTGGCTGACTCATCATACCAATCTCTAGTAAATTACTTCCCAAAAAATAAGGCATCCTATGTCTGCTGAAGTCAATAATGCAGCTCCCATCAGTGTAAAAGTGTGTTAGTTCATAGTGAATGTATTTGACATATTAATGTGCTAATTTATATAAACTGGATAGATGATCATGAAAAAGGAAAACAGGCTATTTTTTATTAGGATCTTGCAAGTAGGTGTGTAGTGGGTCTGAAAATGAAAGGGGATACTTTGCAGAGAATGTTATAACACTTATATTTGAAAGAGATTTGGCTTCCCTTCCTACTCTTGATCATCTTCTTTCAAATACTCTGGAATGAGCCCACATATAGTGTACAGGAAGGCAAAAATGGCATCATACTGTCCTTTGTGTTTAACAGTCTTTTTGACCCCCGAGATTTTGAAATGTTAAACACTGAAATTAAATAGCAAGCATTGTTGTCTTACCTAGTAAATTTACAGATTTTCTTTGTATTTCCATATAATAGGTAAAATTCTGTTAAATCCTGCCAGCCCACTTTCCTCAGAGATTAGAATACCTGACTGTGCCAATACATTTACTGAATCGTCTTTTCTCTCTCCCTTGAATGAAATTCATGCCCTCAGAAGTAAACTGTTAGTGAATGAAATGGGATTTTTATGAATATATTTATGATTTCAAGCAATTTGACCCATTCTCACATAGCTGCAAGCCCACTTTCCATACTGTGTTGCTTTTGAAATTGTTTACTCTGAGTACCCAGTAATTGGCACAATTAATCAAATGCTGTGACCGGTTGCTTTAGTTGCATGATTGATTGATCAGCTGTGGCTTTCCTGAAGCAGAGCAAAGATGCTGAGAGTCTTTCTTTAAGCAGAGTGTCTCACTGCAAAGGGGTGAGGGAGAGCATGGTGGGATTGTGGCCAGACTGGCAGTCGTATCCCACCAGGCTGGGTCAGGGCTGCTTACCCTGGGGAAAAGAGTGGCATCAAGGATGCTGCTGTAGGAATATGGACAGGGACTGGGTAAAATAACAAGGTACCACAGCCAAATGAATGAAATTATTCTTTTGTCTTAATTTCGATTTCACACTGCTGTCCATCCATGGGTAATATCTGCTGAAGAGGCAACAAATCTGAATGCAGACTGCACAAGAGCTTTCTTTTTCTTCAGTTTTGAGGCAAAACTTTGAGGTGCTTCTGCTCAGGGTCTTCTGATACTATAGAGCATATGAGCTACGTACTTCCTTGCCTGCAGAGCCAGGGGGGCACCTATTCTTATTCCTTTAAAAAAACGCTGCAATACCTGTGTTTGGGAAGTAATACATAGAAGCTTTTATTATCTTTGCAGAGGAAAGAAATATTGCTAATGCAAAAAGTCTGCTTATTGAGGCTGCTTGGAAATGGGAGTGAAAAGGCACTGATTCAAGAAGTGCACACTTACGTTGGGATATGGTTACCCCATACCATGAAGACAGAGGAAAGAATTTAGCGGAGATGCCAGGGAAGAAAAGAAGGTTGTTATCTGTGCAAAATTTCAGCTCCTACTGTAAATTTCTGGGGAGAGAAATGTTTCCTGTAACTATGACTCAGATTTCTGTGAATCAGTAGAGCCCCTGAGGGTCAGAGGAAGTCAGTATATTTTAGAGGTGAAAGGTACTAAAGCCTGTGGCTGACTGGACCAGTCTGGAACCTGTTTTTTCTCCTGGATATTTTTCCTTTCCTTCTTTTTTTCTTTTTTCAGGACAATAAAATGCCTGGATGTTTCAGCAATGTAAAATTCAGTTACATTACTGAGGATTACCCCCAGAAAGATGTACCCATCTTAAACAGGAAAAAAAAAAATCACTTGAGTTTTAATTTGTTTTCCCCAACTGATATGTGCTAAAGACAGTCAGAAATTGCCAACCTCCCTCTTTCTCCAGTGTGTATCTTTAATGTGCTCATATCACAGATGAAAATGGAGAAGCAAACTGCATCTGGAAGAAAACATTAAGGCTATGATACAAAATAAGAACAGCTAGAAACTGCAGCGGATTTTTGGGGGGTTTAGTTGTGGGTTGTTTTTTTTAAATCAACCATATCTGCTGAGACTTGAGCGAGAACTATAAAAGAGAGAGTTCCTGATAACAGGCAGGATTGATCAAATATTTAATAGCTCTCTAGAAAGGTAAACATATATGAATTTTTCTTTTATATATAAAACTATTCACAGAACTTGCTCTGTTTCTCAGGCATCCTGTAATAGCCAGATAGCCTAGGACAGATGAATGAAAGTGGCATGCACTGTTTAAATGTTAAATAATTTGATTGGCCTTTATTAGTTTGTTTACTGCTTCCATTCTGGAAAAAACAAACAAACAAAACCAACCACAGAAACCAACCCAGTTCCTCTCCACACCTTATTTCAGTGAACACTGCACAGTGTTCAAGGAAAGACATATGAGACAAACTCTTTCATTTATGAGGAAAAGATTCAATGTCAAAGACAGATTTCTGCCTATTTTAAAAAGGGAAATGACCTTTTGTGCTCCAGTGCACTGCTTCTCTGGCGTTGAAAGACATTAGCATCTGGAAGCTGGTGAGGTTGCACAACTGAAGTGTGTCAATCATTTTTGTTATGAAAAGACAGATCTTGAAAAAGCCTGACAACTTGTTTGTTAGGGGAACTGTGGGACATAGTTATAAAAGTTACAGGGCCTGTACTTCTCGAACGGAAAGACAAGATAAATTTGCACCAGAACATTGAAGTGCCAACACGTACCTTATTCTAGACACCCTTGCACTTGTTTCTGTTATTGTTTTATCCATTGCTGTCATTGAAATGAAAGGGCTCTAGGTGAGAATACATTTAAGAAGGATCCACACTTTATTTTCAAAAGAACGTTTGTCACTGAAAAGTAGATTTTCTTCTAAAACTTCATGGACTAGTACTTGTTCTACTTACAGGGAGGGGTTTTTTGTAAACCTCCTTTCATGCCATATTTATCCAGACTTGCTGAGGCCTGTGAAGCTTTGTATAAATCTGGGCTTATGCTGCAACTCAGAAGAAATGCTAATTTATAGCTTTTCCCCCCTAGGCCAGGCAAAGTTTGTATATCTGGCTGAGTGTTGCTTTGCAGTTTTCAGGGGCAAGGGAAGAATTGACCGTAAACCTTAAAATTTAGTCGATGTAAGCTACCAACAAGCACACTTTTATAAACACTGAAACCACAAAACATCTTGACTTTTATTTTTCTCTGATAATTTAGGGTTGTTTATGTTAATTAATACTGGTTTAGTTATGAAGTTATATTCATTAAATCACCAATTACTAGTGACCATTGTTGTTTTAATTTATCAGGTCCTTAAATTAAAGGTAAAGCTCTGGCATTGTCACTAGTACAGCCTTCAAGTGGTTGATGAGCTACCTGAGAAGCTCTTGACGCAGTGTGTTTGATGTGGAGTCCTGCTTGTAGGTGGTGCTCTTAAAACGCAAGATGATTTTCTTTTAAAGGTTTTTGTCATCTAGTGATGCGTCCTATAATACCTTGCAATATCTTTTTCATGTTCCTGCACACCATATGTCAGAAAATAATTCATCCCCAGATTTTACAGTAAATCTAGTGAGTACAGACAGGACTCTCAATCATAATACCCTGTTATGTACCTTGCTGTCTGGTCGCCCTGCTCTAAATTCTCTGCTTTAGCATAATTCTGCCAGGTGCATTTAGAGAGAACCAAAGTCCCTTAGGTTTGCCCTGATAGGTATGCACTGCAGCTCAGCATACATCATTGCCCAGGAAAAAATCAGGATGTCTTCCAAGTATATGCTTAGAATATGTTCCAAAGGGAAAAAGAGATATGCTTGTAATGAAACGTGCTCTTGTCATGCGTCCATGCTATAATGGAGAAGATGGACTTTGATGATCCTCTGGGTACTGTCGAACTCAGGATATTCTGTAATGTCATATATGACCTCTGATAAATTCTGGGAAAAGATATTCACAAGCATCAGTTTTATGTGAGTCAAGGGAACTTGCTGGTGGAGTCAAGCACTCCCTATTCAATTAGATGCTCCATATTGCAGGAGTTCCACAAATGCCAAGGTCAGGGCTTTGACTTAGTCCTTGCTATAGAGCTGTCTTAGTAACTGGAAATATGTTTCAGCTTGTACTCTGCCAAGAAGTTGCTTTTTTTTTTCAGATTTCTGCAAAGCAGAGAGAAAAAACGTTTTAGTTCAAATCACCAAAATCACAGTATCTGATTCAGAAAAAGCCCTGTTTTACTCCAGAATGTGTTCTCCATTTGAGCAGGTTTTTTCTGATTTTTGCTTTTTAATTTTTTTTCCAAATGTTGGCATGCTTTTCAGTCAAATAAACAGAATTCCAGGCTTATTTGTGAGGCATGCTTCTGAATATTTCCTTCCCTTCCTCCTGGTCTTATGTAGAGGGTTATAGAGCTCTTTAGAAGCCTTTTGACTGTTGGCATACCTTTGACCAGTGGACCAGGGCTAGAAGGACTTATGGAGCTTCTGGAATACTCTCATATCACTGTCTTTCTCTAACTGAGCAGTTGCAAACACTTTAATAATTGTCCTGTTTCTTTTTTCCCTGAGACCATGAAAGATATCTCATTGTCTTGTTATTTTTAAAGCTCTGCTGGTCTATTAATAGACTTGCTGGTTTTATTCTTTAAATTCTAGAAACAAATAAGATTGCCCTTGTTTTCTTTCTTTCTCCTCTTTTTCCTGCTCTGCATTTCTTTTCACTCATCCTATTCAGTAAAGAAAAATTTTATTTTGCTTGTCTTTCATATCCTAACTTCTTGCATTCCTAGGAAATGCTCTGTATGACTTTCCAGGTTTCATGCATTGAAAAAGCCTAGTATGCCTCCAGTATGCCAATCTTTGCTTTACTCACCTTTTACCTTCTTTCCCTACATGACTGTGGGCTTTCACTGGGAGGAACTGTTCTATTGCCTGTGCCTAGCACACTCCTGGATAGCTGCTAGAAAACATTTTTTTTAATGAAGAACATTTAATTATCATTTTGTGAAGGATTAGGTTCTATCAGCAGAGTAGAATCTTTCAAGGCATTGGAACTTCAAATAATTGAGTATTCCACAGCTTAAAAAAGAATGCAATTAATAAATTGTCCTGGCTGCACTTTTGTGTGCTGCAACAGCTAGACCAGAATGATTTAATATCTTGGTCCTTTACTGAAGGTTTCATTCCAGAAACATTTCTCACTTCTTTCAGCTATTCCTCAGTCTAACTCTTTGATTCAGATAGTGTTGTCCTGAGGCTAAAATGCTACTAGAATTTTATATTCATTTTTTTTCTTTTTATGTATCTTTAATATTTAAAATCTGCTTATGCCATCATCATTTTAATGTCTAAATATTTGTAAATTAGTGGAATCTTGGAGTAGAAGGAAGCATAAAATACAGTTCTAAGGTAAAAAATCATTGACTGGTGCAGTTCAATTTTCTTAATAAACAAGAGCCTCGTAGCCTAAAATTCAATCCACAGCTCTTAAGTACTGATGACAATCTCAATTTCCTAAAGAAATGCACTTCTTTGTCTTTCAGATAACCTCTGTCTTCATCCTAATCACGAGTACTGAAAGAATTTTAGCTATGGTTAGCCCCTTGCATACCAGTTTTAAATAATGTTCCAAACACCATCAGAGTGGTGGGTACCCAAGAGAGGTCTGTGTCCTTCACTGGTAGCATTGGGTGGGTCTTTTCTGTCACCAGCTTCTTACAAATGAAAATATGAGTAGCGTTTGCCTTTTGGACTTCTAAATTTAGGCTTTGTGCCAGTATGTACATGGGAGCTGAGTTTCTCCTTCACTTTCTGGATTAATACCAATCAAGTGTGGCAAATCACTGCTCAAGGCTTTGGCCAGCTTTTGTTGACTGAAGGACCAAATTACAAGGAAATCAAAATTATGCCATGTATAAGCCGTGTAGGGCTCTGAAACACAGATCCATTATTGTCCAATTTAGTAATAGTGTTATTAAACAACTTTGCAATTGTTCAGTTTAAAGGACATTCCCACAAGACTTTTAATAGAGTTCATCTTGCCTAAATGAGTTAGAAAATTTGAAAACAATCCCAGAATCTACTTTTAACCATTACTTTATTTTTTTAAGGAAGTGTGATGTGGTGGCCCATTACTATAATTAATGGAACCACACCTAGATCCAAAGTTGCTCTGAAGTTTAATGCCCCAGACAAAGCCTTGTTAGTACACTTAAAACCCTATTTTGTTTAGATCTGAGTTTGTTATTGATCTGATAGTGGCACCAAGGATGTATCCTAATTTATACTGGTGTGAGAGAGTGTAGTCTGTGACAAACTAGATTCTGATACAGTCTCCTCATTTTGGAAAGACTTTTCATCATGGTGCTTGAATGGGATAGTTGTTCAGGTGCTGATGTTCAGTTGCTTTGGGATTTTGTTTTGATCCTTCCACTCTTTTTTTCTGAGGACATCCTCTTAAGCCAAACTGAATAGCTTGCTTGTGTTTAAGTTTGGAGATGGCCCTGATCAACTTGCAGGATTGCCAGGTGGGATATTGGGGTAACACACAACAAGGAGGCGTGACCTCAGTTTTCTCCGTTTGCCCCTCTAGTCGCTGGGCCTGAGCATCTCGCGGGACAGGCTGAGTTCTTCTTCATCCCTTGCCTTAAACACCCGAAGAGCTGTCCACACGTTTAACCTGTCTTATGAGAACAGCCATGGGGAAGCCTGCGTTGTGTCTTCAGGTGGTACCTGGTTACCGGCCGCTGCTCCTGGAGCTGTAGCTTCAGCAGCCCGGGGTGCCCGCGGCGTTTCTGTCCCTCGATCGCGGCGCGAAGAATGACACTGGGGAGGGGGTTGGTGTGCTTGATGGGGAGCGGTAGCGGGGATGCGTTTTTGCCCGCCTCTTTGCTTTTCCTGCCCGCGGCGGGAGATGCTGTTGGGAGAGGGAGGGCCGGGGTAGAGGCTGTTGGGGGGGTAGGGCGGTGCGGGGGGAGCGAAGGCGGCGGCTCCAGGCTCTCGGCTCCCGTCCCTCGTCTTCCACCGGGGTTGGTGCCGCCCCCGCCGAGGAGCCGCCGCTCCCAGCCCTGCCCGTGCGGCGAGAGGCGCGATCGCCCAAACTCCTGGGAGGGGAGACACCACTCGCCGCCGCCTCCTCTTCCTTTACCACCTCCTCTTCCCCCTCCCCGCCGCAAACCTTAAATAAAAGGGGCGGGGGGCGGCAGGATGCGCCGCTCGGCGGGGAGGTCGGCGCCGCCGCCGGCCGCCTGATGCTGCCGCAATTCGCCATTGCCGGGCACGGCTTGGAGCCGAGCGGAGGGAGGCGGGGGGCAGAGGCGGGGGGCCCGGCGGCAGAGGAGCAGCAGCCTGGCCGCCCCCGCGGGCCGCGGCCGCCGTCCCCCCCGATGCCCGACCGCCGCCGGCGGGGGGCCCCGGGGGCCCGCTCCTGTCTCCTCTGGCTCTTTGTGTTGCTGAAGGTAAGTGCTGGGGAAGGGAAGGGGTGCTGGTCCCCCTCTCCCGTGGGCACCGAGCCCCTTCCACGTCTCCTTTGTGTGCCTTCCCGGCGGGACCGCCGCGCCCGGGCACGGCCCGGAGGCGATGGAGGCAGGGGCTCATCCCCGGCTGTCCCTTCTTTGTGCTCCCGCGGGATGTGCGTGTGGATTTGGGGGAGCGGCAGGGAGCAGCCCTGTCCGCCGTGCCCCGGGTCGAGATGCGCTCACTCTCCCACATCCCCACCGAAAGTGCCGCCAGCCCAGGGGAGCGGCCGCGGCTCTTACCCCGTCCTCTGCCCCCTCCGAAGTTACCCGGCTTTCAGCCGGGGTGCTGAGAGAGGGGTGATACGGCGTTTTGGGGAGCGCTGCCCCGCGGACCGGGCGGGCGGCGGCGGCGTCGCCGTGCTGTCCTTCAGCACCGCCCGGGCACCGCGCCGGCTTCTCCCGTAAATCCCTCTTGCCTTTATCCCCCGCAAGAGACCCGCTAGTGAAGATGAAGCTAACAAAGGGGAGGGTGGTGTGTTGGTTTTATCCTGGCAGAACTGAACGTTCTTTTCCGATCAGCGATGTGCCATGTTCAGGCTCAGCCTATCTTCTTGGCAGATTAATTTTTCAAAGTTCTGCCTAATACTGCAAGCTTGGTTTCACATGACATTTTTTGTCTTCACGCTTTTGCTCCTTTAATGGTTTCTCAAGCATATTTAATGTCCTTCGTGTAACTTCCAAAAGAAAATGTATGTACTGTCTAGGTGAATACTGCTGACTATAAATGTCATTGCCCTAAAGAACAGATCTCGGCACTACTAAAAACTTTGTTGTATATTTGTCAGTCACTGTTAAGGAGAGCTCTGCAACTAAGGACCTGACCTTTCAGAGTCTTATAAATGTAAATGTTCTGTGGAAATCATCAGAACTCCCTGTGTGAATAAGAGTTTGTAGGATCATGTCCTAGAACAGCAGTGGTGTCGCTTCTAAAACTGACATTGCATTGACAGAACTATTTAAAGGGAAGCTTTCACAGCATCTGTTCTCATATAGTAGTCAACTGTCAGCTGTCTCATTTTCATAACTGCTGAAACATACATTTATGCAAGATAAAATGTTAATATACAGAAAAAAATTTGTTCCATAGTATCTGGCTATTTAAAAAAAAAAGTAAAAGAATTACTTTTAAGAAAATAAGACTGTGGATGTTATGGCCCAGCAGAAAGATGAAATTTCTAGTTTGATTGCAAATACGGAAGCACACAGAGTTTTAAGCAGCTGTTTTATCCCACAATCACAGAATTCACGTTACTCTAAATCCTGGCCTTTTAAAAAAGAAATGAAGTTGTTTTAGTGGCATGTATTTTTCACTAGCCCTACTGTGGTAAAGCAAGACAGAGAGTTTAAATTTGTAGAATACTATACTTGAAGAATAAATAATACGTCTCAAGAAATGTGGTAAGGTGTGAAGGCAGCCAAGGCCTCAGGTTTTAATTCTGTTGGAAAGTAACCGTCACTTCTCAGCTGGACAAAACTCAGACAAACCTGAGACTGTAAAGACAAAGAAAGGTGATGAGCATTAGCAGAATGTTGTAGTGTAAGAGAAGGTAAAGCTGTAGCTTGAGATAGAGGTGGATCAGTAATGCCAAGTGTCAGGACCATTTACCTGAGCCTGAAATTCACTGAGGTTTCTTTAATTTCTCTGTATTTCTTTGCAGTGTCAAATAATTGAAAACAACCAATTTCAAAACAAGGCGTTCCCTAGTTTTGTGCTGTTTACTTCTGCCAACTTGCTGAACCGACACTAAAATTATCCAGCTTCAAATTATTAAATTGGTGTTTCATCTAGAAGTCACTCTTGTCGAGAAAGAAGTGGCATTGAACTGATGAATCTGAAGACAGGCAAAACTAATGTCTGTGTGCTTACTGTTTCAGTGTTAGCAGCCCAAATGTCACTTGCTAAGCTGAATCTGCTTGATGTGGCCTTGATGCCCATCTGGCAGTTTGTAAAATCATCAGCAGACTTTGCACAGTGATAAAACTGCTCAAAGCACATTTTCTCTTCACTTCCAATTGTTGTTATTTTGCGGTGCAGAGTAATGATTCCAATTTATTCTGAATCCTGACGTTATCTGAAGTTGCTGGTATAGTCAGTGACTAGAAGAGATCAAACAGGGATATTGTCGAGTGCGTGATATATGGCTATGTGGTTGCTCATTGGCTACTTATATTTAGTTCCTTTTAAATACAGTGTGATGTGAATGCTTCCTGTGCTCCAGGGTAGTACTATAATATTATTTTTGGAAATACAGCAATGCGATCTTGAACCTTTATCATTCTTTTTCTTCAGTAGTTTTCTTATGTGATGGCTGGTTTAGAAATTAGCAGAAGAAAGGCATTGCATATGAGTTCAAATATGAATATGGATTTACAATACTTTTTAGAGGAGCAGGGCTGTGTCTTGCTTCAGAGAAAAGACTCCAACCATGCTGCTGTAGGAATCTCTTAATATATTGCCATTTTGCAATGGGTCTGTGTTCTCTGCTATTTCAGTCAGAATGGATGGAAGGCTTAGTCTTTAGCTGCTTGCTTTGTAACCATCTCATTTTGGTGTGGCAAAGGCATGGCTGATCACAGCTGAAAGGAAAAGCTGTACTTCAGCTAGAAAAAAGAACAATGAAAAGTAGACACTTTCCCTGATTCCAGTGACTGATGTAATCTTTGCTATATCTTTTAATTGCAATCCAACAACCTTTCCTTAGTCATGACTACACTGAGCTTTGACCAGCTGAAGTTCTGCTCTGGATCATGCAACTGATATGTCAGAGGTGTGTTTCATGCTCTTGCTATCCTGTACTTGCATGATTTTATGTTGCCTTTATTATTTCTGTGGGACAAGGCAGAACTCAAGTAGAAGACAAAATGGTCTTGAACAAGCCAAACCTGGTGCTGGGTCATGACGTACAATCTGTTACACCTCCAAGATATTCTGACCGATGCTTCCAATTGGAAAATAATGAGAAAACTAGTTGTCACAGTAGTTCCATGTATGGACTAGACAGGAGGGATCACGCTTTCCAGGAAAATTTTCTACAAATAAAATAATACAGCTCATATTTCCAGGAGACTGAGGTCCTTATATATCAGTCTTATATATGCTCTTCATATAAAGCAGCAACACCCTCTTTCTTTCTCTTAGCAAGGAAGTACAGCTTTTTGTGTCTAGCACAATCCAATTCTGTCCAATACTACATCAGTTTATGTAGTTTGGCATCATAGCGAAGTCTTCAGGATTACATGGATGAAGACATTCAAAGAGATTTAGATTCTGTAAGACTTTACTCAGCTCAACCTTACCCAACACAGGAAATATGTTTCTACTGGTGTAATTTTCAAGAATATCTACATCTTCAGTTAATAATCTGAGGTACAAGTCATACTATCAGGATACTGCCTTTTTCTGTGGGAGAAACATTTTTCAGAGAAAGGCTGAATTCACAGCTGGGAGCCCCAATGTGTCACCACGTTTCCTTCTGCCTGTGAGAAGCAATATGTTAATGTGAATTTTGATATAGAGTCCTTTTAGCATCCCTTCTCTCTACATGAGATGGTGGCTGAAGCTCTTACCAAGAAAAAAAGTTTGCTTTCTTTCCTTATGATCATGTTCTATTAGCATCAAAATAAAATAAAAAAAAAACCAAACAACCACCTATCTTACCAGTTCATTTTTGTTTGCAAATCAAATGTAAGTGTTCCTTATGATGGGACAGACTCAGAGGAAGTACTGAGGTAAAATAGTTTTTTTGTCCGAGACTATCCAGGCTGTACTGAAGAGAAAAACATCCTGCCAGAAAAAGCATACATCTTCTTTTTTAAAAACTTTATTATAAGTAGCCTTCCTTAGACCAAAACTTCTAAAAGTCATGTTCTCTCTCATTTAATCATTTTTCTGGGTTATTTCTAAACCGGGGTGATTCTAGAGGGCAAAGCTAAAGAAGGGGATGCTTATGCCAACTCATGTTTACGGAACCATAGTAAGCACTTGCAAAACCCTCTCTTCAAGTGGAATAAGAGTCTGCTATTACCCTTTGGCAAATTTCTGATTTCATTGTGGTGAAATGACAGTGGACCATTGAGAAAAGATCTTTCATGCCTGCAGGCGTTATGAGCCTCAGACTCAAATTGCACAAGGTCAGTAAGGCAATTTCTAAGTTCACCTCGGTCAGAAGCTGCTCTGAAAGGTGATCCCTCATTCGGGTTAACACAGGGACTGTGCAGAATAAAGAGCTACCTGTGGCAATCCCATGGCAATTGATGAAAGGACTCTTGGGCAATGTGCTGGCTGAACTTGAGAAGACCACTAATCTCTATATTTCTGCTGTCACCACACAGAGCAATCCAGGAATATCATGAAATGAGCTTACAGAGCTTCAGAATGAACGCTAAACTGAACAAAGCCTTGTGTAAATCCACCTTGAGATTTATTTTACTAGTCAACCTCAGCTTTGGAGAACTTTTTTTACTTAGGCCTATAGGTCAGGACAATAAATGTCAAAAAATACACTCTTTTTCAAAGGTATATTTGCTGAAGAACTTAAGAGGCTCATAGTTAATTTAGAGTCAAAGTGTTCTTTAAAATGATTTGCCTTTTCCATGAGCACTCTTCTCATAAATTAGTGGTTTCATTTTTGTTAGTCAGGATTTTAAAGATTCTGTTCTTAAAGGAAAAATGAATTGAATGCACTTTAAATGAAAAATTATTCTGATAAATGTTAAAAATGTTTCAAAATTAAAATCTTTACCAAGTTTAGTACTTAGGAGTGCACTCATAAAACTAAGAGACTGACTTATTAAATGTTTTGCAGACAAAAGCTATTACAATTTTTTTTAATTAAACTTCTATCAACGTATAATTGAAAAGAGGAAAATCTTTGAGAGGAATGTGGCAACATATGCCAGCTGCCACCTGTGTGGTATAACAGATGAATAGGGAATGGGAGACACTGGAAACACAAAGGTTACCTTGCTTTTTGTAGCACTGTGTAATCTTGAATGAATGCAAGCAGCGAGGGGAGCAACTGCTGAGGAAGGTGTTTGGTGTCTTTTTGGTGAGCCAAATGTGATGCATTCAGTTTTGGGAACTTCTTCATTCTTATGCTGGGAAATTACTGTGGCTTTTAAATGGAGTTCCAGAAATAAAATTAAATGCATCATGTCTGGCTTGCCATAAAAATAGTATGTTGTACCAGAGCAAAAGTAGTAGGTGCCGTGGTTGAATGACTATGGCTACCTTTGCAATTTTTCTTCTTGCACTTATTTAGAGAAGAAATGCTTTACAGTAAGCATCAGTGATGGGGAAATTGGTGACACAGCTGATAGTAATAGAGAAGAGAGCAAGCAGGACATGTTTTTAAGGGAATTAAACTTAGCTTTTATTATACTGGTCTTCAGGTGGCGGCATGGACATGAGAAGAGAAAATGTGGGATAGGCACTGTGACTGAGTAGAAAACATAATATTAGGGATGGAAAAATTTGAGTAGAACAGTTGAACACAGGAATTGAGCACTTCAGAGGAGCTGAACAGAGATAACAGAAGTAAACAACTCAGAGCTATTATTCTATGTCAGCCAGAGATTTAACGTGAGGTAGCTGTTTGGTAGATATGAATCTTTTGGAGGAGAAAAATCCTACATTCCTTTTTAAGTTCTCTTGTGAAAACAGGTAAGGTTCCCTGTCAGTCTAACAGGTGTGATTTTGAAATGGTTTGGCCCCAGTGTATTTTAGGTTATTGAGGCATGGGTCTTCTAGCCATGTTGCAAGGGTTTGAACAACTGCAACTCCTTCGTCTGCCATGAACCTGTAGGTCCTCAAATCAGTTATGTTGACTTCCATATCATATGAAAGCCATGTCTTTGGGACCAGAGAGCTAAGTCCCAGTCACTAAGTTGTCAATCAGATCAGCAACTCCTTCAAATTTAACAGCTTTCAATATTTTTCTTGGCACGTCCCTAAAATCAACTGAGAAGGGGCTATTCTTCAAGGCTGAGATGGGATCCCAGAGCAGACCAGAGGCTTTCCTAATTGTCCCAGTTGTCTGGTTCCCTGTGTGTAATTTGCTGTTTGGCTCCTGTCTGTTCTTTGTACCACAGCTATTCAGGATCATATTCTCTTTGTTCATATGGAAGTCCTTTTAACATCTTTACTCCTTGTTGATCTATTAAACAAGAAGGAATGGTCTCATTCTACTCACATACAGTAAGGAATTTTAAATTCAAGTAAGGAAAAAAAAAACAAACAAAAACACCAGACAAAACACACCCCAGCATCCTATTAAATGGGGTGAAGAACAGTAGAGAGAACTGGGGGGGGAGGGGGAAATCCACAGAAATAATGCTAATTAGTGTTTTCCTAGAGTATTGTTAAGTTAGAATTAAGAAAAAAAACAGAAGATTTGCCAACAGCAGTGAAGTTAGTTTATTTATTGTTTGCTTAGCTCTGCTGTGCCTAGCTTTATTCTGTATGCAAAGTATCTGCAGACTCTGCCTGAAGTCTGAAAGATAGACACATCAAAATAAGGATGCTCTAGATAACTTAGAAATTATTATCATATATGCCAGTTGCTGGTATTCTCCAAGGGGCAGTACACCTTCCAAACAGAAGTCACAATTGCTTCCCTCAGGAGGTGAGCAGAAGGTTTTTTCTTGTTATTGTTGTTGTTTGTTACTTTTGTTTTTTACTGGATATTGATTTCTACAGGATGTTGCCCATCAGGGCTTCTGGACATTTACATCAGTTTAAAACATCAAAAAAATAATTAATAATCAATGTGACTTTAATCCCTTCAAAGAGAACCCATTAACCTACAAAAAATGCTCTAGCTCACAATCATTTCATGAGAGTAACTGAAAGCAGGGCAAGAGATGAAAGAAACATCACTCAGATATTTTCTTTTTTTTCAAAGAGAACTTTTATTCCAAACAGAGAACATAGCTAGTATTTTATGGCAGTCAGCTTACTGTTTATTAGGAAGTTTGGGGGTTTTTTATATAATTTTCTTTCTCTAACTTGACTGCCCCTGCCTAATATTGTACTGATATTATCTTGAGTCATCAGAGTGTGCTTCTGAGGAAAAGATTATGATGTCATAAAATCAATATCAGAGGATCCTATACTGTAATCCTTTTTCAGGGAAGTCCATTAAATCAATGCCTCTCCTTCTGTGAGTAATGACTGTAGAATCAAACTCTCTAATTTTGCTGTGTGAAGGAATAACCAGATGGGATGGGATTTTACATAATTAACTAGCAGTTGTTAAATACTACAAGAAAAATTATGGCATTTTCTGAAATATAAATGAATATATAGTGAATATGTAAGTGTATTTCAAAATGATCTCTGGTATAAAATTACTTCTCAGTTGCATTGCAAAATAACATGTTAAACAAAAAATGCTTTCTTATTTTTAAAGCTTTGGAAAACTAACTCAGAACTCCATAGGCTCTGAAGCGCCATCAGATTTCCTCAGCAGCGCTGGGGGAAATCACGAAAACTACAGAATGGTGGCACCATATGATGTCACCAGCATTTAGCTGAAATCGGAGCACTCCGGGAATAGGGATAATAATTTTGTTATCTCACACGTTGTTCATGTGCAACAATAATTGTTAGCTGGAACCAGAACTGGCAGGTTTCCTCTAATGTGTAGGGTGCTGGGAGCTATCAGAGAGTCTCCTGTGCTTCTGGGAACGGGTCCAAAGTCCAAGCAAACTCAGTGGATGTTTTTATGTTGTTTTAAATGGGTTTTGGAGGACGCTGTATTGGGAAGACCTGCAATCTCAGCCGGGTGATGCTGTGAAGTCTGACATGCAGCACAGATCCAACTGTGATGTGTAAGTGACCCTGGGCTCACTACAGTGTTGGTAGCGCAAACTGGAAGCCATGGGATAGTTTTGATTTTCAGAATCGGAGAGTGTGATAGCTTAAAGAAACTCCCCATTAAATAAATGCTGAGCAACCTTCTTGTTTAGGGAGTAGCTGCATTGGCAAGAACTGGTGTGTTGCAATTCACTGCTGAAACCAGTGTAATAGGAAGTAATGTGAGTGTTCCTGCTGCTGCAAGTGGAGCTTTTTTTTGTGGGGAAATAAAGTTTTGTGACTAGAACTAGGCAAAAAATAGGGTGCTTTTCTCCAGGCAGAGCCATCAGTCTCCTCTTTCTCTTCCTCTGGATATTTCAGGGGCTGTTTGAGTCAGAGGTCAGATGTAAGTGCATTTCAACCTACAGCAACTTTTGCTGGCATTGCAGCATTAACACAGATCCGTGGATGGATGGAAACCAAATTCTGCATCAATATCAGATACTTATTTGTATCTGGATCTTAAAAATACAACTGGTCCCTGCTTCTTTAATAGGCTAGCTGGGTCAAAAGCTATACCAAACTCCAATGACCATCTGGGGCTTTTGAACTTCAGAACATAAACTCTCATCCTGCTCAGCTCAGGTGCAATCTGAACACAGCCATTATTTTCTAGACTTACATTCCTGGACTAACATTATTTTCTACACTTACAGTGTTCTAGTTAATTAGAAACCAGTAGATTTCCATTGCTGTGTTAACACAAATGGAAATACCAGTTCAAAATATGCTTATCTGAAACGTAGAAGTGAACCAAAATTTGAGAAATCATTTAAGATTGGTGTCTGGAAAAATTTTTCTCTAAAGGGCAAATATACAGCTAAATTAACACCTGGCAATGAGTCCGAGTTACATATTGAGTAGTAGAGCTGCTCTTGCTTGCAGTAACTCATGAAGTCAAACCCTCTGAGTTCTTACCATGAAGAAGAGAAAAACTGATGTATTCTTAAATGTATAAGCTGAGCACTTGTGGAGATTAATTGAGTTGTGTCTGTTTCTGCATGGACATGTTTCTGTTTGCTTTAAAGCTTAAGAATTAGAGGGCTGCATAGTCAGAAGAAATTAATAATAGCAGTAAGTCAAAAAAGCCCCTTGACTACGGTACTTCACAACAGCTTTAAATGGGATTTATAGCAATATTTGCCGCATATTGTAAATATTCTTTAAAAATACAATAGGATGGTCACCTCACAAAGGGGACAGAGACAAGGCAGAGGCGTACTTTCTTTGCCTCTGTCTTTAACACGGATAACAGACCAAGGAAGTCTCAGTGCCCTGAGCTGGAGGACTGTGACTGCGAGAATGATCAACTCCCAGTGACTCTGAAATTGTGCTGCTCCAGCTGGATCCCTACAAATCTGTGAGGCCTAGTGGGATTCATCCAAGTATCCTCAAAGAGCTGCTGATGTCATTGCAAAACCTCTCTCGATGATTTTTGAGCTGTCCTGGGAATCTGGAGAAGTCCCAGCTGACTGGAAGCTGGTGAATGTTGTCCTGATTTTCAGGACAGGCAAGAAGGAGGACCCTGGAAACTACAGGCTTGTCAATCTCACTTCAGTGCCTGGTAAAGTTATGGAGAAGATTATTCTGGGAGGGATTGAAAAACACCTGAAAGACAATGCAATCACTTATCTCAGACAGCACAGCTTCATGAGAGGGAAGTCCTGATTATCAAACCTGACAAGGTAACCCACCTAGCTGATGTCATCTTTTTGGATTTCAGTAAAACTTTCAATACTGTCTCTCACAGTATCCTTCTGGATAAAATGTCCAGCACACAGGTGGACGAACACATCACACAATGGGTGAACAACTAGCTCATTGGTCAAGCACAGAGGATGGCAATGAATGAGATAATATCATACTGGCCACCTGTCACTAGTCTGATGTTCTACAGGGCTTCGTCTTGGGCCCTGTGCTCTTCAACATCTTCATAAATGACTTGGATGCAGGACTGGAAGGGATACTGAGCAAGTTTGCAGATGACACAAAACTGGGAGGAGCAGTTGACTCCCATGAAGGCAGGGAGACGCTGCAGAGAGATCTCAACAAATCAGACGGCTGGGCAATCACCAACCACATGAATTTCAACAAGGGGAAGTGCTGGATGCTGCAGCTCGCATGGGGCAATCCTGGATGTTCGTATAGACTGGGAAATGAGATGCTGGAAAGCAGTGCCATGGAAAGGTACCTGGGGGTCCTGGTCAGAGGCAAGTTGAATGTGAGTCAGCAGTGCCCTGGCAGCCAGGAGGGCCAACCGTGTCCTGGGGGGCATCAGGCAAAGTATCACGACCCCGTCAAGGGAGGGAATTGTCCCGCTCTGCTCTGCACTGGTGAGGCCTCACCTTGAATATTGTGTGCAGTTTTGGGTGCTGCAATATAAGAAAGATATTAAGCCATTAAGCCATTAATTAAGCCACAGAGAGTGTCCAAAGGAGGGCAACAAACATGGTGAAGGGCCTTGAGGGGAAGATGTATGAGGAGTGGCTGAGGTCACTTTGCCCCTTCAGCCTGGAGAAAAGGAGACTGAGGGGAAACCTCATTGCAGTCTACAACTTCCTTGTGAAAGGAACAGGAGAGTTGGACACCGATCTCTTCTCTGTGGTGCCCAGTGACAGGACCCCAGGGAATGGCCTGAAGTTGCGTCAGGGGAGGTTTAGACTGGATATTGGAAAAAGATTCTTCACCCAGAGTGCAGCTGGGCACTGGAACAGGCTCCTCTGGGAAGTGGTCACAGCACCAAGCCTAGCAGAGTTCAAGCAGTGTTTGGACAACATCTTGGAGATAGTCCTGTGCAGGGCCAGGAGTTGGACTCAGTGATCCTTGTGGGTCCTTCCAGCTCAGCATATTGTGACTCTGTGTGATTCCGAAGTATCTGAAACCCAACTGGCTCTGATTGCCTTTCACATTGGTCTGAGTTGCATTTCATTCAGGACACTCCATTTCTCCAAAATGAGTTAATAAGTCCAAGAATGGAAGCCAACCCTTATTATATGAATACTGCCAGGAGAAAATTAAGAAAACCATAAGCAAAGCAGTGTATTATGACTACAGCTTAATTTCCCTCCCAACTGTACAGAATTATCATTCTGATGCATTTTTGTGAACAGTCCAAAAATATAATCACTTTCACTGTTAGACTCCAGTAGTATTTTAAGTGATGTCCCCAGTGGAATGTTTTGTAAACTACCAAGACTGATTCTTCAAAAAGCAAAGGAATCCATTTTGTTGTCTCTTGTGTTCAGAAATTGTCTGAAAGGTAGCAGCCTTTTCTTTTCTTTATGCCATTCTGGACAACGCATAAGGCAGATGAGGCTTGATCTTCCCAAATCAGTTCTGCTGCTTGCAAGGGTGAGACCTTGCATCTTTTGGCATGTTAGGGGCGGGAGGGTATAATGCATTTCCAGAGGTCTCCTAGCTATGGTATCCTCCAGGATGAACCTATCCCTAGTAATCTCTTCGGTGAGTTCAGGGATTTAAGGCTGTCAAAGCTAGAAGGTGACAGATAAAAGATAATCTGTTGGAAGTTTAATAAAAGCCAGCCCAAACAGACCCAGGGATAACCATATCAATGCATTATTAACCACAGGAGATATTGTATGTCCTGCGTTCATATGCTCTCACATCTCACAAATGAGTCTGCTCATGTGTTATCCAGCAGCTCTGAACTGAGATTGCCCACGGCACCAGAGGCTTATGTTGGTTTTAAAGACAATTAGTAAATTTTACAAAAGAGTAGTATTTGCTAAGCTGACATTTCATACAGTGGTGTGAAAGATAATCTGTTATGGGCTATGCTGCATTTACAGGTTTGCCTGGCTTTGTGTACGCCAGTGTTCAAACTGGCAATGTGCACACAAATAAAGGTTCGTCAAAGTTTGAGCTGAAATCCTCTGAACCACTTCTTCAAGTGCACACTAGAAACTTTTAAATTTACTCTCTGTTTGGTTTTCCTTTGGGTCTTCTAGTGTTTCAAGTTACACCTGGAATAATCCAACTAAGTAGATTAGAAGAAACCTTCCCTTTTTTAACTCAGTGTGTGTGATGCAATTATTTTGTTTCCTGTACCCTCCTCTTTTTTATCTTCATTATAAAGCAAAAAGGGGAAAGAATACACAAATCATGATAAAAATATAATAATACTTGGAGAACATAGAGCCACAGCATGGTCCAACTATATTTCAGTGTTGCTTTAAAAAACTACCAGCATGTTTTGTTTTGCACTTTGTTTTTGAGGCACAGCTTTGTCAATTTGTCTTCTTGGCTCCATTTGAATAAATGCAAAACAATAAGTAGTCTCTGGGGAAAAAATATTTCCACTGGGAACAAATTCTTCTGACTTGAGACTTAACCTGCACACTTCCTCTGGCTCTGAGTTCCTCAGCCCTGATGATTGGCTAATAGAGTATAACTTTGGACTCATTTAAAATGCAATTGCAGAACACACCAGAGAAAGTAATTTAGCAGTATATCGACAGAAGGGCAGACTGTAAATCAAATAAGCTTCTTCCATTTCTAATTTCTAGGATCCCACTATTACCCATATTGGCAATATCTGACAGTCAGATTCGGCAGTGTACCAAATGGTCTACTAATATGACAGATGCATTCTTTAGAAAAGAGTAACTCTCTCATCCCCCTTGGATACGTAGATGCGTGGAAGAATGCCTCGAACACAGCTCTCTGTTTACTCATTTCCTCTTCTCATGCTGCTTATTAGACAGGTTTGATGTAAAACCAAGGTATAAAATTGACTGCTACACCAAATGTAATTCAATAGTATCACTTCAAAGATAAGTACAGTGTTAACTTTCCATTAGAATTAACCCATCTGAGGCAGCTCTTTATAGTCATAGAATATTAACGCGTAACCTTGTCAACCATCACTTGCAGCTGGCAAGTGCCAGTGATTTTCACTTTATAAAGCAGCCATCTCAGGCAGTAGAAAGCCAAACCTGAAGAAATGCAGGTATACCCAGGTAACATGACTGATAGTGGTCCTGAGCCAAGAAAATCTGGCATTTTAAGTGCACCTTGGAAAGGAGTCCCGGGAGAAATCATATTCCGTGTTTTGAATCCTTTCTAAGTCCCTAATGACACTATCTTGAAATAAATCTTACCTGAGGCAGGTGTCTACTCCAATGTACCAATATAAGCCTTTTGTTCTGATACACACAAAGAGCACTTTGAGTTAAATACTTTTCTAGATGGCTCTTTCAAGCTGTCAGCATTAAGTTTCATAACAAACAGATGTTCATATTTTATAAGCCTCCTCCATAAAAGACTTTCAGTATTCTCTATTTCAACAGAGACACAATGGAAAATTATAAGGGTCTAGAAACAGTACTCCTGTGGGAAACTGAAATGACTGAATTTGGCTACAGCAAACTACATCTACAGCTGTGGAGACATTAGTAGTGAATGGTGGGAAGGGGTGGATGGAGAAGATGGGATAAAGGCCAAAGGGTTAACATCCTGGTGTTTGAGGGATTTCCACTGGTAGCAGAAAGAGGTGGTTTCCCTGCTTCTGTGGAGGTTCTGCCTTCAAATTTGACATTTGGGAGAGGCAGTTCAGGGCTGGTTCCTAATGCCAAGATAGGTAACAGATCTGTGAATCCAGTAACATCCATGTGAGTTGAGGCAGTGTGTTGTTTGTTGCCATAAAAGCAGGGGAGCAGAAGCAGCCTGGCAGGCTGTGCTTGCAGGAAAGGGTGTAGCTGGCTTAAAAGCAGTGTAGAGGCAGTCCTGTGCCATGCTGTTCACCCAGACCCCTCTGTTCCTGACATCCCCCCTCTACAGACACTTCTTTTTGTACAGCCAATGTTCCAGACAGATCAGGGGGGCTTATTGCAATGAAACCAATCTCTCTCAAAGCAAATTCACAACCTTTTTTTTCTGCTGACTCAGCTGATCAGTCAAACTAAACAAATCAACCAGAGCGCCAGGTGTGAGGGAAGGAATGGGAGGGCATAGCTAGGGCTGGCAAAATATCTCTTTTGGCAATGACACAGCCCAAAATTGTCTAAAATTAATCTGGAACAGTAATGGAAAGAGATTACTTGCCTGCTCTGTGCTATTTAAAAGTCTCCAAAATATAAAGGGATTTTCTTGAATTTATTATGTCAGCATTGTCTAACCCTTAGGCAAAAAGAAATGGACTCAGTACCTTAGAGGTATGATAAAATCTTGTCACTCTGAAATGTATAGGCATTTCCCTAGTGAATTCAGGGAAACTAGGACCTGAATTTGAAATAAGACCTGTTTTTTTTCAGTTTGGATATGTCCCTTTTGTTACTCTGTATTCTTACTGCTTCTTGAAATCAGGAATAAACCTAATACTCCTGAGTTTTTTGTTTGTTTCTTTTTTAATGAAGCCTCGCAGAAAGGCAATGTAAAATGTCCTTTCCATGTACATTTGACTGTTCACACTTAATATTTACTTTGAGAAAGACTTTGTTCTAAAAAAATTAATTCCATGAGTATTTGTGGAAAGCAAACCTATAGCAGATGCAAGCATAACTAAAGTAGATTGATTTAAAAAAATTCATGTATTTAGGTATAACTACTTCACAGCATTTATCCAGTCTGGCTGGTCAAATGAAACATTTTAGATCTTTGAGAGAAAAGATTAATTCTTGCAACAGATACTTTCATGGACAAAACAAGTTTGAACAATCCATTCTTTCTTTGTAATCTCTTCATTACTCGTTACAGATAGAATAAGAACTAAAGAGAGAGGAGAGTGAGATTCTCACTGTCTTGTTTTCATACAATCATGGAAATTCAAATAAAAATAAAAAAATCTCCTTCTGTCCCTTCTCCTACTTCATGATGACTTTCCAGTGTATATTTTCCATTGGTTTTGTTCAGACTGGTGCTGCCAGTTTGTGATGAAACAGAGCAAGAAAAGCCATCTTCTGAAAAATGTGAGCTTTCCACATGATGTGGAAGCCAGTCACTTCAGAAAGTTCTTGATTTGAGGTTCCTCAGGAAGGGTGAAGGTATCTCCTAGAGAGATATGGAACAAAGAAGGTGCTGTTTGTAACATGAAAAAGGTGTCTGTACATGTGTAGACCTTTCAGCTGTGACATTTTCATCCAACATTCTCCCGAAGATCATGAAAGCAGTCTAAAGTAATCATTTGGGCTCCCTGTGAATCTTCCACTGGATATACCTGTAAATGAAGACAACCAGCTTAAATCAAATGTTCAATCCTGAGATGAGATGAATCCCTCTTTTAATGAAGTCATCATCTTTAAATGAAGACTTTGATAGTAAAGCAATACTCATAATCTGGAACAACCACAACTATGACATAGTTCAATTCAAATCTTACAAGAGATCTGGTTCCTGCAGTGCTCAAGGGGTGTTAGGACATGATAATCTCATCTGTAAACTGGTAAATTGAAGCAGTATCTATTCTGGGTGAGTTCCAGTTCAGGCTCAGCTACAAATGAAGTGGCTCCTGTTTAGTTCTGGTTAAATCCCACAAAGCTTTCAAAAAGCAGCTTAAGTTCAATATAAGAAAAAAATAGAGAATAATTTGGACTAAATTCAATTTCCTTTTCTGTGTTAATTTGGAAGAGAACTGATCTCCAGCTGGGACCATAAACACATAGTGAAATAAACAGCTTTACATCTTCATTTATCATTCTGTTCATTCAGAACAAAAGGAAAACTACCCTTCTCCCTGCATGATTTTACTGTATAATGTATACCTGCCATCCTGACAGAGATCTAGTCCAGAAAATAACCCATGACCATTATGGATGTGAATTACATTCCTTTTAAATAACAAGAAGACACTGGAGAAAATCTGAAGTACTTCAAGAGATGACCAAGAGATGCTTTCCAATAGTAGGGATTTTATTCTCCTAATAAGGAAGTCAGATTGTACAACTATATAATCTCATCCCCTTAGTAGAGCCTATAAAGAATAGACTGACATGTCTTTTCTTTCTGCTTATATATTAAGCTGATGTGCATCAGTAAGTATTAACTTAGTAAGTTTAAAGTTTTGTGCAAAAATGGGTTGGTATGGATCAGGCAAAAACCGTCTTGGAGTGATGCTGTTAGAACAGATTTGCCCTCAATCAGGCCTTGTTTTAGTGCACAGATGCGGTATTTCAATTGAAACAATAAAAGAGAACCAGAAAAACATTTTCAGACATTATTCATTAAACATTTCTGCTTAATCTCTATGGAAGGCACGAAGTCAACATTGTCTCTGTTCTTCTTTGAAAATCCTTGTCCTAGCCAGCTCCAGAGCTTGTTTTCGGAAGTTCAAGTAGAAAAGAAGTTATGTACAAGGGGAACATTGAGAGTGGTATGGACACTCTGCCTAGATGTGGCATCCCCGTAGTCTTTCCCGTGCAGGGCCACCTTTGTGTATGGGTATTTTCTTTATTCACGGAAAGCCAAATGAAGTTTGTGTGTTCACCACCCTTTGTTTATCTCCCTTAACTTCCTCTCCTCTGGGCACATAACCAGATCCATCCTAATTCCCAAGGCATAACACTTTTCCACATTCAGAGAGGAAGCACAGAGACAGAGGGAGCTTGGAAAGAACCAGCCTCAAACAAAATTCTGCAGACTTAAAAAAAAATCAGTTTTTGCAGGTGAAAGGAAATCAATATGTCTGAAAACAGCCAAATTGATATATATACACCAAGCTAGAAGAACTTTCTGTTTGAATAGTTTTTATTTTCCTAATGAGGAAAAGCCAACTGCATGCCAAAAATAGCATATAGCTGTGACGTGAATAAGCCACTGTTCCCATCTTGCTGAGAACTCACTGGACTCTGCTTGCTTCAGAGAGCTTTATAATACCAGGTAACACTATAGCCTAACATTTTGCACATGACGTCTTTACAAGAAAAGGGACTTTGAGTTCCTGCTAGTGCATATGTCTACCAAATAAAAACCAGGAGAAAAAGTGGGCTCCTGTCTTACACTGGTAGGGCTTCAGTAATTTTGTCAACCTTGTGCCAAAGGAGTAGAAACCAAAATCTTGCACCTAAGCTTTCCAAACCAACATCATTGCACTATTTCTCCTGATCCAACAGTTAGCAAATAATATACTAATATGCTTCATCTGAGCTGTTAGTAAGCTGGAGTAATAGAAGACGGTTTAAAGCTCTAAGAAATAATTATCATGTGGACACTGAAATCCAGCTGTAGAAATTATCATTTTAATTCTATCAAGCATGTAACTGAATAAACTCAACTATGAATCAACACCATGGGACAGTGTCCTCTTATCTTTTCAGGAAAGAAACTGCTTCTTCCAAATTATACATTAATGAATGACAGTGAGCTTGAAACACTGCAAAATATCCATATGCATGCTTGTAGGCTATATCTTCTCTGTGGATTTATTGGCAAGCAAGTAATTAATGGAGGAATTCTCTTCTCTCAGACTGTATTTGATCTCTCTAAGCCTCTGTGAACAAAAGATCTAAAAACCAGTGCCAACTAGAATTAAATTATTCTGATGGGAATGATAGTTCAGCAAAACCTGGACTTTTAACACCAAGTTCAATGTTAAAATAAGTTCAGTGTTAAAATTAGTTCAATGGACTACTAGCAGAAGGTGGCAGAAACTGTGCTTCACTACTCATTCCTCTCAGATATGGAGATAAAGGCTCTTGATAGCTATTTACGACCTTTCTAATGCTGCACCTAAATTCATGGAATTGTTTAGGTTGGAAGAGACCTATGGGACTATCCAGTCCACCTGTTAATCTGGCACCACCGTCCTCACCACTAAACCACTGGCCCCAGGTGCCACATTCACACATTTTTTGAATACTTTCAGGTACAACTTGAGGCCACTTCTTCTTGTCCTATCTCTAGTTACCTGGGCCAAGGAAAAAAAACTCCACTTTGCTACAACTTCTTTTCAAGTAGTTGCAGATAGGGACAAGGTCCCCCCTGAACCTCCTTTTTCTCAGGTTCCACAACCTCACCTCAGCCGCTCCTCAGAAGATTTGCGCTCCAAACCCTTTATCTGCTGTGTTGCCCTTCTCTGGATATGTTGCAGCATCTCAATGTCTTTCTTACAATGAGGAGCCCAAAACTGACCTCAAAATTTGAGGTGCAGCCTCACCAGTGCTAAGTACAGTGGGACAATCACTTGCCTGGTCCTCCTGGCCATGCTATTTTTCATATAGGCCAGGGTGCCATTGACTTTCTTGGCTACCTGGGCACACTGCTGGCTCATGCTCAGCCACTGTCGACCAGCACCCACGGGCCCTTTTCTGCTGGGCCACTTTCCAGCCATTCTTTCCCCGGTCTGTAGCACTGCATGGGGCTGTTATGACCCAAGTGCAGGACCCACCACTTTGCCTTGAACCTCATACAACTGGCCTCAGCCCATTGATCCAGCCTGTCCTTATTCCTCTGCAGAACCTGCTTGCCCTCCAGCAAAGCAACACTCCCACCCAACTGCAAACTGACTGAAGGTGTACTGGATCCCTTTGTTCAGATCATCAGTAAAGATATTAAACAGAAATGCCCCCACTGCTGAGCCCTGGGGAAAACCACCTGTGGTTCTGTAATCATGTAGTCCCTAGTAACTAATAGCATCAGTGTTGTTCTCATCTTTTAAAGACTAGCTGGCAGGTCATGCTGCGAGAAGTATACCGGTTACTTCATTTACAAAATTCATTACATTATCTGAAGGATTTGACAGGCTTTGACTAGCACAGTTAAGTACTATAACTAAGGTTTTTTTTCTTCAATAGCAACCTACCCAAATCTGAAGTAAAATCCTAATCAAGCAACTAGGGACATATTTTTTACACCTCTCTTCCAGCTCTCATCACACACAAATTCCAGGCTTGAAGGGCAATCATGACCCAGAATTTGTCCTTTGGTAACAGATCAGACAAGATATGATGCTGGAAACATTTATATCATTGTAAATTGAAGAATATCTGAACAGTAATAGTGTAACAGGTGTCCCTACTGTTGCCTATGAGCCTTGAGATTTAAATGGAGGCTACAGTATGTCAATCTCTTACACTAGGACACTTCTACATTACAATGCCTCTTTAAAGCAAAAGTGAAACAGATTCACCTTTGCTCAGAAAAACATGGGCAAATGGATGACATTCATTCAGTGCCTTCAGGCATCCACAGTGCTTAAAAAATAAGTAACCAATTTAAGCAGGAAGATCCAGATGTCCAGACAGTAAATGCTATTGCAGAGCATGTTGGAAACTGGATATTTTTTACTTTCTTTTTTTTTTTAATGAACTTTTGTAAATGATGGCAGTCATTCTGTTATGACAACAAGGCTTCACTTAAGACATAAAGGAAGATTCTGTCTCTGAATACTTGAACTAAGAAAAAAATTAGTCTTGTACCTGGGCAATTCATAGAAGGGTAGACATCTATAGAGAGATCTGAATGGAGACTTCTCAAGTTCCCCGGGGAATGAAATTCTGAGGCCAGAGGACAGAGTGGGAAAAGATGTGTAAATAAAGATTAAAAGGCAAATATAAAGAGAAAGGAGAGCCACAGCTCAGGAGTTGGTGAGCAGGGAGCTATACAAGGTGGCCTTGCCAAGACTAGGACAAGAGACTTTGCAAAGAGTGCAGAGTGCAACATGGGATAGTGACCTTTCCTACTCTACAAAACATAGCTGAGATGTCCATGTTTGACAATCACAAGACATTTATTGCAGACATCAGAGATCTGAGAGGTTATGAATGCCATGGGAGAGGTTCCCATAAGCGGATGGCAGTGGCATTTGGGGCTTCTGTGTCTCTTTCCACATCTGGGGATTGAGGTCATCCACCTGTACTGACAGGCTATGGTCTTACATTGGCCGTAGAAGAATGACACCTTCCACTAGATCAAGTTCCTCAAAGCCCTTTCCAACCTGTCCTTGAACACTTCCAATGATGGGACATCCACAACTTCCCTGGAAGTCTGTTCTATTGTCCACAGTAAAAAAGTTCTTTATTATAGCCAATCTACCCACTTTCAGTTTGACACCATTGCCCCTCATCCTGTCACTACAGGCCTTGGTAAATGTCTTTCTCAGTCTTTCTTAAAGTTCCCTTTGAAAGGCCACTATAGGTCTCCCCAGAGCCTTTTCCAGACTGAAAAATCTCAACTCTTAAGTCTTTCTTCATAGGACAGGAATGCCAGCCCTCTGACCATTCTTGTGGTCCTCTGAAGCTAATCCAACAGGTCCATGCCTTTCCTGTGCTGAGAAATCCAGAGCAGGATGCAGTACTGTATGTGGGGTCTCACAAAAGTGGAGTAGAGACAGAATCCAATTCCTCACTTTGCTGGTCATTGCTGGCTCATGTCCAGTTTTACATTCACCAGTATACCCACCTCTTTTTCTGCAGGGCAGATCATTCAGTGATTCTCTGATTCTCAGTTCATTCCTTCCACAGTCTGTACTGATACTGGGGATTGTCCTCACCCAGGTGCAGGACCCTGTACTAATCCTAGCTGAACTTCATGATTTCACATAACCCCACCCCTCAAGCCTGTCAGGAACCCTCTGAACAGCATCCCTTCCCTGAGGTATGTCAACTGTGCTACTATATTTATGAAGATGTTAAATATTATTGGACTCAGTACATAGCCCTTGTCATTGAGTCACTGAGTGGACATCCAATGAATTCCTTACCCATCTAACAGTCTGTCCATCAAACCCATGTATTTTCAATTTAGAGGTAAGAATGTTGTGGGGACGTTATCAAGGTACTTACAGAAGGCCATATAAGTGATATTTGTAGCTCTCGCTTTGCCCACTGATGCAGTCACTTCATCTTAGAAGGCCACTGGATTAGTGAGGCACAACTTGCTCTTGGTGACGCCTGATTGGCTTTCTACAATCACCTCCCTGTCTTCTGTATGTTTCAAAATATCTTCTGGGAGGATCTGCTCCATGATCTTAAAAAAAAATGTAGTGCAGGGGATGATCCTCACACTGGAAAAACCACCTGCCTGATCATGGATTTCTCCTCTCCCAGATAAGTATTTGCTTCCTGAAATTTAACCCTACTCCTTTTTATAGGAGACTATATTACAGTTTTGAATCTGTTGTGGCTTAAGGGTAACAACTGGGATCAGATTGTGATTGTGTCTTGGCATTTTAGATTATTGTGTAATTAAATAATTATCATCCCATACAAATAGTGAGTAAATGCTTTGTGTTAATTGGACTTCAGAGGTGGGAAAACAGAGAAGAAGTTGGGAAAGAAAGATTGTTTCGAACACTGATGTTTGTGCAGTAATCCAGTGATTTGCTTTCTTCCTGAATAGAAAGAACACACAGGCTAATTTTCCTTTCTTTGAAAGACTTCATTCTTTTCACTTTGGGCTAAAATATTCCAAAGGTGCAAAACCAGGGAAGGTTTGAAGGGAACATCAGCAGATGTTTACATGAGAGACCAGAAATTACAGAGCAAACTTGAGTGCTATTTTCATTTCAAAAGTGTGATACGCTTGACTCTGTCTTTCAGTCTTTTGAAGAGAATTGGGTCAAGAAGGGAATATATTTCTCAAGGCAAGGGCCTACTTAGGAAAGCCTTTTACTCAACAGTGACAACATAGACACTACATTTATTTTAACAGACAGCATATGTTGCAATGCTGAGCTTCTCAACATCTTGATGATAAAGTGACCAAAAGACACAGCACTTCAAGAGGCAGAGCAGCAGTATATGCTAATGACCTTTCACATGATCTGCATGATGCTCCATGCAGTTTTGATGCTGAGGGATATGAAACCTAGGAGTATGATAAGGTGGAAAGAGAAAATAATACATGAAGAAGACCAGGGAAACCTGAGTTAGGCATGAGAGAGCACACAGTGGTGTATCACTTCCAGGGTCACAACACAGCACTTGTCCCCATGTTAATACAAGAGAGGCTCCTCACATATGTTTGTCCCTGTGACCTCTTCTGCATTCATGAACTGAAAACCAAAGCCTGTCACAGACTGAACTATGCAGCACTGCAAGAAATCTTGTTCCCTGGTATAAATATTCTCTCTTGTACTGTGAGGGCTGCCTCTCCATCCTTTCATTTCAACCTGAAGCCATGTTTTGTTAGAACAGAACCTGTTGCAAGTAAAACTGAGTAGGTAGAATCACCTCAGTTTTAATCAGTGCAAATCACTGGTTCTGGGGCTAGAATAGCTCCAGCTAATTTGAAAGCAAGAGCTAATTTTCAGCAAAAATACGTGAAATCTGCAGGTATGTGATAAAACTAGCACAGACTTTCATGAAACACTGGGAATAACCCTACGAAGACTGTCGTAAGGAGCCTGGGAATGGAGCATGGAGCATGACCAGGGCTTGCTGGGGAACAGCTGGGGTTGAACCTGTAAGCAGTTCAGCCCTGCACTGCACCATGCCTAGGGATGCAGTTGTGCTGGCCACTGTGCCCCCAGTGTGGGGAGGTTGCCAGCTCCACCTCTGTCTCTTCCAGCCCACTCAAAGGCAGTGCAGGACACATCAGAAAAATGACAAAGCAAGATACTGCCAATTTCAATTATAAATCTTATTCTTATTTAATGTATACTGATGTCTAACCTAAATAATTTCCAAGACAAAACAAACAAAATATTTTTTTTAAAGAAGGACTACACTGATCTGCTCCCATTTTGTCCATCTGTCTTCAGACTACTCCTGTTTGTATTGCTGCTGGACTTTTTTTTTGCTGTCAGTCCCAAGCTGGCACAATGGTCTCTAACCTCAGTCATTAATATCAATTACTATAAGGGCAGCTGCCTTGTTCTCCTTGTCAGAACTTCAGCATGGAGGGTAATAGATGACTTCAGGCTGGCTTCTTGCCAAGAGGGCTCCATTGTTTTCATCTGTGGTACACAAGAAAGAAAATAATGGGGTTAAATGAATTTGATTAGACTCAGCTCAGCCTAGTGTAGCATTTAGGCTCTAATTTTGCTCTTCCACGGTATGATTTTACATCCCTGAAATCAACTTTAACCATTGATTTAAGAAAGTAATTATTTAGAAAGTCAGTGACTCCTTTTAAGCTTTATAACCTCCCTCTAGACTTTCTCAGTGCTGGGCATTTGAAAATTTTTTATATTATATATATATCCTATTTTTATAAGTTTTTAAATAAAGAGATGTAGATCTATTATTTCCAGAGAGCGACATTTTTGTAGCCTGGCAAAGCAGTGAGTATTTATTATGGAAATTCTTCCTCCTGACACAAAACATTACTTTTTTTTTTTTTTTTATTTCTCATCCCCAGTGTAGCATCTTCTGGCAGTTCTGCTTTGTAGCAGTCATGTAAGCCCCACACACCAGCATAGCAAAGGCCTATGAAAGAACCGAACAAAGAACAGTGGAGAATGTCTTACACAGCTCTTCATCACATACAAGAGAGCCACAGTGTGCAGATTTACATCCAGCTGGCAGACGGTCACAAGTCGTGTCCTCGGGGCTCAGTACTGTTTAATATCTTTATCAATGATCTGGACAAGATCAAGTGTACTCTCAGTCAGTTTGCAGAAGTCAGCGAGTTGGGCAGGAGTGCTGACCAGCAGATCAGCCTTGATCTGTTGATCCCTACAGAGGGATCTGGACAAGCTGGATTGATGGGCCAAGGCCAACTGGATGAGATTCAACAAGTCAAAGTGTCAGGTCCTGCACTTGGGTCACAACAGTCCAAATGCAATCCTATAGGCTTGGGGAAGAGTGTCTGGAAAGCCGCTTAGTGAAAAACGACCTGGAGTTGCTGACCAGCAGTGTGCCCAGGTGCCAAGAAGGCAAATAGCATCCTGGCCAGCAGGACCAAGGCAATTATTGTCCCTCTGTACTCAGCACTGGTGAGGTTGCACTTTGAGTCCTGAATTGAGTTTTGGGCCCCTCACTGCAAGAGAGACACTAGAGTGGTGGAACTTGTCCAGAGAAGGGCAACAGATCTGGTGGTTGGAGTGGGTATTAGGTGATTCTTCTCCATCTAAAGAGTTGTACAGCATTGGAACAGACTGCCCAGGGAAGTAGCAGAGTCACCATCCCTGTAGGTATTTAAAAGACGTGGATGTGGCACTTGGAGACATGGTTTCATGGTGGATTTGATAGTGTTAGGTTAATAGTTGGACTGGATGACCTTAGAGTTCTTTTGTAACCTGAATGTTTCTATGATGTTATCCTTGTGTTATCCTTGTTTAATGTCAGTTGGCGTAAATCCATCTGTCTTCCCTTTTGAATGTGTAACCCGCGTGAGATGCTAGCTTTATTTCAATTTTATTGAATGAACTGATTAAAGAATAGATTTACAATATAAAATACTCAAAGAGAGTGTGAGGTTGAATTTGGCTCTGTTGGAGATGTAGAAACTCACAACAGCATTGTAAAAAGAGCCATTCATGTTTAAATGTGCTGGGAGAAAAAGAGAGGTTGCGGCATAGAAAATAAAAACTCTATTGAACATATTGAACTTAAAGAAGTTTACATTTTCAGTTGTAAATACTGTTATTTTTCAATTCGTATAATATTCAATTACTATAACAAAATGTATATAATTCTGCAATGACTAACATAACTTCTTTGACATAATGAAATTGCTATTGCATAAATGCTTGAAACCTATCAGGGTGAAATTTTATGTAACAAGGATTTTTTAATGCCATTGGATTCGAAGAAGTCTGTATCGACTATCTTACTGGAAAGACCAACACCAAAGATACCGAGATACAGTGATTGGGTCTAGACCAATGCACTGCTAAATTAAATAATGAATCTGGCCATTAGACTAGGAAAATCACTGGGAAGACCTCCATCCATGAAGAATGACCCCACATGGCATTGTTCCTGGGGTCACCAATATGAAGTCAGGTTGGTCTACTTGAAGATGACTTCCCACAGGTTTGTTTTTTTGTTTGTTTTAAAAAAGCAAATATCTGCGAAGGATATTATTTATTAATTCAGTAAATAAGCATTCAGTAAATCAGCAATACTTACAGACATGCTTGCCCTGTTATCTCTAATGAGCCACTACTCATGACAGCAAAGGAAACCACATATACAGTCTTCAGTATGTTTCAGCTCTCAGCTATGCATTTTTTCTATCAAGAACTAACTAGTTTTTATTACCTATGTCAAGTCAATCTGCCACAATGAATTTCATCAAAACCTTATAAAAAGTTCAAGAGCAAGCAGTAATAAGTGAGCATAAGTGTACCTATTTGAACCTCTAAGACTGTATCTTCACAGTGACACTGGTTTGGTCCAACTGATCACATTTCACTGACTGTCCAAAGCGAAAAAAGAAAAAAAAGGAAAAAAAGAAGAGAGCTTTTCCCTGCCACTGAAAAATAACCAAAAATTAAGAGGTCTGACATGAATCTAAAGTTTTCTGAGATCTTTCTTCCTGCTATCCAGACTGTTGGTGGAATAACAAATAATTTTCTACATTAAATTAGAGTAGCAGGCTTTTTATATCTTCCAGTGAGTGCTGTGGATGGATTTGTAACCACCTCGACTGAATGAAGGACATTTAAGAGCAGATGCTTAGGCACAAATTTCTCTGTAATGTAAGACCTCGCCCAGCTGTAAAATCTATTCATGCTGAAAAAAAACACTCTGAGGTATCTGAGGATCTTCTGGAATTATGGTTACTATAAATTCAGAGTAGGAAAGATCATTGGCTAGGTTTGAAAAAGGGGAACGGCACTTGTTCTTCCTAGAGATGATGGAATTTGTAATCAGAGACATTCTGACATCGTCATTCTATCCCATAAATGTAGAGGCACATGCATAAAAACAACTGACAGTGTAAAAATAGTGGAGCTGAAGGACAAAAGACAAGAAGATTTGCGGCTGTCCCTATAGCTTCCTGTTCATGTAGCATGAAGATAAAATGTCAAAACAGAACCAAGAAAAGAAAAAGTCATGAGAAGGGATGCCCTTTCTGTCTCAGGAGCAGATTTACCCTCCCAACACCAGAGACCATCCCTGGGCTCTCTGTATATTTTGTGGAGAAGCTTGAGGCAAAAAATCCAGTGGAGCTGCAAACGTGGCAAAGTCTCCTGGAAAGTAAACACTGCACAAATAAAAGCAAGTCCATTCCAGTATTTCCAGTATTTTCTTCCAGAGGAATAAAAATATCAGTTATCTGAAAGAAAATTTAAATAATAAAAAAATTTATTTCTGTTTATGAAAACAATATGAAGATTTCTCACTAAGCAGCTCAGCAAGCTGCAAAACATCAGCAACTTCAAAGAACCAGGGGCTGACACTGGTTTGCTATGTTCAACAGGAGTGCTTGGCCTGCTGCAGGGAACAAGACTGTTTGGAGAAGAGCCCACCAACCCCATCAAACCTGCATCTTTGTAGCCACACTGGGAGAAAGACAGGGCTGATGGGCAGTGCCTGCATCTTCTGGATTAGTCAGCCTGTTTGAGCAAGTGACAGACACATCAACAATTATAGTCCCTGCGGAGACATGCTGACCTCTGCCAGTTCCCTGTGGCGCCAAGCTTCTCTTTGTCAGCTCTTATGCTCTTGCTGTGCGTTGGAAGGTCCTTGCTGGGGAGTCCCCACATCCCTGGTACAGTGTAGACATCAAATTGCAGGCAGGGTGCCTCTGGTTCCCCTTTAGGGGCCAAGGAGAGAAGTGGAAGCATGCAATTCCCAGCACCTAATCCCATGTGGATTTCCACGTGACAAGAGGATAGTTGTATGAATGCATCCCTGGTGGCAGGTGTGGTAAAGGCCTGAGGAGATTGGGAAATGCAGCTCCAAGGGAGGGTGAGGATGCTGGGGAGTTGCCTGTCTCACAGACAGAGGTGAGAGGGAGCATATAGGAAGGACACCTGGTTTGCAGAGCTGTCTGCTCTTTCTACTATCACCTTACAGCAGGCAGGGATCCAACAAAGAATAATAGCGTGATTTGGGTTGGAAGGGACCTTTAGAAGTCATCTAGTCCAACTCCCCTGCAATGAGCAGAGACATCTTCAACTTGATCAGGTTAATGTTTCCATCTTCATGGATGGGGTTTTGAGCAACCTGGTCTGGTGGAAGGTGCCACTGCCCATGGTAGAGCGGTTCTATCTTTAAGGTCCCTTCCAACCCAAACCACCCTATCATTCTGCGTCCTCCAGTCTTGCAGGCACATGTAGAGCTCTCAGACTGTTATGCATCCTGCTACATGTTTATTTAAAGGCTCAACCTGTTCACCACGGTTTGATAAAAAAAATTATTTTGATCTTCTATCTTAGCACGGAATTTCTTCCTATCACAGAGAAGTCTTCAGCCTGCCCTTGCAGGGGTTGTGCAGCAGTGCAGAGAGCTTTGTGTCCAGAATGAATTGTCAGGGATGGAAAGCATGGACCCCAAGGGGATCACACTAGAAGGGACTAGCAGAAGGATGATCAGCATGAAATTTCTTACACCACTTTGCAGCCTCATCCTATGTACTCCATTGCGCTGATGCTAGAGAGCTGCAAGCAGGCTCTGGCACACACCAGCACCTGACCTGTCTGCTGATGGTGGCGCATTGGGAAAGCTTTTTAAGAGAAACCGCGTCTTGGGTTTTTGGAAGCTATTTAATATGATGTCCATATTGCCAAGAAAACACATGGCCCAAACTTATAAGTTTAATGATCACTTTAGCCCTCAACAGCAACTGATAGTGGCTTATCTTCTCTGTCTCATCTACAATGCCTACTAAATAATAATCCTAATGACAGCTCTAATTATGTTTCTGCCCAGAATATTTGTAGATAACTCTTGATGGGTTTAATCTAGTTTTCCAGGTGGCAACAGGTTTAAAAACAGGTTTTTAAACAAGATATGACTACTACATTTCTAATAATAGGAGAGGGTGGTCTCCACATTGCCTATTATTTATTGACATATAGTACAATCAGTTGACAGTGGTAGTTGTGAACACAAACTCACAACGTTCATTTTGTAGTTATTATCTGTCCGTGTTGCCTGATTTCACTCTCTGCATATTGAATTGGATCTCATTTTAATTTTTTGTTTTTGCTTTGCTGAAATATCAGTATTTAAGATACTTTTGATATTTCAGATCCATTGCTTTGAAGCTCTACCCCCTCAAGGAGCCACTCACCATTCCTGGGGAACACACATCTTTTTCATCCCAGCTCTTTTACCTCTTACAGAAGTATCTGAGGCAGAATCATACTCTCATGGGTTCAGCACAGTATTTCTGTCCAAAGTCATAACATGAGTCATAAAAGTGTTTTGAGGTCTGAGGAAAATGTCTTATAGGGAAAGCTTTGAGGAGCTAGGTCTGCTTATTCAAACCAAGGCTTACCTGCGACCTGGTTATTGGAGAACGGCCGTAACAGGTACTGTTGTCTCTTGGGAAGGCAAAACATGTGAAAAGGCCTGTCAGTTTGGGTGAGAACTCAGGCCAATATACAGATGCAGAAATCAGAGACCTTCAGATCAGAAAGGCCAGGAGCTCAGAAGAGAAATATGGTTAACCAGTGGAACAAGCTATGGAAATAAGCAATGGTTTTGCCATCTCTGGATATCGTTATGAAAAATAAGCTTTCAGCCAGACCCAGGTATTGCACCGAGATAAGGGTTATGGGGTCCATCACTACAGACTGTTTAAAAAAACGAGTGTCAGGTTTTCCATGTATTTAGATTTTCTCTCTCCAGTTATCCCACGCTGAATTAACAAGATTCTTTGAGGTCTGTTCCAGAAACACCTTTCTGCTGGGATCAGGATGAATCTCCTTTAAGAGTGGCATGTGTGGAGCTGTGCTGGGAACTACCTTTGCTCAGTCCTTCAGGATGAGGCAAGTTTTGAATACAGTTTGCCTTAAATTACTGGAAATGAAATCACCTACATAAGTCTCACTTGACCATGGAAAAATGCTGTTGTATTTGCTCTAATTCAGCTTCAATTCGTAAAGGTTGTAGCATTACACTCTTAAACAGAAGGAAATTTCATTTCACATGAAGTTTCCGATCTGACCCCAGCCTGATCTTCAGCTCATTAAGCAGCCTTCCCAGAAAAAAAAAAAGTCAGGTACCCTATTCTAAAGTCTTTTAGTGTGAACCACTTGAGCATCAGTCCAGATGCTGAAGGAAGTGGTTTCAGCTACCTCTGCTGTGTCTGTGCCTCAGGGGACCTGTAGCTTTGCAAACTTGTCCCAACACTAATGACTCAAGCAGGCTAAGGCAGACTCATATTTGCTTATGCCTAATTTCTCTCAACCTACTGCCTTACTATGGGTTATTTTGGGTTCAGGAAGCAGGATTTGTCAAGGCATTTGAAATTTTACTGACAGATACTGAGGACTCAGTCATCATTTATCACCATCTGTAGGCTATTACTACTACACACTTGTCTTTAAAACCATGGAAAACTTGGTGGCTTTAGTAGAAGTTTTCTGTGCACAGAAACTGATTAGCAGATCAAATAAAAGATTTGCTCATCTTAAACAATGAGTGTCACAAGGTCTCAGATCCTTTAGGGGCTCTTGTAGTTCCTGAGTAAGAGCTGGCCTTTGCACCCCTGACCACAGCACCTCAAAACAGAGCAGCTCCTGCAGAAGTGAAAGTTTTTATGCCTGGAACTGAGGCAGCTGTGGCACTTCAACAGGTGCAGAAGGTGCAGAGCTAAGACAATCTCCTCTCAAGTCTCATGCTGTACTCCCAGACCATAAATGTTTTCCTGTGAAGCTGGAAGTGACAAGTTTTCAGCTATTATCAATCCAAATTGTTAACTGGGGTGATGCTTAAGAGGTACAGACGACCCTGGACCTTGCACTCCTCCCAACTTATCCTAGTAGATTACATTACCTTAGATTGATCTGGGCAGGATAAGCCTCACTGAGTTAATTTTAAGAAAATTTCTACTCTCTCTTTTATAAAAGAAAAAGGTAAGCATACTGTTTTAAAGATTACTTTCATTGTAGAGTTGCTTCCTCTGTTTCTCTGTCTTTTGTTGCATTTCCAGTGTTTGGTATCTCCATTAACACACTAGGTACAGGTCTGACAGACAGCTGCTATTCTTGGTCCTGTCAACACATTTCACTGTAGCAAAATGACAGTCACAGCTGTGACTTATTACAAGAAAATGGCCTAAATATAAAATAAAGGCTGAGTCAGTAAACCCACAACAGTTAAAAAGAGTCTGGGACTAATAGCATGACTGGAAACAGGTCTGGGCTTGGTGAAGCAAATGAGAGAGGCTGCTGTTATTTTCCCCGACTTCCAAGTAAGTATAGAGTCAGAATTTCCAAGAAAAGGTTTCCCTCCAAGGAAAGGTCTGTCAGCCCTTCTCAAGTGCCTTCAAATACCTGTGGACTCGGTTCCTGGATGTGTCTATGCACAGTGAAGAAACAGACTGAGTTATGGCAGAAAGATAACGAAGTGACTATGTGCACCCACAGTTTTGCTCTCTTTTTATGGGAAGTTAATCACACTTTACAGTAGAGTACATTCATTAATAGATTAAGAAGTGATTTTTACACCTTTTAATAAATGACTAAGTTTGTAGAGTCCAACAGTTTCTGAGTCACTTATCAGAAGAACTTGCAACCAACTTTAACACTTTCTCTCTCTGTAAAACTGCATTAAAGTCTTACTGTTCATGTCTGCAACATTGTTTATGAACTATACTGTAGTCATGTCTAAAACAGAGACCAAAAAAAATTACAACCTAGTGGCAGCAACTGTTTTTTTTACAGACTTCAACAGTGTGGGTCCTTGACTTCACTGCCCATCCCTCCTAATGACTCGCTGAAAAGTGTTGTCTGAGGAGCCATGTCATTTTCTCTAGCCCCAGGCCCCCAATCTAAGTTATCTGAGATACATTACAAGGTGTGTCCAAAATAGTTTCAATAAATAAAGCCTCAGATTTGGGACTGTGGCGAAAATGCCTGTTCTTTCTGAGGGCATTGCAGAGCTGTTTTACAAAGCGGACCTACTAGTCTTACATTCTTCAGCTGTAACTCAAAACTAAACAGTAAAGCAGTTCTCCCATTCACCACATGCCACAGACATTCTGGATACTGTGAGCAGTTTGCTGTGACTATGGCAGTGAAAAAAAAATGGATATAGGCTTCTTCTTCTGCTCTGATCCTTCTGTCTACATATTAGACCTTCGGAAGGGCTGTAGGTTCTCCACAGTGCCTTTTGCCAGTATCAGAGCTGAATATACTGTAGAGGAAGAGAAAAAGGGCAAGGAATTTCAAGGTAAAGCTGAAAAGAAGCACCACAGGAAACTGAGCTGGAGAAGTCTTCCAGTCCATACAACCTGCTCCCCACTAATTCTACACCAGAACGGAAGTTCTTGTCTTTCCCCACAAATGCTGGTCTGTCTCAAATGTACCTGTCTCAGTACCTTGTTCCTGGGGATCATTAGCACCATGTCTCAAAGCAGCCAAGGTCAAATCTTTCTCCCACAGTTCAGCTCTAGTCAAACTCATGATAATGAGCACCATATCTTCGAGGTGCCGTGAACTCTGAGGGTACCATTTAGAGCCAGCCTTGAATGTGGGACTGGCTACAAACACACAGCAGCGTTTAACCCAACCCCATTGCTTGTGTAGACATCTCTTCCAACACAAGGTTCTCCCTGTGCTGATCAGGAAGGAGAGGAGAGTGAGCCCTGCAGGACCAGATCCTGCCACTCAAGAGTGTATTCTTCATTTTAAATACAATCTCACAATGAGAAATCAGTACCAAACAGCAAAAAACCCAGAGACTTATGCTTTGTAAAAGACATGAATAGCCTGCTTTATGTAAGCTTCTTCAGTAGTGTGGGAACTGCTCTGCCTTCCCCTATCTCTGCTGTGTATCTCCTCTTTGCAGCAGTGAGTATTAAGTAGCAGAATAGCTAAGATTTCTTCCATTGTTCTAAAATGGTAAATATTATTTAAAGAAGGATCTTCACCTCATGAACTAGTGTAACAACCTATATCCTAGTATCTGTGTGGAGTTTCACCTCCTGCTCAACCTTCCTGCAGTCACTCAGGCCTGGTGCCAGTAAAGAGACATTGTCAACACATGGCAAGAAAGATTCAGGAATTGTCTCCATGCAGATCCTGAAGAAAGTGTGGACTCATGGAACATGTTTTGCAGACTAAGCTGCTCTCATCTGCCTTACTTTGAGCAGAGGGATTAGCCTAGAGAACCTCAAGAGGTCCCAGTGATTCTGTGATCTGGAAAAGTCTGCCAAACACCAGGCAACCAGGTAAAATGGAAAATTTCCCTCATGCTGGTTTTCTGACTTTACCCCCTAGTTACCTCTTAATTGCAGGATTTTTGCTGTTGGTTTTTTTGTTTGGTTGGTTTGATTTTGTTTTGTTTTTATTAAAAATAAAACAAAGTGAAATATTTGGTTTCTGGTTGAGCTCAGAGTTCTTTTCAAAAAGAAAATTAAATACTTTGGTTTTTTGTTTTGGCAAGAAAACCTCCAAAATATTGGGTTTGGCTTTAGCTGTGTTCTGCCACTGAATTCCAAAATCAATTATTTGCATAGCCCTAAGTGTAAGGTAAATTTCATCAATGTCCATAAAGTAAAGAAACTTAACAACCAAATCGTTTAATGAAAGGATACATTTACTGTCAGAAGCGCAATACATTAAGACTATTTTCCAGCAGTTAAGAGTCCTCAAATTCTGCAAAGCCCGTGAAAAGCAATACTGGAGGGCAAAGGAGCTCAAGTGCTGTAATCTCACAACAGAAAATACAAATATAACCCCTGGAACTAAATATCACCCTTTGAATGTTTTCTTCTGGAGCCTGCATCTACTGCTAAGACAGAAGGAAATAGAAATGATTGGTACCAAGTTTTATCCTGCCACAATCTTTTAGTGTTTCTCGTTGTGTATTTAAATGGTTCATAGGATAACTTAATGAAGCTATTATCTCTTTGACATAGCAGAAATTGTCTTGGAAAAGCTAGGGTCTTTGCAAAAGCAAGAGGAGGTTTTAGCACAGGCTGAAGAAAAATGATGGGCATTTTAATAAGAAACCAAATCCTTCTGTACTTTGACTTTTTTTTTTTTTTTTTTGCAGTTCTGCATTTCTGTAAGCTCTTTCAGAGCCTTTTTTGCCTCTTTTTTTTTGTCTTTTTTTTTTTTTTTAATTTTGTGTTCTTAAAGGGCAAAATGCAAAGCATGGGAAATTGAAGGGGGAACTGGAAGTGTGTGGTTAGTCACAGAGTTATGGTGCCACTGGGATCAGAGAGATATAACAAGAGAGCTTGACTGACTGCTGGTGTTGTGGACTTTAAGAAGGTCTGAGAGAGGAAGTGAGGAAGGGAAGCTTCAACTCTGGATGAAAGAGTAGTTTGAGATTATGAAGCTTTGCTATGAAATGAATAACCAAACAATCAACTGATTATTGGTCAGCATCATTCCAAGCCTGGTCCCTGGGAAGGCTGCAGAGCAAATTCTCCTGGAAGCCACGTCCAGACGCATGAAGAAAAGATGACCAGGCTGTCATAGTGATCATAGAATTATCATCACTTAATCATAGAATATCCTGAATTGGAATGGACCCACAAGGATCATCAAAGTTTAACTCCTGGCTCTGCACAGGACAACCACAATTCACGTGCCTGGACATGGCTTTCAGGAGAAGCCCCAGTACCAAGGGCAAATCATGTGTGACCTGTCTGATTGTGTTCTTTGATGAGATGAATGGCTCAGAACACAAAATACTGTTAGCAAGGCTTTAAGTAGATTGTCCCATAGCACTGTTGTGGTCAAATTGGGGAGGTCTGGACTAGGTGGATGAACTACAAGGCTGGTGAAAAAATCTATCTGGGCTATCCTCCTGAAAGAATAAAGGCCAATGGCTTGAACTAGTGACCAGTTACCAGTGGCATTCTTTAGGGTTTGATAAAGGGGCTGGTACTGTTTGATATCTTTATTAACAGCATATGTGATAGAACAGAATGAACCCACAGCACATATACCAGTGACACCAAACTGTGGGGATGAAATAGCAGGTAGGGCTACTATTCAGTGACACATCAGCAAGTTGATGAAACAAGCTGGCAGAAACATCATGAAGTTTAATGTGGATGAGTGCAAAGGTAGAATAACCCCAAGCAGCACTACAGGCTGTTGACAAACTGCCTGGAAAGTAGCTCTGCAGACAGTAACCTGAGGGTCAAGGGGGAGAACAAGTTTGGGTGAAAAGGGTATGAAAGATCCTGAGCTGCATCAGCAAATGCCAGCAGGTTCAGGAAAGTGATTTTCCTCTGCATTTGGCACTTGTGAAAAGCTCTGCTTCTGTAGAACTGTAACTGTAGGTTGTCTGAGGAGTCTGGGGAAATCTGCATGCTTGCATATAATCAGACTGTGACTGGACAGGACCCTCCACCCTCAGACCTAGCTTTGAATTTGGCACTCCTTTCAGTACAGGGCTGGAAGAGGTGACTGTGGTCATCTCTATCATCAATTCTTTTCTATTAATTTCTACTCAGTTTTTCAGTCAGGTTCTGTTTGAGGCCCCAGTTACAGTATTGTTTTGAATGGCTGGTGGTTTTTGAGGGTGATGTACTCATGGATACAGAGGTTAAGCAACGGATACATTCTTCTCTTCATTTTGTAACTCTATTATTGCCTAGAAAAGCACTGTATGCCTAAGTATGTCCTTAAGCTCCCTTCCAGACTGAGCAAACTGCATAACTGCTTTCCATCACAAGTACTGAAAGACATCCTGGACCGGCTTGAGGAGGTTCAAACCATCACTTCCCACTGCCTGGTAAAGAGCTACATTCACCAGGTTGTCTGCTACTCTTGGTGTAGGCACTGGGAGTGAAATCAAGAGGTCTCTAGGAAACTGAAGCATTTCCAGCCCACATGATTTGTTGGATCAATCCTTTAGTGCTTTCTGAATGACACGTATCTGAAGTGCTCAGATGAGTAGCAAATGAAACATATTTTAGCACAGTACTGCAAAAATGTCAGTGACACTTGATAAGCTCGTCTGTCAAGCAAAAAGAAAAATCAGCAATAGCTGTTGAGAAAAAAATGCTCTTTTACATCTACAAAAAACAAAATGCCTCTGCTTTATATCATCAAACCTAATTTTCCTTGGGTTTAAAATGTTAAAAAGAATTCTAAGACTTTAGCTCACAAAGAAATTATTAATTTTCTTTTTAATAAGCAGTTATGGCATTAGTCATCTTTTCTGATTCACAATGAAAGTTACATGGTGCAGTGGGATGTATTTACCCAGAGAGGTGTTGAATTTTGTCAGATGTGTAGACTTTTTAAAGTATTACTACTTTAAATTTTATGTGTGAAGAAAGAAAGACACAAAGGCTTCAAAACTGGAAATGACTGAGTGCAGTGAAACAAGCGGTGTTTGTTTCTGAAGAAAATTCTTCAGAAATTCCTTGTCCTTCTTATGCCAATGGTCTCTTGTTTTTTCTGCACAACTGTACCTCCTTTAAAGCTTCCAGGAATGACAGCTCTGGACCTTCTACTCTTGTCAGGTGCCTCCCAGAGGATGTATCTCAACTGTGGCTCATCAGGATACTGTCCTTCTTGTCCTGTGCTTCCTCTGATAGCTACTGCAGATTTCTCAGTGTTCGCTGTGCAGGAGTTCAGTTTTGGCATCTTGGATGAGATTGTCCTATTCAAATACCTCCCAGTCAGATATAGAACTTCTGAGAACCAGGTTTAAAGACTCTATAAGGGCACACATTTCCACCTTCTTTCAGAAGTGCTATAACCACTAGGTTCAGTACCTCCATCAGGATATTTGAAGAGGGGAAGGGTGCTGGTCCACTCACTGGAGGTCTGATCTGTAGCAGACTTATATTTATGTGCTCTCTGATTTCTTACTGATGGCTTAGGAACAGTTTCTAAACCTCAAATTTATCCCAAACATCACCAACTTTTACACATATGTTATGCCTAAGGTGATGGGTACCACTACCATCCCTTTCACTTAAGATATAGCTCTGAAGGTAACCTGGCTTTTTCCATGTATGTGCACATTCTAGGAGGGTTTGAAGAGGAATGAAAAATTACTTCTAACTGTATATAGTAAGAAAAACCAGATAAATAAAAACTACTTATAAAACTTAATTGTCTAAGGGAAAGGAAATCTGGTGGAAACCCAGTAAATTCTGAAAGTTTAGGCCGTGTTGCAATGAGCTGGGAAAAGAAGGTACACAAACCTGAAAATAGAAACTGACTTCCATGCTTCTCCTCAGCTTCTTCATAAGTCAAAGGAGTCAGAATAGTTAAACTTAACCACAGTGAGAAGATGATTTGAACACAAGCCTTTGCTCTCACCTTCTGGCTTCCCTCAAGCAGTCACTTGTCTCCTCAGAGCAATGGGGTGAAGTGATGTCTTTCATGTCTCTGCATGTTGCTGTGCTTCAGTCAATGCTTTAAAGGGTTTTTCTGTTTTGTTTTTATTGGGTTTTCTGATTGTTTACTTTAAAGGAGAGTGGTACCCTCTGAATTTATATACTCTAAACACTACCGGTCAGAACTCAAATTAGGAAAGAGGCTGAACTGGATTACAACTAATAAGTAAATCCCTGAATGAGACAAGTTAGCAAACCATCTTTATACATCTGTATAATGTCTCAAGCATTCAAGGTTTAGACCTTCAGTTTTACTCTTGTACTGTGACTCTTATATGGACTCACCTTTTTCCTTTTCCTGTTCATTTTCCTTTTACCTGTGTTAGACTTTTTTTTTAAGATTGTTTTGCATCCCTGTTAGTGTGCAGACCGGTTAGTCAGTTAAAAAGTATGTACATCAAATTTTGGAGTATCTCAAAAGCTTGCAAAGAAGTTTAATGCTTATAAAAGTGAAAGAGCAACAGCACTGTCCTGATTTATATCCTGTAAGAGGAGGTGCTAGCATAAAGCTCCCTACATATATCTGCTGGTTCATCTCTGTCCTTTTAACAAGCTACAGTCTGTATTAACTGTATTACAGTGCAATAGTAGCAAGCTTTGGTAAGAGACCCTTTTCTTTCCTGGTTGAAAGCTTCTTCAGCAATTCCTGAACTGAATTTTTATTGTCAGTGGTTTATATTATATACAATTAGAGTGCTTGAGCCAAAGTATGACAGGTTTTCTGTTAAAAAAAGTTTTATATGTTAGTAAATGTATAACCTACACCCTTGTAAGTAAATCTATAACTCACACCCTTGCCAGATTTGGGGTGGAGGTTGCATTTGCATGCAGTGTGTTCCCTACCTCCCTAGCCTCTGTTATGCCCTGCAGACACAGCCTGATTTGTGACAGAAGCTCCATCTCAAAAAGTCTGATCAGAAGGATCTTTTCTGACCAAATACATCAGAGATACGGGGAAAATGCCCATATAAGAAATGCTCTGTCATGCCTTTGCTTTGCATGGTGCTGCAGGAGTGTACAGGTAGACAGTACTTGGCTGCCAACTCTTCCCATGCAGAGGGTGCTGGGTGTCAGGGGCAGGCCAGGAGGTCAGTCATGATGTTTGCCTTAGACCTACATTCTTCCTCTTCCTGGCACTGACCAACAAGGAATATTTATTGTGAATACCACTGTGCTGCTCTGGTCTGCATCCAAGAGAAAAACAGGAGGAGAACCAGAAATCCTGTGCTTTGCTTTGAAAGTTCCTCCATGGTTGTGTTTCCTCTCCAACAGACCCCTTAAGGAGATGAGATGAGCACATGTTTATGTTTCCCAGTTATTTTCTGAAATGGTCTTCACTGAAATGTTCATTCTGGCTTCGTTAGTGAATTTTTGTTTTGCTACTCAATGTGTTCAAAGTCCTTTTCCCTCCACCCCCTTCCTGTTTTCTCGATTTTTAATTCTTTTGTGGTGTGAACACAAGTCATTGTAATTATTTTACGGCAAGAATTAAGAAGTTTTATCTTTCCACTTGACTTCCTAGGTCCATGTAGAACTGGTCTCAAGTGTTGAAATCCATAGTTTTAGAGAAAACAGGTGTAAAGAAGGATGCTTGTTTAGGGCACTTTGTGGTTCAGAAAGAGCAAGGGTAACAATCTTGTCTAGACAGTATGTGGAGCTGCAGTGTGCAATACAACGGTGTATAATGGGAGACAAATTAGCAGAATCTTGTCTAAAGTCATATTTGGAGACACTGCTGAATTTGTAAACCGTTCATGCACTTTAAGAAGCCCAAGAAAACAAACATGCAAAGGGACAGAGTTGTTAGGTGAAGTGTAGCAGCCTATTCCAGCATTGCCTGATTTTCTCATACTGATAGCATCGACAAGAGCAGGGTGTTGGAAACGGGAGCAGATCATTTTTCAAAAAGAAAAAGAATCCATCAATTTGCAAGTGATATAACTTCTTCTGGTACTTTCCCTTCAAATTAAAAACACTTGTCAGGCATATTTCCTGCATAGCATGGAGTGAATTTGTAGCAAGATTATGATGAACATAAAGAAAATACTGTCAGGTTCAATTTAGCTCTGCATTTGGGGTTTGGGAAAAGAAAGCCAGCAAAACAAAGCACCAAAAGCAACGGAAAGATTTATGGCTGGTTTGTTTTCCAACTTTAACAAAAATGGTGAAGGGAAATGAGAATGCAAACACTCCTGGTGAGGTGACCAGGACTCACACTGCAGCTTTGTGTGGGTCCCAGCCATAGAATGAGTTCCTTCTGGAATGTAGACCACTGCAAAGTCTACGTGACCCATCACAGGTCCAGAAGCTCTGACTTCCTCTGTCTTTACCTCTCCTTCCCCCCTGCCCAAAAATAGGTATATAGACACCTGTCTAAAAACACAGCTTAAAAAAGATGCTTGACTAGCAGCCAGCTTATCGTCTGGAAGCAACAAGGGAGAAGGGAAGGGGAGCTTTTACAGTGAAATTTAAGCATAAGATCTGAGTGCTTGTTAATAGCAATTAAATGGTTTTACCCCAGCTGTAGCCCTATGGCTGTGAGTCCACTGTGCTGCCAGCACTACTCATAATATGTGACCCAGAAAGTCCCCAGAAAGCAGCATGATCTGCTGAGGAGACCCACAGGTGAGAACTGGCCAGGGTTTGGGAGGACAAAATGTTTCTTTCATCAGAAAATATCAGTATGTTAAATCTGACAGTCCCAGTGTTAATGAGAGGCAGAGGAGAAACTAATGAGCAGAATAACCCATCAGTGTTTGGAGACGTCATATAGCCTTCTTCAGCATTTTCCAGGTTTTCTCTGTAAAAACAGTGAATGATCATTTGGGTTGCACAAGTGGGTCAAGCTATATTATTCAAGTCCAATTTTAACAAGCTAGGCCCTTGCAGTCAATAACTCCATGGCTATCCTGTAATCAGGAATGGTCAGTTTAAAAGCCAACAACTCCAGTGGGGCAGAGGCAGGCATCAATTCAGCCACTGTACCTTTTCCAGTCCCTGCCAAGCATCCCAAGGTGGTCCAGGGATGTGCTAATTAAAAGAAAATAGAGCAATCTCCAAAAGCAGGAAGCTACAAAAAAGCCATGAAAGAATCCACTGCATAACCATAAGTGAGCAGTTTAAAAGACAAATTCAGAGTCTTGAGGTAGAGAGAGCCAAATGTTCCTTTTCCTGTCATCAAATGTTATTTACTGTAATGTACAAACAATGAACAGAAGATTTTTTCCCCTCACGAACTGTGTAAATTACTGTTTAAGAGTTTCCAGTGCTGCCGATCAAGTCCACGCATAGAGTTAAAATACAGCCCACCACGCTGCAGCATTTATTCTTCTTAATACCTGAAGCCCTTCTTCACTGAAATCCACAAACTAGACTTTTCATTATTTGTCAAAGAGAGGTTTTTGTCTTCTCATCACGCACTATCAATCTGATCCTTTAAAGATTGCATGCACTAGTCAATTCACCATCCTGAAAGTGTATTCAGAAGAACTTAGAAATAGCAGTAAATACAGTGTTTCAGTCAAGCTGTTAATTATGTCCAGGACGGGCTGGGAAATTCTTCACAATAATCGTCAATATTAAGTACTTGAAAAATAGCTGCTTGGGATACTCTCCTGCAATTATCACCAATGTATGTGAATGAGAATCATGTATTCCAACAGTCACCCTATTACTTGACAAATCAGGACATTAAAAATCAGCTCACTGAAATGCAATTTTGCTTGCCTGGCTCATACTTGACATATTATGGTGAACAGCCTGGAAATAATAATAATAATGAAGAATATGATCTGTTGTGTTACTGCTCTGAAGGTCACTCGAAGGCGGTTATTTCATGCAACACTGCCAATAGAACGTGTTTATATTCTGCTGCAGACTCAACAATATCAAGGCTATCATATTTCGATGGTGTTTTAATGGCAGCAAAGAGGTTTTTATTTTAAAGCGGAAGCACCTTAAAAACATGACAAAAACTTGGCGACCTCTGATTTTCGTCACAGAGACTCTGCTTCACAGACACAAGGGCTGGTGAGGCAGCAAATGGGCCCAGCAGAATCAGGCAGTGGCTGCGGTGGGAGTATAGGAAAGGCTGAGGTTGACCAGGTTAACTGAGAGAGCTACACAACTTCTCTACAGTTAAATATGCTGAATATTCCCAACAAGGAAAGCCACATGCTGAAGAGAAGAAAATAATCTGTTGTGGTTGTGTTGAGGGCCTCCTGCTGAAAAACCCAAAGAGGGATTTAGTCTGTCTGCCGAGGTTACAAAACATTGACACTACTGCCAGTGGTTTAGGCTGTTGTCCAGCATGTCTAGGTTGCAGTGGAAAGGGGCGAATGAACTTATCTATCGTAATCACCTGAAGAGTCAGTGAAGAGAAGCAGGTTCCTCTGGAGACTTGCAATGGAGATTGGCTCATCCCTAGTGCTAAGCTAGAGTGAGCTGATCAGCCTGTCTGGGTGTCCACATTTTCCACAGAGACTAGAGGGATCTGATACCAGATCCTGTGTGCATCCATATTCTGGATACTCCCTCTGATGCCTCAGCCTGCCTTTGCATGGTGGCCTTGGGATCAGCACACTGAGTGAGGCTTGAAGGAATCTTCCTATCAGGAATAGCCCCAACCATGAACGATAGGTTTTCTTGAAAGATGGTCTGGATTTCAGGCTAACTTTTTTTCCCAGCTATAACAAACTAAGTGCTTCTCTGAAAGGTCACAGAGATAGAAATTTAATCCTAGTCTAACGGGTTTCTTACATTGCTTGGGTGCATACCACCTGTCAGGAATGAAAGGGTAGATCTAGCTATTATTTCAGAGGAAGGGTCATACAGTTTCAGTGCTGTAAACTGTTTGGTACCTGCTGCTATAGCAGTAATAAAGAAATAACCAGTTGTGGATAAAATACACTAACAAAGGCAAAGGAGACAGGAAGCATTAATCCTTTGGGCACATCCTAATGTCTGTAATTATCGTAAGCCTTACTTACCCTCTTAGCATTTGGAATGGGTATAGTGCCAAGTAAATGCTTTCCCTTTATCTCCTGAAGTTCTGTACTTCCCCCTTTTGCCATCCAGGAAGCTCCACTGTATCAAAACTAATTGGCTAAAGAAGAGTCCCCCTCTATCTCCATCTCCCCATGAAATATAAAGCTGTTTGCTAATGGTGTGCTGGCTTGAACAGAGACAAGTACTCAGATTTTGCCTAAAGCTTTGACTGCAAGTAGATTAGTTGTTTCCTTTTTCCAAAGTCTCTGTGAGGCCAAGGACAGGTGCCAGATCTCTGTGTGAGGGCAGATCTCGCACCTCTACACACCTGTGTGCTGGGGACCCAGGAGCTGTGCCAACCACAGTTAGGACAAGTACAAAGGCTTTACCAACCATGTTATCGCTTGGCTTTTGCTTCCATCCAGCACACTCCTATGGCATGGCACAGCCCATTACCTCAGTCCAAAGCAAAGAGAGAGCAGACAGCCAGGGGTGGTGGAAGTGTTCTTCTCCGGAGATAGCAAACAAGGGAGAGAAGAGAGAAGCTATGGGATGGGAGGTGTTTGGGCCCAATTTCCTTCCTGATGCACAAAGCAGGAGAGCTGGTGCAGTCTGGAAACATTTTGGTTTTGCAGCTCCAAGATTCTAGCCTGAGAGGAAGTCAGGGCTGCTGGAGGAGGGGTAAGTGGTAGCACACTTAGACTTTCTAACACTGGCTAGAGAGGCTCTTGCAGCAGGCTGAGACTCAAGGGATGGACAGGCAAGCTCCATTTCTTGTTCTGGAAGTGCTTCAAACTCCAGTGCGAGGCACTTCAGAGGCATCCAAGGGACAAGAGCTGTCTTTGGACTTGAAGCAGGCTTTCTCTCTCTTTGTATGGGGCCAAAAAATATACTCAGTTGTCCTTTCTGGCCAAGGGAACAACTCTAAAACAGAGTCATTTGGCTATTTCAGCTTGATTTACAACTCTCCACGGTATACAAGGAGAAGGCACAAACCAGGTCTCTGGGGCTTAAACAGGTTTGTTTGTGTAAAACCAACTCAGTGGTTATTCTAGCTGTATATGTCATGTTTTGTATCTAGTAACAAAACAGCCTGTGTAGGTGACAGGAAGAGGAATCCCGTGGGCTAGAAGTAGTGAAAGCATGAAATTCCTCTTAAAAACAACAGAAAGAAAATGTGAAATTATTTTTCAGTATCTGTTGAGTGTCCTTGCCCAGGAAAGGACAAAGCATTAAGAAAAGGGAAATCTCTGTTTGATGAATTGGAAATTAAACCATAATACAAATGTGTAGTGTTTTTAGTTCATGGATCTTGTATAGTAAAAATAGGTAGAGGAGGCGGCCAGTCTCTCTGAAATGTGGCAGATGTTTTGGGTAAGGGAGTAGCTGGGAAAGGCTCTAATGAGGTGGAAGACAGCTCTGGGGTAACAGCATTTTCTGGTAGTACTCCTGTATTTGCTTCCAGTGTGAAGGGAACAGGATGCATACTCTTCCTTTGTCATGCGAGAGCAATACTGCAAATTCCTGGATTTTGCAGCCATGAGATTTGGAGTCCTACATCTTAGCCAGGAGGAGGGGGAGTCTCACTTGTCCCTGCCTGGTTCAGTCTTTGCCCAAGAGCTGGGGCTCAGTGAGCTGCTGTTTCCAGAAGCTCTTGATGAAGTATGGATGTGCTCATTCATTCCCATGCTGTTATCCAGAAATAAACCCAAACTTGCAAGGTTACATGGTAGATGGTCCCTCCTGTCAACACTGCAGAAGTGTTGTTTCATAGGACCTGTGCCAATTTGGGCGTGCTCTTCACTGCAGCTCTCTCCTAAGCTTGGCAATGCACTCAATCCATGTTTTGTTTCATAGCACTTGCCTTGCAGTGCTTCATCACTTCCACACAGAAATTTTGGGATGGCTCAGAGAGTGCATACCTTGCAGCCACCACAGTCCTGTACCTCAGAACCATCTGGGTGTTGGAGGAGCCTCCTTGCAGGACCCACCTGGAGTTACTGGTGTGAGGAAGTGGGTTATGCAGAATAGAAAGGTTCACTCCCTGCACCTCCACCTCCTCATGCAAAGTTGCAGTCAGTGTGACTCTGTCTCGTTGTTGCAACTTTCTTCAGACAGTACAATCTGGACAGGCTTTGCAGACAGCTGTTACAGCTAGCACTTCTGAAATACCTGTGAAAGAAAGGATAGATGTGCGCTCCAGAGGCAACAGCACCTGCTGCCCATAAGAACTTCCCACAGAGCTGAAAGCAGTTCAAGCACTGCTGTCTTTGGACCCAGCTCCTTTCCGGGTGCACCGTAAAATGAAGCTCATGGACTCTAAGTCGTTTACTTGAGACATTTATCTGTAATCCCATTATAATGATGAAACAGGCCTAGGAAGAGGAGAAAACTTCAAACTACGAAAAAGGATTTTCCCACAGGCTTAGTTTCAGCTTGATCTCCTTTGTTACAATTTTTTTGCTTGGTAATTTATCTTATTTGAAGAATTATCTTCTTTGGAGCTCTTAAGTTAATTCATTATCTCTGAGATTTGCAGAATAATCTACTCCACTTAATAGATTTTAAGATTTACAAACAAAATGCCCTACTGAATTTCATTTGGCAGAAGAGTTCATGCACATGGAATGAATTTCCCTTTCTTTAAACTGCTTCTGAAGCAAGACAGTAGTTGAGAAACTGTAGGGAAATAAGATTCAGGTCTAATCTACATGGGGAAATGACCAACAGATTGCCCGATTCCATAATAGTTCCCTAGGTACACACTGTTTTCTGAAATAGAAGGGAGTTTAAGCTGGAAGAATTACTCCACTCTGATTCTAATATTTAATAGAAGAGGTCAAATATTCAGGGCTAGATACTGCCTTTTGTCCTTGTATTCCTTATGTCCTCTAAGGATTTGGATAGGGAGAATTTCTTCCTATTACGTTTATAAAGAATTATCTTGTATAAATAGCAGTTAATTGGTTAGGGCTTTGCAAGCCAAAGAAAGGTTAAGCTCTCTTTCATAAAAACCTTCCCGAGATACACAAGGAATGAATATGCATCCCCTAGTGACCTCCTGCAGTTTTCTGCTTGCTTCCTAAATGCAGTCACATGGTTGCCTGCAAGATCCTCCCAGAAAGTTTAGAAATATTTCGGTCAGGAGGATGGAAGGACAGACCATTTTTCAGTGACTCCCACAGGAAACAGTGGGGTGGGCTTTGTGCAGCTACAGGCTTTCTGCTCCAGAATAAATTGGCCCAACACACACAAAACATTCTTATCTGATGAAGAATTGGAAACAGGATTGTATGTTTCAAAGCTGAAAAGACAACTGGATTTTGCTTTTGTTCCTCACTGGATATTCAAAGGGCTTTCAGCTCTAGTATTACTGGTTCTCCAAATTAGAAGACCCACTTGGCCTATTTTAACATCTCTCTTCAAGTTGGAGGATGCAGGTGGGGGGCTGTTCCCTCAGTTTCTGGTGTGTTCTTGTGGAAGAGCAGGCTTTCCGTGAAGTAGCCTGCCTTTATCCTGACACCAGGAGAGGGACCATCTCAGCAGAGGATGCAAACAGATATGTCTGTATTTGGTCAGCTGAATTTTATTCTGGTGCCCACAACACAGGGGCTATTGGCATAATGATGATGTTTTGCTCTTCTCCTGTTGTCTCATGCTCTTCTTCATGATGTCTGCCCCTGTGAATAATATTTGTTGTAAAGTAAAGCTGTAATAAAAGGCAGGGCAAAGTCTGTACTCTCTCATATTGGACAAACAATGTAGTTTTAAAAAGTAGACAAGCTTTTAGGTGGCAAGCTGTTTGGCAGGGTTGAAATAGAGCCAGCAAATTTCAAAGCTAAATGCGGATTGTAAACAAATGCTCTGAGTGTAATTGGATATTTATCAGAGAATTAGGGAGGAGGTGATTGGGACCTGTGAAATAGACCTAATTTCAGTAAGGAAAGAAAGTGTGTCTCCTCATTTGTGCCTATGGGACAGGGTAACTTTAGTGAGGAGAGAAAGATTATGAAATGTTGTAAGCAATATCTCCACTAAATCCATGGTATTTGATATCCAGTAAAGTTATGAATCTCTGTTCCCAGGCTTAGTAGTAAGTGGGATTTGAGGTTGCTATGAGTCTGCTGTGAATGAAGAACAGAGATCTAGAAACAATAGTGAGCACCAGCAGAAGCTTGTGCAGCAAAGGAAAGCAAAATTAAATGAGTTTTAAATCATTTTTGTCTGGAAGCTCTTTATGGTAGGGATATTTGTTGAAACACATTCCTTCTGTTAAAAAGGGCTTTGTGGGAACCAAGTTTTTGCATTTCAAAGGACAATTGGTGATTCAAAATTTTTCTTTTTAGGAATGGAAAAAAGAATAAACTACTTAGAAGATGCTGAAAAGAGAAAAATAATGCTTCTGGTCAGATAATTTTTTTGGGGAAAAATGAAAATAATATGTTTTTTTGTATCTTGAAAGACATCTGAAAATTTCTTAGTACAAACTAGAAAAGTTGCTTTGAAATGGGAAATCAAATTGCATCTCAAAGAGGTTGAAGAGGAATGCTTTTGACTGATGGCTTCTGACCAGTTTTTAGAAAACAACTTCCACAGAAAAACCAAAAATTTTCTGAAAAAATAATTTTCCTTCACTGAACCAGCTAAATGACATTTCACTGTAGAACCAGATTAACTCATGCAATTTAAATCTCAGCACCATGATGGACAGTGGCTGGTAGGAGAGCAAGCACAAGGGTCCTGGGCATGCTCCTGTTGACTGCCCCTGTCAGCTGCCTCTGGTCTCAGAGCATTCTGCAGTTATAAATACACACAGAAGTGCCTAAAGCCCACCCCGACCACCCATCTGCCACTGGCTCTGCCGGTGTGCCACACAACACAAGTTGCCAGGGCTCAGAAGTGCAGGCAAGCGTGACCAAAGCTCCATGGACAAATTAAATTACCTGTGCAGTTGCTGAAAGCCACATGTGGAGCACAGGTAGGTTATATCTCAGCCACGGCCCTGTGCTTCTCGCAGTGGTCATCGTGGCACAGAAGAACACACAGCCCTTTGTGAGACAAATAGCACTTGTGCCCTGAGCAGGCAGAGGCAAAACTGCAGCAGAGGCTCCAGATGAACGAGTTCAGGTGACAGCAATAACTACTCAGAGACCTTTACTCCAGCTGTCGTGGTGAAACACAACACTCAGTTTGCCGCTGTCATTTTTTTGTAAGGGGCCTTTTTATATTTAGCCTTTTTAAATGTATCCATTAATTAATGGCCAATAAAAACAAGCGACAACTACCGCTGGGCAAAGCAATTCAGCAGCTAAGTGGTTTTCAGGCTTCTCTCCATGTATTTTTGCTGATTAGAGTAAGCAAATCATCTGTTCTGGCTTAATCATTTAATCAGTATAGCCTTCCAATCATTCCCTATTTTCTGGGAATTTGTTGATTATTTTTGAGGATTACAGGAATGTGTTTTCCTGTAGACTGCTTCCACCCTGAACTTTTAGATATACAGTAGTTGCTCTTGATGAAGTGTAATCTGTCACTCAAGTAGTGCAGTATTTGTCCTATCCCATCTTTAGCAAGATGGCACTCAACTGTGAAATACTTAGATACACGTTTGATGGAAATAATATTTCTCTGAAAAAAAAATACTTGATCACATAATCTTTGAAAATCTTAGAAGTTGCAAGCAGGAGCTGATTCTGACATTGTTATTCCATAGTAACACCATGATATCACACAGCAAACTACTTTCAGTTCCTTTCTGTTTCACCCTTCTCCCAGCATTCCAACTGCCATTTGAGGCCACAATCATCAGCCCCTCATTTTCTGTCTTGAACTCTCCATTTTGTGTTTCAGTTTGAGATATGAGAGAAAAGGAAGTGGAGCATCAATTAACCAACTTTCACCACACCTTAGAAGAAGAGTTCATGAAGGACATGAATAAGTACAGCTTCTGTTCCCTGAGGCATAGACAGATGGAACTTGGAAGGGTACATCTGAGAAAGAGCCTTCATACTTTTCTGCTTTCACTGGGGACCTGCAGGTTGCACTCACAGAGACGCGGTGCTGAGGTACAGGGAGCTTTGGTCAGGGCATATATGGGTGTTCCTGTGGTTCAAACCTGCTTTACATCTTACAAATACCAGATGATTTACTGAATGAAAACGTCACAGAATCCTCTGCCATTGGTTTAGCACACTTCTTACCGTCATAACGACTGAGTAAAACCTTCTGGAGTATCACAGCTGGCTGGTCTCCTTTTCCCCTGATAAATCAAGGCAAACAAGTGCCAAAATGAAATGCTAAACTACAGCTTGAAATTCTAGAAAATCCCCCTGATAAGGCTACTTCACTAATGTGTTTCAGTGAAAGGAGGTTGTTGCCTGTTCTTACTTTTTCTGTAGCATACATTGCGGGGTAGGCACAGAGGGGATGTAAAATAAAATTGCAGCAGATGCAACTTTTCCCTGGTGACAACTGGAGCAGTACTGGACCCATAACAGAGGTGACCAGCACTGGGAGAATCTCTCTGAGCTACCAGTAATCCATTTTTTAGCCTTAGTGCTGCCTGGCATCCACTGCTGCTTATTTAGGGCTGGGGAGATGCTTAACAAGAGCAAGAGCAATTTTGAATTCAGGCATTAGGGGGTGTGAGTATTATGATAGGCCTTCTGCATTTAGGAGTCAGCAAAGTTATTGTTTGGAAAAATCCTAGAAACCCTTTATCAGCAACTGTCCCAAGGCAGAAGTCTTCTAGCCTGTATCCATCGCAGCCTTCTCAGTCCCAGACTGCCTTTGTGGTCTGTCAGACATGCTACAGCCTGGCCGGCATTCTTACACACACTCACTGCATTGGTATTTTACACAGCTGATAAAAAATATTTTTACTCCAAAGACTTTTGGAGAAGGCTATATCCAGTCTCTTTGCTGGTCACAGTGCATCTTTTGTAACTCCCTGTCTGGCAGAAACTTGTATAATTATGTTTTCATCACCAAGCTTCTTGACATTAGAGTAGTGGATTTAACATTTTTAGCCCTTTTTATTGATCACTATGGTGACATAAGTGACAGGGTAACATTCTGATTAAAAAAAGAAACACATATGTGACACCAAAACTGATTAGTAGAATTTCGCAAAATATCTCACTAAATTTTTCTAATTGCTTTTATAAAATACAAAAAATAGCATCATGGTATCAAAGGAGTATATTTGAAAGCATCATGGCACTCAGTTAAAGCAGTACCTGCTTTTCCATTGCACAGTTCTCAGTGTTAGCTTCAACTTTGGTCTCATGTTATACATCTAATGTATCATCAGATTCTGGGTGGTCCTGAACTCTCTGAACACCAGAGGCTCAGACCTGCAGAGATTTGAGTGATAAGACAGGGCTGAGCTGACATGCCTTCAGAGAGCAAGGCAGGAAGAAATGCAAGCTCTCTTCCAAGTGGGCCTGCTTGTCCTCCTGTGCTGTGGGGGAAAAGCAAGAAGCAGTGTTCAGTCATTCACTTGGACAGAGTTCAAGTATTTTTGCTGAGAAGTAAACCCACAGCACTGTTGAAAGGTGCAAAACTGCCCTGTTACCTCAACAGCTGGGTCAGGCCCACTAAACTGGAAATCTTGCAGTACAGTGTAGTTAATGATCTGTCTAGCTAAACAAAATTTCACTGCTAATCTTCTTGACCCCAGGTCTCCTGCTATTCTTAATACCACTTTTAAATGCACCTTTCTACCCAGACCCGGAAGCATGCTGAAAAGCTAATGGAAACCAAGACACAAGGAAAGCTGCCAATGGACAGGACAAGTCAAGTTTACTTCTCGCAGGAAAATTGTCAGAATAATTTAGGAGAAAGTCCTTGTCTCCAAATCTTTGAGATACATCTCTACTGCCATCATATTATCTTTGGCTGTTGGAGAGTGGAATGTATTGGTTTTATTTCTCAACAACTTTGGCCATGACTTACTTGCATTGTCCAGGCCAAATATGTAGATGAGCCCTCCTACTTTCTGGGTGTGGTTCAAGTGAAGTCTGTAAGGATCTGAGCCTTTGAAACTGAAGTCTCTAAGGTTGTTTTAGCATAATGCAGGAACCTTTGTGGCTTCTGGCATGAGGAGGCTAGAGCAGATGCCCTTGTTCTTGCTTCAGGTCCAAGTGGTGTACCACAGCTGCTGGCAGTAGCATCGAGTGGCTTCAGCTTCCTTCCAAGCCCTCCACTTCTCAGTGATGTCTAGAAATGGAAAGAATGAATGATCAAGTAATTTCTAGAAAACAGACATTTGCAATAAAACTTCATGGGCAAAGAAAGAGGAGGAGAAGGGGCTGCAGGGGAGGCGAAGGGCTCTGATTTTGCCTTGTTTGCTCGATTGCTTCCTGGGTTTGGTGTAGCAGTTCTTTTTCAGGGGTAAACCCCAATGTGAGAGAAGCTGCAGTGCCAGACTGGGAGCTGGGTTTAGTCCGGGAAAGTTAGGGGATGAGAAATGAGGGTCTCACTTGCCTTCAGCCTACTGCCATCCACTTGACTTTCACAACATTTGCTTCACCCTGCCCTGCACCAGGGAAACTATCTGGCCCAGGTTGTGAAACCCTGGTCATGCAGCCGCTGCATGCACAGGTCATGAACGCCCCTGGGGCTGTCCCAGCCCCAGATTGCTCAAGCAGTGGTGGCTCTACGTGCAGATGCTTCAGCCAGACTGAGAAAGACAAGGATGTCTAAACGTAATAAAACACCTGGATGCTTTTCCCTTCCCCTATTTCTTTCGCACTTCACAGCAGTGGTTTAGGTCAGAGATAGGGAGCGACATGTCCATCTCTCCCACCCAGACCCTCCCTCAGCACTTGGCTGGGATGGAAAAATCTAGTTTGACTGAGGGTGCCATCGTTTTGCTTGACTGCTTGCACACAACATTCGTGAAATTTTCACATCTATACTTTATGTAAGGATTTTCCCTTCCAATGGCTCCAGGAAATCATACATGAGGTCAAATAAAATAAAATAAAATAAAATAAAAAGCACACACAGAGACACAAAACAAGCACCCATTCTAAAGTCTTACAAAGATACACACAGACAGATTTATCCCCCGATCCAGGCTCAAAAGATGGATACAGATAGATTTCCCAAACTGTCACAGAGTACTAAAGGATCAGATTATTAGGTGACATCATGCCTGATGCACACCGCCTTGACAGAGGGTCATACCAATTCTCTGTAGGTCATCACTTTTCCTGACTCAGCAGGAATCCAAGTAGCTAATAAGAAACATCCACACACACTGTGTTGCTGTATGGACCTATGTTGAAGGAAAGCATCTTTACACTTGCTCAAAAAAAGGAACAAAAATAACTATTCATACTGTTAGCAAATGCATACAATTCTCCTTGGGATGGACCAGCTGTAACAGGCCCATCTTTTAGTCTACGACAATGATCTACTTAGCAGACTCCATATACAGTGCTACTCAGTACCCCTAAAGGGACTTCTCCATTTCTCTAGGAAAACCTTTATTGAAAATGTTTGTTCATCTTCAAATGCTGGGATTTCTTGGACAGTTGATTAGCAAGGGAAGATAAAGTGAAAACTGTAGTTAATATTCTGAAATGCCTAAGAAGGCTGGAAGTCTCCATCATGTAGAGCCAGCTCCTTTTGACTTACATCAGAAATATTGCAAAGGTATACTGTGTCACAGTGCTGGAAATAAAAAAAAAAAAAAAGGCAGGAATGGAAATGAAGGCAAAGCAAGCACGTGGAGGTAAAAAAAAAAACCCCAAACAACAACAAAAAGTTAAGCAATCAAGCAAAAAACTTACCTATTTGGGGTGGACATGCCATCAAGTGTGTAACGGTTAAGTAATTCAGGGAAATTTAAATTTCCCCAAATTTGCTACTAATTATTGGTCATGGAACAGGTGAAGCTTGGATTCGCAGTGCTCTAGCTTCCATGGTTTGTTGCTGTTGGATCCTGACTCTCAATAGCTGTGGAGGCACCCTCTGGCCCTGCGTGGCTTCACAAATCCTCTTGTGTGTTTTGCCTTTCCTTAGTCATAGCGGATGAAGGAGTTTGATGAGCCTGTGAGTTTTCCTCGAAAGAGACAAATTCCTAACAGGATGGAGAGCAGAGTGAAAGTTAGACCCAACATGGACAGCATTGCATCTTTAGCAAGAGAAGGAGTGTGATACAAGGCTAAGGGGGCAGGGCTGCAATGTTCCCCATATACACTCCATATAGCTTTAGGGATCTGAGCTATGTGAAGTCAGCATTTCAGGGCACTAGAGAGGCTTCCCAGGTGAGGCTGTGTTGTACAGGGTTCATATTTGGCCTGAAGTGCCCTAGTATTAAAAAAAAATCAAATGAGCTGATGGCAGTTTGGGTCCAGATACATCTGTCAGGTGCCTAGTTTGGGCTGACACATGCCTACTCTCACTGATGCACGTGGCAGCTACGAGCATTAGCCCGCAGAGCAATTTCTGTGAGGTCTGACTTGACAACGTAAGAGGGTTTTGCAGGATGATTGATACAAGTTTAGTGGTGAATCAGGGTGTCTGAACTTAAAGGCTGAAGAGGCTGTGCTGTCACAAGAGTGGGCGCGGAGGTAGCATCTAACCCAAAAACACGCTCCTTCCTCATGTGTGTCTGTGATCATCAGTAGGAAGGCAGCTCTGCCGCTGTCAATTACTTTGGGCCACAGCTGCAAGGAGGCTGGGATGGGAAAGTGATGGGGAGAGAAGGGAGGGAGCCCAGTCTGCATCACCAGTGCCCTGGTGCAGTCAAAGTCCAGCATTACTGAATACTAATCCCTGCACAGCCACAGCAGGAACTCTTCCCCAGTGCATTGCCTGCAGTGTGTGCTGGAATATGGTGATTCCTGCTGCTCTTCTTTGAGAAGTGTACTGCTCTTCCTTTTAGCATTTGCTGCTGGCACATTCATAGTTGATCCAGAACAACCCCACAAGCAGATCATAAAACTCTCTTTTCCAGCCCAGAAGCTAATTCGCCTTGGCTAAATGAACTGCTGTAACCTCACTGTCACCCTGGAGAGAATTCCTCTGTATTTTGCCTTGCAAACAATTCACATGGGTTGACACAAAGTTCTAGTCTGTGAGTACAGTATGTAGCAATTGGTACAGTGTGTGATTCATTGCAAAGCACTATTGCATGTACATGTCTGGGATCAATTATTTTCATTGAAACAAGAGAAGCCACATGATGAGTAAACCCCTAGGAATGACATTTTATTCCCACACTTGGTGGATATATGCAACAAAATATACTGCAAAAGAACACTTTAAAAGCATCCTTTAATGCCAAGCATACTGACATCTTATTTTGTCTCAGGAAAAGGAACTATGGTAGATAATCATGCCTTTCCCTCTGCTCACCATGCCTAAACTTTAGAGGTAAAAAAAGATCTCCCTACAGAACAAACTCCAGTCCCAAACAGTGACTTTGTTGCTGTCTTTTTTCTTTCTTCATATTGTGGTCAAAGCTACAGGCTCCAGCCAGAGCGTGATCTCTATCATGCCAAGCAGGATGAGCACACAGACTAGAAAATAAACCTTACCCTGCCAAATTGGTAACCTAAAATGCTGGTGACATGGATCTCTGGTACTGGTGCCAACACCAGGGGGAAATTCACCCTTTCAAACAGCCCACTGCCAAGCAGAGTATTTTGTTTACAGCACCATGAACCCAGCTCCATCTCATCTCACCCAGCAAGGGATGTATTACCATGTTCATGCCCCCCAGCACTATCCTACTCCCTAGAGACACCGGTCAGGGAGCCCCTGGGCCCAGGAGGACCCTGCCTAGACACTGAGGACTTTATGAAGTCTCCCCTCAGCTGGGTGTGCAAGGCACAAGCTCCCAGTGCCATCAAAAGTCTCAGCCATTCTTCTCTTTCCAGTTTGTCAGGCTGATTGATCCACGGTGTATTTTTGAAGCATTAAAGCCATAAGAGGCTTAAAGTGATAAAGTACTAGGATAGGGTTTAAGTAGGTTTAAGCCTTTGAATAGGATCAAGCTGAGTGCAAGGTACCAGCAGGCTGTGCAGGCACATGATCTTCTCTCTGCTGCCCTCATTATTATAACCCTCTTCATGCTGATAGCATTATAATAAGTGAAATATGAATAAACAGAAAGAAATATCACTGCACCAGGAAACAAGTCTTTTGTTTTATTGTATCCATGGCACCTATTAGCACCTCTATCTCAAGACCTCACTGAGACATGTGTATGTACACAAATGCACAGTTCTTATGTCTGACTCCAAACTCCTCACAAGAAATGTCATTCTTTCTCAGACAGTTCCAAAAGCTGGGAACTGTCCTGTTTTTTACAGTTCAGACTCCAAGATACTATGGAGCAGCACATGAAAAAAAATATGTCTAATCCACTAATCTGCTCCCATGAGCAAAGCTAAAATGCAAAATCCCACTTAGCAGCCATCTCTCTGGCTCTGGGTAGCTCTAGAGCTGGCCACATTTTGACAGTGTTAAGCAACAAGTCAAAAAACCCAAGATGGGATCTATAAACTCACTCATCTTGGTGAGAAGAAGGTGATGAGAAACTGGCAAGCGACCTTGGACTGATTTCACAAAGGATGGGCAGACATTTTACAGAGGGTCAGAGGACTGGTGAAGGTGACCCCAAAGTAAACAGAAATCCCAGGACAGTGGAGAAGCTAATGCTCACAGTGGCAAGGAGAGGCCGAGAAAGCTCCATAATCATCTGGAGGAGAGAGGAAAAGGAGTTCCTCTTAATTTTATGCCTAGGAAGAGTACAGAAAAGCCACAAAAACACAAACCAGTGTTGTCATAACATCATAGAATTATTTAGGTTGGAAAAGATCTTTAGGATTGTCAAGTCCAACCATTAACTCAGTACTGCCAAGTCCACTAAGCCATGTCCTCAAGTGCCACATCTACATGTCTTTTAAATATGTCCAGGGATGGTGACTCCACCACTTCCCTTGGCAACCTGTGACAGTGATTGACAACCCTTTGGGTGAAGACATTTTTCCTTATATCCAGTCTAAAATTCCTCTGGAGCAACTTGAGACTATTTCCAACCTTAACCTCCCCTGGCAGAGCTTAAGACCGTGCCCTCTTGTCCTACTGCTGGTTGCCTGGGAGAAGAGAGTGATGCCCACCTGGCTACAACCTCCTCTCAGGTAGTTGTAGAGAGTGATGAGGTCTCCCCTGAGCCTTCTCTTCTCCA